>OU862870.1:54816503-56016503 GCA_917880715.2 Matsumyia berberina
CTTGTTGCGTTTGTGTCTTGTTTTTGTGGCTCTGTCGGGGTGACTTTGGAATGGGTGACGATTTTATTGAAGACAGCATTTCAAAACTCCATGGAGTGTTGGTATTTACATAGAGCATTGGTGATGCACTAGGCTCTGGTTTTACTTCGATAATTTGCTCTACATCACTTTGATTTGTATCGGTTTCCATTTCAATCTTCTTTGTACTTTGCGTTGGTGTTAGTAAGCGAGTGGGTGTTGACGGTTGGGGTGGTGGCGCCGGTGGTTGGCTGCACGGTAATGGGGGCACTGGATATGTTCTCAGTTGTGGTAGTGGTACAGTATATTTGGTCTCTTTCAGAAGCTGAAATTAAATTAAATGGGTGAAGAGTTTAATCAACTTTGTAGTGAAATTTAAATATCAAAACTACCCGATACCAAGCTCAATTGACTCACTTGATGAACGATAACAACAGTTATAGTAATCTAATCAAATTTTCCGCTTACCGTTATCAAATCCTTGGCAGTAGCGATTTCATAAGTATCCAACATTCGCAGTATTCGCTGCTTCGGTACGTTGTGCTTGTTTTTCGCAGCCAATTTTCCCGCTGAATGCCGCCACGGTGTAACTGGTTCCATCACTTCCACAATATATCCATTCCGCACGGCTGCTTGGACATAAGGCATCATCTCCCACAACTGAATGTTTGTGTTATCAACAATGATCGGACTCCAACCGAGAGCTGTCTTCTCACCAACTCTTGTATGACAATATTTATGAGCATCTTCGAGCCGCTCACTGTTGTACTTGTACCTGCCCAATGAATCCAAGAAATAATCATCTGCACTCAGTACAAAGTCTCTGCAATCATTTCCAGGCATTAGCTTCCCCACAATTGCCTTGGCCAAATGAGATTTTCCACTTCCCGGCGCACCACGCAACAAAATGAGAACTTTATAGCCTTTCGTAATGTTGTCATACACATTTGCGTAAACGGCGGGAAGTTCTGTTGTATTTTGCTTGTACGCCGCCTTCGGGACAGCTCCGCCTGCTCTGCCAAAATTTGGCGGGTTTGTATTTCTCGATCGAGTAGGTTGCTCACGATCATTATGGCCAACCGCCCTTATCAACTTATCAATGCACAAATCCACTAAAAATTCAAAAAAAATGCAACATAATCAAAAAAAAACTGCGTCGTTTTGTATTTTGGGAGGGGGTCTTGTTGACTTACGATTCCACAGAGATTCCTCACAAACGCTGCGAATTTTGTTGAGAGGAAGTCCATAAAACATATCATTTAGCTGACGAAGAATGTTCTGTTTATCGCCGCTCAAATCTGCGATATTAAAGTCATATGCTTGCGGATCCATTGGGCACATGAATGTTGGTACTTTGTTAATAATATTTTGGAAAAAACTGTTACAGCGCGACAGTGAAACTCTATTGAAAGCGAAATGCAAAAATTGCAACGAATGTGGTCGAGAAAAATAAAAACGGATTGGTTAAGTCAAAATAAAAGCAAATTTGTCTTTCTTTGTTGTGGCATTCGTGACGTTTATCTTGTGACAAGTGGTTGGGTTCCGTAGGTGGATACCTGCTGATGATTTGAAATGAAAGTGTTCAGAGGAATATTTCTTTTTTTTTTTCGTTTAAAGGTATTTATTGCGTATACGATCTAATAGTAGGCTGTGTAACCGGGGCTCTTACGAGGCATACACTACATAGGACGGAATTTAATTTAAAGTGATTTGTGAACAAAGTTAGCTTTTCTTTGCAGGCCTCATTGAAACAAATTTATTTTACAAGTCTAATGATTAAGGGTATAAGAGTGAAAACATTTGTGAACGGATTTGTTTATAAGTAATATAATTTATTTCCTTATATTTCAAGTTATATAAATTTTTCCTTTACTCCCCCTTATCGACACTCCACCTAAGAGATAACTTTACCCCTTAACGTCACTTCCACATGACATCTCATCGCTTGTCATTTGATTTCCCACGAAAAAAAAAATTCACAACAAAATTTGCAAACTTCTCACAATATAAATTTTTATTTTCTTTTAAAAAATGGTTTAGTGTCAATTATTTCGTACGAGAAACGCTGTAAAATTTGCTTAAATAAATAATTTATTGAATGCCAAAACTGATATTAACATTTATGTAACATATAAATCGCAAAAACTTAATTAAATTAAGCAATCAAGTCGATAGAGTAAGGCAAGAGAAAAGAAAAACGATGACGTTCTAAGTTTGCTAATACGAATTAACAAAGAAGTAAACAACATAAATTGTTAAATGAAATTGAAAAAACTAATTCGGAGTCTCTTGTAGATTGTTTGGTCATATCATGTACTTCCCTGTGGGTTGGCCCAAGGCCATAAATCTCTCGTTGAGTGATGAGGACAATACTATACGCCACATTGCTTGTGATGCTGTGAAGATTCTTATCGCTGCAATTGGTGAAAGTTTTCTTGGTATTTGGTATGCAAATCCATTGATACCGATTACATTTCACCAACGAACAGAAGATTCGGTTGAGAAGCATGGGAGTAATCGGCTGATTGTATGGAAGCCTGATTCGAGTAAATTGGCAGTACTAACAGACTATGGGCATTTGTTGTTTTACAAGATCGAGGTCGATGGGAATAATACTGGAGTGTTGTCACAAGTGGATTCTCCATTTGCCAATTTAAAGAGAGACTCAGCTGAGTTATTTATCAAAGAAGTGATACCAAGGTTGTATTTAAAGGAAATCTGTTCGATAGCAATGGACTCATTGATAACTACGTTCTGTTGTATAAGCCTGGCAGAGGTAGTTGTTACCACAGCAAATTGTGAGTTCGTACGAACGCAGTGGGATGATTTTGAGGCGAACCAGGCAGCCGTTGATCTGCGAAGCATCCCGTTCTACCTTAATCAAAACAGCAACCTTAAGAATCTGCCGCCGATTGGAAAGAATTCATTTATATTGGCGATGGAGTATTCGCCGTTCATTGGAGGATTTGCTGTGGTTTTCAACGATTGTCGAGCTGCGTTTCTGAGTGTCCATCAGAAAATGCATGGATTCTGGGTGCCAGATGTGGACGATGCGACCGTTTGCAGTGTGAATCACAAGTTTCGGTTGCTGGCTTATGGCAGGCGGAACTCCGAAGTGGCTGTTTATGCGATTGAGGACACAACCGGTGGTTTAGAGTTCTGCCACAGACTTTCGCTAAATTCAAAGGAGTTTCCTGGAATACTGGGTGCTGTCAATGAACTTAAATGGTCTCCAGATGGATGTGTGCTGGTTGTTGCGTGGGATAATGGCGGCATATCACTGTGGAGTACGTTTGGGACAATGCTTATGTCGTCGCTTAGCTGGGATTTTGGTATTCATGTTGATTTGCTGAGAAACAATCCACTTGTGGTCGACCGAATGGAATGGTCCACTGAGGGATATCAGTTATTTTTAATCCGCCGAGAAGGAACCGTCCTGCAATTGAGCTTTGTCAAGAGCGCACTCACCATGAATCCCTGTATGGCTTCCACATCACACATTCTCCTTCAGGCGGACGACACTCTGTACCTAAATCAAGGCGATAACCTGGAAAAAATCTACTTCGGTTCGAAATTTATATTCCCCAACTACCAGGCGGACTCGACAACGAATCCCACTTCATGTGGAGACAATTTGGAGGTTCAGAAGTCAGTGGATATCTCGAGCATTCTCTCAGAGAGTAAATATTGGAGTATCCTGCAGTTACCACTGACTTATGCTGCAACCAACTGGCCAATAAGATACTCAGCCATTGACACTCAAGGCTTACACATCGCTGTGGCTGGTCGAACAGGTCTGGCGCACTATTCGCTCGTCAGTAAGCGATGGAAACTCTTCGGAAACGAATCGCAGGAAAAGGATTTTGTTGTGACTGGAGGACTTATGTGGTGGCGCGGCTTTATTGTTTTGGGCTGCTTCAGTTTACTCGATCGTACAGATGAGATTCGCTGCTATCCGGAGGAATGTAAGCTGGACAATCAGTTTGGCAACAAAATTCAAGTGAGAGCACCTGTTATTTCGCTGAACATGTTCAAGAATCAACTAATTTGCCTCACTGCCGATGGAATTGTGAGCACATTCGCTTTAAAGAAGCTGAACGCGTACAGCATGGATGTTTCCTGCATTTACGAGATGGACATTAAGGGAATCTGCATCCATCCAGCGTGCATTGTCTCCCTGACGGTCACCAATCTAAAGAACGAGCTAGCGTCAAAAGCAAATGCTCCAGAAACAATAATTTTCAACGTCAGCGGAAGGATTCTGATGGTTCAAAGGGATGCCAGGACCTCTGTTATTAACCATCTGATGGCGACATGTCTTGCTTCCTGTGTTGAATGCTTCTGGCTATCGAATTCCGAGCGAAGTCCTATGGGAGACTGCCTGTGGTTGTATAGCGGAGCTCACGGAATGCGTGTATGGCTGCCCATTTTGCCGCCAAATGAGGAAGTTCGCGACACTCATCGCCTGCATTCGTTCATGTCCAAGAGAATCATGCTGTCGTTTCCCTTGAAGCTGTACCCACTTGTCATCCTATTTGACAATGTTATTGTCCTCGGTGTGGAGAACGAAACCACACTCTACACCAACGAAATGAATTCACATTTTTCGCTGCCGTTTTGCCTGCTGGAACGAAAGAGCCAAGTGTACCTTCACAAAATACTCCGTCAATTGATTAAAAGAAATCTGGGCTACAGCGCCTGGGAGATCGCCAAATCATGTCGTGCGTTGCCCTATTTCCCACACTCCTTGGAATTGCTACTCCACGAGGTGCTAGAAGAAGAGGCAACCAGCAAGGATCCCATACCTGATGCTCTTCTACCAAGTATTTTGGACTTTATTCGTGAATTTCCCGTTCATATGCAGACAATAGTGCAGTGTGCCAGGAAGACAGAAATCGCATTATGGCCGTACCTGTTCTCCGTTGCCGGAAAGCCAAAGGACCTCTTCCAACAATGTCTCAAGAGCGAGGAGCTTGAAACTGCCGCCAGTTATCTGATTATCCTGCAAAATCTCGAACCATCTGCAGTGAGCAAGCAACACGCTACCCTTCTGCTGGACATAGCTCTGGAGAACCGAAAGTGGGAGCTTGCCAAAGATCTGATTCGTTTTTTAAAGTCCATAGATCCAAACGAGATAGATTCACCCCGTTCGTCGATGATTGTGAACCAGAAAATTGCTCCCACACAGCAGCCGAACCAGGTAAATCCCAATCCTGAGGTTTTCAATTTGATTTTGGGCTCCATTGCACGTGAGCGCAGCTTCTCGACAACCATTGTCGCATCAAACCGCAACGAAAAGAAAGAAAAAAAGGACAAAGAGAAGCGCGAAAGCATATCGGGAAGTGTTCCACCGACAACTCCTACATCAACATCACAAAAGGATGCCACGACCGGAGGACCCACTGGCATCACATTCCGTCGCAAATCCGAGAGAAGTATCTCCAAAGACAAACGAGAAACATTCTTCATCGAGACCATACTCCAACGCCAAGCGCGAATGCTCCTCGAAAACTGTAAACTCATCGATTTGGGTTACATGAGTGCATTTTTGGACTTCCACCTGGTCAGCTGGCTGTCCCAAGAGAAAGACAGATCCGCAAAGCTTGAGGACTTTGTATCAGCCTTGATACTGATGCATAAAGAACTCAAATTACCACCACCCTATGTAAACAATGGCAACGATCCGCACGAGAGCAGTTTGCTCCCGAACAACGATTTATCAAAATGTCGCAATACATCGAGCCAGACCTCAGAATCTGGATATTTAAGTCTACCCCTAGCCGAAAATACTCACCATCATCACTCAATTCCGGCGATCAAGGAAAGCGATGAACTCATCACAGCATCCAAGTCCCGCTCCAATTCCCAGACCTTCGATGAGAACTATCCCGAGAGACGATTCTCCTCGCTGCAGCACGATGAAATCACCTTCGCCGGGTTGGACTTTCAGTCGGAATCCCGAGGTAAAGTCCTCCCCGAGAAGCTTAGCGTGAAAATTCGTTATCTCCTGCAGCTCTTCATCGAAGCTAATTGCATTGACTACGCGTTAATACTTTCGATTCTGCTATTCGACGCGGCGTCCATCGGTCGCATTATCAATTTCGTGGTCCGCAGTGAATCTATCGCGTCCTGCAATCGCATTCAGACGGCTCTGAAAAAGATTACACAGTGGTCGTTTGAAGAACAATGCATTTATCGTGGCTTTATGATAGCGCTCCAGCCACAAGTGTATCTTCTTGATCAGTATGTCCAATCGTCGGCATCGAGAAAGTCCGAAAATGAAGCCTCTCCCGGCGAAAGTTCATCCTTGGACAATCCCTCGGAGAGCATGGACACTCCGTCCAGCGCCAACATCAATACAACGAACTCCAATTGGAATGAATCCAAGAAACGCACCGAAGCAGTGCGTCGCATAAGCAATACAGAACTTGCAATGACCAACAACAGTCTATACAGCAATATTAACAATAATGCAAGGAACGGTGCTGCCCCTGGCAGGAGAGGCTCCAAGGAGCAACACCAAATCGTTAAAAACGAGAATGGGCTATGTAGTATTATGTAAAGAAATTCTTTTCGTTTATTTCCGTGTGCGTTTATCGCTGTAGGTAAATTATTTTTTTTTTTTTTGTGTAGGAGATCTTGTAAACAATGTTTGTAACGTTGTGTATTCGTAGATTTTTTGCCCGCCCCCCCACCCTCCCGTACAACCCAGAAATATTCCCTCCCGATGGAATAGTGAGTGATGTTAGTTTATATATTGTTGAACATTTGTATTTTATAAAAGAAATTTTCTAAATAAAAATAAACATAAGATACGAGTTTGAGTGAAGGACATTGTTTGGTCTACGGTTGAATTCGAGAAGACTTGTAGTCTCAGTCAACAGCAAAATGGCTAAGCATGTCGACCATCACACAAATCTGTCAGACGAAAAGTTGGCCTCGTTCCCTCCAGTTCATCCTCAGTGATCTCGATTGTTCCTGAACTGTTCCATATGCTTCGCAACGAAATTCCCTGTGTTATGACTTCTATTGGTTCCTGGCCTGTTTTCATATAGAGTTGTTCCATTGAGATTATACAACAAAATTCGTACACCAGTTTCCACACTCTATCAGATTTTCGTTCCTTGGTAGTTTGATGAACAATCCATTGCTTCACTCTTCTAGGAAACGCTCAATTCCCCGTGCCTTCCTTCTAAGTGAATATATCAACTTTGTCGACTAATTTAGCTCCACCTGGACCAGATAAACTCTTTGTCTTTTTGAAGTCTCTGATCGGTGTTGTAATCGCTGCAATCCAGATAAGGATGAAGCCGCCTAATCTTTTTACCAAGTGTTATTCGGATCTGATTTCACCTAATAGCTCCTTGGTAATGTTATATGTAAACAATCGTACTGTCACGCATGCTTGCTGCATCTTCGGCTTGTGTTGCTAATGGCTTAATGTTTCTACTCTTATCACGCCGATTTTGGACTTCTCTACTAGGAAGGCTGCTGCAATCCGAGCTTTAAGCAAAATACTGTCGTCGATCCGTCTCCCGGTGTCTATCAATAGTTTCTCGGTCTTTTGACGACGAATCTTAATGTCACGGATTCTGGAGCGTCATAGTGGCCGGCCGTCAGTATTATACCTGAACGCTATTATCGTGTTGCCTCAGGTCTCACTGATGGAAGTAGTATGAACTACGAAGATGTATAAGAGCTATCATAGGACGAGCGTCGGGCGCCATTTCGATATCGACTCCACGTCAGTTTCGCGCAAGTCAGCGGGTTATCGCAAAGAAGCCGATCTGGTTGCATTTTCGTTGCTTTCAGATGAGACTAGAGGTGGGGAAAACAGTTCATTTCACTGAAGCACTTCATTCGCTCTCCTTCATTTGAAAGAACCGTTCACTGAAGCGTTCTTTTTTTGCCGAAAAAAAAGAGAGAAACCTTTCCATCGAACAAAACAGAAAAAAACGCGCCAGTCAAATAAACAAAAAATGCATTCTATAGGGGAAAGAAATTAACAAAATTAATTTACTTAAGTCCCCCCCACATCCATTCCAAATTCAACTAGAGATGTAAAGAGCAAAGCAAAAGAAGTATAGGATAGGAGTGAATTGAAGAGGGAGAAGCGAAAGCAGTGTGACAATGAACTGAAGCGTTTGGGTGAATTTAACTAGATGGGAAGGAGAAGCAAAAGGTAGCGAAAGAAGTGTAGGAATAAATTGAAGTAGTGAAGTGTATGACTGAAGTAAATGATTCCTTCTTTTTACTGAAGCGCTTCAATTAAATGATTTAGTTCCGGATGCCACATCACTAGATGAGACCCAACTAATCTCACAGCAGGCCACACAAAAAGAGTCGGTTCGCTGTCTTCTGAATTGCTGACAATATATACTACAATAGTCCAGGAGTCGAAGTGCGCCATTATACACCGGTGTGTTGGAAAAAAATTCCCCAACATATGCCTTCCGCTGTTTTAGATCCATCTGTGTACACTTGCTTAAGAGGATGATTTCCCAGGACCTGAACCTGTGTCGTATCTTCCCGCGTCTTCGGTCAGGATCTTTATTGACGATTGGGTTTGCTACAAACACAATTGTGCGTGTCACGGCTCGCCAGGATGCAGGCAAACTTAACGAATGCTCCCGAAAGTCTGTAAGCTTGCTGTCACTCAGTAGAAAGTGGCTGCAAAACAATTTATTGGCGTTCTAACAGGAAAACTCGCTTCTGCCAAGCAGCTTAATGTATGAGACTTAGACGTAACACTACTGTTTGTGACGCTTGTGGAGAGGGCGGCGATACTTAGGATAATTTCCTCTGTGATTGTCCTGCCTTTGCTCTGATCAGGTAGCAGATTTTCAGATGTGGTGAGTGCTGATACGGTATGCTTTCGCAATTCAGGGGCCGAATTACCACACTCGTTAACGAGCAAATCCTTAAAATGTGAGGATTTGGCATTACCGCTCCAAATAAAGTTAATCACTCTCTCATTATCGATTGCGGTATTTCGGCCCCAGATCAATCTGGGATTAGGATATTAAAGTTATCGAACTAACAGAGCTGCAAGATATTTGGCAGCAGAGGCCATTTTTATTTATTTAGAGAAACAAAATCTATATGCAGATATGCAGGGACCAAATACTTGCTAACCATTGTGGTGAATCGATTCCAAATGCATGTTTGTTGATATTGATGAGACCAATCCCTCCAATAATCTCAATTGCGCAGTGCTGTAGCCTAGAGATGACCTTGTAATATTGTTTTCCCCAGTGAAATATAAGTTTATCCTATCATTTAGAAATCCAGAGAAACTGCTACTCTGTCCGCAGGATCTGGTTCCCTAGTAAACTTGCCTAATGCAAGAAGGGGTTCGTTCATACACGGCTGATTTAAAAAACCTAGAATATTGGTGCAACTGTAGCACCCTGCGTTTAAAGCGTCAGAAAATCGTCGGCTTTGTGCGGTTTTATTAAGCAAGTCGAGTGTGGATGCATGAGTTTTAAGTTTGCTTGCAATTGTTCTGCAGAAACTGTGCGTGAAAAAAGTAATTCACGCTCAACTTCTTGTGAATTAAAGATTTTTTTGTATTGCGCAGTCTATGGCGATCGCCGTGGTTCAGTGGTTAGTGCGTTGGACTGCTGAGCAAGCTGAGTGGGTTCAAGCCCAGCCATGTCTACCGAACATTTTTCGAGGCACCACCTCGTCGGTGAATGACAAGCCTCCAGGAGTAAAATTTGTTATGAAAGAGCTTCTCAATTCGCCGTTCGGAGTTGGCAATAAATTGTAGATCCCTTCCATTCGTGCGAAAAATGTAACTCGCACAACGTGAATGGTTACGAGAAGCTAGGCCTCGACTCATCCGTGCTCGACTGTCGCGCCGGCTATTTATTTATTTTTTGTCTACGGTCTGAGTGGTATTTCGTGAGTATTTAGTTTGCAGCGAGTGAAAACATCGATTTCTTCCCAGGAACAGCAGCAAAGAACACCATTTGAATCAATCAAAAGCGTTTCATTTGTTCACGTTTACGTTTTTTTTTTCTATTTTTTTACTTTGATTTTTATTTTGAATTTATTTGAAAATATCTTTGTATACTATACAGTTCATTACTATTTTCTTCATTTTGTTTTAATTATTAAAGTAGGTTTCATTTAGTGTTACAGAAACAAATCTTAAACTAGATGAAAAAAAAAATAAACTAAACTATTATCAATTAGCTTTAATCTTAACCTTTTGTCTCGGTTTTTTTTAATGGTGTCTATCAGTAGTGATTCTCCAATTTTTCTCGTCCTCGTGGCTGAAATTTCTTTCGTTGGTGTGGACACAGTCGTGTTTTAACATGGCATTGGAATACATGTTTTTTTTTTTTTTGTAAAATCTTATTTCTTCCTCACATATGCTACAAGTTTTCTGATTCCTTTTTTTTTTTTTTGTTTTTGTTAAAATAAAAATAATATCACTTGAGAAATATGTTTGTTTTTTTACGTTTAGGTATTATTATTGATTTAATTTTTGAAATTTCAAAAGGATTGGCTTTTTTAGTTTACAAATTGTTTTTCATTATGTATAATGGAAGATACAATTGTTGAGTGAGAGATATGAGAGGAAAAGGGAATGCTGAGGAAGGGAGCTGTATGGAGTACACATTCGAAGTCTTGAGGTCTACACAAACATACTCGTTACTCAATATTTTGTTTTATATCTTTCGTTCGTTCGTTTATAAATAAATAAATTAAAATGATTTTGGGCGGGAGAAGAGATACATACTTTCAATTTTCATGTTTAAATGCGCGAATGGATGTGGAGACTTGAATATGTACAAGTTGTGGTGGTGAATTAATGTTTCTTTTTTTCGATTTTCTTTATATGTAATATATTTTTTGTTTGTTTACCAATTTTAATATGTTAAAGATTTCGATAGCTTTGATAACATAATAGTTTTGTTTCTATACCCCGTAAAGTTGAATATTTCTTTGCGCTGCGCTCAGAAGTTTTACTTTAGTTTCAGCTTGACGTAGTACTGGTACAGCTGCGTTGTTGTCTTAACCATTCCACGAATTCGTCCAACATGACGGGCCCTGAAAAACGAAAGCCGATTGATTATCTATAATGGGTTTGTCACGATTACGATTTTCTTTGAAAAGAAAGGAGCAATTCAATCGCAGAATAGTACTTGAGAAGGCCTGGGAGTATGCCAAATCTATCTACAGTTGTTTTGTGGATTTGGAGAAAGCATATGATCGAGTCCCTCGAGGGAAACTCTGAAGGATATTGCAGAAGTATGGGATTGACGGTTCTCTTCTGAGGGCCCTTCAATCTCTATACTGCTGTTTTCGGGTGAACGGCGTCAAATCGACACCTTCCGCTTTGGGCGCTGGACTTCGCAAGGGATGTGTTCCGTCACCTCTCCTTTTCAGTGTATATGGAGTGGATCTTACACCGCAGTCGTGGCGAGGAACGGTTAGAATTGGTAGACTTAAGGATAAGTCATCTGCTTTTCGCTGATGACATGGTCATGCTTACGTCCACCCAGAACGAACTTCAGCGCGCACTAGATAGGTTCGTCGCCGTCTGTGTTAAAGCTGGAATGCCTGTTTAATGCACTCTGCATGAGGAGTCCCATTAAAACAGGTGGAGAAGTTTAAGTATCTCGGGGTCTTATTCACGAGTAATGAAAGGAGCAATACTGAATTATCCTCTAGGATTAGTCAGGCTGGAGCAATTTTGAGACAGCTTGGTCAATAATCTGTTATCACGAGGGCTGAGCTTGGCATCGGAGCTAAGCTGTCGTTCTTTAACTCAGTCTTATGGTCATGAGGTTTGGTAAATGACCGAAAAAATAAGATCGCGGATATAAGCTGCGGAAATGAGATTTCTTCGTTGTATGTCTGGGGTAACTCGTCGAGATCGAGTTAGGAACACCAGAATACGGGAGGCACTCAATGTCGAGCAACTACTTCTTCGAGCGGAAGGGTCCATACTTCTATGGTTTGGGCACGTTCAACGCATGTCCGCAACTCGGCTTCTAAGACGTACCATCAGGTAGGCGCCCCAGAGTAGGCTTAGGGTAAGATCGTTAGACCAAGTCCGAAATCTCACTCCTACTCGTATGGGGATAGACCCCGATGATTTAGAGTCGATGGCGGAAGATCGGGAAATATGGAGAGTCCACTTACGCAACCTAACCCTGCGACCCTCATACTGGATAAGCGGGTCATTGAAAATCAAGATGATAATGATGAAGAAAGAAGCTAAATGCTTTACTGAAAATCAGTGGCGTAAACTAGGAAAAATTGTCTCAAAAACTCTACCTTGTATAGACCTTAGTCCGTTGAGTTGTCTGTTTGTTGAAACCCAAGCACTCCCGACTTGAACCATTTTCCACCTGGACATAAGTGCACTTGTATTCTTAGGAGAGATATACAGTGGCGTGCACGTTAAAGCCGAGTACGAGAATAACTACAACTTGCGAAGGTAAATTCGCAGACAGTTTTTGGGCTAATGATAGTAGATCATCTACATACACCGTTGGACGAAGTTTGCACGAATCTAGGCTGTTTAGATGCATTGATCGGAACAAGCCATTTTCCAAAATCTTTACGATGAAACTGAGAATTGCTTGCGAGGGTACTCCGCAGAGCTTTTGCTAGAAGCTAATGGAATCTATGCCCCGAAGACTGCAGGCAATAATCGAAAATCGTGGCTATACCACCAAGTACTAAGTATTTTCAACTTTGTCCAAAAATAAATAAATTGTCTGCGTTCTAATTATGCGCACAATCAGCTCAATCCTTCTAAAATTGTTTGACAATGAAAAAGCCTCTCGAATTTACTCGAATGACTTGTTTGGGCCCCAGGAATAAGTAATTGAAAATAACGTCTTTGATGAAGTTGCTAGATAGCCAGAGTTCGGCCTAAACCTAAACTTTGTTTAGGTACACTAGATGAAGATCGATGCTGATGAGAGAGACTTAGTAATCGAGCGAAGGTCTTCTCTTTCAAATGATCTCTGTGCTTCCACGGGTATAAATTAATTGATTCGCGTTGAAAAGCGCTCAGAGCAAGCGCGGTACTTTGATGGATTTGGTTTCCTTTCCCCGATCGATGACCCGTCTTAAGGCAAATCTGTTCAAGTAAAGATAAGCGATACATTTTTTACTTACATGCTCCATCGATGTCATAATTCGACAAATCATTGGTTATTGTTCGCGAGAACTCCAATATATTACACCATTGATCTTTATTGATTACTTTGTACTTTGACTGATCTAGAAATTGTGCAAATTGCAGATATAATGGCCAGTGTTTGCCTAATAGCAGCTGCAGCATTGCTTTTGCTGTTACTATATCCATACTCCGTTGATCTGAATCCTGCAAAGACACACAAGAAACACATTAAACCAGATCCTCAACTCATACGTATTTGATTGCTTACCTTGGCAAAATCATACGCATATCGATATATGCTTTTGAATATATTTGAATCGTTCAGTATACTCTTTAGATATTCCAATTTTGATTGCATCTTAACCGGGGAATCACACTCTAGTTCAGTTAGACCTTTCAACCATTCATATTGACTAAAGAATCCCATTTGTGTGGCGCCCATTTTATAGGCCAAGACTAACATGACTACATTTTCTGGCTCCACGCCAATATCCTCACAGAATTTTTCCATCCCGTCGGGACCTTTTATATCAAAACAAAATGCCAAAACACTCTATGAATGCCATTGCAAAGCAACGAGATCGACTGCTTTATGCTCACCCAGTGTGTCCGGTTCGTCGGGATTTGTGTATTCTCTGAACCATGCAAGGCATCTTTTCGAGCTAAATGAGTCTTCCGATTTTATGTGGCGTCTGGAACTGAAAAAAATAAAAGTTAATAATTGCAAAATCAACAACTCAAAGTTCATAAGACAAATATGGGCAACAACTAAGGTGTTACTTTTCCCGATCCATCTTGATGTTCCCACAAATCAAACAAATCAATCACTTTCCTTGCGGAATAAATATTAAAACAATTGAAAATGTCTTTTACACTTCTGGTTTTGTTTTATTTAACTCAAACGGCGATTTTCTTACCGAGTGGCGACGACTAAAAATAGATCGTCAAAGAGAAACGATTGGCCCACCTTTTCGAGTTTTCTGATAAATTTTCGAACGACAGCTAAGAAGAGAGAGCACATCTGTTGAAGGAAGGAAGCTCTTTTTCTTGTTGTTTCTCACAACATAAAAATAATATCAAATAAAAAGGCCAAAACAATTTTTTTGCATTTGTGGTGGTCAATAGTTTGCAGTGTGACGTTTATTTGACGAATAGGTACGCTTATCGGTTTCTGTGTTGACTTCGCTGCCACTGTGCGATATAAAATTATTAATTGAACATCGATGGAAATAAGAGTGGCCAGCATTATATGCACGTGAAGTGGGCTTTAAAATACACACAAGAAGCTATGCCGACCCACAAAAACAGACATCAGAGCGGTTCCTCTTCTCTCAACAGATTTTAGAGGTTTGCCAACTTCGAACGGTCGATTGAGAAGCCTTTTTATGATCATTTATAGTCTCCTGCAAGCCCAAGTCATATTGACTACACTGTCTCAGACACATTAAGCGAAAAGGCAACAATGTTCCAACAAAGAGGATTTGTGAATCCAAGCACAGGTCCAAGCGGGTGCCATGCTTGTTCTAGAGAACTAAAAGCGGTGTAACCTCGATCGAAGAGGATGAAAGTTTGTAGCGTCTTAGCCTGTTGATTAAGTAAAGAGTCATTCTGGCACATTCATTGTGCCAATTGAAAAATTCCTGCAGAATGTAGAGAGCATCGAGCGTGTCCTATTCAGAAACAATTGTCAAAAGCATCCAAAAAGGAAAAAGTAACAAGGCGCAGTGGAATTGATGGTAATAAATTCTGCGCCGCACACAGACACATACCACAATTATCTTAAATCACCTGATAGGCGGCGTAGACTCGCGTGTAATCACTGTCAATTTATAACCACAGAAGAAAAAAAAAAATCTTTTAAATACGAAGCCAGATAAGAGTAATATCTGTGCTGCTGAACCGTGCTAATTGTCCACCTCTGACGCAATCGATTATCCAAAAAAAATCGCACCACAAAAAATTAAATGAAACTTTCTCTCAAAAAGGATGAGAAACTTATAACAAAATCTCCCAGAACCCTTGGTGTACCTTACCTTGAGTAATTATTTCTCTGTCTTTTGGATGTTTGACGTTCGTCTTCGCCGGGGCCCATATCAATGTTCGATCGTCTTTTACCGCGGGGCATGGCAAGAAGCGGAATTCTTGTGTCTTGTCGTCCTTCTTAAACAAATCCAAATTTCCAAATTTGGAAGGTACTGCTGCTGGATCCTGTCCTGCCCCCCAATGATCGGCACGCGTTTGTAAATGTTTTCTCAAAAAATAAACGAAAAAAATAATAATCCTCTCCCTCTGCAATAGGTATTACAAAATAGAAAATAATTCCTGGAAGTACATTAGAAAAGAAAAAGGCAAAATTTTCCAGTTTTACTTAAGTCAAATTATGAAATTTCAGAACATAGTCGTGGGATGGGATAAAATTAAATCAGGAAAAAATGAACTACAGACTGGGAAGGATCCGTGTAGGTTAGGTTCCTCGAAATAAACTACAATACAGCCGCAAGGAATGTGAGAATGTCGCCGAACTGCTCGCCAAACTCCGTTTTAAAAGAAAAATTCTTTTACCCAAAACAAAATTTATTTCACACGACGGAAATGGGAGACCTTTTAGCTGAGTTTTTTAGGGGCGAAGCCGATTTTAGGATTTTGACAGCAGCACAGCAGGGAGAGAAATTTTGTTTGATTCGCACTCCGGTGTGGTGAGTGTGAATTCAAGGAAACCTAGTAAAAATCAAATTAGCGGCTTAAAAATTGCAACTTAATTAGCAACTAGCAGAAAGAGGGATTATTTTTAATTGAAATTTATTAAAATTGCGAATGCATTTACCCTTGAAAGTAGGAAAATTGTTTAAACAGCAACAAATTGGACAGAAAGTATTCTCTCTTATATTTTTTTTTTGATTGAAGTGTGTTTTGTTCAGAAACAGACGAGACTCGTTTGATGTGCTCTGTTGTGTACGATTTTTTCTCGAGATAGAAGTTGCAATTTGAATTTCTTGTTTTGATGGGTAATGTAGTGTGGGGGTTTAAAAAAAGTTTTCGCGGATGCGTTGTACTTTATTTCTTTATTATTTCTAAAACGCACGAATCCTATATACACAACTGAAGTTTTAAAAATAAAAAGCCGAAAACAATTTTGACTGACGTTTTAGAATTTTAAATATATTCGTGCAAACACTGGCCCAAAGCACTGGTAGCTAGGCGTGTAGTTTATGATCTTATCTTATTTATTTACATTTTAATAAAGAACAATAGTAATAATAGCTTTATTGTTCGAATTTACCAAATGTTATGAAAGTCAAGGTCTTTACCCTACACAGATAATAGCAAAATGATTGAAACGTGAAACGAAACTAAAACAATTTTTGGTGGGAATCGTTCAGAGTGTTTTCGTAAACTTTTTGCCGAAAATTCACTTTTGTTTCGGTGGGAAAAGGGTATAGCATCATGTTGGTAATATAGTTCACACCAAACCATCCCTGTACATAAGTAACGATGGTAACACGGATTTTTTGAACGTTCCCCTAACTACTTGACATTTTGCAAATAAAAATAAAAACATTCCCCAGCGGTGGTCTCGATTTATTTTTAATTTTTCGCGTTTTTTCACAAAGTTCGTGTCCAAAAATGTCTGAATATGAAAGTGTACGAATTGGTAAACTGGTACTTAAAGGAGAAAAGCCCAAGTAAGTTATTTTCTTCCCTTACATTTCTGGAATACACCACAACAAATTGCTCAAAACAGATCCCACAAAAAACGAAAGAAGAAGGACAAGGAGCACAGCAGTCATGAGAAAAAACTAAAAATAGAAGTCGATGAGGATGCCTTGAAACATGGAGGATGGTGGAGTGCTAAAACGATAACTGATATCACAGGAACTGTTGCTATACAATTTGGCGGACGGTCTTATGTTCGGGCGATGGACAATGGATTGTTTACTTTGGGTGGACCGCATAACGATGGTGATGGTCCTGATCCGGAAGAAATTTTTACAGCATTTCCTATAAATGACACAAAGGTGGCTTTCAAGTCCGGATATGGCAAGTATTTGAAGATTGAGAAGGATGGTATTGTGACTGGAAGATCGGATGCTGTCGGTAGTATGGAGCAGTGGGAACCTATTTTTGAAGTGAGTACCATCGAACTGTGCCCACGAACTTCTTTCAAATGTCGTATTTTTTTAGGATGGAAAAATGGCTCTGCTCAGTGAAACCGGACACTTCATGGCCATCGACCCAGAAGACGATGCTTGTGTGGCTCTGAAAAAGAAAGTTGGCGAAGCAGAAGTCGCAGTGATCCGTTGCAATGCCGCTCGAGAGCTAGTCCTCGACGAGGGACCCAAAGAAGAAAAAGGCGATTTAAACGAAGTGGAAAAGAATTATGTGTAAGTTTCCCTGATGGCATTCAGATGAAAGCAGTTTCTTATTTTGTTTCACAATTTTAGGAAGAAATTCCAAAAGTTCCAAGACAAGAAGCTGAGGATTAACAAAAACGATATCAAGGAGCTGGAAACTGCCAAGGAAACGGGTACTTTGCACGAAACGCTGCTAGATCGCAGGAGTAAAATGAAAGCCGACAGATATTGTAAATAGGTTTTGTTAGCTCAAAATAAAGTTTAAATACGTTTTAGTGCACTTACCGTCTGGTATTCTTTCTTTCACCATAGGATGGAGGTGCTACATTGTACGTGCCAGTTAATTCAATGTTCTGTGCTTGGCACATGTTCATTGATAAACAAAAGACCGTGCTTCAGTGAACATAGATGCATGTGGGTTGAACGTTTGACCTATGGGTTTCGGTGCTAACTTTTGACTGCATGTAGCTTTAATGTTCTCTATCTGAACATTTGTGGGTACAAAAGCAAATCATTTGAATCTATTAACAGTCATGAGCCATTTCTTTAAGACGCATCCTAATTAAGCCCAACAATTGATGGCGATAACAAGCAAAAATAAGCCACATTTTGCATCAATTACAAGTTGATGCAAGTTGTCACATCAATCATGAAGAAAGTTGTACCATCAAGCGCAGCGCACTCACCCCAATTCCCAGTGTAGTATTTCCTTATCGCATCCGACTTAAATCAAGTTTTCTTATTTCGAAAGTCGGTTTGGTTCGTTTATATTTGGCATCTGACGTTTGAAGTTAGTGATCTAATGCGTTCCATACGATGGGTTGTCGTAAGCAACGCAATCCACTTCGGGAACAGCGATTTAAATACCACACCACTCCCAGTACTACTAGTAGTAAAAGTCGGCATACTACATTGGGATTTGGAGTGATTGTGTTGCCTGTGAGATATGGTACGAGTGCATTAGTCTGAACAGAAATGATACCCATCGCTAACCAGAAATTAGTTATCGCAAATCCTTCCACAATCTTCGCTGCATTAAGAACTTAAGCCAGCAAGCAGTTGAATTGGCTTAGAGGTTCAACATGCACCGAATGAAAGGCTACAAATATAAATTTAAACGTTTTCATAGGGAAGTTAACCTTAAAGAAAAAAATCCTAGCATGCAAACAGTGCACCACCATATTTGGAGTTTTCCAACGATTTTCATCGCTCTCTAGCTCTTTCCCAAATAAAATTGCTTTCTTAACCATGCGTACGTACATATGTATGTATAACTTGGTTCATTACTTAAATTAGGTAAGGTGGCTCTCCTTACACACGTAGACCATAGTAAGGTTCATTGTTATACCACTAGGCCAATCATTTCTCACCTCTTGCAAATCCTGGGACCTCCACTACTCCCACGCTAAGAGCTCTCAAATGGTGTAACCGATTCACTGCCTCTTTCGTCGTTGAGTGTTTGTGCTTATTGGTTCCTAACCCGTTTTTTCTAGTAAAAATGTTTGTTAGAGACACGGTGAGGCCAGAATACCCTTAGGATGTTTCGAAAGGCACCTATTCACGAACTTTTGCAGTTTTCTTGTGATAGTTGAGGTCATTTTTCAAGTCCAACCATAGAGCAGGTCCTTCCTTTCCATTGCAGCGAAAACACAACATCCACAACGTATGAGAAGCTAGGCCTTGTTCACAACGGGTCTCTACTGATCTCAGTATGGCGCAGAGGGCTTCTTTCCCCTCGCTAACCCATCTACCTAACCTAACTTAGGCCTTATTCTTCTACTTTTTGCTTACGATGGCGCTACAGTTCGGGATGAACCAGCGCCTCAACCAACAAACCCCTCTTTTCAGCATTGCTTACTCCGAGTTGGTTGAAGTCATCCTCTACTTGTGATAACTTTTTCCTTTTCGGCGTCGTTCATCAAGGCTGTATCCCCAACTATTTATTCAGTTTATAATGTTTTCCCCACTAACGCCTATCCTCCGCACTAAGCGTATGTTCCAACATGAGATTAAAGAAGTTGAGTGACACCGCATTATTTTTGCCCAAATCTGGTGCAAATTTGCAAAAGTTCAAATGAACTGAGCATCGGGTATTTTCCATTCGGAATAATTATAAAGTCGACGAAGAGCTAGTAAAAAGGAAGAGATGCCATAGTCTTCACTTGAACAATACCGTTGAAGTTAATCGTTAATTTAATAAGAAAAAAGGGAACTCTAGGCAAGAAAATAGTGGAATACAACATCCATTGCATCGAGTGAAAGTTATTCAAATACCAAGAATCGACGGAGCAAAGTTTTTTAATTACAACATCCATGCTCTGCATAAAACTTACATCAAATCGAAAAGTTTAAAAATACCAAAAAAAAAAAAAGGAGCAATGAAATTGTTAATAAGATGAGCATAAGAAGATGTTTTCTCCTTGAAGGAAGTTACTTTCCTGCGTCTTACAAAAAGCCATGGAACACAAGGTTATGCATATATTATGGTAATGCATGCATTGGAATGTCGTACGAATATTTTGGCATACATTTGAAAAGTAAAGTGTGCAAGAACTCGTACAGGAAATGAGTTTTTCTCGGTTCGACATTGGAGATAGAGCAGACTTTTTTACAAGAAAGTTGACTTAGGTGGTTTTTGCTGCATCTTTCAAAGCTTAACTTGTGGCTCCTCTTTGAGTTTGAAACCATCAAAGCAACATGTGGTCATGAGGCCAGTGTTTCTCTTTCGTATTTTCATGTGCTTCCTGGAAGGTTTTTTGAAACTGTCGAATAGTTTAAGCAATAGAGTTGGGGCTCCGTCGTCTTCAAATGGGCTATTCGAAGCACCAAGTCACAGAATACATATCAAACGTCACCATCGTAATCATGAATGAAGCACGGAAAAGCCACAAAACGGTTGGTCTGGAGTTTTTTTGTGGCGAGCTAATCCCAAGTCCATCCGAAACCTTTCTGATTGGACATCAACATCAGAGGTTGAATTAGAGCATTCTATAACAAGTGAGTGAGCGGGACTCGCAATCGAATGCTCGATTTACCTCATTAGGAGCGGTAATGCCAAATCCTCACATTTCGATGACAAGTTACTCGTTAACGAGTGTGGTTATTTGACCTCAGGTGGTTCTTACGACTTGGTTATCGAGAGGTTGTTTAATTTATTTACCATTGATCTTCGAAATCCCTTTGCATTTTCTCATTGTACACTTTCTTGTTGTCTATCACCAATGCGATAACCCGAGGAGTGCCAAGGCCTAGCTTCTTGCAGTTATTCGTGCTGTGCGTGTTACATATACTTATTTTTCGCAGGAATGAAGGAGACCTAAGATTCTTTTGCCGACTCCGACCTGGAAATTGAGATGCTTCTTCATGATAGCCCGCACAGCAGACCAACGCATCAACCACTGAGCCACGGCAGGCAAGACAGCCATGCCAGTCACTTCACATGCACTTCTTGTTGTTTGCTGTTTCTTTTAAAGGAATCTAGGCGAATCGCAAGTTTACTAGTGAGTTGTTGCATTACACGCCGAACTGACTGCATAATCGGAACCGTCTATGCTTATCAGTAATCCCATCGTGGTTTCATGTTTCATTAAATTCAGCCCCACGACATCCTTGAGGGTAATTTCCTTTTGAAATATTAAATTGCATAACAATTTGTTTACAAAATCACTGATTCTCCTTGCAGTACAGGAGAGGTTGCTGAAAAACCGTTAACAGAGTACCTGTTCTAACTAGGCACGAAGATTTAACAGGGAGTCAGCCAATAAGTTAGTTAGCTAATAGGTTTTATAAGTGTCCTAAAGACTTACTTAGATCTCAAACGAGTTCATTGTACCCATAATCTTGGATAATCTGGAAACCACCCAGAAAGGGATAGAAATTCCAGGACTTTTCTAAAATCAGCGATATGAAGGTCATCCAACCCATGGAAGAAGCTACTACCAAGAGGACGCAGTCTTCTTGCGGCTAGTATGGGACATTCGCACAGTAAGTGTTGGGCAGACTCTATTTCCCCTTCGTCTCTGCAGCTACTGCAGTGATCATTGTAGGTTAATCCAAGACACTCCGCATGGATTTCTTACCCTGTAAGGACACCGGAGACGATTCGCAGTTCCCTTCGACTAAGTTGTACGAGATTTTTATAATTCTTCTTATCGAAGGCCATCGGGTATTATGGTTTCCTCATCTATTTTTCTGTAAAGAATGCTAATCAGCCAATATGTGCAGTCGTTAAGGATGTAACTGACGACAGAACAATTAACTCAAAACCAGTGTCATCGCAAGCCTCCTTAATTTCCAAGTAGGGCTCAACGTATTCTATCTAAAGAATGATAGTCAGTTGAATCATCTTATGTCCGCAGTTTCTGTTCATTTTAGAGCTATCATCTACTCTAAGAATATTTACCCAGTTTCATAGTAGTCCTGAATCGCTATCCAAAACTTTGATATCCAAATTTTCGACGAAATTTCCACAAGATAAAATTAAACAGAGAGGGAATCCGCACTGGCAAAAGGGCTGTTGCCCATTGTCTGGATGGAGTTCAAATGAGCATTTCCCGGTTAACCAACATCCACCGGGAGACATACTTATCTATGCTGTCACACATTGGTTTCATAAAAGCTTTTCAGTCGGCAAAACCCCTAATAAGTCTATGCAAAGTCGACAACAGAAGTCCTGCAAAAAAAAAAAAACCAAAATAATCCTTCAAGATACGAGTAATTCACAGAGCTAATTTCACATGTATAATAAATATGTACATTCCTAAAGCAAAGCGTCAGGTACGGTTCGTAGACCATATTTTGACCTTTCATGTTATTCTTCTCGTTTTTGTTTCGTTGTTTCAATTTTAATAACCTTAAGCCCTTTTTAATGCAAAACGCATAAAAAATTAACACGCTGTCCTTCAGTTTAATTTATCATCTGACACAGGTGTACCTCATTCTTCTTTCTGTCGTTTTGCAGGTGTGTGCGCTAGTTAGCTGTGCTTTCAAGGATGCTTGTCATTTTTCATGGTAACACTTCTAACGACCTCCTCTTCGCAAAACCACATGTAAAAGGGTAAGTCCGGATATAGTAGTATTTTTCTATTTTTTGCTAGAAGTGTTTCCTCTTGTCCTGAAAATATTTCAGCTACAAAAAGAGAACTATAATCTGCACCCGAAAAAGAACGTATAGTAAGAACAGCGTGTATAAAAATTCAAAGTTGTAGTGGGAGCCATAAGATATTACACAAATTCCGTTTTAAATTGAAAAAGTTTTCTTTATATATTTTTTTTTTTTTGTGTTTATTTCGATATTACTTCCCTAACAACTTGTAGTCAAAAATTGGTTAAATGCTCTATTAAACTGGCTGTCGCGCATACATTTTGAAATATCCTTAGCCACCGTCAATGGGTGCTGATGTTCATCGAAAAACGCAATTAAACGTCTGCGGCTGTTAATGTCGCAGAAAGAGTTCCGGAGTTTGTGATGAGCTCATGATCGAAATCGAGGATATTACAGAGTCCATCCATATCCGCACAAAAGCCGATTCACTAATGAGTTACTTTGAAAGCATTGAACGGACTAATAATTCGAATTTGTATAGTCGTACCGCATTCGACAAAGGAATGTAATTTAAATTTGCGAAACAAAATCTATAATCCAATTCGAATTCAATATTTCCATTCATCGTTAAGGGGAATTCCTCGCATTGCAATTTAACGTATCCCACAATCTCGCATTATAAATATATAATGCGGTTTCATATGCTTCAGGATACAGTCGCTGCGACAAGAGTTCGTACGAAATTTTTTTGGGATTTTATTTTTTGGAGGAAACATTTAGTGGCAAACCGACAAGTTTTTGTGCCATTTCTTACAGGCCAGACCCATCCCAATCACCCCTGCTTTTCCAGAACAAGGTTCAGTAGGAACTCCTCGAAAGTTGTATCCCGAAATCAGAAGTTCTAAGTCTGTTAATTATATCACATAGTTTACAAGCCTCAGTAAAACTAAGAAGGCAGTTTTCGGTGAACACTACCTATTATTACGAATTGAGAGCAATTGTGAACCAATCCATTAGGTGTTTGTTCTGAAACGCATGTGGAATAGAGTTTTCTCAATCTCATGGGCAACGTCTACGAAATAAATCTCTTGAAAGCTCTCACAATGTTTCAACTATTATTTCAGGTGCATTGTTCACCGACTCCAAAGATCAAACCCTTAAAGATAGTTATCCTTGCCTCTGATGCTTACACACTTCCAACCATTTCCCAAAAGCATAAACATGTCCTTGGAAAGTTTAATTTTTCAATTATTCTTCATGATCCACGATATTCCATTTTTCGCATCACAAGAAAAAAAATGACTCTAGATCTAGACCATTCGCCTTTCGCAAAGGCATGTACTAAATAGCTTTGAGTTCTAAACAGGAATTAGTCACAGACGTTTGGATTTCTGTGGAAAGAGGAAGCACGTTCAGTCGTGTGCGGCCTAAAGTAGAGTCCTGTGGTATGTACGTCTTGCGGTCAAGGGAAAAATGAATATACGTATCTCTAAGCCAATTTGTGCTCCTTGTTTGATTTACAGAAATGTTTTATGCATCGAGTCTATTTTGTATTTCGTTTCAATGGTAGAATGAAGAAAGCAGTGTATACGTTTGACTCTCATAATCCCCACACCATTTAAGTGCCATTTTCCCGTCGGTTAACGGTTCGCATTCGATGGTGATTGTCCTAAATTTAAGTTGTCAAAAATGAACGAATGATTGAATACTAGCACAGACAAGCCTCGACTATATTAAGCGAGGTGAATTGTTTTCTTTAATTAATTTTAAACTAGTACTTCGTGGATGATTTATTTATGAACAAATAATCTTAAACATTTGCTTTACACTGCCGACAGCTCTTAAAATCTAAATGGTCTGGTGGTAATTGAGCTGCCACTTGACTTTCTTTTGATTGTGCTACAGTTCGGCGTATCGTGGCCTCCTACTTGTACCAAGTTGAAGAAGCTACTTAACACTACGTCTCTCCATTTATAAGCCCTTGTGGTATTAAAGGAACAGCGAGTATTAGCGAATCAGTTTTGAAGAAATTCCAAAACTAAAAATAGAACTCTCCTCTATTCACACTGTCGTAAATGGGCTTCAAATTTATAAATAAGTGGTGGATTACGATCCGGAACTCTTTGGTGTTCTCCAGGATTTGGCGTAAAGTGATGATTTTGTCAATCGTCGATTTTGCCGACCTCACTACGAGTTCGTCGACATATTTTCTCAGACGCTTTAGCATAGCTCTAGATAGCCAGCACGCTTCCGTAGAACAATATCTTACAGATAAGTTGATGCATGTACCCTCCCAAGTGTAACCTTAAACAGCTCACTTTCAAGCCTAGCTGTTTGGGTAGGGAAACATTAAAATTCGGAATCTCTTTCCTGTCGAATCTCAGAATTGCCTCGATCTCTCGTTCCTCAAGCTCCATTTTCTTTCTCGCGCTCTCTTTCCTGCTCACAAAACTAAAGAGACGCTTTCGCTTTTATTTGCTGCGCAGCTTCATAGTCCGTATCAAACCAAGAGTTTTCTCGCAGTAAAAGTATGAAACCTACCGCATCAGTTGCGGCTTCCTGACCATGGTTTCTCAAATCATCTGCGTTGGCTGTTGCTCTTAAAAGAGTTCTCTGCAGCCCCAGGTAAACTCGATCGGAAAAGGCACTTGCAGTCGGTTACGATTGCAGCCTTTCAACGTTGAACTTCCTCACAGTGATGGAACTTTACTGAATATAGGGTACTCTCTCCTTACACCCCTCACAAGCGGACACCTCTCATAAGCGGACAATTTTCTCGGAACCGTCGGTGTTCGCTTATGAGAGATTACACTGTATTTCTCTTCGTGGTTTTGCTGCAACCAGATAATGGTCTGACTTTATTTTTGCACCTAGGAACGCTTGATCCTCCACTACAATAGTAATCAGTAGTTTTCTCATCTGACTTCCAAGTTGCGATGTTGGAGTTTCGTGGTATACACTACCATTTTAGCTTTCTCCTGTCGATGATGTCAATTCCTAGTTTGTATTTAACGACCTTTCCCAAAGGTTCGATTAATTTTAGCATCCCGCATCTTGAACTTGTTCTTTTGTCTAGAAAATCTACAATTTTCACATCCTGGTTGGAATACTTTAACACCCCACTATTGCCATCCATATCAGTTGAACGGCACACACATATCTTATTCACCCAACCAGAAAGGCATGCGCGCAAAATCTTCCACCCTCTTTCCGTCGCATTGCAATAATCATCATAGACTACCCCCGCGCCATAAGGTACATCGTCGTACAAAACAAACGAACACAAACAACAGCCACATCGAACACAACAACAGCAACAACACGCGCAAAGAACAACCCTTAAAATTTATAGCTTTCACTGGCAGAACCAAACAGCCAGCCACCCCCAGCAATAACAGCAACATCCATCCCACCCAGCAGAAGCCGGAGCGGCGGCAGCAGCAACACCAAAGAAGCGATGTTTTCCCTCCCGAATTACACTTTCACCACCGTCGCCGTCGTAGTCGTTGTCGTTGTCGTCTGTCTATCGCTCGTTCATTCGCTTGGGCAGCGAGCGCCTTCAGTTCTTTCCTAGCGTTCGGCGATGCCAGTTTAGAGGACGTGCGTGTTCCGTCACTTTCCAATCGCATACTACGTACGATTTACGAAAAAACGCTCACTCGGGGGAGGCATAAATTAATTAAAGTCCGCGAGTGTGATCCAGAAAGGGTACCCGGCCTCGTACTGGGGAGTGAATGTCCTTGCATGCAGAGTTGTGGAATTGAAATTCGAAATTTTGAATAATTCAACCGCGAGGGATTACACCCTAAGCCTCCGGTTCCAATTTGAATACCACGCTCCCACCCTGCTTATGAATATTTGGGTGCTTGGATGGACGGATTTCCGCCGTCAGAGTCCTTTCTTTGTTGTAATGCCAATCCACCGAAAAGTGTCCATGTAAACATCGCATGTGCAGAGGAGTTCATTTCATCGTATCGTCGCCACTGTTTCTGCCGCCGGTTCGGCTTCTCCCATAAATATTTACAAAATTAACATCTACCGACTTGTGGAGGCTTCCTTACACACGGCGGTAATCGCTTACCGACGTAATATTAAGTTACACTTGTCGTGGCCCTTTGTTTTTTGAGGGGGGAGGACAATCCAAATAAATAGTGAAAATTATTTCGAAAGTAAACGCGCAGTGACACACAACAATACTCCCCAAGTGCCAGACCTTAAAGAGCAGATCTCTTCCGACCCGGCCCGTTCGGTCGCCCCCACCACCGCAGCCGGTGTGCAACACCGCCCGTGAGTTTACAGTAAATACTTTTGTGCATATTCGACTGAATAATCATCGCAAAAAGGAGTTTTTTCAACTAGAACGGCTTCGTATCGGATTGCAGAAGAGATACTCGCTCGCGTAAACGTATCCGAGTAGGTACTTCGTGGTGTACGCAGCAGAAAACGCCACGAACAAGTGAATTAGTGCGCTCAGGTGTGATTACGCCATTAAATCAGGCCGCACTGTGGGTCTCGGTGTTTATTTTGGTTTCTTAAAGCTGTTTACCTTTAAACGGTTGAAGTGTAAGTCGTGGTCTTAACGAGATATCAGTGCATTTCGCTCAACTAAAAAACGAAGAGATTTCTTCTATAGTTGCCATAGCTGGGGAGCTGCGGGCGACGAAGTGTTTGGGGGGTGAAATTGTCAAGGGAGCTTTTATTCTTAGTTAAGTCTACTTGAGAGGGATCTTCTCGACGTCGACGTCGGGAGTTAATGGATACAAAAACGAGACGATTTGTGTAAGTTCTGATTTATTTAAATTAAATGTAAATGTACAGTGGATCAGAGAGTGGTCGGTAGGGTAGAGCGTAGAGAGACACCATGATATTTTAATTGTTGTTGGCGACCAAATGTGCTTTGATGCACTCGGTGACTGTAAAAATTTAGTTGAGCATTCGGGGCAGTTGCAAGCCTTTTTCTCAAAATCGCAATCGTCGCCGACAATTTGGATAGATGTTTTGGCAGTAAATTTGCTTCATCGTCAATTCGTTCAATAAGAAAACCTTTTCAAAACTCTTGGTACTCTTTCCAAGAGACAACCTAACTGACTTGTTGGGATGTTTGAAGTCCAAAACATAGACTTCTTTCCTGTGAAACTCAGAGGTGGTCTGCCGAACTCTGCCTTGCCAGTCCATCCATGAGCATCCCTAATGAATATCTCTAATGATTCATTACATTGATGAAAACAGAGGTTCCATTTGACATAAGCTTACATTTTTTCATGGTCAACTGGTTTACGCCATGATTACCACCGTTAATCACATTAAATCGGTACGTCCTTTGTTTCTCCTTTACCGAGCTCTGGCAGAATAATGTCCTTGTTTTTTTTTTTTGGCAAAGAAAAAAAATCCAAAAATGAGATAATCGTCGAACTTCAACGTTCTCAATACCGACAAGTTTGCTCACGAAGTTATTAACCTCTTCTTGCGATATAACTTCCACGTTCCACTTCTAGTGCTTAAGAATCGTTAATATGTTCGATGCCCTTCCTCACACCTTTACTTTTGTAGATGCTGCAGATGGTTCAGCAGGACAAACAACTTCCAATTCAATGATGAAATCTACTTTGACAGTAAGGTTGTCTTGGGGGGGCAAAGATTTAATGGGCTAAAGTCGACTTGATTGGCATCTTGATTAGGCGGATAATGATATTGTTTCAACGAACGAAAATATCAAATTAATTTTTCCAAACAATTGCCTCTTGTACTATACCAGGAATTTTTTCCAATCGAAATTCTCCGGTATCTACCAACAACTGAGGTGAGGAAGGCTCTTTGTAGCAACGTATAATTTTACGCAGAGGTCATTTGTGATTATCCGTTGAAACCTGGCAGAACCTGACACCCTAACCGATTCATTGCCATTCTTAAAGAGCTGGCCAGTACCATCAGAGATGTTTTACAGTGAATTGGTCTATTAAGCACTGTCAGCTGTATTGAAGGCGGCTAAAAACTTTCTATCACCAAATTCTGTATCGTTGCTCTTATTTTAAAGCAAAGACTGGTCTGCGTCGCTCCCTTAATCACATATGTACTTCTCAGCGACACTGGTTTATGCACAGTGGTAGGGTTATATTCCTTGACAAGAAAATCTATGTCCTTGCATAACTAAAAAGAAGTAAAATTCGGCGTGGAAATATAGCTGACTACCTGAAAAGCCCTAAATCTTGTATGTAGGTAGTGGATAAGGAGTTTTTCAGACTATAAAAAGACAAACATTTTCATTACGCTGCTTCTTTTGTAGCTGAGTCGTGTCAGCGATCGTTTCTATTCCTTCTTTTGCCGTCCATACAATCATTTTGTTTGCGCACAGCTCAACTAGGAGATACAAAAGTTCCTTCATGGCTGCAGTTGAGCCCTGTTGTGACAAGGTCACACGGTGTGAACTATTGGTCCCACAATGGCAATGTGTTACATCCCCAGAGCTTGCCTAATCATGACAACTCGGGCGGCCTTTCTGGTGTTTGTTTTTTTCTCAGAAAACCCTACTATCTAGGTATAGTCCCAGAAGCTTATCATTTTGACTGGTGACGGTGTCATACCTAAAAGCCCGATTGACTTCAATCGTTAAAGTTTCCTCCTTCTCGTAAAAGGTGCTATTGGTTTAATGAAAGGTTTTTTTTGTACGAAAAGGTTTACTTTTTAGGTGACAGCGGATCTCCTAAGCAGAACACGCCCAGATCTTGGCAGAATAGCGGCGATAATCACGGGGCATTGGCCAATTGGAGACCATGCGGCGAAACTAGGTATTTCACACAAACCCCACTGCCGCAGCTGCGGAAATAAAAATGAGAAGTTAACTCTCTTCGCAAATGTCCGGCACTCGCAAGAGCCAGACTGCGTGCACTGAACCAACCATTCTTCAACGACCTCAGCGACATCTCGGGGTAAAAGGATACAAAATGTAATTCGCTTTCTAAACTCCACAGGTTTGATCTAGGCACTCCCAGCTGTCTCATCGTCGCTAATTGGGTTCAGTTGAACCGCCACCTCTACCTACCTACCTACCTAGGAAACAGCGGCCTCTGATTAGGTAGAACTCTAGGATTGATCCTTCCAACGTTCACAAGGGCTTGTCCTGATATATTTTACAAGGAATCATTGAATTTTGATGACCTTGTATGTTGCAGTTGAAATTAAATTTGATAACCACACACAAGAATTCATAGTCGAAGAAGGGTGCTAATGCGCCGTGTTTTGTCAGTTTCATTGCCAGAAAGTCCATTTTGGGACGATATCCAGTCAAGGATGACTAGATTTTTGCAGGTCAATTATTGATTGCCAAACAATTCAAGAACTTTAAGCGCAGCTTGGCTGCCTGAGAAGATGAATATTCCTTTCTCCAAGTGTAAGAGGTGTGATTAGGTCACAAACATTGATTGATGGCAAAGTCCTGAGTTCGCAAAAGGTGATTGTCCAAATATTCATATATACATCCAGTTTCTGTCTCCATTTTGGAGCCGTCCATCTACATGACATGTAGATTCCGCTTACTTTCCCAAGTTAAGTTGTCTCTTTTTGCTCCTCTTTCTGTAGAACTCAGTTGAACCAAGGCAAAGCCTGGTTCGTTTCGGAAAGTAATCCTTTCAAAATCAATTGGTGCCAAATTCGGCTAGTAGTGCGATTTATAAGTGGCATCAATTCATCTTAAAATTGCTTTGGTGAAACAATAGTAAGAGGTATGCGTGGGTTCATCCGGTGGAATGTATAAAGCTATGAAATAGTATCCTCTTTTCGTTAACCCTGCTGCTCATTCAGAATTATTCAACCGTTTCAGCAACTTTTGCTTCATTCAAAATGACTTATTTTTTCACTTCCTTGCAACGAATGGACATCCAACGAATGTCATCATCACGGGCGCATTGTTTACAGATTGCGACTTGCGGGAGTGGGGGCTAGCTCCAGATGGTGAAGCATGAATGTCACAAAACAAAAAGTGAAAATATATATTCAACTAAAGAGATAAAGGATGACAACATCCTTCGAAATGATAAAAACGCCACCACTCCCCTATTGGCACCCCGTGTTCCCCGTTTATTTGTGTCACTTTGACTCCTCTCCGAAGTACGTTTTTGTTAATCACTGTTCCATGCGTGTACGTGTGTACTCCCCTCTCGCGTGCGCCCAAAGGATACACCTTATTGAGAAGAATCCTCTTTAAACAGGCAGGGCGCACTCTAAGCTGTGTTCTTTATCAGATTGATGTGTTTTTCTCAAATTAAACACGTACATTTTAATTTTGAAAATTATCGCCATTCACGGCATAAATTGTAGCTCGTGGAGCATACAACACACACGATACACTTCAACGCGCGCCCCCGTGCTCACGTCGGTCGCGTCGTCGTCTCGGTGGTGGTATTGGGCTGCGGTGGTAGTTCTGATGTAATCGAGGAAGGATACAAGAGCTCGGAATTGTCGAGAGTATTGATGGTGAAGGTGGCGGCGGCGGCGGCACACACCAACCCCCCCTAGGTTTTTTAAATGCTTATTTACAATGTAAGCCATTGGGTTGAGAAATTGCGTTTTATTATGTGTTTGAGGATAAGAAGAACTCCTTGCACAGCAGACGACTATGACGACGACGACGACCGAGCAAAGGAGCGTGCAAAATGCAAATTAAATACGACACAACGAACGTTAGGTGTACTCGTATTGGTGTATCCTTTACGGGCGCGGAGGGCATAAACCTGTCGTCGTGCTGAGCAATGAAAATTACTATGAAACGCTTTAAAGAAATAAATCATGAATTTTGAAGGAGCTGCGAAATTTTTAATCAAAGATCCACAGATGGCGTTCGAGTTGGATTTTTGCATAGCACCTTTGAAAGCTGAAGGTTGTTAGTTTCCCTCCACGTTTTTTAGTTGAATGAAAAAGTTTCCTTCTCCCGTCTTTGGCTTTTGCATTAATAACTTCTTTTCTGGAGGTGTACGTAGATACAAGTTGTTCTCACCGAAGACAGCGTGAGCCACTGAAAAATGTCTTGGGGTGGATGGGGAAAAGATTATTTAACGAGATATTGACATCCTGGCGGGTGGTACACAATTAAATTTTTTTTTTTTTCTTTCTCCAGAATCACTCTATAAAGCGTTGCCTCGGTTGAAATTGAGAAGTGAAGGGGACTGACTCTTGTGTTTGACATTTACCTTGCGAGGTTTTAAGTGAAATGTTGACACATAAATATAACTTAAGAGCAACGTTAAGAGCTTATCGTGAATTAATTTAAATTCGTCACGAGTTGTTTTAACTTTTTTGCTTTGCTAACATGAAAGGTTGCCGAGTGTGTGCCTGTACTTCGGCATCCATCAAAGGGAATGGATTTGTGGTTGATTAAGTCTGGGATTGTACACAAGAAAATTGGCATTTCCGCATCTAATCGGGTTCTCATTAGAGCTGCTTGATGAGATCAGACGCCACAGTGACAAAGAGTTATCCCTTTTGCATAGGATTTGCCTTCGTTATTTTTTTTTTTCTCCAAGAGGATACTACTTAGTTTTCAATATGCTTGTGCACTGTGCGTTTTTAAGGAAAAAAAAGAAAAAAAAATAGATTCCTTTATCCATTAATCCACTTTTAAATAACTTTGTGGAGGAAAAGGAGGAAGAAATTCCGAGAATTTCATGGAATTTGCCTTCCTTTTCTATCCTTGTTGCGTTGAGTAAGTTTATCGCCATTTCCTTGGACTGCGTGTGCAGTCAAGCCACTATGCTGAAGATGGAGATCCTTAACCACTGCCCAGGTTGTTCTATGACGTGGACTGAACTTTAAAACAACCAAAGCACAGCGAGATAATACGTTACAGTGAGCAGACACAGGGATGTTTAGGGGCGAGAAAAAAATGTGGTGAACGAAACGAGTCGAGGAAGGAAATTCTCATTAAGTGTTCAACGGTCAACGAAAAGGAAGAAGATATTCGAGTTTGCCTTCAAGTAGCTTAAAATTTTTTTAGAGATTTTAATTCCAAAATTCCAAAATGATTTAGTGAAGACTTTGCCGCAATAACGCAGTCCGACGTTGTGAAATCTCTGCATTCATGAGTAATGCTTTTCTGCGTTTTCGTTAGAGCTAAATGAGATGAAAAATTACTCAAACGAGACGTCAAATTACTTTGTTCCCTCATTTTTTCATAAATTATTTAATTATGGCAAAAATATTACCTAACGTAAATGAAATGGAGTTTAATTCAACATTTTAAATTTGGCTACCAAAACGAAGAAGCCCGCTCCTGTGCTTCTTTTAGCAACATCTGGCTTCCTTTAATCTTAAGACAACACTACTCTTTTTTTTTTAAGACATCTGCTCTAATGGCTGACACTGCGACCTACAACTATAGTGTCATCGGTATAATTAGCCATATATTCGTACTACCTCCATTATGAAGGTGAGTATGTCATTAGTAGCCGAGTTCCTAAACTCCGGTAACGAACAGAATTCCCTATAGAAGATCCGTCTTCGTAGCCAGTGTAGTGCTGAACATTCACAGAGAATGTGTTTAGAGGTTTCATCCTCTTTTGACTATCTGAGTAGATATTTGAATGTTGATGGCCCTAATAAATATTCCAAGGTTTGTCCTAGCTCAGATATTAATGGCATGGATTTCAGCTGGGGCACATACCCATTGGTAATAAGACCTTAGTGTTGTGTCCAAAAACGCCAGCATCCAGATTCCATTTTTCGCCTGTCGGTGAACCGTACTTGAAATTGAGTGTTTTCAGGTGTCCCATAAGATTGTTCAGTTGCACTTTTATAGCACAACAGGCAGCGGTCTTCCTAATGAAGATATGCAAAAGTGAGAGCCCGATAACAGCGCATACATAACATGCATGCAATTCCCTATATCGATTAGAATGGTACCTTTGACGTTGATAGAGAGTCGTTCAATATTGCACCATTCTAAAACATGTATACATATGTATATGTAGCAAAGCACTCTGCATGACGTTGGAGTAATTTGGTAGCCACATCTGTGCAGATTGACCAAAAGATTGTCAAGGTCTAAAGACCACAAAAGAGGAAAGAGAACTCCAAATAGGGGGCATCCTTTTACTGCGGTCACAGATACTGTCACTCCTCCTGGAGAAGAAGTTATTATACGACTTTTCAACATTGCCCTTATCTACCGATTTTTCGAGTTTTCGATTTCTTTACTACTGATAACCCTTGGTATCGAGTGGTAGCCGGTATTAGTGAAAGCGCCCTCCATGTCTAGGAAAGCACATAGGGCGATTTCCTTGGGGTCACCACTACTCTTAATTTATTGTTAAAATAATTAAATAAATAACTAACTAAGGCCTAGCTTCTCACATTCATTCTTGTTGTGCGTGTAACATTTTTCGTAGTGACCTACAATTTTTTGCCGACTCCGAACGGCGAATTGAGAAGCTCTTTCATGACAAATTATAATTAATGAACTTAATTGGCTTGAACCCACGCCACTCGCACAGCAGTCCAACGCAATAGTCACGACAACCACAACTTATTGTTAAAGCCGGCAGAAAATATGTTTCATGTTGAAAGCCCCCTTTTTTTTTACTTCAAATTAATTGAGGTCGGCCCTCCTAACCTTAAGTTCTCAGGATCTTCTGTCCTTAGTGACTACACTAGATGAATTATCAGTCCTGATATCTTTGCTAATGGTGCCGATCAAAGCCACTTTCGGTCGTCTGCTACTTTTTTTCATGATAAGGACAATTTCTGTCGGCTTTTTGTTTTTACAGCCAGTTGTCTACTGACGCCTAATTTTTTATACTTCAGCCTTAAAGAACTGCGTACTTTAGACCTAGCTTCATCAAGAGTCCCCCTAGCAGACTCTGTTTTTCATAGAGGTTGGATACTCCATCTTTAGCGAGGTAGCTTAGGTTTACAACGTGCAGCAATTGTGAAGATAGAAGTAAAGATTGGAGAGTAGTTTACTGATAGCTGATTACCTCCAACCCCTTTCCGTTTGCCGCCCCTAATGGTGAAAACTTGAAATCAGGTAAAACGCCATCGACTTTCATAAGGAATCTAGTATGATAGAATTAGTTTTATCAGCAATCAGCGATGACCTATTTAAAAAAAAAAAAACTATCAACTTTCTGGTACAGAGAGCCATGCACAAGGCTCTAGTTTTATTGGGGCTGAATTCCACAATGTCCATCAGTTCGCATCTACTCTTAGCTTTTGCTTTTACCGATTCACTTTCTTGGTGAAAAAACAACCGTTTCGGCTTCTAAATGTCCCGATAATTTAAATTATTCACTTCTTAACTAAAGCACCGAAATCAGAGTGCTTTTTTATCAAGTGGGCTCTATCTATTCTAAAGCTTTTCAAACCTCTTGGTGGCAATCGAAAATTCCCTGTCATCAGAGGAATGCGGAACTAATGATTAGATCTTTCATTTCGATTCATTTTCCAGTAAATGTTGAATTAAATCCATGATTTATTCGAGCAGGTAACAAGCCCTTTAAGAGGTAGTCGTGGCTCATCGATTAGAGCGTTAGACTGCAGAGTAAGCTGACATAGGTTCGAATCCAGCAATTATCTAAACACTTTTCGCGGCACCTTCGCTTGGCAGGCAATGAGATGTCATGAAACATCTTCTCAATTAGGAGTTCGGCAGAAAATTGTAGGTCATTTCCATTGATCTAGGCCTTGGCTCTCCCCGGGCTGTCGCGCTCATTCGTTTATACCAATTTTAAAGCATCAAGCCAGAGTGACTTTCAGCTTTAAAAAATGTAAGTCAATCCGCACCATAAGATTCAACTTCAAAGCCTAATTTGACAGCACAATGAAAAGTATTTCTCGGGATTTCTTAAAAAAGGGATTGAATTCTTAAAACACCAGGTGTGTGTGAAGTTAGAAAACACAGCCAACATCTTTCCCAGGAAATTTGTACAAAACCCTAGAACTTGGTCAAAATAAACTTCTTCTCCCACAACAGTCGTACAGAGCAGAGTTGTGTACGTACATCTTTAACTCAACTCATACGGAAGATATCGAAATAAACAGGATAAATATTTATTAAACACTCGTACGCCTTGAAATCTATCAAAACGTGTATATGGGATCCTTTCCTCTTTCATCTTTCGAAAGCCAATTGTGCAAACATCTGGAAGAAAAAAAAAATTTCCATAACAATTCACCCACAAGAAGAAGAAATGTCACAAGTGTTCCTCGAGAGAGACAGCGACCGCATTAGACGTGACTTGTGAGTTCTTCTCCTTGAAGGAACATCAAAAACGGGTTGCCATTGCCACTAAAGTATGTTAGATATTTTGTATGGAAATTTTGAAAAACCAAAAAGAGAAGAAGAAAACTCATCCATACATATCGACAAGGATAACTCTGAAAGGCATTTCATAAATATGCAAATTTGTCGCTCCTGCCATGCTTCTCGCACAGAGAAAGGATAATCGAATTTTAGCACAATCAAAATGGATAACGTTATTGAGATGTTTTGCATATTTCAACGAACCAATTCGAGTGGAATGCAACACTAAAATATTTGTTTAAACTATCAGTGGTCGTGCCAACTGAGTAGAACCAGTGTACACGTCCTTCAGTATCCTATTTGAAATAATTTTTCGTTGCTGATTGCAAAAAGGAGGTACCCAAGGAAGCAAATTGCTATGCATCGTCTGGTAACCCAACACTAAAATCACAGACACGAGTGAATGATGAGTCAGTATTTAGGAACCAGTCTCTGTTTGCATTTCAAATGGGTTTAATCCTTGAATCAATTGGAGTGCGTATTTTTTCTTTTGTTTTAAAATTGTTGACTTTGGCTATAGCTCTGTCAATTTGTTTCAGGAAATTCAAGGACTGAAAAGAGTTATTATCAGTGTAAAGTAGGGGAAAGTCAAAGAAGGTACTGGAACACTTTAGATTAAGTCCTTGAAAAGGCTAGACGGGACAGTTATCAATTGCATACAGTTCATTACACTTTTCCAACTTTGATATCTTTTTTTGTCAGATGTGATTATTGATTAATTTGGTTACATGCAGCCTTTCTTAGATGGTTTTTGTAAAAAAAATCTGGGATGTTCGTTTCACATTTTTTGATAGCTGTCCATCTGTAAATAACTTTTTCAGATGACACATCACATTTCTAAAGACCTTTCAACTTCCATTCAACCCAATTGATTGATAGAATATGCTCCTTCAGCGCATTACTTCTGAGATGCTTACTTGCTTCCACAAATATTCAATCTAACTCCTACATGCATCACCACTGTAAGCGTGTTTCTAGGCGGCAATAAAGCAATTTCTGCTTTAAAAGTAAAGAGTGACATAAATACCTATCAAGGTAAAACAGACATATGTATGTACATACCTATCGAGGACAAACCGAAGCGCAATAGGAGAGTGCTTTAGCGACTACTCCACAACCAAGAGCATTACAATGGCCTGAATAACTGAGAGGATTCTGTGTTTCCTAGCTAACTCATTTTTCTAGCCTAACCTACGTGTAGCTGACTATAACTTATCCGCATCAAACCACCTTATCTTGCTTAGTCCAAAGAGGTCGAAATTCCCTGAATTATTTTTCCAATTGATGGAATCTGGCGTTTTGATTACCAACCTGACCCGAGACAGGCGCTCAAAATGACAGATTCCACCTTACCAGAGTCAAGAACGGCTCCCTCCAAAATTCCATCTTCTGCTCGAAAGACGGTAATTGTGTCGAAAGTAAACGCAGAACGCTAACCAAACGTACTTAAACTACAATGGTAGCACTAGACCCCCCGCATTTACTATTTTGGGGTACGTGCGTAAGAGTTTATGCATACATATATGAAGTTGCCCGAGGACTACCACTTGATTCCCTGCTTGATTTTTGTGCTAGTTACTCAAACCATGTTTTGGAAAGTTTCTCAAACAATCGGAGTCTTACTTACTTACTTAAGGTGGCGCTTCAGTTTGGGGAGGACCTGTTCCTCAACAACAAGTTCGATCTTTAGCCAGCTGCCTTCAATTTCGCACGCTTAGTTGGTTGAGGTCCCCTTCCACGCGATCTTCCTCTACTCCGGTATCCCTCGGGTATGGATTCGAAGGATCCTGGCCGGAGCATTGGTGTTCATCCGGTCTACGATGTTGAAGAAGAAGCATGACAGCGCGTCGCCTTGTCTAAATCCTTTTTTGACATCAAAGGTCCTGATGAGGTCTTCATTGACCTTGATGGAGCAACGTGCATTCTCCATTGTCATCCTGCACAAGCAGACGAATTTGGCAGGGATGTCAAAACTAGACATGGCACTGTATAGCTCGTCTCTATTGATGCTGTCATACGCGGCCTTAAAATCGATGAAAAGTTGGGGGTATCGATTTGAAGTTCCTGGGTTTTCTCCAAGATCTGCCGCAGTGTGAATATTTGGTCGATGGTGGACTTTCTTGGCCTGAAGCCACACTGATATGGACCGATCAGGTGGTTGACGAACGGCTTCAGGCGCTCACACAACACGGCATATAATATCTTGCAAGCGATGTTAAGAAGACTCATGCCTCTGTAGTTGGCGCAGTTCAGAAATCCTCTTGAGGATTAGGACCGGGCATACTTTCCTCCGACCATATTTTACACATGAGTTGGTGTATGCTTCTTACCTCATCGCCTGCCGCTTCGAACAAATCGGCAGTTTGGGCATCAGCACCAGCAGCTTATGCAATCAAATATTTGCAATTCGCAGTCTAGGTACTCAAATATTTGGCCAGTTTCCGGGTCACAAAGGTGAATTCAGAAGTGATTAGTGATTACACAAAGGAATAGTAGAAATCTATTCTTGCAGAGAATCTTGTACAAGAAATGCCAATAAAACCCTTGCGTTACGAGATGAGAATCTCTTCCACGCAGCAACCTATGTATATTCTAGGACACATTCACAGGCATCATCTCCCCAATGACCTCCGGCGGAATTTCTCAATTTAAACTCTCCTTTCATGTTCCAGCTTTGGAAAATCGAATATGCCTTCTTAATAACTCAAAATGTCAATAGAAGCTCATTATGATGGAAGTATCGCAACTCATTAACTCTTAAACGCTTCTCACCCAAAATTCGTTTAATCAACATCTGTTAAGAATCCATCGTATCCTTTCTTTCGACAAAATTTCCAATAACGTCAAGTGGAGGGTCCCTTAAAGTTTTCCAAACAACCCCCTCGTCAATTTTCGGACGCACTGGCATGAGGCTGCTTCCGCTGCTACTAAAATGTTCCCTTTTCATAGCCTCGGACTTGTGGATCTGGCGAGAGTGTGTGTAAAGTCCTTTCGCCCTCATAGTCCGTACTTACTTTTTAATTAGTAATAATTTTCGAAAATCCCCTAAATATCAAATTACTTTCTAAATCGCTAGAGTTTAAGTTTCGTATTTATTAATTAGCAAGAAGCGAGGAGCGAGAAGCCCGACCCAACCTAACCGTCAAGCTTTCCTTTTACTGCAAATAATGAGATGTTGGTGCTGTTTACAAGGACATAACACAAAAATGTCTCGGATTTCATTCAGAAAAATGCAGTTCTTTCCCGTTTTTTAATGGCTAGTTAAATAATTTCTGTTTTCGGTAGCACAGTGCACATAAATTACACGAGGAACTTACACAGACACAACAAGGAAAAAGAAAACGTATTCACGTCCAATGTAAAAAGGATAAAGACTTCCCTTTAAAGGTAGACGACATGCAAGCACGCGACAGACAGAGGGTAATAGCACTTAATAATTTAAAACAAAACGGCTAGGGGGGTTGTTGTTTGTGTGTAAGATACACCTATTCATATCCTTCATGTCCAGGATAATCATTGACATGAGTGTACTCGTATTAGTGTGTGTTTGGCAATGGGCGTGTGTTTGAATGAAATAAAGGTAGGTTTCGGGGGTTGGAAAGAAAAATCATTCATTCTATGTACTGGTGAAGGTGTCTCAAAGGAACTATGCCGGCTTAGACATAAATATCGCACAAGTTGCTGTTGCTGATGCACCGCACTCATTTTGTCTGCCACAAAGGCAATGTGGGTTCACATTTTTGGTTATAGGGTGCAATTTCGCAGGACACACGTAGCACAGGGTAGGTTTTGTGCACAGCACAGAGGAAAACCGTGCGGCTCGTTATGAATTTGGTCGACAGAGAGCGGGGAATATCGTGATTTAAAAATCGCGTGCACCCGAACGAACCCTATGACCCCTGCCAGGATAACCATCGCCAGCGACACCATCATCAAAACTACCACCGATTGCAGCACATTAAGGATCTGAAATTTCACTTGTGTGTGGACTATAATGGCATTTGAATTTTTTCATTCGGGAAAGGCAGGCAGTCATTAGAATTTGCTTAGAAAGGCGGTTCGAGGCATTATAGGCCAAAGGGGGTTGGAGAATGATCGATATTTTCCTTCGGTTTCAGTTTGTTTTCGTTGTTTTTCCGGGAATCGAAGGGAAAAGTCTGCTTCTACGTATATAGGGTAATGGCATCAGTAGTTCGTAGGCTTGTTCGTATGTCCACCCTAGAAAAATTTTGGCGACGACGGCGTCGGCCTTTTTTCTGTTTGCCACCCTCCTCCCTGTCTGGCTGATGTCAGGGGGATGGTAATTGTAAAGCAAATAAATTATATTGTTCCTTTTCTTACGGATGAAAGCATCGCATGTGTGTGTTTGATAATGGCAAGCGTACAATTTGAATGTGTGCCGAGTTATTTTCGTGTAAATAATTTACAATAATTCTGGAGATGAAAACCATGTCGATATGCTGTCCTGATGAATAGAATCACATTAGGGTCTGCTTCGCTCTGCTTGCATGGGGATATGGGAAGAGCCATCATTAGGACCAAGTCAATTTGATTTATTGCGGATACATTTTTTCGGTTTTGCGGTAAACAAATTCCTTTGCAAAAGGCGCGCACCTGGACCGAAATGAAATGTGCCGTGAAGAAACTTGGTCACTGATTGATTGAAAATCCATTCACGTACACAGAGTTCATAGTCTGTGAAGAAAGATGAGGGCGCACGGCACGAGTTTTTGGCTGTGTATGCAATAAATATTCGCCTTGAGGTGTTCACGTTCAGGTGCTAAACATTGCGGCAATTCGGGAGCCCCCACCAGATATATGATTAATGTCTGGTTAACTGGGTTGAAAGTTTCGGGAATTGTTTTGGGATTTCGCAGCGAGAAGCAAGCAGTTTAAGATTCCAATTTCCTTATGCCATGTATTTCTGAAATCGTTCGGAGTTATTGGCTTGTAAGCTGACTCAGCTAAAGTGTCATGAAAGGTATGTAGCTGCATGCGAGATTGAATTCGTTATTTATAGCTTGAAAGCTGTAGACAGCATACAAGGGCTGTCACATGACGATTGAAGGATTAAAATAAATGGAGTTGTGGTGATTTTTTAGGGCCCAACAATTCTGAGTGACTGATTTGTATCAAAAGTTTACTGAGCATTAAAATTACATTGTGGGCAGTGGCTACTTAGAATGGAAAAAAGAAATCACGTACAAGCAAACCCACTCCCATTTTCATATCCTTGTAGGTAGGAAGGAGAATGGCGGTGATCAGGCGAGCGTTCCTCAGATCCAATTAACGCATTTGGCGCCGTTTTCTTACCACGACCCTTGGGAATCCGATTTGATTGGAAAATCTCCTTATATTCAGTCTGTGGATTTGTGGAAGGAAAGCAAATCAGACATATTTTTCTTCTGTAGGTCTTTAAGGTTATTTAGGAAAAGAAAAGCCTAATGTGCGATGGCTGGTTTTGGCGAGAGCCGGGCATTTATCGAGGGTTTCTGTCTTGCTCACATCTGTGCAGCGGGAGTAGTTAGTGTTGAAAGAGAAAGTCAGTACTGATTGTTAGATCCAGAGAGATATCCCTTCGAATTTTGCTGGTTTAGTTGTATCTGCGCCATATCATGGGCACCGTGGCTCAGTGGTTAGTGTGTTAGACGCTTGAGCAAACTGAGTGGGTTCAAGTTCCAGCAGTGTCCACCGAACATTTTACGAGGTAGCACCTCTCGTCGGAGAATGAACAAGCCACCGAGAGTACAATTTGTTATGAAAAAGCTTCTCAATTCGCCGTTCGGAGTCGGCAATAAATTATAGGTCCCTTCCAATCGTGCGAACAATACAACACGCACAACATGAATGGTTGCGAGAAGCTAGGACTTGGCTCACCTCGATCTGTCGCGCCAGCTATTTATTTTCTTTTTTTTATGCCATATCGTCCAAGGGATAACGCAGATACCTAGTCCGACCCGTGTTTAGTTAGCCATTTTTCGGAAGTGTAGGAATAGTTTACCCTTGACAAATCCATGTGAAATGTTCGTTGTTCGAGGGTAAGATGGTGCAAGAGAACTGGTAGCGCGCATTCGTTGGGCAGGAACGCAACGCTCTATGTTAATGCCTATGCTTGTAGTTCTTTGGACTCCGCTTAGTTTGTTTATGTAGTATGTTCCTTGCGAGAGATGAGATGACTTTTAAGCAGCTTATAATGGCAGAGAACCAAAGATAGTAGGTAAAGAAAGAATTTTCTAGAAAAGACTGTGACAATCGGGACAAATCGTTCATAAAAGCAAACTTTTGACAGCGCTTGATAATTTGATAAGAACAAGCTGCTATATACTCCTTTCTATGTCTTAAGGTTCCTCCATTCTCTATGATTTCCATTTCGACCTTGCAAGTTGTAGGAGAACATAGTTTTGCACTTTGTTTTTTTTTACGTCGAAATATTTTCAGCTAGAGAAAGAAAGTATCATCGTAAATGGAATCTACTCTCCTGACATTCCCTACTTTTACTTTCAAAACCCACAATCAAAATCTGTGAGATTGTGAACCAAGTGACGCTTTTGCCACTGTCGATAGGTGACATTTCTAAAACTATTACATTGAACGCACATAATTTTTAATCCCTAAGCTGAATATATTAGAGGTATTTGCTTCCAGCTAATCTTTATCTGTCAAAATAAATATGAAAAAATCATTTCAAAATACTCACATGGGACAGGGATATTTTATGATAAAGCTTTTCCGTTTTTTGTTACGAGTTTATCCTGTTAGACAGCCGTGATGAACGATTAATTCCCCTGTGTGCAACCGCCATAATCCACGTGGTTTCTGCGAAGCTACGTGACTTGAATTAAGATGTCATAACCCATATAATACATCTCCTGACCTCATATATTCCAAATTAAACATTTTTTTTATGGAAATTTATTCGTCGCACAGTAGTTTCAATTTTTTGTGTGCTGTTGAAACTGTCATTGTGATAGCGTAGGTGGCTTTGAAATGGAGAGGATTTCATTTGGATAATTAATTGCACAATCCTTTTTCTATACTGGGATTCTTATGTGTACGGACGATCTAATCTGCAGATGGTGGACGTAAAATATAGCTAAATCAATAATGGCGAGGAAAGCTTCATAAATTCAAAGGGATTTACAAATTGCATTTGGGATAGTTATGTATGCGAAATGATTTTTCTTCACAGCAATCTGATAGTTCGAAAATTCTAGGAAGGAAATTCTGGAATTTATAGAAGTTAAAGTGTAGTACTGACTGTGACGAGTACGTATTTGGTTTTTTTTTATGTCGCATTCACCTTCTTTTAAACTTGGGAAAACGAGAATAAACCCTAAAGAGTCCTGGGCTACATGCCAATTCGAAAATTACCTTCTTTATGAAAGTCATTTGCTTTTCATTTAACTTTTCGTGGAGGCTTCTTCTTTGGAAAGCAAATGTCATTGAATTCGTCAGTTGGCACAACTTGTCGTTTCAAAAAATTTCAAATGTATATAGGGAAAAGCAAATGATTCGAAGAATCGAATTGATACACAGCCGTAGATTAATACTGCCAACGCACCATCTCAGCCATCAGCAGTTCACATCAATTAAACTTTGACTCCAGCTCAAGTGTATTAAAACCAATGCTACTAGTTTCTTTCTCAGGTTTAAGTTACGCATTCAATCATTCTTGTTGTTACCGTGGCTCAATTTTCAGTGTGTTGGACTACTTTGCGAGTTATAAAGGTTCGAGCTCTAGCAACATTTACCAATAATTTTTCGCGACACAGCCTCTCGTTGGAGAAAGACAAACCGTCGAGAGTATAATTTGACGTGTAGAATCTTCTCATTTTACCGTTCAAAGTCAGCAATAAATTGAAGGTTCCTTCCATTCGTGCGAAAAATATATCACACAAGACACGAAAGGTTGCAAAAAGTTAGACCTCTACAGGAAATCTCGTCAAAATTTTAAAATTAATAAATAAATCTGGGTGGCTTAACATTGACTGTTAGGGAACTTTGCTTAAAGCATACAAATTGTCTTTGTGTTCGCAGGTTCCAGTCAGTATAGGCAGGAGACCCCTAGAGGACTTAGTACTAGTAATCTTAGGCTATGACCACAGTGAAGCGATAAAACTTCATGTGAACAGTTTTATCGCACGATTCTCTTTTATCGCATCGCATCGCCTGTACGCGTAGCCTCAATAGAGTCCTTCCGTTTTAATCTGAGGCGAAAGCTTCTTATTTTTTTTACCACTCTTGCAGTTTTTTCCAATTTACTTGTAGTCTGATCGTTTGATCCTTAGTTTCCAGTTAACTCGAGCTTAAGTTGTAGGGACGTCCACTTGATGGTTTTTTAGATCATTTTTTTGGCAGGTTGGCTTTCGTGTTCCTAATCGTTGTCGAGGCGTTTCAATCTGCACCGCCATTCAAACTATATGGTCTTCCTTTCTGCGTATTATGTGGTCATACCACTGTAGTCTACTTTCCGTGATTTTGTCTGCGATAGGTTCTTTTTTAAGGGTGCCTCCGATGTGTCCGTTTTCTATACGGTCGTTGAAGGTCTACTTGATCATGTGCATCTTTTTAGTGTATTTCTTCTTCTCTGACAACCGTTTCCTTTGAATTTGTGCCGCATACGTTTATAGCACAGCGCTCCAGACACAGCTCTCCATTAAAACCTTCCTGCTCTTATTCTCGCCTTGAGATCTTCTTCAATACTTTCATTGTTTCATATAGTCGAGCACAGGTATTTGAATCCATTTATTTTCCGTAAAACTTCAACCAACAAGTAGACTTTATTTTATAAAGGGTTTTCCAATAGGGACGGGTAGATGTTAAAATTGAATAAAACAAGTTGTGTGTGAGATATAAATGAATTTTTTGTTTAATTTGAAAGGCACATTATGTGGTGAATATGACATCGTTCAAATGGCCGCCGCGGCGCACATCCCAGAGGTCCAATTTTCGATTACTCTGGCGCATAGATCTGGCTAAATTTAAGCGATGGCACAGATTTTGTAGACTTTGAGGGCACTTGTCGTTTACGGCTTAATGGCATAGACCTGCGACTTAAGGAAACCCCACAAGAAAAAGTCTAAGCGGTCAAATCACACGATCTCGGTGGTCAGTTCACGTCGCCTCTGCGTAAGATAACTATGCCCTCAAATCGCTCATGCAAAATATCCATTGTGACATCAGCTGTGTGGGACGTTGTGCTGTCCTGTGAGAACTACATGTCGTTCACAAAATTGGTTATCATCGATCGGTAGCGCTCTCCGTTGATGGTGATGGCAATGCCATCGTCGTTTCCGAAGAAGTACGGACTGATGATGCCGTAGACCAAAATCCACACCAAACAGTGACTTTCTTCGGATGCATTGCCGAGGTGGACCTCGTGTGGATTGGCATCGTCCCAAATCCGGCAATTTCGCTTGCTAACGTACCCATTCATCCAAAGATGGGTCTCGTCGCTGAAGATGATGTTTTTTGCTGAAATCGGCGTCCGCTGCTCCAACTGCTCCAGAACCCAGACAGCGAACAGTTGCTCGACGCTGTAACTTGCCATGGTGATCTGTCTTTATTGTCTGAAAAACAAAAATCGGGAAAATTAACAACAGATATCATGGTCGCCTTGAACTATCAAAATCTACCCGTCCCTATTAAAAAACCCTTTAGTAAAACTATTTGCACTTCAAAAGAAAGGAGAATATGGTATTCTACATTAGTCCGACTTATTCGTAGAGTAGCTGCTTTATTTGTGTTGTTTCGTTTCTGCTTCGGAGACAATAACGATGTCGTCTGCATACGCAATCGTGTTCGATAGCATGTACTGTATTTTCCGTGAGAGATTATCTAAGACAACAATCAAGATAATAAGCTGACTGATTGCTGATCATTGGTGTGTACATCAACCTGATTTTAGAAAAAGTTCTGCGAAGAAGGCTTCGCTTACTTACTTAGATGTTGGCTTTGGCTTCAACTTTTAGGTCTCTCCAGCCAATACGATTCTTAGGCTGCCTTCCTTGTATCCTGACATTTTTGATTAAGTCTATGTATGTAGCTGTACAAGGTGCACCCACAGCTGGATACATGTTGCTCTGTACAGATTTTCTTCATAGGCACAGACTGAGACGAGTTTATAAAATTTATAAAATGATGGTGGATATCGATCTGAAGTTCCTTAGTTTTATTCAAGGTCAGCCGTAGTTAGATCGATGCTGCGATTTTCAATCCTAAAGCTACACCAACACAAATCTAAAAGATTAGATCACATCAGTCTAAGCATCGTTAACAACTTTACCGTCAACAATGTTTAGACAGATGTGATCTAATCTTTTTCCTTCATATTTTACAGATAAGTTCTTGCATGCTTCTTACCAAGACTTCAGTTTGGATATCGCTATCTTCGCTTCCTTCATCGCTTCCGCCACTTCTTTACTCATTTACATTTATTTCCTTCCCCTTCCTTACTCACATACCCTTCTGATTTAGAGTTCATCAAACCCAAAGCCCACCTCGAGGCGAAAAAAAATTGACCCTAACAAGGAAATATATTGCCACCCATCTGCAAAAGAAAACCGACCATCGACCGCCGACCGTCTTAAAGACTTCTTGAACCCAGATCATGTACTAAACTACAAACATTTCGCATGCTTCATTGGTGGTAAAATAATTTTTAAAACAAAAAAAAAAAGGACCCCCAGAAAATGCAAAAAACGAACGAAGAAAAAAAATCACTCTCAATGACAAAACAATAAATCGCCTCTCATTTTCCTTTTTTCAAAAACATTAACACCCTGGTCTTAAATTTATTGGATACCATCCAAAGGGGATGCGATAAATTTTCATCCTTCACAAGTAATCGGAAGTCCAGCATGATGATTCATTGAGCACAAGTCTATAGAGATGTCTTACCCCGAGCATGACCGAACCCATGCACTACAATCATAACTTCTCATTGATATAATGGCTTTTGAAATATCGCACAGAGAATTCATTAGAATTTATGGATTCCGAAAAAGGGCTTCCATTGTGTCCTTATCGAAAGCGACCAGGATTAAACAATTAGAAACATTTAATAGCCGTCCCCACTTGTATTCCTGCGAAACTAATAATTTCTTATTCTCTTCTCTTGTTTTACTTTCAGCTTTGAGTAACTTTTTTGGATTAGAATGGAGACACACCCGTACTTGTGAGGAGACTTAAAACGACAAAAAAAAAGGATATCTCCAGCGCACGAGAAATGTGCTGCTTTCATAAGACCCGACTAAAATGGACTGTGATACTATCATCAATTATCTTTGCTCTGTGTCGAATAGGTAAGGAAATGTTTAGATTAAGGATAACTAGAAGGAAGAAACAAAAAAAAAACTGAAATCCAGAACAATGCCTTCGTTCAAATTAGTTCCATCTTTTGGAGATAAGACAAGGAGGAGACGCAACCGAAGAGAAGGAGAAAAAAAACATATTTCCTCCAGATAGAATTCTTTGAATGTATTTTGTGTTACAACAATGGACGCGGTGGACAATAGACGTAGAGTTGCCATTGGAGAGGGATTTCAATTTGCATACTGAAAGAGTTTTAGTGGTCCTTACGCCCACTAGTCCTAGCCATCTCAAATATTCAATGAGAAGTTTTTTGACAAAGTCGATGCTCCTTAACAGCTTGTTAAGGAATAATTCTTCGCGGAAAGCTACTAAGGATATCTTCAACCACCTTCTATAGAGTCCTTACCTTAGAGATGGTAGAATGAGCCACCATTTACCTACACTGGCCCAGACCACAGAAATATTTTAGGGTGATTAGCTCGCCAAGCACGTAGTTATTCTTAGTATCCTGCCGAAACCACGGGAACTGAGTTGCATCTTGCTACATGTAAACATGCCTTTAAACCGGTCGCAACTAAACAATAGATGGGAGAAATCTTCAGACATATCGCTATAACCGATTGGTCCTTCTAAAGGGATCAGAAGTCAGTACCATTGACATTTTCCTAGAGACCTACACGGTAGGAGATTAAGTTTCTTCTCAAATGATTTCTGATGTAGGGATGAAATACGTTAGCACTTCGCCGGCCCTGTCCAAAAGAATACTCCTCCATCTGGACGATACATTCTTCGTTGACATTGCGAATATTGACAAAGAATGTATTCTCCCCTTCAAAAAAAAAAGTTCCATCTGGTTCCATTAGTCCCTTGAGAACTCCTGAATTAATGATAAAGTCTGTTGTACCACAATGGACCTCCTTTGGTCTTAGCGGGTCTGCACCTAAGTGCGGATGCAATCTACTACAAACTCAACCGTCATTGGAAGACATTACTGAAAACATGAACATACCTGACGAACATGCATACATAGGTTTTGGGCTGGAAAAGTTCTCCTCTCAATCTCGCCTCACTAACTCCTTGAAAATCTCATTACATGCAATCCCTTTGTAGACTGTGGTCCAGACAATTCTTCCAACAGAATTCAGACCTGCAATTCATAATTTGTTTCCCAAAAAAGCATCACCTGCTTAAACTTACACAACAACAGTCAGTTCTAGGTCAAGCCATAGAAATACGGAAACCTTGCTCAGGAAAACTTGGCATAGGTCTTTAACAAGAAGTCAATTGTATCATTTACGACTTCCACAGTACCCTTTGCATGTTCGAAACTACCACGAATCCTTGTAATTTTACGACCGTAATGTGGTAACCCTGAATAAGTGTCGCCCACTCTCCTTGGAGGTTTTTTTTTTTTTTGAAGAGGAAACTCGAAGGAAACACTCGCAATTATAAAAATCACAAAAGAGATTTATGTTTTCATTTTTGTTTCACCCCTCATGCACTCGCATTCATTCGTTTTTCCTGTTCTTTAACTTTTCTCCGATTATCCTTAGGTCACGTGCTGGCAATCCGAAAGGGGCGTTTAATGTGCCCCAGCTCGTTCGTCGCGCTAAGTGGAGATTTACATGTACAACTGCAGCATGCCAGCCCAGAGTATCTGAATCGAACAAATGCCACGCAGCAACAGCAGCAACAGCAGCAACAACCATCGCCATCCCTGCCAGCGGATTTGACTGCACAACCGCCATCATTAACCACCGTGGAGCAGGATAATACGCTAACGAACCTTGTCATTAGCCTAATGACAAAAAATGGAAGCGAGACCGTCAGCAATATAACCCTTTTCCCCGACCCAAGGAACAATGTTACACAAATCTCAGTGCCATGCCAGACCTTCTATCGGGGAGGCGCGTACACCCTGGAAGTTGTGTCCAGAGCAAGTTCCGCCAGCATGGTGGATGAACGGCTGAAACAACAATTGGACGTTCGGTGGCCGGTAGCTGACATGCAAGTCACTCCCAAGCGCCTCGTCACCTACCCCGAGATTCCGGTCGAGGTTAAACTCTCGTTCAACCAAGTGGCATGCGACCTCAGCGCCGAGATGATGACTTTGATAAATCTGCCCGAATTCTGGTTGGAATTAATTTACTGCGGTAAGGAGATTACGTGTGCCAGCCATAATGAGTCCAAAAGCAATATCCTGTATGCCGAGGAGATCCGAGGCTTTCCCAAAAGCAAACTAATTAAGTTGCGTTGCGAGCTCTTCGGATTAGCTGGTAATTATGCGGTCCGGCTGCGGCCGATTCCTCCGACTCCCGCCGAGGTTACGACTGTCCAGTACATCAGTGTAGATTGGAGTGATAAGTTCGTGTTCAATGTCTACGCCAGGAGCATATTTCCCTGTGATCCGCACACCGGAATCGGAGTGCTCTACGAATACCCGGCGTGTATCCTGGAACAGGGCGACCGGGTGCGTTTATTTGCCAAACTGCGTGCCGATGTGGCATCGTTAAAGCCGCCCACATCGTTGCACTACGTGGCCGAGCAGCGTGTGATCAAGAGCCAGTACTCGTTGTACTTTAATTGCGAACTTTTTTCGGAGAAATATGTGGAGTACTGCTTCGTGTATGTCAGCCAGGGAATTTCCGGAGCCGTAGCCGATGTTCGAATGGACTGCGTGCCAACGTTACCTGTTAAAGGTCGGTACAGCGAGCCTCATCACCTCCAGGTTAAATGGGAAATGTGATTTTTAATTACTTGTTTACTTGTAGAGTCGGACACAGGTGGCTGGGGACCCTGGAGTGAGTGGACGGCGTGTTCAACTAATTGTTTGGGTGGCACCCGGAATCGGTATCGGTTCTGCGACTCACCACCGCCCCGATACGGAGCAAAGTTCTGTGAGGTAAGTTCGAGCGAATGGAATTGTTGTGAATAGTTGTTGTTTGCATTCGATGGCTGTGTGTGTGTTCCGGTTGTGAATTTATTGCTTTGTGCAGTCTCCTGCATGTACACTTTTTATGAACCCGGGAACTCCGGGAACATATTTTCCACGGGAACGTTCTGTTTGCCCTTGCTGATGTGCTTTCGATGCTCGTTTTGCAGACAGGGTGTCCAAGTTAGTCGAGATGCGAATGAAGTTTTAATTGGAAACGGATTTTGGCCTTCACGTCTGTGAGGTGGAAACTGTATTTTTGAGAGTGTTGCGACCACAATGGTCTTGTCAAAAATATTATTTAATTGTGCAGAAGGGAGTTATTGGCTTGAGTTTTGTGCGAGCGTGAGTTGGAGTACGAGTATTCCCTTCATTTGAACATTTTGTTGGGAGTACTTTATTGCAGTCACAGCAGGTAGAGGGTATCTGAAGTTGAAATGTGGGTAAGGAATGTTATTTATGATTGAGGGGCACGCAGATATTCTTATGAGTGATTACAGTATACCAAGAACTGCCCGTCAGTGTAACCTCTGTTATCAGTCAGATCTATTTGATAGGTGGCTCTTCACTGGCTATTTGGTGAATTCATTTAGACCAAATTATATTCTTTGTGTTACCCAAGAAGCCGGTAACATCCTTCTGAGGAGTATGTACCTATGCTGCCTGAATTTTTTTTTCCTAAGATTTTCCTAAGAGAGCAGTGCACGGCAGTAACATAACAGATGGAGAGGTATTTTCTCTTTCTTTACGTCCGTGCAACTGCAACAGAAATCATTGGCTGAAATTCATAGTCAGCTCAGATCTTTAAAGAAGTATTTACCCTAAAAGTCGTATGTATCTTGATGTAGCTACTGCAGTGTAAGCACAAATGACTCTGGACTCCTCTTCTTCTTCGACTCTGCAACTTCTGTAAAATTATTGGAAGAGACTCCAATACGTACATACAGTGTTCCTCCTATTTATGAAAAAAAGTCTTTTCGATATCCTTAAATCTAGCACAGGTCATATTTGCCTTATGGTTCTAAATAAAATAAATAGTTGGCGCGACAGCTTGGAATGAGCCAAGGCCTAGCTTCTCGCAACCATTCATGTTGTGCGTGTTGTATTGTTTGCACGAATGGAAGTGACCTACAATTTATTGCCGACTCCGAACGGCGAAGTGAGAAGCTCTATCATGACAGATTATACTCCCGGAAGCTTATCATTCCCCGACGAGAGGTGGTACCGCGAAAAATATTCGGGGTTCCTGGCTGGGGTCTTATGGTTCTACCGGTTTGTAAATAGTTTCGTTTGTTATTCGCATTTCTCAAAGCTTTTGTGAACGGGATGAAATTTTATCGTTTTTATACAAGCGGACGGAACTTCCAGTAAGGCATTGTCCGATGCCTTGTTTGGCTAGTATCTCAGCCCCACAGTCTCCCTGGCCAGGGACTCAACACAAAGTAATATGACATCTGTTAGCAATTTCGTCAAGAGATGTAGGGCATTATTTCACCGACTTAGACCTTTTTGTTGGCGCTTCCACGGCTTTTTGACTGCCTAATTGTCTATGTTCACGACGATAGCTTATTCATCTATAGAACACAATGAAAGGTTGCTCAGTACTTCCCGAATTGTCGAGACTTCCGCCTAAAAAATGCTACAGTCGTTCGATAAACGTAAAACACAGGTGATTTCGAGAAAGTTTTCATTCTTGTGTCGTCCGCTTTTTTTCATCCATCTGTGTAGCTTTAATTGCAGATTTTGAAATATTATACCAGTTTTCCACTTAGATCTGTCTGGGTTGATGGTACTATTTTTGATGTCGAAGTTATAAAATGGAATAAGGGAACATTCAGCTTGTCGCTGACAAGTGTCAATGTGAGTCGTAATAACGTCCCGTGAAATTGTTAGTTGACCTGTTCTCGCCCCTGCTGATTGAGTTGTTTAATCCGAACTCCTCAGGGAAGGAACCGTCCTTACTATGTTCATTTTTGAGCTGAATCTTATCGAGCTTGTTAGTCCTGTCAACTCAGGAGAAATACCTCTGCTCCGCCTATTTTTACTTTTGGGTCATCGGTCTTATGTACACTTATCTGTGGTGGGAAAGACACACGATAAAGGTCATTCGTAGCCCATGTACGGAATAGTGTAAACTGAGTATTGTCCCCATATTGACCTTTTCTTAGGTTCTCTTAACCTCCATCGAGGTAACAACCTCAACTCGCTTTAGCTTCCAACCAACTAAGGCTACGCGCACAGTGATGCGGCAAAGCGATACGATGCGAGAAGATGAAGACGATTTCTTCATAACACCTAAGTCAATATAGACTCAATGTAAGGCCCATAATTTGTCATAAAGTCTAAAATGGAAATAACAACACGGACGGTATTTCTTTCCACTTTCTTTATCTCCGGAAAATAAAAAGAAAAATATTTGAAGCACCCTGCCGATAGTTAGATATGGTGGGTATGCATCTTTTCTTAATTACATTCACAGCAAGGGTTGCATGTTCAACCACCCCTCTCCAACAATACATAGGTGGCACAGCTTATAGGAAATTTAAAAAAAAAAAAGTGGATAGAGGAGGGAATTAGCTTTTGTATAACCTTTCAAATAGCAGGAGTGAAAGCATTGTTTTGTTTTGTCTGACAACGCAACGCAAAATATGGTTTCATGCACAACACTCAATTTTTGTTTTTGTTGATGATGGAATCTATGCTTTTCTTTTCATAGGACTGTGTCGCTTCTATTATGAAGGGATAATCAACGGCTGCTAGAAAGTATCTGACCTATATCGCCAGCCATTGTTACTTGCTTCCTTTCTAAAGAAACGTCTACAATGAGTTTTTTTCTATTGAGCTACTTACTTTTTTCGGAGAAACTTTTATCGAAGTCTTTGATTAGTTTTTAAAGTTTTAATATTTATTGGTGACAACAAACAGACTTCCTATCGAAACAACTTAATCCTTCGCGAGAAGATGCAAAAAAAATGTGTTGCGGAAAAATCAGGCTGAGTCAATACTTACGATACTGACGACGAAGATGCACGATTGGCTATTAGGGATGCATATCGCGATGCGAGCACACCTTCTCTGATGAATGAACAGAAAGACCTTCACCTCGTATTCTTAGAAAAGCTGTGGATATCTTTCTGCCTTCTGCTCCAATTGGATAAATTTCAATGCTAGCTTTGTCTAACTCTTGTCGGTTAATACAATGGCTGTCTCGGAACCAACTTGCCCAAGGCGCATTCCATTACCATTACTTGTGATCCGCTTAGTTCTAGTGACACAGTGTTACAAAAAGGGAAAACATCTCAAACAGCAGGCTTAAAATGTGGATGGATTACTGGAGAGCTGTTGCTGTTCAATTCGACGGGAAAGTTGTTTGCCGTGGAACCTCTATGGCAACCGCCATAGCTACATGATAATCAATATCAACTCTCAAACATTTAAACAATGTAACCTTGTTTTTGAACTCACAGTTCAGTCGAAGTTGTCGGAAGCTAGAAGTCGGTGAAAAGGAAAAAATTAAAAAGAAATCCACTCAATAAAATCGGGAACCTCTACAAGTATTAACAATCAAAATGCCTCCAAAGGGTGGTAAAAAGGGCAAAAAGGCAAAAGTCGAAAAGGATAAACTCACCCAAGTCGATCGGACATTCTATGAACTCACCATAACCGATTTGAATAATAAACTAGCCCATCTGCGTAGCCATTTGGCGAAAACCGAGGAAAGCAATGAGGAACTAAACGAGAGACTGAGGAGCCTCAACGAAGACCGCAATGATGTCACCGCTCACTTAGATCGAACCTTAACGCAAAGAGTTGAGACAATCAGCGAACTGGAAGAACGGCTCACAGAGCTATCCAAGCTACGTGATTCCGAGATTCTGGCCTTCAACGAGAGAATCAAAGAATGGGAGGCAAAGTACAAAGCCATGAACGAGCAGCTCACATCTGAGATAAAGCTTCTGAATGGTAAACTTAATTCTTTGGAGGAATTTCGGGTTCAGCGAGATCTCCTTTTGGCGAAATTTGATGAACAAGAGCAAAACCTTAAGGAGATCCAGCAAATGCACAAAGAGTCAGTCTACGGGATGGAACAGAAGGCCATTATCGAAAAAGATGCCTTGAAAAAGGAAGTCGAAAACAAATTGCTACAACTATCTGAAGACTTTACCAGATCCAGTGAGATTCGTAATGCTGGCTACACCCGGCGATTGATCAGAGAAAATATCTCTCTGACAAAGGAGATCGATAGCTTGATTCTTTCCCAGCTACGAATGATGCAAGAGCACAATGAAGCAATGGAGAAGGCCAAACGAATGGATGCGGAGTACGCCACCAACGAGGAGATGAAACATCGCCTGATCCTGAATTGTCAGAACAAAATCGAAATTATTGAGAAAATAACTGCCTCCTATGAGAACTTAAAGATGAAGTTCGTCAATTTGCAAAAGTACCGAAAGCTCTACGAGACTTCGGTCAAGCGCGACATCTGTGAGAGGTTCACCTTCAACGATTTGGCCAATAAATTGCGAATCCTAAAGCAGCGTGTCGACACTCTCAAGGGTGAGAAATTGAAACTGATCACAATGCATCAACAGCATGAAATCGAAATATTAAATCTTCGCGACGTCATCAAGAGCATTCGGCTCTCGGTCCAGTCAGCAATCGAGGAGAAGCAGCCGGTGGAAGGAATCAAACGCAAGAACCTTCTGTGTGAACTTTTGGGAATTCTCGCTTCGTACACAGAGACTTGCGCTGAGTCATTGTCCGCACAGACATTGTCCTCGGAAATATCAACCTATAGGCCAGGGACTATGGGCTTTTTACCACGTTCTGCTGCATCTTTGTTGGATTTATTCAAGCGTGAAGCACGTAAAGTAGCCTCAGCTGAACGAATCTCACCAGAATTCAAACAGAAGCAGCTCGATGGAAAGGTTACACCACGTGCTCGTGATATTGGCGAACATAAGATCCAAGATGTTGAATATGGTTCAACATACTACATGTCATCGACAGCTGATGATGATATTCCCATCGAAGAGCAGAGAGAAGATGAAGATGTTGGTGATTATTCGTCCTCAACTGGCGAAAGTGTTCATTCGGCTCCTAAGCAACTTAGCCGACACAGCTCCGTTGGAGAAGTGTCAAAGGAGCCATCCCTTAGGTCTTTAGAAGAACCAGTTCATATATCTGCGGAAACAATTCTCGAAGAGGAAGAGGACGAATACGGGGAAGAAGATGAGGATTCAATTAATTTTTTTTATTAAACCATGTGTGCATATGATTGTGGTAAAATTTTTAATAAAATAACAAGAAATTGTCATGGAGTTATAACTGAGTTGCTGAACTATACAATGGTTCGTTGATACCAACAGTTAACTTAGATTCTTTAAAGTGAAGGCTTGTGCGGGAACAACCTAGGTTAGGTAAAGTTAGGTTAGGTTGAAGTGGCTGCCAATTAAAGCCAACACACTTAGACCCATGAGGGGTCCGTTGTGATACCACCGGGATCTCGGAAAGGTCTCCTGCCTGCTCATTAAAACCAATTGGAGCTTCTTATGAAGCGTAGGAGGTTACTAACATTGATGTTAATCAGGTCGCATAAGTTTGTAAAAAAGAAGCTCCTAAGTGGAGTTTTCTTTTCGCGATGTATTAAGAGAAATCAAATACTTAGAGAGTTTCAGATACAGCTTTGGTAAAATCTGCTTTGTCGCTCGGCATGCTATACCACTTGTCCACCTAAGATTTGTTCTTTCGATAGCATCTAGCTTTAGCTTAAATTTACAAGTCGCGATTGGAATGCCTAAGGTGCCCTTACCACGCCCAATAGGTAATGTAGTTCCATATCTGGATATCGCTGTGCCCTGGTACCCAACACAGGCGAATATTAAACTGCTCCGCCATCTGTATAAGAGACGATCGGCAGTCTGGGGCTATTATTGATTCCAAGGACTGTCCGAAAAGATGCGGATATCCGTGGCTGATATCACGGGAACAACCCTAAAAAGGATAAAAATCTCCATAGTTTCGTGATATCAGTCCTCCAGCCCAAAAATATGAATTTTTATGAGAACTTTGGATTTCCTCCTGTTGGATATGGGTCATAGTAAACTGTTTATATGCCGTGTACGTTTTGATAGCATTCAACCCAAAGTGAGGGTCGCCGATTTCAAGCCCTTAACCAATCAGTTGAAGATTGAAATAGCAGTACCATATTTTACTTCATCTTTTCGCACAGCCTTCAAAAAATCATTCCCCCTGACAAGGAAAAAGGAGAAGTGCAACCTCGCATGTTGATTTAGGGAACTTTTGAACCTGCGGCAGAACGAAAGGAAGCTGACCGGAACAGGGAAGGCAAAAACAACTTCAAAAATAGCTAAAGAAAATTATTAAAAAAATTCTGCAGCGGCTCAAACAAAGTCTCGAAAGAACCAGGAACTTCTTAGGCACTTCTCGTTTAGTTCCCTATTTCCCTGAGAAGATAGCTGGGAGCACACAACTAGTGGACGCCGTAAGCCCAACTGGCATTGCGTGGAAGTGATGATGCATTTTCTTGTGAAAGACGTACCCTTTTTGTTTTTACATCCAAGGAGGTTGTCTTTTCGTCACAAAATTTCGCTTTGCAAACGTCTGTTTACCCTTTTGACTGGACACGTGCAAGCACATTTCTTCTACCATATGTACATCCTCCCATTTCTCTGGCATCTGAATCTAGGAATTGGCAAATGAAATTCAAGTCAACTAGCACTTCCATTCACAAAGTACAATCGAAATCTCTATTACATCCCAGAAATAGAACTTACACTCAAAGTGAAAAGACGACGAAAAAACTCTTTTGTCAATCTCACCGAGATAAACATTCGAATAATACGTCCTTTGATTGCGTCTCTATACACATCTATTACAAGAAACTCTACACTTAACCTCCTTTAAAGAAAAAAGGACCAAAGAAAACCCCTTAATCTACTTATTTTTCAATTTGTCGTCCATACACACTCAGACTCAGTGAATTTATCTCTCAATTCTCCTCTATTGTATCTCTCAAGGGTCCCTCGGTTGAAACGGAAAAATGCGGAAAATCCATATCAGACACTTGGGATTGTATTTACGAATCAACAGGAAAATCCTCAACAGCAAATCGTACCGATGTCTCACAGGAAATCGGCCCCGGCTGCCGTTGTGGCTGTATAGTTCATCTGGGATCCTCCAAGCCGAAGCGTATCATTGCCGGGGCAACACAAAGCTGTCCCGGACGTTCATTTTGGTTAATTCAAGTGAGTATATACAAAACAATTTAAATTTATTAAATTCTTTTGGTAAAAAATATAAAACGGTCCCCAGATAGACCTACCGACCGACCGTCCGTTTGCTGGGTGTGAAGCAAAAGGGATTTCCAACCCTCAACCAAAGGCGTCACAAGAATTATGTCATTCTTCCTTGTTTTTCTTTTTACGAAAACCATTTCAGGAATCTTCCACATTTTGCAAATACCTTCATATGACCGGGAAAAATTCCACACTCTCTCCCATGTCTCCCCCAGAATTCGATCATATTTGACTTTCCAAACGATAAAAATCACATTAAGGCGTTAGGGCGTTAGGACGTTAGGGCGTCTTGCTTAACTGACTCGAAAGAAGTGTCAAACAACTACCCCAGCCAGCTTGCGGGTGCTCGGTGCTCGTATAGTTTCAGGATTTTAATACAATTAAGTGGCTTTCCACCGTGGCTCATTGGGACGATGGTAAAGAAATCTTCTCGTCGTGGCGACCACTCGATAATTATAAATTTTCCGCGTCAGTAATGGAAGAATAAAAAAAAATTAACGTTAAAAGACCGTAAATTACTTGGAAAGTCGTTAACTAAAAATTGTTTTATCGTGTGCTGAGGATAGAATTTCACCGGATAAAGGTGTGGAAGTAGATGCAGGAGAGCTATAAATTGCTTCAGCGGAACTTTTCGTTTTTTTATTGGCTATTTTCGAAGGAACTTGTTTCAGTCGAGCGGCACATACCTCCTTAAACCAAAAGAAAAAAAGGATTCTGTAAAGTAAATCTGATTGCGAGTGAAAACTTAGTACTCGATTAGGGATTTGATGGAGTTTTCCCCAAATGGGAAAAGTTATCTGAATTTTTGGTTAACTAGTTTTTTGTTATGGCTTTGGATTTCAATAATAAAAACATCCCCTCCCTCAGCAAAAGGGCCACCCTAATCATGTTTTTTACTACAAAAAAAAAAGAATAGAAGAAGAAGGAAGCCCCGAGATTGTAATCTTTTGCACGGGTTTGCATTAGTTTTTTATTTTCATTGCTTGTGCAAACATAAACTTTGTTTTCAGTTTCCGGGGTGGAAGTTAACACGGCAGATAGTTTACATTGAGATAAGAGGCACCTGTGCTGCAAATAGGTTGACTTGAAAGTTAGAACTTGGTTGAATTGGAAGTTTGTTTTATTGTGGATCGATGTTCATCTCCAAGGAATTGCAAGGATAATGTCAATGACTGCAATTGTTGTCGGAGAAGATGAACATTTATAAGTTTCTGTTGCTCCAGAATAAAAATCTGTCTTGGACTTTTTGTGTCTTTCAAACTCGCCTGTTTACGGGTCCGCCCTAAGTCATATTTTCGGTTTTGAACACTGTCCTCCTTGGATAAATATTGGAGCACCATTTGCAGATTACTTCTTACTAACTTAAATACTTTCACCACACGTAGAGCGTCAACAACGTCTGCCGTCCATTTTGTGCGGCGTTCTGCAACGCAATTAAGAATATTCCTTCTCAACTGAGCCACTTTAACTAAGGACAACCTACTTCTCCTGCCTAACTGGGTGAGTAGTTTCCACAGCAGAGTATAGAAGGATTTGTGGGTAGGATTGGCGATGATCAAATTGGCGAGCCTTAGACCCAAATAGCGCATTTGGTGTGCTTCTTAACCAGGACTCTTTGGAACCTAATTTAGTTTAAAAAACGTGATTGCAGTTTGTTCAACGGTCATTATATCCTGTCTGTGGATTTGAGGAAGGACAACGTTTGCACTCCCGATTCTTCTGCCCACATCCAGACCAACGCTACCGTCAGCCGACACAATTCTTTCTAGAAAGTAATTGACTTTCTTAATCACCTGTCCAGCCATGTTAAGTTAGGCGTTTGAGTTAAAAAAGCTAAGAGCATTGGTTTTTCCCCTATTAATGTATCTTGATCCCAAATCTGCCAGCTTCGGTTTCTTCCAGCTTGTGAGCCATTTGATGTACATACATAGGTCCATAATCCTCTATGAAAGCAATCAGATATCATCAGGGTATTCCAGATATTTCAAAAAAGATGTCCATTGTACAAATGCATACCTTGACTAACTTTGTCAAAGCCGAAGGAATCACAGAGGACTTTTGACGTCCAAAGTGGGTTACGACAGGGTTACGCTTTGCACTTCAAAATCCTCTGTAGACAATACGCCGCATAACAACAAAAACAACCCCCTGTCTTTCGAAAGCAGCGACGTTTGAACTCTCGTTGAGTGTAATAACAGTTGGGTGCAATAAATCTTATTGCCTCCCATCAGCACTAAGGGACTTTCAGCATTTTTTAGACCTCTTCCAATAAAAAAACGTATTTTTCTCTGCCCTTAGGTCGATGGTGATGATACAATTTCTCTGGATATCAACTTCCTACGTCTGCCCTGCATCACCCAGTACATAAAACTACGTGATGGACCATCACTGTCGTCAACATTACTAATCGAATTGAGCGGAGGCAATAGCATTGATATCCCACCATCATTGGAATCGACTGGACAACAAATTTTAGTGGAATTCTACTCTGGAGATAGTTATTCAATAGAAGCTGGATGCACCGGAGGTTTCCTAGCGAATGTCGAACAAATACGTAAGTTTAGCTTGAATCCCCTTCAAGAACAAGGGCTGACGAAAGACCATTTCCTCTTTTCTTTCAGAACCATCAAACCAGACCAACAAAATTATTGTCCACAGTCGAGCAGTGTTGCAGGCAAAAATAAAAACAAATTTTACGCTTGTTCACTTGTCAGCTGTGGTATTTGCGAGCATCATTATACTCATCAGTGCACTCCTAGGTAAGAGATAAGTTTTCCTTGTCCCAGGTCGTTACAAATAAAACAATGAATTGTGTCCTTCAGGAGCTCAATACGTGGTACGATATAGAAAGTATCACTTAGCAATCAGTGAGAGGCATGATCACACTTCACCGATCCATACGCCAAGAGCTTCGATGGGGTCCCTACACAATCCACCGTCTAGAGCAGTGTCGACAACGACTTTACTCTCAGAGGTTATCTTTTTAGTTAAAATGCGACCGAAAAGGCATTTGAGGCACTCCATACTGAGGGAAAGTGTAGACGCTGAGAATTTGGCCAGAGAAACCGAGTTCAATGATTCGGAGAAATTGACCAAATGGTAGCTGGTGTTCTTCTTAATTTATTGCAAACATGTGACATCGATTTCTGTCTATTCCAGCGACGAAATGGGAAGCAATTCAAGTATCGTAACCCTGCAAAACGAGGTGATGCAAGAGGACAGTCTGCCAGACAGCCCGGAAGATCGAAAGGATTCTGCATCGATGCTCTCTGGTGTGAGTTCATCTGCTAGCACATCATTACGCCTAGATAAACAATCCAAATATCCCGATAGGGACGATGGAACCTTAAAAAGAAAGAGCCTCTCACCAAATGATGACTCGATTGAGAGTTCCTCGATACGATCGCATTCGATGAGGGACAGTGATCGTTTCAGTCAATTGGACACAAAAAGTATCTCAATATCTTTAACCAATGTGAGTTTGCATTTCCAGATATTTCGGAATTGACTGATGGTGGTTTTTGTTATTCTAGGGTTGCTACTCACCAGCGGCGAGTATAGTAAGCCGGGCCACCATTCGCACCACCAACCAGAAAGAGAGCAAAGAGAAACAAAATCGTAAGAAACTTTTAGCTCGTCCAGGATCAGAATTTTCTCTGACCAATCAGGAAGAACTTGAACTGGACTACTATGACTATAATGTGATCAATGCAGGTGCAGCACCTGGTTCATATCTCGGCATGGACCCAGCCTACCTCGTCTGGATTCCTCCAATGGACAATGAAACAATCATTGATGATGAAAATAAAACACCAGAACCAATTTACGAGGAGATTCTACCACGAGTTAATCACCTAAGTCCTGGAAGTAATACCGAAACTCCAGACTCTGAAGTAAGCAGATGCAGGGGAAAACCAATGGCATCACCCTCCGAGACAAACCTTAAGAATTTCTTGATTCAAAGGACCATGGCAGCATCAGTTTCTCATGAAGGAACTCCAATGCTGAATGTGCGAAGAAATAGAGCAACCAAGAAGGAAACTGGCCAGGAGAAGGAAACCCGTCGGATGTCTGAATGTAATTCAGAAAAAGAGACATCCGTGGTGAAATCGCCAAGTGACTTGCAAGATTTCTACGAAATGGATGACATTCAATTCGCCGACGAGGAGAGTGATGCCGAACAAGGTAAAGCTTTAGCGCCAAGGGTAAGTTACTTGAAAACAGTGGCTATTGATAACCAATCGATTGCGTCGAGTACGGAACAGATAGCATTATAGACGTGAACCCAGAGTTAGTGTAAACTTATTTATTTTGTATATAAGAAGACTTTAACTTGTAAGTAGATCTATATTTAGGTTAATTAGGAAAAGCACAAATATTTACTTGAACACACTTGACTATCATGGGTGGGAGGAGGTAAAAGGATTACTCAAGGCACCAAAAGCATCGTCAATTCCAAAACAGTAGAAGGTCGTTGTGCCTTTGTTAACCTTTTCTAGTCAGCACAGATGAATGCTTCGCTCCTAGTATCTCGCAAAGAATTTTTCAATCGAAGGCTGTAAGACTTTGCAGTACTGGAATATTTTCAGGTTTTATCGTACTTGTCCCGAGAGAGGTTCGATGCTCGAATATCTTAAAGCACATGACTCCAACGATTGGTAAGAATTGTTAACAAAATTAAACGCAAAATCTGCTAAGCAGTGTCATCGACTTTCTCGCCTATGAAGGCGGCCTCTGTAAGATTTTCCAAACGAGTATTAACCTTCAAGTCAAACGTAATTCTGACAAGGAGAAAGCTGGCTTGTCTAAATTATCAGTTTATTTAGGTTCCGAAGGTTGTAATTGAGTGCGGTTAGATCCTTCACCTCATCGTTGTCCATTGCATTTAGCAGGAAATACTAAAAGGAGTCGTGTTGCGATATACAAACGTAGGTCATCCCTAGTCTCACTATCATCTACGTTCTTAAAATCAATGAGCAAGTGGCGGGTATCCCATTGATATTTTAGGATCTTCCGTGTAATCCCTCGTAACATGACGCTTTGATGTTTGAAATAGGTACATGCTTATCATCTAAGAAGGCGCCGTTGGACTGAACAAAATCAAATACGACGGTTGATTCTGTTTCTACGGGTATAATGATAGCTACCCAATCCTTCGGTTTCACGCGTTTTTCTGGCACAACATTGCTTCTTTGGTTTTGCGCTGCTGGAATTCCGTTTGATTTCTTTTGTGAAAGAGAAGCTAGGTTATTTTTTAAGGTGATTAGGAACTCTCTTCTTACTTACTAATCACTTGAATAAATGCCTCAAAAAAGTGAAGGTCTGCTAGGAACTCAGATAAAATAATAATTCAATGCACCTGTTGTTCGCAAAAGAAAATACACGCGTAATTCAATTTCATTGTGAACTTGATAAAACGTAGAATTTCGATCAGAGAAAGCAAATGGATTGAGTTCATGCTGGCGACATTAATGCCCAAAGTAAGCAGTCTTATTATCGTAAACGCGGGACATTGGCAAAAAAGGAAGTCCATTACGTCATCATTTTCGAGACAAGACCTATGCACAGGTTCTTCCATGATTGACAAACTGGCAATATTGTGTCCACGTGCAGATCCTTCTCTTACAACCTTTCACAAAATACTTGGTACTTTTACTAGAAGTTAAGAGTCGTATAGGGAGAGAACAGACCGCAATAATAAGTGTCGAACTGAGTTAGATAAAGCCCGAGCCATCTTTCGCTGACGTGTCTAAGGAATACGGTCTGCTACCTCTTGTTGTTCTTCGCAACTTCGACATACATTTGTATCTGATATTTTTATCTTATGCGGATGGCAGGCATTACCAGGTAAGGTAGCCCGTTGAGATCCTTCTTCCTTAATAAGTTCATATAGTTTTCTTGCCATATTTTATTTGAGTTTACTGAACTTTTTCGCTGAGTTTGTGATATTTTGGAGTGGACACTACTGGGTGATATTCCAACATAAAGAACCCCAATAAAACAAAGCCGACTCAATTTGAAAATCCTGTTCAGTGTAACTAAACATTCTCGCACAATGTTTTACGTGATTGGTGGGAGGCTCAAGCACTCTCACTCCAGTCTGACTGTCGATGCAGATTCCGATTCTTCTAGCTAGCTACTTTGATTTCTTTGATTATTTGAACGATCCTATTTTCAACTCTGTTGTTTGGTTTTTGCTCGCCTTTATAGTTTCGAAATTATAGGTTTCATCGCCTTCGCCCTTCTCGGACTTTGTAAGAAGTCAGCCTTGAAAATTTCTTTTACCTCTTCACATACCTACTCACTTTCATAGCTCACCTCTGCATAATATCATAACTAACTGTGTACCTTTAGGAGAAACTATATTAAACCAAACATACAAGTTCTATATACATAAAACAATCGAATCAATATATACTTACGTATCACTGCCATAGAATTCTCCCACTCATTTACATTGTGTATTTTTCCCCAAAGAGACCACTAAAAAGTATTTTTTAAAATTAATAAACCGGACCACTTCGGACGAGTGCTTTATTTGAAATGCAATATAGAAGTCTAAATGAAAAATCTAAATATATTTATTTTGTATTAGAACTTTTGGCTATTTACAAAGAATTTGTTAAAACGTTTTGAGCTATTGCAAAACTATCCATTTTGTGATGACCTTTAGCATTTTATTTTGGCAAAATCAAATCAAATTTAATCAAACGTGTACTTAAAAATAGTTGTTATACACAAAAAATAATACGCTTCTTAATTATTGGCATTAAATTTAAAAATAATAAATATATTATGAATTAGAAAAATTTTAGCTAAGCGATCGGATAAAAATACATAGAAACAAATACACATGTATGCTATGTATGTATTTATTGTTGCAAGCAAATTTGCTTCTTGGTTAGATCAGGTTCAATAAAATTAAAAATAAAATTAAGAATTCGAGGTAAAATTGAATTTCTTCAATAAGCAGCTCATAGACGAAGGAAAAATGTTCTCCTATCCTGAGCTGTTGAAAAACAATTGCAACATTGCAGCGCCATTCAAATAAATTGTTTCAAGGTTTCTGATTCTTTTAACAATAAATAAATGTCGCACATATAATAACCACACTGAATAAAATGTTGCAATTTTAAATGTGACTAGAGGTTTTAGCTTTAGCGTTAAGAAAACTCTATTTATACCATGCAGAATTATTGTGTAAATAAATTAATTTTAGTATAAGAAAATGTAAATAAATTATTTTCCACATTAGAGATTTTATTTACGTTAAATTGTTTACTGTCGCAATTGATATGCCTTTTCGACAAACGTCCAGCGAAGTCTGTGAACATCTCAAACCGTTTTACACCAACCCAGCACATCCTCATCAAACTAAAAACCATGGTTGGCGGCTACAAAATAAGGCCTGATTCGGATACACTCTGAGAGATACATGGTGTGCCATACAATTTGAAAAAAACCTCCTGGGAACTATTCCATCTGGTTTCATTGAGGTAGTACACTATCTTGCGGTCTGTTTTATCTCGTACGGGAGCAGATTCATACATAAATATGTACACACAAAGTTCGAATATCTCCCTTCCAGTTACTGGCATCATCGTGTGCACAAAGAAAGAAGTGCCGTCGACAACCAAAAAAGCATGTGTTCGTTATTTAGGGAACAATGTTACTGTAGACAGCTAGAACTTCGGATTAGAAAAGGAGTTCACCTATTTTGGAGTAAATGTGAACTCCACGAATGACACCTTTTTAGCCGTCTGACATCCGCAATGGCTTAGTCTTTGCAACGGAGATTCAGTCTTTCTCGTCGTTACACATTGGGAGTTGTGATTCAAAGAGTATGTCCATTAGAACGTTCGAATACTGGGTTTTCAGGGATTATGTGCCTTGTTTGTGCCCTTGTTGAATATGGCCTAGCTAACTTTTCTTCACTTCTTGGACTACATCTATATCTTGGCACAGCTTTTATAATGCTAAGTTAAGTTCTTTCGAAGATGTTTACTCCGAATTAGGCGAACTACTTTACTATCTCAAAGTTAAAGTTATCGATAGCAGCGTTCTATCCTATGCCATGGACTGCCATGACCAACTAGTTGCTCCTGTGTACTACATATTTGTTTCAGCACGAGATTGAAGAAGTCACAAAAAAGTGTACGCCGCAAGTTGGTTCCGCAGTCGGATCAGTTGTAACAGGATCTCATGATATGCAGCTTTGAAGGCGATGATATGATTATAAGTTTCGACTTAAAATTCTTTGGTCTTTTTTGGACTTTGTCTGATTGTGCCAGGATGGTCTTTGGAGGGGATAGGGGATAGTTGCTTCAAGAGATAGCTTCTTAGTTTCATATTCATATAAGCACTGCGCGACCGAATTAAGCAGACATCAACGCTCCATTCTGGAAAGTCTACAAATCACAGTCGAAAGAACTTCTTCCCGTTGATTGGAATTGGTCTCCTTCCGGTTTTCTGATCAAATAGTCCAATTATTGTGTTGGCTGACAGATTCGCTTGCAGAATCCTTATCCAAATCCAGTATCACATGGCGTTCTGGTAGCCGCTGTGGCACAGTAGGTGCAATCTTCCCGTAGAAGCATTGCGACAACCCTCGCCTTTGAAATTATATTGGAAAACACGCTATTGAAATAAGGGGAATTCTAATCCAACTATGCACTATAAATCTGAGTGTTAAATGAATTCTCACTCAAATTATGTTCCACATCGTCCTTGTAAAATAAAATCCTTCTCAAAAGGATATAAAAAAGTGTTTCCCATACAACTGTTGAGTTAACGCCAACCAACTAACACCATGCCGATAAGGTAGTTCGCATCAAAATGTCATTTTTCCTGCAGTTCGTGGGGAAATGGATTAATCAAACAGTAGCCGGCAAAATTCGCATTAAATTTTGGCTATGCTGTTCTTGGCGCAATAACGCTCCCCCAATTCACTATAAATTCGTCCTTGTCCTCTTTGTTTATATTCCCAAAAAAGAAACTAAGTAAACTCAGGAAAAATGTCCAAACGAAGTAGCACCGGTATAACACCAAATCACACTATACTAAATTATTTCACGAGATCTCCGATAACATCTGCAAACAAAGTACAAAAAACTGAAGAAATCAAAAAGAAAAAACCAAAGGATGAGGTTGAGAATTCACCTTCGCAGAAACCAAGTAAGTGCCATGAGTACCATGCTTTTACATGAATGCTTTCAAGAAAAGTTTATTTCAACAGCAAAACGACAATTGGATCCAGAACTAAGTGACTCTGACCAAGAGGAAATTGTCGTTCAGAAAAATAAACGTTCCAAAGTTGCGCGTATTGTGTCAGACGATGATGATGAAGGTACCTCTGACCAAGAGAATGATAGCGACAACAAACAGACGAAGAATGTAAGTTCCATCCAAACTCGATGAGAATCTGTTCTGATTCGAATCTTCTTTCTTTCTCGTAAAGGAAAACGGAGACAAACCAAGCGCCTTAATAAAGAAGTTGGAAAATCTCCAGCATGAACCCGTTGTCAAGTCCAAAAAAGATGAAAAGAAACTCGAAGGTATTGTCAGCACTGGATCGACACTGGACGAACCAGTTGTATGGCTGCACAACAAACTAGAATTCCTCAAACCAGACAAGATAAAGGATAAAAAGGGTCGCCGACCAGATGATCCAGACTATGATCCTTGTACACTCATGGTTCCTGACAATTTTTTGAATACACTCACACCAGTAAGATGATACATGCGTTTATTTGGAATGGACTGATGGAAGAGCTTAATTTCTAGGGCGTTCGTCAATGGTGGATCCTCAAATCGGACAACTTCGACTGTGTGTTGTTCTTCAAAGTTGGAAAGTTCTACGAGTTATACCACATGGACGCTGATATTGGAGTAAATGAACTTGGATTCACATACATGAGAGGTGAATTTGCCCACTCTGGCTTCCCTGAGGTGTCCTTTGATAAAATGGCCACGATTCTTGTTGATCGAGGCTACAAGGTAAGCTTTTCTTTCAAACCGAACTCCAACTGGGTCATGACAAAATGTCTGTTTACAGGTGGCACGAGTGGAGCAAACCGAAACTCCAGATATGATGACTGAGCGTTGTAAGAAGCAAGGCAAGACCACAAAGTTTGATAAGGTGGTCAGGAGGGAAATCTGCCAAATCACGAACAGAGGAACTCAAGTCTTTGGATCACAGTGTCAAGTCACACAAAATTATCAACCAAATTTCATGCTCTCTGTTGTGGAAAAGGTTAGTATTAGGAAATTTCTTAAAAACTTCGATCTATTGCTGATTGGCTTTATTTAAACAGGATGAAGGTGGGGCGAGTAAATATGGAATTTGTTTCGTCGATACATCCATTGGAGACTTCTTCCTTGGCGAATTCCAAGATGACAAAAGTTGCTCGAGATTTCTCACACTGTTGTCACATCATCATCCTGTTTTAGTAAGTAAAGGAATTCTGAAACCCCATTCGCATTCCAAACATGTTTTCGTTTAAGGTTATTTCTGAGAGGCAGCAACTCTCAACACGCACGCAGCAAATCTATCGCACAACTCTCAGTGAAGCTCTGAAAGAATACCTTCCAACAGGAAATCAATCATGGTCTGCCGAGAAAACCCTTAAGCACTTGAGAGAGAAATACTATTCCAAAGCGGAAGACACAAACTGGCCATCTGTCATCAAATCAATGCAAAGCGAAGGCGACCACCTTGGTTTGACACCAAGCGACGACTATAAGCTGGCCTTAAAGGCGCTCGGTGGTTGCATCAGTTATCTCAAGAAATGTCATCTGGAAGAGAAGGTTCTCTCAATGGCACGCTATAACCAATATATTCCTCCCGACATGCTAGAAACTGACATCGAAAGCAGCGCACCAAAGTCGAAAGCTGGCAAAAATCGCATGAGAAACAACATGGTACTCGATTCGACTACACTCATGAATCTCCGCATCACCGGAGAAGAGCATTCACTATTCAGCACCTTGGATCAGTGTTGTACAAAATTCGGAAAACGTCTCCTGCATCATTGGATCTGCTCGCCAAGTTGCAATGTTGACATCATTGTCGAGCGGCAAAAGGCAATTACTGATCTAATGACGACCGATGGGGTTTTAAAAGAAGCTCGCGCTCTAATGGCTCCGTTGCCCGATTTTGAAAGGCATTTAGCGCAGATTCATCTGTTCGGCAATAAGGCTATAGCTGATAATCATCCAGACGGGAGGGCCATCTTTTTTGAGGAGAAAATCTACAATAAGAAGAAGATACAGGTAAGTCTTGGTCACTGAATTGTGAATTCGCTTTAACCACTTGTGTTTCAGAACTTTATTAGCATTTTAAAAGGATTTGAGGTTCTTACCGAACTCCCGGCGCTCTTCCAAAACTGTGAATCGAACTTAGTAAAGCGATTATCACAACTAGAACCGGATGGATGCTTTCCCAACATGAAGAAGGTTCTAAAGTTCTTTAAAGTGAGTATGTTAGCAGCTAAGTGAGTGCCTCCCCTTTTGAGTCGTATCATTTCTTTAGAAAGCATTCGACCACGAAGATGCTCTTAAAACGGGCGTTATTGCTCCAGAAAAGGGCGTCGACACGGAGTTTGACAACACCGAAGCTAAAATAGAAGAAATAAACGCTGAACTTAGCAAATACCTGGTGAAACAGGAGAAATACTTTGGCTGTCGGCTAAGCTATTTCGGAACGGACAAGAAACGCTTCCAGTTGGAAGTACCAGAGAGCAATGCTCGCAAAGCTGGCAGCGAATATTTCCTTGAAGGACAGAGAAAGGGTTCGAAATCTGTCCGCCGCTTTCATACCAATGAGACGAAGGTAAATGCGCACCTAAACTTTCAGCAGCTGATTGTCTGAATCGTTTCTTTCCAGAGTTTCCTAAAGCAGATGCAACAGGCCGAGGATGATCGAAACCGTGTTCTCAGAGATCTATCGCGGAGGATTTTTGAGAAATTTTCCAATCACTATGAGCTGTGGAAGCAGTGTGTCGACAGTGTGGCCAATCTAGATGTTCTCTGTTCACTGGCTGAATATGCACGAAATCAGAACTCGATTTGTGTTCCAGATCTGGTGAACGATGCCGACGCACCGTTTATTGAGATCGATGAGGGCTATCATCCATGTATGCCTGAGGAGACTTATATTCCAAATGGAATAGTGTTGGGATCATCCGGTACAGCACCTCTGTCTCTCTTAACTGGGCCAAACATGGGTGGTAAGAGTACTTTGATGCGACAAGTCGGCCTTCTGGTTGTCATGGCGCAAATTGTAAGTTTTCTTTATCTGTCCCATTGGCTTTAATACTAACGATTCACTCCTCAGGGTTGTCATGTTCCTGCGCAACGCTGTAAATTGTCTCTGGTCGATCGGATATTCACTAGATTAGGAGCTCAAGACGACATCCTTTCAGGTCATAGCACATTCCTCGTAGAGCTGAACGAAACTTCTTTGATTCTCAAGCACTCTACCGTCAATAGCTTGGTTCTGCTTGATGAATTAGGTCGTGGCACAGCAACATATGATGGTACAGCCATCGCCGCATCTGTTGTTCACTTTTTGGCAAATCTTAAATGTCGAACTCTATTCTCGACACATTATCACAATTTAATTGATTTCTTCCACCAAGACAATCGCATTGTCTTGGGTCACATGGTGAGGATGATTTTATCAATTCTATTTGACATGTTCAAGAGTTTTTTGTTCCTATTTCATAGGCATGCATGGTGGAGAACGAAAGCACCGAAGATCCAACACAGGAAACTGTTGTTTTCCTTTACAAGTACGCATCAGGCGCTTGTCCAAAGTCGTACGGCTTCAATGCGGCCAAGTTGGCTGGGATGTCACACTCGATTATAAAACGAGCTTATGAGGTAAGGCTGCGACCCATTTGTAATTGATGTTAAGGTATGTAATGGCCTCTTTTGTTGCAGTTGTCAAAAAAAGTGGAAGCGATTGCTCTGAAGCGGAAAATTGCATCCAAAGTTATCGCAGGAGATGATGGCGCAACTATCAAGAATCTCCTTATTCAGCTGAATGCCTGTAAAGTGCATTAGTTATTCCTGTTGATTTGCCGTAGTTTGTACTCCTGTTACCAGTGTTAATTTTACGTTTTTTTGTTGTTTAAAATAAGAATTATTTGTACTATCGCATGTTGATGAAATGCTAAGCAAAACGAAGAACGGTACTTACTTTTGCAATCAACAGCAGCTGCCTATAACTCATCGATACTCGCCAGAACCTTCACAGCATAGAACCAAGTTGGGCAACACATGTTTCACGAAGCCAGTTCCAGCTGCATTCTACTTACCACTCATTCATACTTCTCAGCATGATACCGGCTTGGCCAACATCAGCACTACGAAATTCTAGCAACTCTTGGAACGCCACCAAATCTCTCCATCCATCTTCAATAGCCTTTGTACATATTTACCATGTAAAAATGTAAACCTCTATTGATACATTAAAAGTACCCATGCATTTAAAATGACAGTCTTTTATTTTACTCAAGCGCCTCAAAAGGCCTTAAGGAAGGCCGGGGCTGAAAAAATTGGGATGCACTTTTCTGCTCCACAGGTCGCTATACAAGATGGGATCGTCAGAAATTTCATAACATGTACCATAACGTGGCGGGACATTAAAACAAAAAGATTAGACAAATTCTAGTCTCGCCAATTTTTTCCTGAAACGCCTCAAAAGGGCTTAAGGAAGGCCGGGGTTGAAAAAATTGGGATGCAGTTTTGTGCTCCCAAGGTCGCTCTACAAGATGGCATCCCCAAAAATTTCATAAAGTTTTATACAAATCCCAGGACCGTCATTTTTTTTTAAACGCCTGAAAGAGGTTTAAGGAAGGTCGGGGCTAAGAATTTGGGATGCAGTTTTGTGCGCACAAGGTCGCTCTTCAAAATGAGGTACGTAGAATTTTCGTAGCATGCACCTTTTTGCGGCAGCATGTCAAAACGTGCAAAAATATATCCCAAATCCCAGTCAAGCAGTGTCAAGGTGGAAAAAAAAATTCTCATGCCAGACTCCATACAAAAATTTTTCTGAAGTACTAGGCGCCCAGAAAAAGTAGTAGGTATCGCGCCCAGTTTTTCAGCGCCATTTTTTTCTGAAACGCTTCAAAAGGGCTTAAGGAAGGCCGAGGCTTAAAAAATTGCGATGCAGTTTTGTGCTCCTAAGGTCGCTCTACAAGATGGCGTCCCCAGCAATTTCATAAAATGTGCCGTTATGCGGTGAGGCGTCAAAATATGCAAAGTTTTATACAAATCCCAGCCACGTTATTTTTTTTTCAAACGCCTGAAAGAGGTTTAAGGAAGGTCGGGGCTGAAAAGTTGGGATGCAGTTTTGTGCGCACAGGGTCGCTCTTCAAAATGAATTTTCGTAGCATGCACCGTTTTGCGGCAGCATGTCAAAACGTGCAAAAATATATGCCAAATCCCAGTCAAGCCGTGTCGGGGTGGAAAAAAAAAGTAGGTATCACACCCAGTTTTTTAGCGCCATTTTTTTCTGAAACGCACCAAAAAATTGGGATGCAGTTTTGTGCGCCCAAGGTTGATCTACAAGATGGTTTCCCTTAAAACTTTATAGCAAGGGCTGTTAGGCACCGGCAGTGTAAAACCCGCAGAAATCAAAAGACAATGATTTAAAATGTTCATGAATATTTTATTTCTCGTCACTTTGAATACAGATTTAATAATTCTCTCGTAAATTTAATGCTCATTGTTATTTAATGTGGAATATCAGATGCGTTGACTTGCATATGTATATGTAGTTGCGATTACGTCGGTGTTATGCTGTTGTTGTTAGGTTGTAGATGAAATGAAGAAATGAAGTTCGGAATGATGATGACAGGAATGACAACTTCAGAAATGAATTGATGACAAGCTTCTATGTTATGATGAATGTTGGCAACTGGAATGGTCCTGTGCAGGCTTTTCTTGTAAACACAACTGGATGAGAAAGATAAATTGAATAACCACGAGCTGGCAGATGTGTATATTAGAATTTTTCAGGTGTTTATAACCTTGATAGTGCAGATGAAAACATCACTTGAGGCAGGCACATTTGGCGAATCTGTCTTGCAAATGTTAGCAGTCTGTCTAGGGTTAGAAAATACAACAGTGCATCATAGAAGTTCAAAAGGTAACAGTTTACCAAAGCAAAATATCCAGCGACATCTGAACAGGTAATCCTGATATGGGGAGGAATCAATTTAAAAAGGGTAGGTTGAATACAGTCTCACCTTGCTGTGATTAGGCTACTTGGCATGGTAGAAGCCGCTTTCCAAGGGTATTCTGTGAAGCTTAAATCCTGTAGCCCTTGATCAGGAAAGGCGTCATCCTCAGCACCGGCGACAGCAGTCCTCACTTAGTCAGCTGTAAACGAATATTTGTTCTAATGCGCAGGCATCGCCAAAGACCTTGCCAATGCCTGCAGCACAATACATTTTACAAAAAAATAGTCCTCTATTCATATAATTATTTTATTTCAATTATCACAGAAACAAAAAGCAAAATGTACTTAAAAATCATTCTAACAACATATAAGTAAATAGGACTCACAAATAATTCATTTACATATACAATTAAAAATAAATTATAAATAATTCTTGTTACGTATGATTTAATTTCTCTGGAAGCTGACAACTTTTAGACATATGTACATACATTAACTTCTTCTCTGTACACTTTTATTTTATTTTAAAATCAAACAAAATGTAAAAAATATACGATTATAATTAATGTGTATATTACAAATAGAAATACAAAAAGTCATACGCAAAATTTGAAGGAAACTTCGGTTTACTTTAGACTTGAGCCGCTTTGGTTCAGGCCCAACGATGTGTTCCCTTAAAAAATTCCACTAAATCATTAATAATTCACATGAAGGATGTCAATGATAATTGTAAGTATACATGTATAAAAAAAAAAACAAAATGAAACTTGTTTTTTCTTTGCAAAATGTTCGCACTAAAGTACAAAAAGTGTCTCTTGTAACAATTGGGTTACTTATCAAAATTGTTTAAGTTTCTCTTCTGATTTTTTTTTCTTATAAACTACAAAAGCCTATATTTAGTTACTTTCTATTGTTGAATTCATTTCAATTTAATTTTTTTCATTTAACATACCTACTAAGTTTTCATTAATTTGTTTGTTAATTCTAATTTTTTTTATTTATAAGAAACATTCTGAACGATTAATTAACAATAAGTTATTTATAACTTTTTCGTTTTAACTTAGATTTAATAAAATTAATTAATCAGTGAATTTTTTTATTGTGAATGTATTGTATTTCAGCTTAATAAATTCATGGCGTTGAATTATATATCTATACTTTGTGCTGTTCCTTACATAAAAAAAATTTGAGTTATTTTAAGTAGAAAAGAATCTATTGCATATGATTGATTAGCTTAAGTGTAAACTTAAATGTTTAAGAAGTTGTGATTTTAAGAAGTGCATATGCATATGTATGATTTTAAATGGCATTCTAAAGTAGCGGAGGCATTGACAGATGTTGCTGATTTCTAGGACTAATTGAAGAGGCTTGTTGGTTGAGGCGCAGGTGCAGGCCAAAATGTAAAGCAACTCTTCGGTGGTGACTGGAGCAGAGAAAATTGCATTAGGAAAAGATGCCATGCAGCCGAAATACTTCCTTAGAATCTTCTAACAGCTCTGTAGATCTTTTGATATTTCTTTAGTTGGAAGTACCACCATCCCCACCTTCATCTTCAGCTTAACATAGCTTAACCAAGAAAAACTATCCATGGAATCTCCTATTTGCTATATTTGAGAATCCGATTGTGATGCCGCTGAGTGCCTTTGAGTACAGAGAACCACCTTTTCAGTAGATTCGCCAAAAATCAAACCTCCATGCATTCCTCATCAATAACCTTCAAGCTTGTTTGCGACTTGAAGTAGTTCCAAGGAAGGATTCGGCGGATCACAAGACAATATAATCCGTATTAATCACGAATGATTTGTATGTTTCAACATTGACGTTAATACGTTGCTCGATGTATGTAGGGAGGAAAAACCTTAAAACAACAGATGTCTACAACTTTAGCGAACATTTACATATGTGACATTTTAATAAAACCTGCGAGTTTTGGATGACATAAGAGCAGGTTTAGTAAAGAATAATCCCAACAATTCATAAAAAACTTTTGAGAACACGCCCCGTCGAGCGTAAACTGGCCTTGAATAAATCGATTCCTGCAGCAATAAATGTAACGTGCACTGACGCAATTGAAAAACACTTCGCACAGTGCTCTACCCTACGCCCTTCTGTCTAGAAAAAAAGTTCCCGAAATACATAAGAATGAAACAAAAATGGTCGAAAAACTTAGAAATAGATCAACCTGGATAGCGAGCGATCTATCGCCAAATTTAAAAACGAACAAAGCTGTTTTGCTGAAAAACCGCGAAGCTATCTATACGGAAAAGGTATTTAACTTCTGAATGCCCCTTGAGTGACGAAACTCATCTAGACTTATTGCCACTGTGCCAGAGCTGAGAAAAGTTCCCTCGCATCCAATTATATCTTATGGTCAATAGTCCCACAATGTATCCTGTCGACCACTCATTCATTCTGTCGACGTAAAAGGTGTTTCAGAGTAACCTGACTATCTGATTCCTACACTAACATTTTATAGAGATACCATACAAAAATTCGTTGGACAAAACAGTCAATGAAGAGGTGGCCTTATTCAGTGCTCAATCAAAAATGAAGCTGAACTCATGGCGGAGCCCTGAGGTTAAACTGCTCGTATGGCATCGACAGACATAGAGAAGCTTTTTAAAGCTGAGGTTACTTGGGTGATTGAGTTTTTGCAGAGTATATCGGTGGTCTGCACCTCTGAAAAGTTCTTCAATGTATGATGAAAACCAGTGTATTGTGGCCTCATTGCCCTAAGCCTTACACGTGGAGTTGACTGAGATCAGCATGACAAAGAAACTCTGTGCGACTTGAAGCAGTTTTAAGTACTTGGCAGAGGTTTCACTTACCCACATAAAATCACCAAAACATCCGCAAAAAAGTATATATGCTAGATCACTGTGCTAAGGTAGATATCACTAACCACATCTAAGTGAAATTATTTTGGAAGTATTTTACGGATTCGCTCTTTCAAATGATCACATAATTGCCTTCTTCAACCTAGCAACCATTGAAAAATTCTATGCCACTTCCAAGCTAAACAAAATATACATGTCCTAACAAAATAAATTCGCTATGCAACGTTATCCCTTAAACAAATATCAGTACGTAACGAAAATGTAACTTAATAATAAATGAATTTAGAGTGCTAACCCCTAGTCATCACTGATTATGTCTTTGCGCGCTTTAAAATTTCTCCACGAACCGTTTGTACAGACTCCAGCACCTCGCCACCAGTCATTGATATCCGAATACCATCGAGATTTTCGTATTCCCTCTTCATCGTGCAACGTCGCACAGACTCTACACCAGAAGTATGTGTTTATGAACTCACCCGTACCCTTCCACTTGAAGTAGGAGTTATACAATTCATCGTCCTTATCCAAAATATGCAAGTACTCTGCCAATTCTTTAGGCGATGCAAACTCATCCACATGAATATACGATCGATGAGGCGATGAGACTTCATAATCCTCGGGACGGGCACCCATCACAATAGGCAGGATGTTCCGATTCAGTGCGTTCACAAAGAATTTCTCCGTGATGTAATCCTTACAATTGGAGTTCTCAAATGCGAGGTAGAACTTATAATCATGATCGAGTATATCGAAACATCTGTCCGCTGTGCTTCGCGAGCATTTAAATGAACCACAAGCTCCATAGATGTCAACCTGAATGAAACAAAAAAATGAGATTCAAATCTATCGGTGAATGAGGGTCCTTACATCAATGTATTTCTGTAATTCATGAGCGAATTGCAGCCGTCCATTCCTTGCTCCGCAATTGGACACGAACCAGGCCACCTTTTTCGTTTTATTAAGAGCGTAATTTCGATCCTGCTCGATTTGTCTAATATTCATGTCATAGTACTGCCATTTTTCGTATGGTGCCACAATGTCACTGTCTCTCCTGAAAAAGAAATAGAAAAGATTAGCTCAAACTATCAACAACCTTTGTAGCACTATCTATACAAAATAAACGTAATAATCCAAGACCCATCAACACAGAGAGTAACAATAACTCTCTTTTTCGAACCCCGAGGACCTAAGGAGGCAATTTCTACCCTTGGTCGTATGAATTGAATCTGGCTAGCACTGAGATTTAGAATATCTTCTGTGCGAGCGCTTTAGGATTTAGTAATTAGGCTTAACCTTGGATTCCCTCGAGAATGAGACGAGGAAGTGCAAGGTCCTCACAGGCACCCCACAAAGGGATATAATTCCTCCCCTTTTATAGGTGCTGGTAATGGACAACCTCCTTCGGACACTAGAAGGGTGTTGTGTTAAATGTACACACACCTCAAAGCAAAGAGACTGGCAGGACACTCAGCGGCAAGAATAAAGGAACTCGGATATTTCGACACAACTCCTAATATAAAGCACCGAAAAATTATTGAAGAGATCAGAAAAATCACGCCACCCATCAACCATCAGAGTGATATTGGAGACATCTGCCCAGATAGGCAAGCAGCACTTAAAGTCATCACAAATCCAACATCCAGATATCATCTGTTCAAAGAATGCAAAGACAAACTCAACAGGTTTGCCAGTCAAAACGACGTCCGCCGTATCTGGGCACCTGGTCACGAAGGGAATGAGAAAGCCGATCAACTGGCAAAAGAAGAGGTGCACGCGATAGAACGAACCGCTGAAAACACAGTGGGAGTCGCACTAATAATAATTAAAATAGCAACCAACGAGAGAATGCAAAGGCTGAATGCGACAGAAGACCCTGGGGTCCATGTGGATATAGAACCTAAAACATCTCAAGGACAAAGGAATCGGCGACATCCTGGCCTTTACCAAAGAAAGAGGAAGATTCGCCAGACCACACGTACACTAGTGTCAACTCCATATGTCCGTCCCAACCTTCACTATGTCCCTCCCAACATACACCTCAAACCAAACCTATCCCTGCAGTTCCGACGGGTAAAAGAGAGGAACACAACGAGCCCGACTGAGACTTAGATGAAGAGCCTTCCGCTCACCCTCATATACCATACCATACAAACCTTGATCCATGTAGAGTGATAAAGCCTCTGCTCAAACCCTTAAGACTACTGCGAGTCACACAGAATTCACTTCCTATTTCAAAAAGTTAATTTTCCCTGTTGAAGTGTTGAGTTAACACCGAAAAGACTTAGAAGGGTCAGTTCACAGACCGCCGATTCAACTATTTACTAACAAAAGTCCATATGTACCAATTTCGCTGAGAGAAATTTTAAAAAATGTCTTGCGTATGCTGTCACGTTGAAGAAATCCGTGGATTAGAATCTCTTCGAAAACAAAGAGCCATATCAGTAACGAGGAGGTGTTCTCTTTGAGTGGTTCATCCCACATCCTCTAGGGCCTTATTAGGAGCGCAAATCTCTTTTTATTCTAATATTAAACTCACCTATATGTCGACGTCCAATTGACCGCATCAGGAACTTTAACGTTTTGTGTGTGATACGGGCACTCGAGGTAATACAGCATATGCACCTGTTTCGGTGGCCTTCGAATGCCTGTTGGAATGTAATGATCCTTGTACAACACCAAATCGGCTGTGTTCACCTTATCTCTATTCGCTGTGATTTCACATGTATCCACTGGACATTTTGACTTGAAGAACACATCTCTTCCTACGAAAAAAAAAAACAAAAACGATGCAAACTCAGTTTTAACATTTTCTATTGAATTCGTTTTACCATTTTTAATATTCCACGGTCCCAGCCCGTTGTATAGCAATATTTGCTTCATCTGTCCACTCTCCCGAATCTGTTCATAGTTCGGTGGAACAAACATCAGTTGATTCATGATTCGATCACTATGCGGATCAGCGTGTGGCAATAATCTCGGAACCTTGCGAGGAGAACCTTTCGTTCGTTGCTCCCATGGCAATGGATAACGTTCACCATTTTTAAAAAACCACGCCTTCGATGTTGATTCACCACCACTGGCCTTCTGCTGATCGCTTTGCTGTTCGGACTCATAATTCTGTTGATTGCTATTAACGTCCAGTGATGGTGCAGGCTCTGTTGCCTCATAAATTAAATTTCCAACATCCAGGCGGGTATTATCTGCTTCGGTCGCTTCGAATTGAAATAGCTGAGCTGATGATGATGATTTCGGTTTCCATACTTCGCGATCTCTACAAAAATACACAAGTTAGTAGTGTATCTCACAGATAGTTGAGGGCAACTCACCTAAAATTGAATCCAAAAATCAGTACCAAGGCAAAAAACGATGTCAGGAAAAAGTACTTCTTCAGCGAGATCTTCGGACGTCGCATATTTAAATTGTATCGCTAGCGGTTGTGGTCATTTCACTAAAAGCACAACAAGTGGAACATTGAACATTACTCGCAGATAAAAAAAAAATTAAAAATAATTCGAACCGAATGTTATCTGTTTCTGTTTGACTAGTCGAGTTGTGTTGGATCTAAACAACAGATGGCCCCTTAATTAAAAAAAAAAAATATTCATATGTTCTCCATTGGCGTGGACATATTCTATTTTTTTAACCCAAAATGACCAAATTAGTCGGTCTGGGTGGAGATAACAAAAAACGTTCGACATGAAATGCTCAGTGACCACCTGAATTCCCAAAGTCAATTACATATGTATGTTGAAGTGGAACAAGTGTGTCAACTAATAATTTTAACTTTTGGGAGTTTATTTAAATGAACTTGATCGAGGGCAGAGTGTGCTTGTACTGTGTTTATTGTCAAGTCTACCACATTTTTTTTTTTTTAATTTAGTGTAATTATCTATTTTAACACTGTCAGCAAGTAGAGTGTGTATATTTTGTTTCTAAGTGCAACAGCGTGAGTGATATCTGATAAAACGAGAAGGTCTATCACGAACTAATCTAAAAATAGTGTGCACGATTGGTCGTAATAGATCATCGCAAGGAATGCCATTTGTTACCTGTAAACAAATTTCAATTGAAATGTGTAATTCAAAGAAAGAAGCCACAGGTTCTGTACGTGTCGCAGGGAAAATGATAGGATCTTTAAAAGTTACTGTACTACTGTTAAACTGGAGTCGCAACATTAATATTTAAAGCTTAGCACTCACTAAACAAATACGAAACTTTAGACAATCTGATTGAAAGCTGTGAGGCATTGTTCCGTGGAGGTCCTGCTTAGAGGCTTACCACATAAACAACACCAAGAAGATCCCCTCATTGAACTCCCTAAAGACGTCAAAATTTCTAAGAGTTACCGCACGGGGGAAGATGCAATAGAACGAGCAGAAATCGGCTGTCTCCAGTGGGGGCACAATAGATCTATTTCAAGTCGCAATGCATCAATCAGTCAATCAAACTCAACACTGCTGTTAGGACAGGATAGACAGGATCTGAACATTAGGACATTAGGTGAAGTCTAATCAATGCTTTAATGCCGCCAGATTAAGGAAAGTCGTATCGAAAAAACATGCATCACCACAGCTCCTCAAAACTGCTCATATGCACTTATTTCCCAGCTTGTCTAACAGTCAAGATAGATGTCTACCGACGAGAGTAAATAAAAGAAAAAAAAACTCTTCAAGCGAATTGAAGCTCTCATCGAGGAAATGTTTTATACCTCACCCCCTCATCCTTCTTCGCTAATAAAGTTATGTACATATCTCTAACTGGCACATTTGTGTTGAGTGATTTTTCTTAGACCATCGATATAAGAAAGATGAAGCAATCATAACTGATGATATCTTTCAAAGAGAAAAAATACTAATTGGCTCTCCTTTAAAGAAGACCTGTGTCATTCACTAAGGGATAAATTTAATCGAATCGATACCATAAACAAACTGGATATTCCACTGATTTGTTCAAGCATTGTTGTTGTTTCTGGATTCGAATAAAACTACTCTCTCAATACCAAGACTACCTGATCCCAAGATCCTGAAATTAAAAATAAAGCAACAATGAAATCAAAAGCGCAGGAATACAGGTAGAATCCACCAAGCTCTTGGCTCGGACAAATCCGTTGTCCTAAGTACACTATCTAACGAAAAATGAAGTTAAAAACAAAATCAGAGAGATAATTTAGAACTCTTTCTTAAACACAATTTCTGGGATCAATTATAATTGAACCTTCGACTACCTGCCTGTCAAAGACCGATGCCATCCTATGTCCTTCGAACCATTCAATGCAGCAGGTGAAGACGACATTATTCCAACATTTTTACAAGAGATAAGTCAGCTTATAAGCCCCTCTTTTGACTAATTATTGTTAACAGTCTTCTTCATTTCCTGAACAGATACAGCATCAATGCTATATGGATATGCCACATTTTGCACTATCCAAGCTACAGAGATCGTGCATAAGCGAAGGACTCTTTGAAACAACTTAAGTGTGTAATTCAGAATTTTTCAATAAAATCGACAGACATACCTAGATATGTACGTACATACATATGCACATATTTTTCACAAACATCTAAACCCATTTTATTGTCATTATTCGTCACACATTGTCTGGCAAAAAAATTCAATTCTCCCAGCTGTATAAATACTTACAAGTTATCATGAACAGAAAATTGTCGTAGAACCTACAAATAGGAAAAACAATCAATAGAGCTACCAAAGCCCTGGAGCTGTCGGCGAATAAGTGAAAAAAAAAACGATTGCTTTAGGCGGAAATGATGTACTGGCTATATACCCTAACAATCTGATCGTCAATCTCATATACTATCGTAATCTAGTGGAAACAGGCTTGCCATCCCTCCTCTGCTTCCCGGACTTTGTTGTCTTTTAAAGAGTGTCCGGGGTTTATAACAAGTTGCGATATTATTATTATTTACTGAAACCTACAAGTTGCGATATTATTATTATTTACTGAAACCTACCTTTCTTTATGAAACGGTCGCACGTAGACGAAGCGTAAATCATGACCGAAGCAAATAAGAGAGCTTTCGTGGTTGGTGTGTTTGCGGTTGAGGGCAGTGAGTGTCACCAATTCACCCCAGCCCACACCCCCTCCCTCACTTAATTTCAATATTCCTAGTATGTGTCCACGGTAAGGGACGCAATATCCGGGGTTTTATTTCCATTACTAGTTTCATTCAATTTCTGACTACAGTCAGAAAACTGGGACAAATTTAACGTCTACCCAAAAGTTTTATGTCAAACTACCTGATATCAGCGACTACGTCCGCGTAAAAAGGACGTCGTTCAAGATATTGGTTGGTTGGTTGGTTTAGTGGTTGTCCTAAAGACTTACTTAGGCCTCAAGATATTTGTTAGTAAGTATAGACTTTCAATTCCTCATATCAATTTTTTTCAAGACCTCCTGGTTAATGGGGAATTACAGGCACTTGATCCCTACAGAGTAATGCACAGTATCCTTGGCTCTCATTACCGAATCCATAGATTTATATGCTCAATTGACAGGTCCTCCAGCACAAGTTTTGATTCTGTCAGAACAGCTCTCTCCCTCAGCCATGGAGTGCAATACAGTCAAACTAATCAGATTTCCCATAACATCGCAAGGGTTACGTATATGTATGTATGTTTATTATACCCTCCTCTTTCCATCACCAATATCAAGAAATAAGTAAGAAAACGCCTCCGCCCTCAAGTCACTTTATTGATAGATACGAATGTTAACTCTTAAAAACAGGACTTTGACATTAGGCTATAAGAAGGATGACTTGAGACCGGCCTTCACTCCATCTGAACTTGTCCCCCGTGGTGCAACAGGCATGATCTGTCTGAAGTCACCAGACAAAAGCACTGTCGGAGTGTCCTTTTTAGAGCCTCAATACCTTTTTTTATGAGCCATGGTGCACTCATCGAAGCACTTAAGCCATGTTACTCGGATTAGTGATGTTACAAAGTGCAAATTAAGAATATTTCAGGGTAGGAAGTGTTGAGAAGGCAAAGTGAGCCGTCTTGTCTTCTTCAATCGAGGTACCTGCAATACCTAACAAGAAGTGTCATTTTAAATCAATAGCACCCAAAACTTGTCCTCAAAACTTGTCCTAGCTAATTCAAGTCAAATTAAAATGCCTTCACTAGAATATAGATCTTAAGAGTGAACTCTTGAAATTTTTCAACATAATTACCAAACATAAAACGAAAAAATAACCTTTGAGCAACCCTTTAATTATGGTACCACTTATCAGGCTAAACTGTCGCGGTACACACAGTCCATTAGTCAAAAGGTCAAACTGAGTTTTTGGGGGCGTAATTTTCATTAAATTATGTACAAACATACATACATACATATCTCACCCAACGTGCACGCACATGTATTTACAAGATAGACCAGCCGGGTATGGCCAATTGATTCCTCAGACAATTCCAATCGATAATCTTTTACAATGTATCTACGAGCTGAACATTATCTAGAAAGAAATTACTATCGATTCAGCTGTGTCTGGTTAGGATGAGAAATAGGTCGTTTCAGTGAATTAATCAAGCGTTGGACGCCCTGCCATATACATACAGATCCCTTCGAAAATCGCATGGATTTTCTAGAGGATTTTAATCTAGTGGTCAAAACTTTGGACCGACAGTTTTATGAAAATACAACCTTCGAAGTTTTCTACTCACAAAGTTGTATTAAAAAGAAAAGAAAGGTATTTGCTCTTTCAAGTACTAGCTTGAAACTCAACCTCCATCTTCAGTATGTTTCAGGACAAGAAAAACTCAAAAAATAGAGAAACTTTCTAAACAATTTTAGCATTTAGAAGTAAAAAAAATAGCTGGCCGACAGTTCGGAATGAGCCAAGGCCTAGCTATAGGTTTGATGAACTTTTGATGAACCATTAATCTACAACCCTTGTCTCAGAGATGTTGATTGACACGTATAATGCAATGACATGCTACAGATGCTGTGCAAATTTGAAGTCGTAGTCAGAACTGCCTTTGGCTAAAATTTGAATCTCAAAAGGACTGTAACCGCATTTTTACAGACGACTTCACAACTGGACAGGCGCCTGAGGCTGGTATTGCAGTTAAAGTGCAAACATCCATATGTCTTCCAAGCGAAGAGATTAGTTTTCCTAATGGCTGCTGAATGTATTGTGAAGAACAAGGCGCGAAGATCTGCGTCTATAACGATAATCGGCTATACTTAAGTCCTTTAACCTCCACCAAAATAGTTCGAGAATGAAAGGTAAGGTTCGGTTTGTGTGGCATTTGGACGCCAACACAGAATCTTCCACTATGTAATCCAAAACTACTCAGAGGACTAATTGAGACAGTGGACCTGACCTTACACTCTAAAACCAATCGTTTGTGATTAGCCTGCCTTTGCTCTATTCGGGAGTCAAATATTTGATGCTGATGAGGTGAGTTCCAATAGCCTAAGCCTCTCACCACTGAAATGTCTATTGGTCTTTCTGCGAAAGACTGAAAAAAACACAGAAAAATGGCGACTGCTAGTATTTAGAATCGAACAATCATCATATATGCAGTTTGCCAGCCCCGACAAAAAAAGTAACACGGTATAGTAACTTTGAACCACTTTTTCCCTCAATCAAAGACATTAAAAGACAAAACTATTCACCTCTAGTTGTAATGTTCACTACTGTACTTCACGTATCTACGCCAACCAAGTTATCATATTAACGACTAAATCCAGACTGTTAAAAGTTAATTACGAGTTCAACTGAACATCGTCATGTATGAATGTTTACCTCAATCTAAATGTTTAACAAGAACGAATCGTAACGATGACAAGAACGGCACGTTTGGGTGCCATTAACCAAAATATGTATCGCTTTTCCGTAATAACACCCGCGCATTGTCATTATTTATTCAACTGAACGTATTTTTAAAAATTCAATTTACATAACCCCATGGATGTGGGGTAATTTTTGGTTACTAATTGCCCAATATGAACATTTGTTTACGGCGAATAGTTGAGGTTTGTGAACTGCAGTTCAGAAGAGTTGAGAATAATATAATTTATGACCGCAATTTAATAACAATCTCAACTAGCATTACCACTCATATTGTTGTTTGTTATTTTATGAACATACGAATTCACCTTGACAGAGGAGTCGGCAAAAAGACATTTAATATGAAATTATTCGCATTTGTTGGATTGCTGTGCGAGCTGTGTGGATTCAAGCTCCAGACATCCACCTCTCGTAGGGGAACGACAAACCTCCGGGAGTATAATTTGCCATGAAAAATCTTCTCAATTCTTCGTTCGTAGACGGCAATAAATTGTAGATCCCTTCTATTCGTGCGAAATATTTAACACGCACAACATGACAGGGTTACGAGAAGCTAGGCATTGGCTCACCATGAGATGTCGCAGAAAATTTTGTTTGCATACATAATATCTATGGTTTTTAATGTTCGTGTGCAGCTAAGAAGCAGTCCTGGAAGGAGTTCGGTGAGAAATAAGACAGATCTACAAACAAGGTGTTCCGCCATCTCAGAGGAAGAAAGTTAAATATCCTCGAATGACTTAAATCCAAATAAGGTGTACTTCATTCCGATGAGAAGGACATCTTGCGCAGATGAGGCGACCACTTTTCGGCTCTGATCATGGTTTTGAATAGGGCGGAGAATAGTCCCAACGTAGAGGAGATGACTTTGGCGATTAAAGCGATATAAGTCGACAAATCTGCTGGTGTGGATGAAATCCGGCCAGAAATGCTCAAAACTTTGGGTGAAGAGGGGGTGAAATGGCTCTGTCATGCCATTAAAGAGGCCTGTAAATGCGGTGAAACATCTAGTGACTAGCAAACTGCGGTCGTTCCTCTTTTTAAAAAAGGGGACACTAGGGATTGCTCCAATTATAGGGGTATATCTCTTTTAAGTCTCCCCGGTAAAGTACTTGCTAGGGTTTTGGAAGCGCGTTGCAGAGCAGTGGGCGATGTGAGTGCGGCTTTCGTCCAGGTAGAAGCACGACCGACCGGCTATTCTCTCAGAATGGTACTTGAGAAGGTCTGGAAGTATGAAAAGTATGCCAACCTACAATTGATTTGTGGATTTAGAGAAAACACATGTTCAGGTTCCTCAAAGTAAACTCTGAAGAGTACTGCAGGAGTATGAGGTTTTTTTCTGAGAGCCATTGAATCTCTATACACAAACTGTAAGAGCTATTTTCGGTTAAGCGGCGTTAAATCAAAACCTTTCACTGTGCACGTTGGATTTCGCCAGGCGTGCGTATTATCACCTCTACTTTTCATTGGGGAGGAACGGTTCGAATTGAGACATACGGATAAGCCATCTTCTTTTCCCAGATATCTTAGTCATCTTTGGATCCACCCAGACCAAACACCAGCGCCCACTAGATAGGTTCGTAGCTTTATGTGCTAAAACAGGGATGAAGATAAACGTGAACAAGTCAGACGTAATGGTAATTTCCCGAACAGCAAGGACACTGACAATAGCGTCTCAACAAAGTAAGAAAAACCTGGGCTGCAATGCGTCACGTTAGAGGCGAGTATTTGTTTGATTTTATTCTTAATTTAGACTTGTCTTTCACCGCGGTAATACTCACATCTTCGTCGTAACATTAATATCCGATAACTTTCCTAATAAACTGCGAATTTGAGAGTGTCAAACAAAGCGTCCCTGTAGGACCACTGGAGAAAACGTCCAACCCGATGGAGCCCAAAAATTCCGGAGCTATTAGAGAGATCGCGCTATTGTCGAAACCTCGCACTCAATAGAATCGGTAACCAGTGGGAAAAATTTCAAACCGACGCAGAAAAAAATTAGGACCGCTTAGAGCAACTCCTGGAGCACTTTCTAAGGAAATACTAGCCAAGGCAGCCGTGCAATAACTTTTCATAAAAAACAACGGTGCCTATATCGAGTTCCACGAAGCAACACTGGAGAATGGAAATGGAGAAAGGAGTCAGCTGACATGAAAGTCAATCCATGTTTAGGAAACATACTACATGTATTCTAGCCAAATCGCTTCTAAAATAAACAGTTGGATGAGAGAACTGACAACAAACGTATAGACGCGACTAAATAAAAATCAATAGTAACTGAACAATATTTAGTACAAGTACAATAAAAATATTTCTTACAGTCCGGAGCGTTTGATATCCAAAAAACAAAAATTTGAGCTTGCTGCCATTAAATGAAAAGAACGCGTTACACCATCAACAAAATAAAAGTGTCAGACGAAAATGAGCAAGACGAAAACGAATATTTCAATGAACGAATAAATATTTTAATTAATGTTGTTTCTTAGTACATAACTCTCGAAGGAATAAAGAGTTTTTCAACGATAGTCCCTAACTCTAAAATGGATCGACCACACGCCATGGAAAGGCAACGCTTACAAATCCATCCAGCCAAGTCAACTAACCCAAAATGGAAGAAAAGTGGGTCGCCCAAGAAAAACATGGCACAAGGCTATCGATGTGAAGTCAACGCAATTAGGGAAATTGAGGCCACATCAGTAGAAACCGACCAAAATGTCTTAAGACACAAAGGGAACACACATCAAACAAATCATCATTATGTTCTACGTTACTGACACTTAAGGATCAATTTGCTTGGGATGGTACGTCTAATTACGTACATTTGTATATACGTATGTAGTACATAGTATATACTTTGACCTCTCGTGGCACATAGGGCGTCGAGCATATGGCTTATGTGCGTCTAACCCCGAGGTCCGTTAAAAGTTTTTGAATCTGTCACCATTCTTCATTGTCACATTTAATAGGATAAAATCTTTGTGTAACTTCGACAGTTTCGTCCTCGTAACTTTCCCGAATGCATTATTAAATCCATCCGTAAAAAACACAGTGTCAACTGCATGCGGAAAAGTATCTCAGAGTACCTAGAGTAAATTACAAAACTTTCAAAGTCGGTCATTGAACGGTAAAAACAAAAAAATACCACGAGAAGTACTAGATGCGGATGTTTACTCCGAAAACCTCCTTGATGATCGGAATTTCCGTTGAGTTCAGTAAAACTCTGGGGAATGCCGCCACAACACACATAAATGCACGCCATACTTTGCGTTTCCACCCATGTCATAAATAAACCCCAAACCCAATGAATATTCGTTTTTCTAACGCAACCCTGTTTATTGATCCATTTAAGTTTGATTAAAAACAAGAACATTCGCGAAGGCATTATAACCGGGAGGACGTATGTATCTAGAACAGGGATTCCCTGCATCTGATTAAAAATTCACAACAATCAAGTCCCGACGTCCCCATTTTCTAACCTCATATTTCTTACTGAGTTAAAATTGTTTTTTTTTTTTTTTTTTCGAACAGAAATACAAAGTAAAAGAACAATAACCCAGCACAGTTCCCCCCGCCCGTCCAGCCCCCGTCCGCATTGTGTGTGTTTGTAGGTTTATTGCGTCTTACCTAGATACAAACGTAAATTCCTTTGATATTCATGAGATTTACCCTTAAGTATAAACGTTGTGTTCATTAATAATTCACAGTTTTCCATCGCTGCTCTATTTATTTCGAGCCGGCCCACCTGACAAATGTTGACATTCTCTGTCGCTCGGTTCTGGAGCTTTTGCTCTGCGGCGAATGAATTTCACGTGCCACACAGGCATAGCCTTTAACCATAACAACTTAAACTTTGGTGAACTGAACTGAATGGAATTTAAGGTGAATGACTCCAAAGTGGGAATCCTTTTCTTCCTTCTTTTCAGTGGGTGAGCGACTAGTTTATTTTGTGTTCCCTACTTCTTTTCCGTAAGTTGCCTTTTCTTCGTCCTAATATGTCCTGTAATGATAAACGCTGACATGCATGTCATGAAAAGGAGTGATTGTCTCTCTATCTATGATGAGAGGTGGTGGTGGTTACGAAAATAGAAAGGAATAAATGAAGATACAACTTGAGGCCTGGCTAAGTAGGCAAGTGGAGTGTTCATTGGATCCTTTGTACGTAAACAAAGTAAAGTGCATTAGGGAAGGTAGAAAGGAGAGGTTTATGTGGTGTAGGAAGTGAATTATACCGTGAAAGAGGTTAATCAACAAAAGTAGCTTTATTAACTTGGTTTTCACTATTTGCGGACTGACATCACACGCGTAGATAAGATTGAAAGTAAATACCAGAGATAGCATGCATGAGTGACCTCATTTAAGGATTGATTACTTCATTGGAAATGATGAAATCATTGGCGACGATGATTGACGTCAAATAGAATTTTGATTGGGGTAAGCAAAGCCTTTGAATTGTGCAGTTGATATGTATGGTTTTGACGAACATGATTTCAAGCTCGGTGCACATCAAATACAAGGCAGACTTCTTTACTATGTACATATGTTTGGCTTTGAATACTGGTCCTAATAAAAGAGGTTTCAACTAAAAATTGCCAGAAAAATCAGTAATGGTTGTCTGGTATATGTATGTATATACATACATATGTATGTGTTTGTTTGCCCGATCCTTAAGAAAGGAGACCCTCTGAACTGCGCCAACTACAGAGGCATCAGTCTTCTTAACATCGCTTACAAGATCTTATCTGCCGTGTTGTGTGAACGCCTGAAGCCGTTCGTCAACAACCTGATCGGTCCAATTCAGTGTGGTTTCAGGCCAAGAAAGTTCACCATCGACCAAATATTCACACTGCGGCAGATCTTGGAAAAAACCCAGGAACTTCAAATCGATACCCACCACCTCTTCATCGATTTTAAGGCTTTTAAAGATTATACAGAGCCATGTCTAGTTTTGGCATCCCTGCCAAACTCGTCCGGTTGTGCAGGATGACGATGGAAAATGCATGCTGCTCCATTAAGGTCGGTCAGGACCTCACCGAGACCTTTCATGTCAGAAAAGGATTTAGACAAGGCGACGCGCTGTCATGCGACTTCTTCAACATCGTTCTTGAAAGAGTTGTGCAAAACTCACGCACCAACACCAGAGGCACAATCTTTCAAAAGTCCGTCCAATTACTCGGATACGCCGATGACATTGACATAATCGGAAGAACGCAGCGTGATGTCACTGGTGCGTTTGTGAGTATCGAAACGGAGGCGGCGAAGATGGGTTTAGCGGTCAATGAGGGCAAGACGAAGTATATGTTAAGGACTTTGTCTACCTAGGCTCCGCTATAAATTCAGACAATGACATCGGCGCTGAGATTAAACGAAGAATAACTCTTGCCAATCGCTGTTTCTTTGGGCTAAGAAGGCAATTGAGTAGCAAAGCCCTCTCTCGAACAACTAAGGTGACCCTCTATAAGTCCTTAATCGTCCCAGTCCTGCTCTACGGCGCAGAGGCATAGACTCTGTCTAAAGCGGATGAGGTTGCTCTTGGCTGCTTCGAGAGGAAAATTCTTCGGGTGATTTTTGGTCCCGTCTGCATAGACGGGGAGTGGAAGAGGAGATACAACGACGAACTGTACGGGCTGTACAGCGACATCGACTTAGCCAGAAGAATGAAGGTCCAACGACTGAGGTGGCTGGGTCATGTAGAGCGGATGGACACCAATGCTCCAGCTCGGAAAATCTTCGAATCCACACCCGAGGGTCAGCGCAGTAGAGGAAGACCGCGACTCAGGTGGCGCACGCAAGTGGAAGGGGACCTCAACCAACTTGGCGTGCGAAACTGGAGGCAGCTGGCTAAAGATCGAGCTGGCTGGAGAGACTTGTTGGTTGAGGCCCAGGACCACGCCGGTCTGTAGCGCCACCTTAAGTAAGTAAGTAATGTATGTGAGACAGCAGTAGACGAGCATTCCGAAGGAAAATATCACTAGGTTAAGAGCACTTTATGGCAAATGTAAGAAGTGCATTAAAGTAGGGGGAGATTACGTAGAAAAATGAATTTTTTATATATTTCTATCAGCATTTTTAATACTCTAGGCTCAAAACTTTTCAGCCTCTCCTCGTATGTACCTGGCAAGAATTATTCAAGCTACACTGGGTCGCGACTCAGGAACATCCCATGCTGATCCAATCTCTTTTTGGCCTCTAGCTCAGTGTTGCTTCGCTTCAAGTGAAATTCCCCATCACAGACCTTGAAATTCCCCTTTTTCCCCATTTTCTTATGGTGACATTCCCCATGGATTCCACATAAACATTTTTCAAAAGCGGTTTTGGTAGTTAGTATAATTATAATTAAAAACGAAAAAGAAAACTATTTTGTATATATTTACACTAATAAAAATGTTGAATAAACTGACTGCTTCTTACAAATCGAGTTTTCCACCAAAGTTTCCACGGAAACACCCAAATACAGTTAGAATGAACACATGCATATGGCTCATTTTCTAACCACGCATAGGAGTATATGACCTGCTACCTGCGCATGAAGAATGCATGCGTGTAAGTTAAATTTACGCATAGATATTAACACGTCATTTGTTATTGCTTTGTAACTCAATTAGAGTTATTATCATTTTTTTTTTCCCCACATTTCGTTCTAGAAGAGAGAAGACTCCCGTTTCATTAAATTCTGGACTGAAATTCTCCACGAAAAGGGGAATTCCCCACGAACTGGCAACATTGCTCCAGCTCATGAAAAACATTCTAATGAAACTAGACAGGGTTAATGTGGTTGCATACGCAGATGATGAGTAATATCTTTTTCAAGACAATTCCACCTCTGTGACAAGTGAAGTCATGGTAAGTGCCCTAAAGTTAGCACAGCCGCTAAGCTCCGGATTTGGTTTCAACCCGGGCGAAACTCATGCAAGCATAATTGCTCTCTAAATGTATAGCCAAGCTGCTATTAAAACCATTGATTGGGCTTCCACATCTTCCAAACTTGTAGAACAATGCTAAAATGAACTTGAGTACCTTGGTCTTGGTCTCAGGTCAAAAGAACATTGCTGGGAACGAACACAGCTCACTCGAGGAACAAGTCGAGTATTTAAATGGGTGCCATTAAGGGCAATATACAAATACATACATATGTGTATTCACACTTCCTTTTGGACAACCTCAGGTTATACTGCGTTATAGTCAAAACGATATGGCCGTATAACACAAAGAAGACTAACGAGCTTTTTAGCAGGTTTCGCTAAGATATCGCCAGAATAGTTAAGGTCATCGGCCAACTTGAGACCGTGTAAGAAAACTTGGGGTCCCTCACAACACACAATATGGTAGCTAACAGGATGCGAATAAGAAAACAATTCTCGTTCACTACGTCTGCAGGTCTCTGGTGCTATTTAGAGCCAGACAACATGCATTAGGCAAACCATTTTTCAACCACCTTAACGAAATCTCGGGTGATATTATTGGGAAACCGATGCCTTTTTTGGATGAATCTGTGGAGTCTGATCTCACTTTGTATGACTAACACACATATAAGCAACAGGTCACGTTAAATTGGAAATCAAAACTGCAATAATTGGGTTCTTATGAACATCTACAAACCTTCTAAAATGCACTACATATACCTTAGATAACCACTCTTCTATGGACATGTTTTGATCATAAAACTCAGCGTCATACTCTTCAAAACGTACACAATCGATACTCGTTCAATCAATTAACAACAAGTGCATCCCCAGGGAGATACTCTCATAAACCCCATGCGTAAAAGCGTTCACTTCCTATTGATTACTTAATTAATTAGTTTAATCCCCCAAAAGCATTGAACACAAGCATTTCTTCAGTTTCCTCTTGAACTCACCCATTATCCACAATTTTTGGTATAATAATCTATCAGCTTACTGATATCTAATCAAAATTCACAATCGCACACACTCAACCATTATTTTCGGATTATTTTCAAAATAAACACATCCAATTTGTCAAGCCAATTAAGACATTATGATACAAATTCTAGACCAGACTTAACCATGCTTACAGTCTTCTGTCCAAATAAGAAAGATACAAGCACACATATCACGGCGAGATCACTAACCGATTGATCTCAACAAAAAAAAAAGAGACTTTGAATCAGAGTACGGGTACCGGTGCCCGCATATGACAGATCACGAAAATTCACCGTAACCACCGATGTGTTCTATCCAAATGTCGCTCGAAATCTAAATAGATCACATCCAAATGCATTAGAAGGCCCACTACTCCTAGGAGATAAACAAAAGCACAAATGAAGAGAAAATAACGAAGCAAAACAAGTTGTCTTCTGCGGATAAAAAAAAGTGATGACTCTTTTATTTGTCCGGCAATTAGTGTGTTAGTCTTAACTTAGAACCGATAAATAAAACGGATTATAAGCACGCGAAAAAATCACTAAAACTAGGTCCATTCGCTGAATTTTACAGCTTAGACTAGCGAACGACAATAACCTAGTCTGGGGACATGACGAATTCGTAATTAATAACTGTGGTAGTAGGGGTTTGGAATAGGGCTCAAATTTAAACACGAAATCACTTAAATACCTTGTAAATTGTTCTTGAAACAGATTGTGACTAATAAGCGCAACCTTTCCACGTATTTGGTTCCACAAAGGCGACACGTAGACTGTGATTACACCAGCATTGACGAATAGTTTTGTATCTAAAGATATGGAGTGGCGATCCCCACTTCACATTTTGCATGCAAATTTTATCTGTCCATGCAGGTTTGTTCGAATGGCGCGCAACAAAGTACTTTCCTTCAATCCTTGAAGGACTCTTTTAATAAATAAATAAATAGCTGGCGCGACAGCACGGGATGAGCCAAAGCCTAGCTTCCGGCAACCACGGGGAGAAGTTGGCACCTGGCCCTGGTTGTAGGTATACATATTACGATCGTTAGATCCTTTATCAGCGAGGCTAAGATAGGTCATCTCGAGAGAACATGTAACTCTGAGATCTCTCAAGAATTCTAATGGCCATTGGACTGAGTCTTGCTAAGAAATGCTGTAATTACTGTTAGATACCCCCTCTTCAGGAAATGATAACAGCAAACCAAACTAATAAGGTAGAAGGAATTAATAGACAGGGTCAATGGCATCGATGAACATTTTTACAGAGAAAGTTCAATTGGCTATTAGCTCATTTTCGCCACCAGTAACCTGAGATGAACGGGATCTACTTAATCAAAAACCGTAATCACCGTCATTCCAATCCTGAGAAATACATATATTCTGTGGTTACCTCTTTATTGCAGACTCCGAATGGCATATTGAGAAGCTTTTCAATGACAGATTGTACCTTCTGAGCCACGGCGACCACGTGGTATGCTTACTTCTGGTCCGAAAATTTGGCGCAATACAAAGGTCATTTTTATTCCTAAAGTAAACAAAGCTAACCATACTACGGCAAAAAACCTTTTAGTCCTACGTTCTTATACGAGTACGCACTAGTGAGGCAGGTCTCTTGATGAAGAGCCTTGACACGTTAAAATCGAAGGATATCGGACGCACTAGTGAGGCAAAAGTTAAAATCGACAAATGAGCGGCGGTAGGAGTCTTGAACCGTATTTATAAATCTAAAGAGACGCATGCTCTAGTCAGAATGGGGGCTTAACACTGTGAAAACGAAATATATAGAATCAGAAAATAGGTACACAATGCACAAATCAGGCAAGTGTCTTGATACGTAAAAATCGAAGAATGAGGTAGCCTTGACACGTTGACACCGAAGAAAAAACCGGAAAGACTAGTAAAACAGAAGTCTCAACACGTTGAAATCGAAGGAATAAGTGGAAGTTTTCACTCGTAGAAAAAAAAAGGGCTAAAGCTCTACTAAGCAGAGGTTTTTACACAGAGAAATCACTACTGCACTGCTGAGACACGCGAAACTGGTGACTCGTATAGACTTCAGAGGATCCTCAACTACTAAATAATCCTCACCTTGTTTATGCTTTTGATCTTGCTAATGCTATAAAACAAACAACCGAAAGTTTTCAAGGAAATGAGGTGGGGAAGGGGAGGGCAAGAGTAGAAGATTCACAGTTGATGCTGAGTATTTGGAAAAATCATTACTGCGGACTGTCAAATGGAAACGAAGATCAAGATGCCTTCGCCGTCAGGCAGAACGTTTTAGCGACAGACAAGACATTCGCACAGCCGTCTATAGTGAAACTGCCGGGCGGACTTTAAAACAGCTGCGACAGAAAAGGTGGGGTTGAGCAAAGGAATCCCCGATGAATGGAATCTCAGTATCGTTTGAGGAAATGAGACCTTCAAACTGCGCCAAGTATAGAAGCAGCAGTCTCCTAAATATCGTATATGGAACTTTCCTACCGTCTTCTGTGAGCGTTTACAGCCTCTCGTCACCAGACTGATCCTGATCAATGCGGTTTTGAACCAAAAAACGCACTATTGATCCAATCTTTGCACTTCGGGGAATTCTATTGAGCGAGTGGATCTAGGCAAAGTAACACGAAAATTGTCTGAAGAGTTAACCCCCTTTCGCTGTAGTATCTTATAAACAGCGTTTTATCTACTTAATTGCATGAAATTAATCTCAGGCCCCGACGGGAAATCAACTTAATGAGAGTAAAAACAATTATATCCAACGACCAACAGGTACGCATTTCTTTTTTTTTTTTAATTATTTTCAAATGCATCTCGAAGAGACATTGCACACAGACGACATCACCCTGCCCGACTCATTAACTGAAAATCATTGCAACCTTGCAACCCCGAGTACAATCGATGAGGGGTAGTTGAATGGCATCTATCCACATTGCACATCCCCCCAATTAGAGACACGCACTCGAGAAATCCTTTTGTTACATGAAAAAGGGTGGTACTTCCTATTATCTTAGCGCACCCATGGCATTAACTCATAATTTTTTCTGCATAAAATATAAAACAATGTACAAGTGTTTACAATAAATACCAAGTCGCTTACATAACTTTTCGCACTGAGATTTTGACAACATTTGACAGTCAGGATGACCAGGACGGTTCCGATTTTAAGTTGCAAACGAAAAAATCACACGAAAATTATTTTGAAAATTCAATAAATTTACCGACTGCAAAAAATGCTAGTTACACCCTTTTTCGTGGCTCAAAACAATTTCATTTCGAATTCGTTCGAGGATACGGCCGACCGAAAAAAAAAGATACAATTGGAAAACTTTATTTATGTATACGGGGAGAAAGGATATTTTTGTTTACGTTTCGCGGTCCGACGTGTTTTTGGTTTTGCCGTAACTTTAGTACTGATTGCGGGACACAGCTGAGCATGGCGAGTCCTTTTTTCGTGTATTCCCTGTGATACTGACAACATTGACGACTGTAATGACGACAACGAAAGGGGGTGGTTTTCTTCTACACATGCGAATAGGAAATTCCGCCCCAGAACAATATGCGAAACTGAACACATGTCCATTTTTGTATTTTGTTTCCTTTCGTTCAGTTTAGACCAATTGTATGGGATCTATGGTTTGAATTTAGAAGAATTTAGGGCTATTATGGCTTTGTTGGTTGGGATTATTATTTATATTCCTGGTTAATGTGGAATTGGATATTGGATGAATAATCAAAGGGAAAGCATCGCTTTGTTTTGAACGGAAGAGGTATTAGAAACAGGATGCGACAGTTGCATGACTTTAGAACAAAAAAAAAAGTTTCAAAAAATATAGAAAAACCCATTATGCAAATAAATAAAAGTAAAGTAGAGGCACTACATAGTATCCGAACTTCAATTCATTTTCTTACTACGAAGACTACAGCGAATATGTATAGTTCTAAAAGTGTAGATAATTTGGATGATGTTACATACATACATATGTAGGGCGAGAAACGATGAAATGACTTTGTTGTAATTTATAATTATGTTTTTAAAAAAGTTCCATTTGCGCTAATATCCGAACACTTTAATTTTAGTATCTGGACACAGAAGTTTGGTATGAAATTTTAGATCTTTCTGTGTTGGATAAATGAAACGTTTTGAACTTTTATAAAACTAATTCGACTATGTATGTTCATATGTACATTAAAGATCGCGTAGGTATGTACATTTGTAGCCGGAAACTGAAAATATTACAGTTTCGATATCCAGATACCTATATTTTAAGGCTTTAAGTAGCAAGATTGTAGTCGGCTATGAACATTAGCGAAGCAGACATATCTGTAATGCCACCGATAGGGAGATTGCTTGGGATAATAGACAGCATAGTAGAGAAATTCCTCCTGATTAGCCGGAGAGGATTACGGATTCCTCTCGGACGCAATGGCCGAAATTAAATAAAGCTAGAACAAGGTGCCTTCTAGCACTGAACAGATCCTCTATCCGAATGCTCATGCTCTGCAAGTGGAGAATTTAGTCCAACGATTTATGCAGAAGCTGCGGAGATGAAGAAGAAGAATCAATCTAATATCTGCTTTACCACTGCCTCGCCCTGCAAGAACGACGTCTACACGCATTAGGATTATGGTTCTTTGCAAGCTTAGCATAGGTAACAGACTTACAGTGAATGCACCTACTCAAATTCTTAAAAAGTGCTAACTGGTTCACAAAACATCCAACAGTAAGATAGGTCCTTAGGTTGTCCCGGGAACCATATTGCTATTCCCACAACATTAATAGGGTACTCACAATGGACCTTCAGGTGTCCGAGTGAAAGTGATTAGGCCTATCAATTACACACCCTTCGAAACCTAACCTAACCTAAGACATACCTGCACACCAAAGTTGGTTCAAGTTCCTTTTCCATTTCCGAAGATGCGGTTTTCTTCGTTGTCCCACCAGATCAGACTCGTTGGTGTATATTCACTCTTGCTGATCTTTTTGTGGTATTTTTTGTAAGAACTGCGAGGAAAATAAATAGCGCTCCGGATACGTACTTCCAAAGTCATTACGCAGGCCGGTAGATTGTGGGCTCTACTTGAACCTAAAGAATCAGTGTCATGTTGGCATTTATCAAGAAAAAAGGAAAATCCTTCTGACCTCGCACACTAGTTTCGGCTCCATAATAGTACACATTTCCCTATGAAAGATAAAAACACAACACACACGACTGTGCCCTAAATGAAGGCCATATTGCATACACACCACACCATAGTTGGGTCAAAGTTGGTGTATATTTCATAGGTCTGTATCGTTGAGTCTTTTCCTGCAAAAACTAGTCAACGCAATAGAGACCGAAAAATGTTCGTTAAAAACGACGTTATGATTCGACTGCAACAGAGAGGCTTAAGCGCCATATAGTAGTCTAAAGTAGTCCTATATAGATTTCTTGCCTTCTTCACAGCCCAAAGATACAGCGATTGGCACGAGTTATTTTTCAACTTATTTCTAATGCCGATGTCATTATCCGAAGTGATGGCACAGTGGTGGATTGTCCATAGTCCCAGCTATTTAGTCTACCTTCTCCTCCCCTCCACCTTATCTTCACATGTTCCTCTTAATTTCTCTACCGATCATCTACATTTCCGTGGTCGCCATCATTTTCTTCGTCATCTTCATTACCGTAATTGTCTTCTTTCTCATCTACAGCGAACTGTGCATGTCTAGAGGATTTTTCATTGGCTTGCTCAGCAGTCGGATCGCTCGTAAAGCTATCATATTTTGGACACCAATTGAGATGAGGATTCCGCACATGGTATCCGCTAATCCGATATCACTTCCACACTAAATACTGAGTTAAATTCGACACAGAAGGATGTGAGCAAAAACGCAGGCCAGCGCTTTTGATACACGGTACTGGGGAAGTTAAGTTATCAACTGCTGCTGCTAATGGTGATTGGAGTGCCGACCGTTATTCTTCTGTCACTAGTCATGCGTTTCGGAGGTTTAATTCTTTCGAACTCTTGTCGATTTGACCGCCCTGTCTAGTGTGGGATTGTTTGTTAGATGTTTTTAGCTTCGAGGTCTTTGAAGTCCCGTTGAATTAGTTGCAGTTATCGCAAACTGTCAAGTGCGAAGTTACGCGTCGTATGTTAAGGCACTCGTCACATTTAGAGTCCCGTTGTTTTGGTTGCAGTTATCGAAGACTTTCTTATGTGAAGTTGTTCGGCGTTCGTTAAGAGCTTCGACCCCTTTGTAATCTCTTTGATTTGGTCAAATTCTTGTTTCGATCTTTTAACGAAAATCCAGGAAAACAGTATTCTTAGGCATTTTCGTTTATGGACCCACAGAAATTGCCAGATGTACATATTGCATACCCTATTCCAACTGTCCCAAAGCATGAACCAAGTAAATTACAGAAATAACAAACAACAGATACTTTATTTAAACAACAAACCTCAATCAAAATTAATGCCCTCTGGTAGGGTCCCTTCCTGACGAGCAATTCTCACATTCTCGTAGTATTGAGTGAAGTCCACGTATGGTTTAACACTGCGCGGTGCTCCATCACTACTCGATAAACTGGTTAGCGATGTGGTACCTCCGTTTTCTGTTATATTCGTTCCTGCTTCAGGTGAATTATACAAAGAGCTTTCCGTTCCTATACTGCAATTCGTTAAGTCATCCGTAAACTCTTGCACCACAGAATTAAACATCACCTTGTTGATACGTTTTGTATTAAAATTTCTCAGTAGTATGGTTGCATCATCATGAGTTCGTCTTCCATTTTCTCGGGTTTCGCTGTGAAACTCCATTATTTTATTCACTACGGCCTGAGCGACTTCAGTCAGATCTTCATGATTCGATTGTAGTTCTTTGGCACACATTTGGATAATTTGCCGATTTTCTTTGGTTGTATCACCTGCGTATATTTCCTGCAAATACTTGCAGGTTCCACTAGACATAAGCAAAAGAAATTGAAACGACGAATTGATGTTGATTCCTCCGACGATTTCTGGTTGCGCAGTTATCGGTTCAGAACTTGATTTCGACAAATAAAGACAGTCTTTGTAGCCACCTTTGCCAAGATAATACCCAATCGATCGAGTGTTAAACAAATCGAAACCCTTCAACTGTGATACGTCCACACCCATTTGGGTTAGCCGTAGAATTTCATCCTCATTACGTAAATTATGATCAACGGAAAACTGAATCACTCTGGATGTATTGTTTTCGTCGGTTCGACATAGAATAACTCTACAGGTGCCCACATTACATATGAACAATCGTGAATTGTAAATAAGACAAATCGCAGCACTAGCTCCGATGGCCAGTTCCTGTTCTATTAGCTCAAGACTTCTCACGATCTCCGAATAAATACCAGCACCATCAGCAATTTGGCATCGAAGGATGGCACGCTTTGCTAGAAGACTATCAATTGAATCTTGATAGCACTTTTCGACGCTTAGAAAAGCCTGCCGCAAAACTTCATGCACCTCGTCGTCTGTGCGTTTATCAATCAATTGGCCAAGAATAATATCTGCTGCGATTCGTTCCATTGCCATTCTGGCAACTTTTTGCCCCTTGTGACCAGAAAAAATTGCATACAAGCTTGTATCCTCATTAAATTCAGTATAAAAACTACAATCGAATATTTTCTTACTATGCAAATCAAATCTGTCTTTGCCACTCCACTGGGGGCTGCGCGCAGCAATTCCCACGCCGGTGTTTCTGCACTTTGGTAAATCATCTGTCCAGGATCTCGAGTTTTCATCGACACAGTCAGTTTTCATCGTTTGTTTTTGCATAAATTAAAAATTATTTTGAAAAACTAATTTTGGTTGTTGAATGAAACGAAATTATGATGGATAAGTGACAGTAGGGAAGTGACAACGGGAAGAGTTCATAATTACGACTTCCATTGCTTTCGGCGAAATAACAGCTGATTGGTTTTTGGTTGAAGCTGGGTAATCCAGTAGATTTGTGTCATAGCTAGATGGGCTAGGACCTTATCAGGGCTTTAAAATCTCACCCGCAGGAACAGCACAGTAGAAGATCTCGTTTAAGGAACCGCGTACAAGTATAAGAACACTTTCACCAAGTTAGAGCTCACTACTGGAGGTAGTCAGCTAGATTGAATTAAAAATAAATGTTTTCTGCTTAAGCCTAGGTTTACCCCGCACTGTAGTTCCATCATAGAAGGTAAGTCTTGTCAGCATAGGTGTTTAGAGCCTGCTGATGAGCTGCCAAGATATTGAAGATGATGAAAAACACTCTGTTTAATACACAGCAAGAGGCTTCTTAAGCTAGCTGTATAGTTTAGAGCCCTGTGTCACTTTCTGTAACCATACGTAAAGTTTGATTACTGTATCAAGCAAATGAACCACCCTATAGATTTGTCCAAATGTCTGCATAAAATCTATGGCAGCCAACTTCAACTTAACTACACACATTTTTCATTTCTGACATTTCCCTGAAATCATTTGCGTTCAATCTCGGAGGTATGACAAATTTCATTGATTTCCATTTCAGTTATTACATAACTATTCAATTAACTTATCTTAAATATTTCAGTCAGTGATATCTTCAATTACGAAAATGACCAAAGCCCCAGTTTCTGCCGGATCAATTTCAAAGCCCCTCTTGAAAGGATTGCATAATGCTACCATCAGGAGGAATTTAATTGTGGCCCTTGCCTTGGTCACGGCTGTTTCTACAACATTCAAGTTCGTGGTAAACGATCCAAAGAAAGCGGCATATGCTGAGTTCTACAAAAACTACGATGCACAGAAATCCTTTGAGAAAATGAAGGCTGCAGGCGTTTTCCAGTCATGTTAGGAAGCTCATTAACTTTTCAATGTTTAAATGTGACAAGAAATAAAGTTAAGATGATAAAGTAATCAAATTTCGGTTTTTGTGTCCTTTAAGTTCCAAATTGATAACAAAATTTTCATGGGAAGGAGTATTCTAGTGAAAAACCACATGACCAAGTTGTTTTTTTTTAATTTCTTTTCAACAACTGAAGCCACTTGCTGGTTTAAAATGTGGAGATCATGGTTTGCCATGAGTTTTTATTTTATTTTTCAATTCTCCCACATCTTTTCACTCATTTCTGAATTGTTCTCCTGGTTTGATTGGTAAATTTCTTAATATTGTACAAAAATGTTGGCATCGATTAATATTATCTTTGCAGAATTAAAGGTTTGATTCTGTGCAACAATGAACACAAAACCCCGACTAAAGGGACTTCATCATGGCACTATGATAAGAGATCTAATGGGAATGGCAGTAACCGTCGCTCTTGTTGGTATGTGCTTTTATACGGGTTTCAACAAACCGAGAAAGCTGCGCGTTGAAGAATACTACATGAATTATGACGCTGAGGCGGCAGCCGAAAGAATGCGAGACGCTGGCGTATTAGATTCAACACCACCAGTTCCCGAAATATGCAAGTAAAAGGAAAAAAAAAGTCAAATCCGCATGTGCGTCTAGATTTTGGTGCAATTATGTGCCTTTTACTCGTACTCGATACTTTCGATAGGGTACAGCTTCTCAGACAAATTTTTTCTTTCTATATGTCACACTAAAAATTATGTGCACTGACTAGTCAGTATAATCGAATCATCATTAAAAAAATGTAACCTTAATGGTTTGAAGTTTTTCTACATTAACCACATAGGAATGTGGGCCATTTCTATGAAATTATCGCCTCAAGGTAGAAGGTCAACTGTCGCCACACGGTGGAAAGTACACGGTCGCCACAAGGTAGAAAATACACGTTTGGCACAAGGTAAGCGCTTTATTTGGAACAAAAACCAGTAGCAGTGGACAAGATGTTTTAGCATCCTTAAGTAGGATATGCGAATCAAATTGACCACATTGCAACGGACACAAGTCTGTATTCTTATCAAGTAATGGGGTTTACAGAATGATGGGTTAAGATGCACATTTTCCATTGTAGTAGAGCTACCACACTTCTTACCAAGTCGTCTGCAAATCTATTCCCCCTTCCCTCAGTCAGTCAAAACACTGAAGGAAGTCAGCTAAGGACCAGGCCAACTGAAGTGGTTTGTTGACTCGGGCCCATGTTCACGCTATTTTATGAAACCAAGAACAAATGCATACCATTCAATCGGTAGATATGCTATTTCGATTGAACACAAGCCAGCAACCGTAACTAGAAACGAGTTTTTCAAGCCACTGAAACTTCAACCGCTCTAAGATTATTCACGTCAAGAAATTGCAAATCCGCACAAGCGGTTTTATATAAGTTACCTCTCATTTTATTTTAAAAACACTTAAAACCATTACAGCTACATAACTATGTATTATGTACTTTACCCAGAACAATAAAAAAAATAAAATAAAATAATTGAAAAGCAAAATACATCAAGGAATGCCAGTGCGTTGATCGTAATAACCGTTTTCAGAAAAGTCAAATTACACGCTAAAAACCTCATAAACATTCGCCCCCAACGTCTTGCACTTTTCCGACACTAAAAAGAAGGATACCATTGATGTTACAAGGTTCTGTGGCTTTCTATTGGTATCGACACCCTTCCCTGTCAGTCCATTTAAAATAGGAATCAATTTCGCCAGCGCCAGTTCGATTCTGTTTACATCAACAATGGTAGGTGCATCCCCCGATGCTTGTTCCATCAACGTTGTTTTAACTGTTTCACCCATACATTCGGCGATATTATCCACAGCAATGGAGAATCCCCGACAAATATTATTCGAACATATCGTAGACACGTCGTCGCTTTCCAATAAATCCAACGTTTCACTGTACATCTTGTCTAGAATGACTCCCGAGTCACCTAACTGCTGGGGCATAACATAGCTCGCGAGTTTACTATTCGGATCATTGGTGTCGCTGTTAATGGACATCTGAATTGACCAGAACAGTTGCTCTAAATCAGAAAGACTCAATCGAGTTGTAAGCGATTGTGTCTTTAGAATACTCTTGATCTTGGTCTTAATCAACTGAACCAAATTGATCAAACCATCGCCAAGAAAGTGTCGTATTGTCGATAAATACGCCTCTCGTATATCATTCGTGATTTTATTCTCCTCTTTTACGATGTCTTTATACACATAACCGCCGATGACGTTCATCTGTACACGCAGCGTGATGTTCAACATTGATGTAGCGTAAATAAATGCCGTCAACCGTGTGAATGCGATAACCTTAAGGTCCTCCCAGAGTTCAACTTTATTCTCTGGATTCCGACGTAGTCTCTCAAGAATCTCATCGCTGTTAACAAGTCTTATTATCTCATTACAGAGATCCGTGCTGATGCCCACTATAACTTGATTGCAATTCCGTTCTGTCGATTCGAAATACTGTATGCGTCGGGTGTGCTCAAGAAATTGTCGAGCTTGACGCTCTTGAAAATCACGAAGCTTCTGCTGTGCGTACTTGAGAATTAGAAACGAGCCACCAACCACAACACCGGTCACGATGAATTTCCTCCTATGCCGTGATATGAATCCTCGAATGCTCGAAAACATTTTCTTTTTCTCGTATTTTTCGTTTTGTGTGAAAAAACAATTACCTGCTGGAAAGAGAACGAGGTATAAATAAATTATTAACGCAAATTAAATTTATATATTTGTCTATATGAAGCCAGGAAAAAGTGGAATAACCTGAATAGAAATTATTTAGCACGTTAGAAAACTCAAAAATTAAGTTATCAACAATGGCTGTTTGAGATTAGATTGTAAATAGCACAGTTTTCTGGTTAATCTCTAAGGGATATAGATAAATAAACCACCTTTCGATTGTTGGATTGTTAAATTTTTAATTTTTATCGATTCATTCAATTGCTCTATAAATTTGTGAACCAATAACAAACAAAACTTCACTTGGCGGTGCTCGGACAGTGCAAAGTTTTCAGGCAACCGGATGACAGACAAGTGTGAGAAATGTCACAATGCAGCAGGTGACAGCAAACAAACGTGTTCAAAGAGCAATGGTTTTGCCCAGAGATAAACTTTCGAAAGCTGTGAGATTTTTCTTTTTGTAAATGTTTTTGCCCAACATCCTGTAACACTTGACCTAATAAGCCAGGTATCGTCTCTATCTGTACATTCTGCAGAATATTTCGATTATATTCCATGTGTTCCCAACGCACTTTAATTTTAGCGGAATCATGTTTTTTGTATCAGGATGACAGATATCGGCTGTGGAGGAGGAGTATCCGCTAGAATTAAAAGATTGAAAAAAGCTAGCAGAAAAATAGGACTACGCGAAAATAAAAATATAGGAGGAAATGAAACAACATGGAAATCCTCTTTAAATTTTGTAAACAAGAGGCAAAAAGGGCATTTAGCGCTAGAACGGGTAAAAGGCGTTCCTCAATTTGTTGACTTTAGTGTTAGCGTGCTAAGTGCGTTAAGAACGCACCGCATTCATTTTGACTCGAGGAACTCGAGAAACTGTCTCTCTACAGATCACAACGCCACCATACTATAACAATTTGGACTACAGCTGTAAAAAAAAAATTCACAACGTCGAACAAGGAAGTGGAAGTAGGGAAGAAAGTGAAAAGAAATCAATAAGTTCTGTGTCATAAAGAGAAATTTTTTTCCGTATCATCTCAGGAGGAAAAATTTATTTAAAAAATAATACTCTTTGTCTAACCATCTAGTTAATATGGCAGATAATGAACAAAAAGCAATGCAACTTATGGCCGAAGCCGAAAAGAAATTAACCCAACAGAAGGGTTTTCTTGGATCATTGTTTGGGTGAGTGTGTTGCCCTGTTTTTTCCACCTCCCTCTTATGAATTTTTTTCCTCCGTTTTCGCAATATAATTGAATATATTTCCAATTAAAAATGTAATTTAGTGGCTCAAACAAGGTCGAAGATGCCATCGAATGCTATCAACGTGCTGGAAACACGTTTAAAATGGCTAAAAACTGGTCAAAAGCTGGACAGGCATTCTGCGAGGCAGCCACTTTGCATGCAAGAGCTGGAAGTCGTCATGATGCTGGCACGATGTATGTTGACGCATCCAATTGTTACAAAAAGGTATGACGATGCTATCGTTTAAGCGAAATGCATGAACTAATAGTTTTTATGTTTTATTTGTATTCCCTTAAAGTCGGATGTTGAAGAAGCAGTTGCATGTCTTTTGAAAGCCATAGATATTTACACCGACATGGGTCGTTTTACTATGGCTGCTAAACATCATCAAAGTATCGCTGAGATGTATGAAACAGATCCAAATACTTTGGTAAGGCGAAATACTTGTGTTTGACGGGAAAATGATTCACTTCTGTTTTTCATCTTGATAGGCAAAGTCAATTCAGCATTATGAACAAGCAGCCGATTACTTCCGCGGCGAGGAATCTGTTAGTTCAGCTAATAAGTGCATGTTGAAGGTCGCACAGTATGCCGCTCAATTAGAGGATTACGATAAAGCAATACAAATTTATGAGCAGGTAAACGTTTAATTGATATATTCCACTAAAAGGGCGATTTAAATGGTAAAACATTTTTAGGTTGCCACTTCATCTTTGGAGAGCTCTCTGTTAAAATACAGCGCCAAAGAATACTTCTTCCGAGCTGCACTATGTCATCTTAGTGTTGATCTCTTAAATGCTCAGCATGCAATTGAAAAGTATGCTCAACAATATCCAGCTTTTCAGGATTCACGAGAATATAAACTGGTTAAGGTGAGTTTTGTTTCATATGTTAAATAACTACCTAAGTGAGCTATTTGCTGCGTTTGATGTGTAAGTGAATTTTTTTACGAGGTATTACATATTCGAATGACTCAGTGGTTGGTGCGTTGGACTGTTGAACGAACTGCGTAGGTTCAAGATAGGACTCGTTAACGCATCGACTTATAAGAAAGGCATTAGGGAGAGTGCAAAAGAATATCTTGGGGTCTATGGTGATAGCTGCGACTTCCTGGCTTTCCTCGAAAAAAAACAATGCCTATACGGCTATGGGTTTTCAGAAGTAGGCAATGGAACTACCTTATGTCTAAGTGCACCTCTTTTCTAAAAGACCACTTGTAACTAGCTGACCTCTGCTCCATTTTTTTTCTTTTCAGACACTCTGTGAACACTTGGAAGAGCAAAACATCGAAGGATTCACTGATGCAGTTAAGGATTACGACAGCATTTCAAGGCTTGATCAATGGTATACAACAATTTTGCTAAGAATCAAGAAAGCTGCCAACGAAGATCCTGATCTGCGATAAATTCTATTTTATCTTTCTTTCATCTCCTCGTAAATAAATAAGACAAATGCAAAAAAAAAAAAATATAAATTACAAGAACACAAACATTATAACCGACATTATAAAAAAAAAACAAATGTTTGTTGTGTTTACTTTTGAACTATTTTTGTTTTTTGTTTCTAATTTCTAGTTTTTTTTTATATACACAAAATACATATATATACAATTTAAGGTAAAAGAAAGCACAGGCGATAGAGGGAAATAAAGATATAAGACCCACGTTATCGTCCCAGAATAAGGAACACACTTCCATTTGCCCCATTAAAACATGTTAAACTCCTACTTCTAACTCTTAAAAAAATAATTAAACAAATTTAAAACTTCCCTTAAAAAAACGACTTTGTTATTTGCTTAAAAAATTCTATTCATGTTCCATTAGTTGCGTGTGTGCTTGTTCAATGATTGAGTTTAAAAAGGAATTTAAATGTCGACGGCTTTGAGATGAAAATAAAGTTGCTAATTATAACTTGCATACCTTTAGCCTAACTACTACTATGTTTAATAAATGTTTTCTTGTCTATAAATCTATTATTTCGTTATTTGTTATTGCGATTTTGTTTTTATTAATAAATTATACGTTAAGTAAAAACTGTTTCTACTTGTTTACTCTATGGGCGTAGGTGTAGTTATATTTAAGAAATTAAATGGATTTATTATGATACTATAAGCCCAAATTAAAACAAAAAACACATACAAATATAAATATATTCCATAAATTTAATGTAATTTCAATTTGAAAATTTCTAAACAAATAAAACAGTATATTACACAAAATATATCCACAAAAAAAACAAAGAACGAAGGAAAATTTGCGATTTTATTGCTAAACAAAAACATTACTAGAACATAATAAGCATTCTTATATTTAAGAATCTATTTTCCAAATAAAAAAAAAAAAAACACTACCAAAACTATTAACCTATTCGAATAAAACAAGCATGCTAACAGATATATCAGATATCAAATTAGTAAACTTTTTAAACATTAAGCCGGACATTTGGATGAAATATATTCAAAAGCTTAGTTTAAATGAAGATACATATACTATATACAAAAGAAAAGGAAAATAATCAAGGGAATTCTTTAATGAATTCTAAGGATAGCCCAAAAAGAAAGAAGTATATAACACTCACTCACAGTCAGAAAATATCAAATACAGTTGCAGAGACAACATTGCGATACAAGCATTTAATGTAAACTCATTAGATATTGAATTCGAGTAAAATAAAAATAATAAACAATAATTCACCGGACATTTGTTTTTTTCGGGCCGGCGAATAAGAGACTGTTCCGCCGCCTTTTGTATGAGTGACAAAAGATAAGAACCGATCTAAATACACCTGTTTTTAAAGTTGGTCAACCAAGGCTGGAATAAGTTAAATAACTGTCATATCTACATTGTACTGCAAACCAAAAACAAACGAACTACTAAGCAAATCAATATTAAATATTGCGAAAATCTTAGCCTTAAGCACAGACCAATTTCCAGTAGAAGATCACGCAGCAGCCACAACACCCTTTTGCCGTCATTACAAGGATAACAGCGAAATATTTGTTTCACTTTCGGTGGAAATGCCATACAACGCACCATAGCAAACCTTTCTTTGACAACCTCCATAATATGTCTAAGAAAAGGATTGAAGAACTAATTCTTTTCCTTAATTCTACAAGATGGATTTAAATATCTTCATCTATCAACTAAGTTACATGAGTTTTGGTTACAAAACGGCGCATCCAACCAACCGCTAATTGGATGTAGAATTTCTGAGTAAGGTATAGGAATTTGAAGACCCATACAAAACATTTGCAGAAAACAGATCGCCTAAGAGTAAGCCAAGTTCTAACTAAGTGTTTATAGGCCCATTTCTCCTTTGTGGGTTTTCCACCAGACACATGAAGTCGGACCACGACTTATGGAAGCACCATGAGAATCTCTCAAAATGGAATTCAGCAACAGAACTTCGACAAACTAAAAAGTTCATCAATCCTTTATATAAAAATAAAGGTCAAAAAATGTTCGCACTAGGCAAGAGTGATATCCACAGAAGGTGTGAATAAAAACTGGAGGAATACTTTGAGCAAATCTTCGTGAGGGAAGTGTTTTCTGAAGCTTGACAAAATTCATTTTTATTCAACTCAAATTGAGTGTTTTATTCAAAAAGTTCCTACAATTATCATTGGTCACGTTCAATACTCCGGGCAAATAGATTTATTTGCACTCAAACAACAACAATTGACTAAATCCTTAGTCATATATCAGGCTGTCAGCCAATTAAAACTCGTAAATGTGTAAACAAATCCATTTGCCCGGAATATTGAACGCGACCATTGTTACAAAATGTACTAAATGTCGGTTATAGACAGATGTATGTATAAATACTTTTAGGAAATAAAAAAAAAAAGTTGAGAGAACACTGCCTCAGTTTTTATTCACCCACCCATTGTCCATTCAAATAGTATCTAAACAAGCCGAGCGTATATATTTCGAACATTTGTTGGCTATGTATGTCTATTTGGAAGATGAAGAGATTGCGGAGAACATCTTGTGCGATTGTTCCGCCCATACTCATAGCTCATAGCAGTCAAAGATATTCGGCAGGGGGTTTACATCCACTTTAATCAGTCAATTAAACTATTCACAAGCACTACCTTTAGGATTCTCCAAAAACTTGATCTTATTTTGGACCACATTTTTCTCCACTTTGCTTAGCACTAAACATCTTTAAGGGCGAAGTAAAAAAAAAATAGTTCGCCTGACAGCTCCAGGAGGTTTAACTCTCGCAATCATTCTTGTTGTGCGTGTTATATTGTTCACACCAATGGAAGGGACCTACAACTTATTGTCGCCTCCGAACGGAGGCTTGTCATTCCCCGACAAGAGGTGGTGCCGCAAACAATTTTTGGTGGACATGGCTGCGGCTTGAACCCATGCAGGTTTGCACAGCAGTCTAACGCACTAACCACTGAGCCACGGCAACCAGTACACTTTCAAAATAGGTATACATAGCTATGTAAGTATGAAGAATGTCCCCATAGAAATAAATTCTGGTAATCACGGAATAGGTGCTTTCAGACCTAACCCAATGAAAATGGCAATTTTACTATATATACTACTTCTCCACATATTTAGCCTCAATAGAACTTGAAAAACTGCTCTCGGGAGATTTATTCAATAAAACCACCAAAGGCTGTTCTAGGTAGACAGCGCTTCCTGCTTTGGGATAGGACAAGACAGGCCTATCCTTCTGGCATGAAAACCGATGGGACAATGGCCAGTAAGAACTTCAGTAACAGTGGTGATGGGCGACCTTTTAAGCAAGATCAGACTTTTAGGTCGAGTGAGGATTGGAAGATGATGATGAGGTTTAGCATAGGCCTGGGGCCGAATTACCCCTATCGATAAAGAATGAGTGAGTGTCACTCGTGATCGAATGATCCATAAAATTCATTTATCTTCGCTAATCGCCATAATTTCCGCCTGAAAAACACTACAGTGGTCAGCTAGACGGAACGAGATGCTCAAATTAAGCAATCAGGAGAAAACATCACCTCCCACTACGCTCCCGGTTTTGGAACCGTCGGAGTACTCGCACAGCTGTAGCCAGCTAGGTGCTAAAGGGAGCTGAGCTCCCTCTGAGGTTTAAGGAGCTCACTTAGAAATTTTCATTCTCCGAAAGAAGAGTTTCTCGATTTGTGTGTGAGCTCCCTTTAAAATCTCCTGGGCACTCTCGAGAATTGAATCCTGGTTTCGGGCATGAGTACTCATCTCTGGCTTCATCATTCTCCCACTCCTATGTGGAGGGGACTGATGCCCAGGAGTTGAGGTTGAAGTCTGTTCTAAAACTCGATAGACTTCGATGAAGCTCAATATTTGTTTAGGTATAGATAGAGGTCTCAAAGTGATATATATTGTAAGCCAGCGTTCAATGAGAGTTACCATTGCAGATACAATCTAGTTTTTTTTTTTTAACTTTCTTTTACAAATTGACATCAATTACTTAAGCACATGCTTAAAAAAATAAATTCAAGAAAAGCCTCAGTCAACCCCTTAGTCTGATCCGGACTCAAACTCTTGCTCAGAATCTCGTTTGAAGCTCTCATACTCCTCTCTGAGTGGTTCAACGATCATCGTATATTTCGATTTCTACTGGTTGACTACGTAGCTGGTTGATCGTGCATCGCACACATAGTAGACCTCGAGTCATTCCGGTATCATCGTCAGTTTGCATTGGCCTTTCGAGTGTTCAAAACGTCTGAAGTACGGGGCTCCTCCTCGTGTAATCGCCAGTGACTGATTCCGTGTTAGATATTCTTGTTTTAGCCTCTCTCCCTCTCTCTGTCCAGTGTTAAAAGCGTACACACGTTTTATTTGTCGCTTCGCTTATAAATGTTTTAGTTTTTTTATTGAGATTCCGAAAGAGTTTTCGCAAAAAGCTCTTGATTTACAATCGATTTCGAGTGAATTACACAAGACCGATTCAATAGTGGAAAATTGAAAATTGTAACCTCTGACAAATACTTGTGATTATTAAAAGTTTTTCTTGTTAAAACCAAAAAAAAATGCTGTGGAAACGGGGTAAGACTCTTGAGAATCTTTGACTTAATGCTATTTTTGTTCGATGGGATTTATTTATTTTTTTGGGGTATTTGGGGGTAATTTCGCGGGTGTTTATTTACCATAATGACCTTTTGTGGTCTGGTAAGGTGTGGTGAACTTGAAGGAAGGGGAAATGAACGATTATGACGTTAGACGGAATTTTGAAGATTTGTTGTGCTGCCGAGCAAGAAAACGAGTATTTTGCCAGTGAATTACGAGGTTCACCTTGACGCCTGGTTGAGAATTTTACTTTTTTTTGCTGTGATAACCACTTGGGAAACAAGTTAACCTGGCAGAGAGTGAAGGATGTGGGGGTTATGCATTCTTTTTTCAAAAAAAAAAAAAGAACGATGTGTGTTTGTTATCAGCTCAGTTTTCCTTGACAATTATTTGATAAAGAGCGCGAGAGACTTTGTTTTTGAAAAAATAAATACGATCGCAGTTTACATGTTCAGAATAAAATTAACACCATGTGTGCCTGGCAAGCACATTGACTATTTTGTCTACGCAAATGTCTAATGGATGTCTAATGAATTAATGCTTTCGTAAGTACCTGACAAGAGAAAAACCAAAACCGCATCGTTAATTAGATACAGTACATGTGTAGCTACAGGTTTAGTTGTTGCTCTTCGTTTTTGTGGAGATGGAATACCCAGACGACTGGTTTGGTCCTTAGTTAACAGTTTCGCACTCCAAGTTGGAAAGATTCGAGGACTCTGAGATGGTGTCTATATATATATATATATCTGGCGCGACAACTCGCGATGAGCCAAGGCCTAGCTTCTCGCAACCATTTATGTTGTGCGTGTTACATATTTCGCACAAATGGAAGGAACCTAAAGTTTATTACCGACTCCGAACGGCGAAGTGAGAAGCTCTTTCATGACAGATTATACTTCCCGGAGGCTTGTCATTCCCCGACGAGAGGTGGTGCCGCGAAAAATGTTCGGTGTTCCTGGCTGGCGCTTGAACCCACGCCGCCCGGTCAGCAGTCCAACGCACTAACCACCGACCCACGGCGACCACTGAGATGGTGTCTATTCGCTCCATATCCTACATCTCAAACAGTCGATACGCATTTTGTTTTTATCAAGCCGATGCCGCTGTACCTCTTTTAGTTTGTTGTCGAACCTCCTTCTCCAAAGCAAACCGAACTCAATACCTTACCAAGAATTGTTCGCCTTATAGTAGGACTGAAATGATTAAGATCTTTTAGAGTCTCCTAGATTGTGTAGAATGAAGCTCATTATTTACTTGCTCCTCAGCCCAAGAGACAGACAAACTCCTCCTGATCAGATGACACTGGGTCAATCTGCAGTCATACGGTAGCCTGACGCATTCAGCCTGAAAGATGTTGCTACGCCTACTACTTATGGCAAAGAACCTAATTGCTGTAAACGTCCCTGTCAAATAATATGTTTGTGACCCGTGTTGACAAGAATTTCAATGAACAACATGTCAGTTGGTTCAGCAGTAGTAGCGTTTTTACTGTTCTTGCACCTGGGGTTAGTGGGTACCATTCCATAGCCAGAAATGGAGTAAATTCCCATTTTGAAGCAGATAACTTCTGCATAGTCGCATCTATACTTTCTTGGTTCTGCTCCATCATAAACTTTAGCCCAAAGCTCAGCCAAAGGCTTTAAAACAAGTCTTATTTCAAAGAACAGTGCGATTTCTGCATTTCTCGCCGTTTAGTAGTCCGAAATGATTTGCACCGAATTGAAACATCGACTGCGTTCTTTTTATCCTATTTTTAGACTATTTACACTCTTCTCGCCTAGCTTTTTAGATCTCCTCCAATCAAATGGCAAGTTTGAAGCTGTTGTTTCCTTCTCAATAAGCTGTTGTTTCCCTCTCAATTAGAAGGAAACAACTCGCTTCGCTGCAAACTATTATAATTTCAAAAGGGATTAATACAATCGCATGGTAATGCAATAGTGCGCTGACGTACTCATATATAGATGCAAATAAGTTCAATTAAAATAATGAGAGCATTCTAAGCTTTCTAAAAAGCAAAAGTGTGCTAAACTGTGGGAAACTCAAACCAAACAGACGTATTCCATGTGAATAAAACCGGTCCCCTATAAGCAAGTCTGCTCTGCACAAGCATCATCCTTCAATGGAAAATAAATTAACTTTGCTAACGAAATGCGTCAGAAAAAAACCCAACCTGTGGCAGAAAAAAAAACTGAATCACTTGTGAATTTTCTTTTTTTACTCATTTTTTGCACTTTGATGACACGACTGACAAGAAATGGTACAAACTTATTGATTGGAGAACCTTGTTATCAACAATGATTGACTTCGACGAATAAGTTTTCAATTTTCCAAGAATGTAACAGATTTGATAGAAAACACCAAGCCACACCACTCGGTGACGAACGACTCTTCAGTGCTCTTCAGTGTCTACATCATTTTCGAAATATCCCCTCGACAAATAACAACCGAAAATGATGACAATGTTATCTGATTGACTCACTGTGTTCCACGGTAATTGATACTTTTTTTCTCAATTATTGGGAGGAACAAACGAAATCAACTCTTGTGTGAAATTATGAACTTTAAAAATTTAAATTAGTTGTTTTGTTAATCGATGGAATACAGGTACTTTCGTGGTTTTATAAAGCCATTCATGCTGTCAGAGAGGGTTCACTTCCGGCACCTGAAATTTCGATTGAGTTCAATGAACTAGGGATATCGAAATTAGATTCAAAATTTAAACCTCTCATCTTTGCATTGAGTATTCACTTAACCAAGTAAGCAAGTTCTAGTCACGTCATTGTGTTTTGAAATCATTCAACACGTTCTTCTTTGCAAATAAATCGTTGCATTGTAGAACTACTAGGTAGTTGAGAAATTAACGTTACTTAAGAGCTTAGAAAGCCCCTAAATGCAGTTGTTGAAGACTTAAGGACTTTTGCTCATCAAGTGCCATCGTCGAACGATTGTTTATGTACTTATCGTGTTGCAGTTACAGACGAGGTTAGATGTATCACACGTGGCTTTTATTGAGGTTGATACTACAAAAATGTTCTGAGTTCAACGACTCAGAGTTATTAAAATTGTTACCACCTAATGCGAGCGAAAACCTCCACGGCAAACAGATTGCGATTTTATTTAGCAACAAGGCAGCGAGCAAAGCTTTCAATTCATAATACATTAAAGCAGAGAAGCTAAATCTCGCATGTCTATCCACACATTGAAGGCTTTCTTATTCTCGTTGATGGCTTCTTGAAATCCGGGTGTTTTAAACCACGCAGTTCTTTTCTCACCACCAGCCGCCACACCGAACAGCTTCACTTTGCAAACTTCTTTTGGAGACCCGAAGCAATGACTGCTGTTACAAACAGCTGCCATTCTTCCTCTTTGTCGAAACAGTTGGAATTTGTTCAAACCTTTCGGATACCTGCCGTGCAAATTCCTCCCGTATCTTGATCTACGCCTCGGTACGAATGGAACTTTATTGTTGAGATACAATTTGCACAACACGAGGTGATAATCAGTTTACAGTTGCGTCGCTCTCAAAACACGAACATCACAAACCATCCTATCAGTGACTTCTGGTGGAGACTCTGACTGTACCATGTCTTTGTGCGGAAAGAAGATGCTATCGGCTTCTCGAAGCCGGTACATGTACATAAGTTCGAAGAACTTGCAAACTGGCTGTTAAAGCCGCTAAGGGAAGAAGTTCGATGAAAAATTGGACCGTGATCACAGATCTGCAAACAAGGTGTTCTGGCAGACCATCCGCCGTCTCAGAGGAAGTTTAATATCAGCGAAGGAATCAAATTCAAAGAAGTGTACTTCTTTCCGATGAGAAAGACATCTTGCGCAGATAGAGCGAGCACTTTTCGGCACTGAGGATGGCAGACCCGTGGTTTTAAGTAGGGCCTAGTATAGTCCCACCGTAGAGGAGGTGACTTTAGTGATTTAAGCGATATAAGTCGGCAAATATGCTGGTGTGGATGAAATCCGGCCAGAAATGCTCAAGCCTTTGGGTAAAGAGGAGGTGGAATGGCTCTCTCGTACCATTAAAATGTCTTGAGCATGCGGTAAACATCTAGCGACTGGTAAACTGGGGTGATTGTTTCTCTTTTCGGAAAAGGGAATAAGAGGGAATGCTCCAATTATAGGTGTATATCTCTTTAAGTTTCCCCGGAAAATTCTTTGGTAAGGTGTAAAAAGCGCGTTCCAGAGCTTCCAAATTTGGCGATGAGCAGTGGAACTTTGCTCTAGATAGAAGCACAACCGACCAGCTTATTCACTTAAAAGGTCTGGGAGTATGCTAAACGTATCTTGTTGTTTTGTGAATTTAGAGAAAGCGTATGATCGGGTTTCTCGAGATAAACTCTGGAATGTTCTGCAGGAGTATGGGATTGACGGTTCTCTTTTGAAGGCCGTTCAATCTCTATATATAAACTGCAAAAGCTAGATGAACGGCTTATATCGACACCTTTTACTGTGGGCATTGGACTTCACCTGGGGTGCGTTTTGTCACATCACCTTTTCATTGTTTATACAAATGGATTGGATGTTACAGCACAGGCGAGACCAGCAACGGTTCGATTTGAGAGACTTAAGGATCAGCCATCATGCCTCGATGGTTTGGATACATTAAACGCATGCCCCAACTCGGCTTCCAAGAGGTATCCCCTGGGTGGGCCCAGGATGAAATTGTTGGACCAAGTCTGAAATCTCACTTCTACCCGTATGGGGATATCTCCTGACATTTTAAAGTCGATGGTGGAAGATTGAAACGCATGGAGAGCACTTGAGCACCCTTAACCCACGACCCTCATAGTGGATAAGCAGGGTATTTATTAAAGCAGCTGTATGCTCGTAATAAAACCGCAACTTTATAGGCATTGAAGGTAACGATATTACTGATTCATAGACCCGTCTCCCTTCTATGGTTTATTTACCTGCCACATAAAATAAAAGCTTCATTAGTGGAAACACCAAAAAAGGTATCAAAATGTAGCTCAGCAACAGGACTTCGACAAGCGTAGACGTTCATCAATCCATTAAATAACAAGAGAGATCAAGAAACTCACGTACTAAGCAAGTGTAGTGCTAAGCTTCTCACTAGAAATTGCTCAATCAACTATCAACTTCACAAGCTGCGCATGAGTCATGAGGAGCAGTAAGGAACTGTAGAGCACATTTTGTTGAACTGCTCCGCCATAGCTGACAGTAGTATAAATATTTCAGAAGAGGGATCACATCAGGCACGAAGCCGAGATGTGAGCATTTCAAACGAATCACAATATGTAACACTTTGAACCTGCTTACGAACAATTTTTTAGCAATACATGTGTAAGCTAAATGGGGTTGAAGCACAGGCTCACCCCAAATTGTGACACCACCTAACTAAGTATGTGTGTAAGCACCTTTACACGGTTTATTTGGAACAAATTATTATATTTTAATTCAAGAGGAAGACAAGAAGTCAATCAACTCATTAAATGAAAATGGGGCGAATGACAATTTACAGCTAAATTTAGATTAATTCCAAACGAGACCATGTACCTTGCATGAAGTTTAACAACCTGTTAATGTGGACAAAACTCTTGATCTGGCTTACTTTACATGGCACACAGCATTCTTCTGATAACCATTGTCAATTAATGTCCTGTGATCACATTGAATGTATAAAAGTTGGCGAACATTTTTTCAAGGTGTTCTTTGATTAGTGTCCAGCATTTCAGCTCAGGCTTCTTAAAAATCCTAAACCTATTGAGTCCATAATTGTTTATTAGGTGTCTCTGGGCAATAGTTTTAATACAAAAGCCTTGGTCTGCGTTATCAGAATCTCATAAATGACCACAATACTATTTAAAAGTGACTAACTCATCCGAGAAAAACAGAGATAGAAGAAGACAAACCGGATTTGATAAGGAAAGAGCTTTGGAAATACCCAGAACCCAAACACAAATGCAAAGTACAAAATTAAAAGCCATAGAAGTATATACATACATATACATACATACATATGTACATAATAGTACATACATATATACGTATGTCGGAAATGAATTGCGGTTCAGTTGCGAGTGAGCAGTGGATTATACTAGGGGGCTCTGCTGTGTTTTTGTAGGTAAATGAATTGATGCACAAGTACTTTGATTTGAAGTTGAATTACAATTCATCTTTAAGCTGCCCCATCGGTACAATTTTATTCATCTATTGAATTTAAATATTTCTGTACAAAGTAGAAAGCACTGACAGCCATCACGTCGTCATTCTCTAGGAACCTCTCCTAATCCGGTCGAAATGGGGCACTCTAAGTTTAATTGATCGGCTGTTCCAACTATTTTAGGACAAAACGTATAAGGATCGATGATGCTAAATCCAGTTAACTTGAGCGATTTGTTACAGTCACTTAACCAAATTCGCCCACAAAGGAACCCCACACGATGGCGTCATTTCTCCTCTTCTCTGGCTAATGGTCATGAACACAATTCTTATAAGACTAGACAGAGAAAGGGTCAAAGTGGTCGCATATACGGATGAGGTGGTGATACTGGTGTTAGGGATGTTTCCCTCTGTAACTGGGCCGCAAATTATGGCCCCTGTCTAAACCTGAGCAAAACTGAACTGATGTTATTCGATATTAAAACCCAAATACCTGACTTCACCCTTCCCCGTCGTAACTGTAAGCATAACATTGACCACAGAGTAAGGAAGGCATGTCTAGCCTTCTATGCTTGTAGCAAAACCTTTGAAAAGAAGTGGGGATGTCAAGCAAAGATGACTTTATGGATGTATACAGTCCTTGTACGTCCAATTCTTACCTACACATCACTAGTATGGCGGCCCGCGTTAAGCAACGGCTACAATCTTACGAAATTTCAAAGGCTCCAAAAAAAACAGCGATTATGAACTGCGGTGTGTGGGCCGGATTCTACTCGGATTCACTGAAAATATCAACATTATACCACCTGCTGGATTTTGCAGACGTAACTTCTGGCAAACCGAGAGGCTTGCAAGCACAGAACATTGTTATCCTCATAGAAAGCCAAGCTGCTATCACAGCTATTAACTCGGCTACCACATTCTTCAAACTGGTGCAACAGTGCCGGAACGAGCTTGCCCACTTGGGCGAGTGGTTCAGGGTCACACTACTGTGGGCACAGTAATATAGAGGAAAACTGATGAACTGGCCAATCAGGGTTCAGCTCTACACGACTCACCCGTGGCAAGGGTCCACATTCCTAGCTAGCAGTTCGCACCTGAATACAGACAATGGTATGGTATGATATGGTATGATATACCATGTATGAGGATGAGCGTGATACCCTCAGTCGTACCTGTTGTGTTCCTAGAAAGATCTACACGTAAGCAGACAAAATAAGCAAAAAAAAAGAATCAATTATGGCACGACTGGCTCCATCACTGATTTAGAACTACTCAGGGGAACAGCAGAACCAGCTGGTGCTTTTTATAAATCAGAGGATACTTCTGACGTCCATCCATATTCGCTATGCCATTGGCGTCATAGAAGACAGTTTTTTTTTTTTTAATAATTCCGAGTAAAGAGAACCAGTTTAGTTTTGTAGTGATTTACCCGCATGCCACTACAGCTCTAATAAGGCACATACATATGTAGCTTCAGCATCAACTACAACTAAATTTAACTAGTGATTTCGTGTGATCGTCACGAACATTTTTCCTTCGTCCTCTGAGGAGTTGACACTCACCTCCTCCAAGGAATTGAAAAAAGTAATTCTAAAAGACTTGAATATTAATTTATGAAATCCCAATAAACATAACATCACTCAAGACTTTCTCAATTAGACAGCACGATACATGCATTATGTATTCCTTTTATATTGTATGTAAATACTGGATAGTTCGCAAACTAATCCAGTAGACGGTGGGTGTCGTCGCCGCACTTTATTTAAATAAAATTTCACACTTTCGCTGATGTCATGCACAGATTTTTATTGTGATGTACATACATTAAACTTTCAAATTTTATGCATAATTTTGCTGTTAAAACATGGACAGGAGATATTTAGAAAAAATAAATGTATTAACAAAAAAGAAATGTCAAGGTTTAGATCTTAGTTAACAGCCAGGCTCGTGGTACAGAGATCTTGGTTGCCGTAATGCTTGTTCGGATTCCACATTACCATGACACTTACATCTTTTGAGATAGATAGGGGTTTTTACTGTGAATAGCTATCTGCTTTGGAGTGTTTAAACAGCTCCAGACAATCTTCTAGTCAAAGCAACACGAATTCAGAGTTCTGGTCGCTGGCTGGCAGCTGGCACAACTTTGAGGACAAATATGATGTAGCCAAGAGAGACAGTTTGCTTCAAGTTCGCTAGGACCTGCTTATCAGTTTTTGAGCCCTCAGCATATCACACTAATTGGGAGTTTTTGTTGATTGGGTCACTATTGTTCCATTCAGTACGTTCTAGAATGATGTGATTGAACGGGCTGTGAGGCCATCAAATTCATAATATACAGTATATTATATACCTGGGTTCAAAAGAATTGGAATAGAATTTAGGATCTGTTGATGTTCAATGATGGTAATGGTCGTATCTCAGTGGACAGCCGAGCGAACTGACACAGGTTCGTACTTTCGCAAAATTACCTCACCTCACCAGACAATTTCAAATCCCCTAGAGTGAAACTTGTTATAAGAAGCTACGTCGTTCAGAGCCCCCAACAAAAGCTGTAGGTCCTTTCCACTCTTGCAAAACCTATAAAACCCATACCATGAATAATGACATTTAGACCTTGACTTTTAGCTGTTGCGTAAAATATTAACTTGGTATCTAAAAAGGTCGTTTGATTTGCACAAAAGGTGGATCTTTATGGTGTAAGTTGCGGCCGACCTTTTGAACTTGGTTCCAGGGGAGAAAGGTCAAAAAAGGAAATGATTATAATACAAGCCCTGTATAGGATACACTTTATAAAACATAATTCCTAATATTTTGAAAAACTCAATATTACAAACATTTTACATTCCAGGTTTAGTGCTTTTAGCATGTCTTGTAACAACAATCGTAGCGCAACGTTCCAACATATGGCAATCGACAGCAAACGGTGCAGCGGCAGATGTCCCAACAACATCACCGCTAGACATCTTTACTACGATATCAAAGGGTGCTGAGGAGTTTTCTCTAGAACTTTTCTCGACGGTATGCAAAGAAGTTTCTGGAATCAAGAACAATCTTATGATTTCACCATTTTCGGTATGGGCACTGTTACTGCTTATCACCGAAGGTGCCACAGGAGAAACGTTACAAGAATTGCAACAAACCCTAAGGATATCCAATAACACAGCTCTACTTCGTGAAGGTTATAAAACAATCCAAGATATCTTGAAGTAAGAAGTGTGATCTGCTTAATATTATTTTTTTATTCAATTTTTTTAAATTTGATAGAGTTAACACAACTACTATTGAGGTGTCAACGGTCCAAGCCATATTCCATGATATAAACAGGCCGCTCCACAGAGCTTATGAGGAAGTTGTTGAGGGACAATACCAAGCAGACTTAGTCCCAATCGATTTCTTCAGCCCCGATAAAGCTCTTATTGAAATTAGTAAATATATAGAGAGAGCGACAAGGGGTCTTATTAATCCTTCACTACTTCCTTCGGATTTGGAAGATGCACAGATGATAATGATTTCATCAATATACTTCAAGGGCCAATGGAAGGTAGGAACAAACCTTTGAAATGTGTGTACTTTTTGCTAAGATTTTTTTTTTTTTTGTATTTAGTTGCCCTTTAATGCATCGTTTACAAGAGAAGAACCCTTTTATGATGATGATGGTTTGGCTGTTGCACAAGTTCAGATGATGACCCAAACAGGTCCCTTCAACTATGCACCGATTGTTGATATGCAGTCACATATTCTAGAACTACCCTATGGCAAGGAGAACCGATTATCCATGCTAATTGTTGTCCCCAAAAGGGGTAAGTTTTGAATACACATGCCTAGGTGACACCTATCACTTGAAAATGTATCCTCTTCCTAGGTGTTCGCTTGAATGATGCCATTGATAGTCTTCGACAAGTTGGATTGGAAAGAATCTTCAACGAACTAAGTCGCAAGGAACACCTAATGACCGAATACGATGACGATGATGTTGAAGTTTTTCTACCCAAATTTATTACGACCACAAGTATAACTCTGAATGGAATCTTAGAAAAGGTTAGTTTACAAAACAGTTTTTTAAAAAATGTTATTTGATGGAGAATTTCTTTGTATCCAGATGGGTATACGAGATGTCTTCCAACCGGACTATGCAGATTTATCGAAAATATCATCACAAGCACTTTACCTGTCAAGAATAATTCATCAAACCAAGATTGAGGTTAATGAAGAGGGTACAATTGCTGCTGCAGTTACATCGGGCATATTTGCAAATAAGGCATCACCTCCACGATTCTATTTGAATAGACCGTTTGCTTATTTAATTGTAGAGAAAACAACGAGATCTTTACTGTTTTGCGGGCAGGTTACTAAACCAGTTTATAACAAATAATTGTCTTATTAATTATTGATTAAAGTTTTATATTAAATCGAAAATTGTTTTTTGATGCTGTTAAATGCTCACTGCGGCACAACAAATTTTATTCAATTAGATTCTAAAAGACGTGCTCAAACTTAGGGAACCTATGTATAAACAATACCTCTTGTAAATCCTCCATTTTGACCCGACGGCCTACCACAGAGAAGCATACTTATACTGAATACATAATCCCTACCTCAAACTTCAATAAGAAATTTAATATTAAAATATGAAGCAAATAGGACTGGGATGAGAGTCTTCTACACAATCGTCTAGTCTGCCTCGACGAAGAGCTAGCTTTTTACACGGACGGATCCCAAATTGAATTTGAGAAAAGCGGAGGCGGATGAACTTGCTAGGAACGGGTCGGAACTAGATTCCGATTGCACTCAGCCCTGTGTAAGACGAGCAATTAGCATTCTCCATAGAAAAATATATGCTAAAACCACGACCAGGCCTAATGAGCGATGGTACCATCTAGCACCGTGTACTACAGCCAGACCACTGTGGCCAATTTCAAGAAGAAATCCAACAATCTCATAAAACTGAGTCGAGAGGAAATACTAATCATGTCAAGCTGTACGATTCACCACGCAAAGTGGAAAGACGAAGAGATTGGGGTGCTTGTATTAATAATTAGCGAGTAATTCCATGGAATCTGCATATGTACGGGTGAATTCAATAATGCAGTGTTGCGGCAGTGTTGCAGCAACAAAAAAGTTTCGAGTTCAAAAACCCAACATGTTGGCAATAATGCTCAAATCAAGGCGGAGAAATTTCTCTGAAAGTTTTGCAAATTTTTGCATGAACACAACTTTGTTGTCCCAGCTAAATCCATGGAATTTAGCACGGACACAATTTTGTCCTAGCTAAATTCGTGAAGTTAGCGTGGACACAACTTTGTTGTCCCAACTTTTGGAGATAAGGTGTTGTGTTGACGCGTTCAACTGGAGTGATAGATGTCGTCTGCGTGGTGATGATGATGATGACTTGATGAGATCGGGTGAATTCAAAAACGTCAAAAAACTGTGCAGTGTTGCGGCAACACAACAGGCTTTGTGTTACTCTTTCACTGCTACTTCACTGTTGCTGTTGCCCTGCGTATATTATTTTAAAATTTATGAATATCTGTGTTGCAAAGCTATTCGCAATAAAAAACATGGAGAGTAGTCAAGCGTTTTGTGTTGAATAATGTTATGGAAAAAGTAGAGCTCCCTTCACGCTTCAAAACGGACTCATCAGCTCAAGTTACCATTAGTCAACTGAAAGAAAGTAGACAGCTTGCAGTATATTACTGTTCCGAACGATGTTGTTATTCCCAGCCGAATACGATGTCATAACATCACTTCTCAAGCCAAACACCAACCATTTGAAATAAATACAAGCCGTTTCTGGTTTTATTACTTCGATTGTTTATTACGACCGTTCTTGTTTTCAGTTGCACAAATATAGAAAATAAACAGTTACAGCTAAGAAAATGAAAAATACAGAATAAGTATGGGGATACGTTGAAAATCTGTTCCACTGCACGCGTTACGACTGCTTATTTCACAAAATTGGGATTTTTCTTTAAAATAACGAACCCTTCCATCACCGGTGTCAGTCCAATGTATTCATCTGTGGCCAGTTCAGCTCGCTCGCCCATGGCCAACAGCACTGGAGTGGTGTGTGTCTGGAATCCGGTGATCGTTTTCGGTTTGCCCGCCTGGCCGACAACATCGATTGCCATACCCACTCGCACGGGCACTTGCAACTGATTCAGTTCCTCGTCGAAGGTGATCAACATACGAGCTTGCATAGCCGGAACCAGAGAGTATAGGAGGTAGTGTGACCGGCCCAAAATCAAGTTCTTTACATCCAGAAATGACACCAATGTGGCCATTAGTCCTGCTACTGCCATTGGATTCATAAGCTGGCGATCGCTGTGATAGGGGCTCAACGTGAGTGTACCCTTACCTAAATGTGTCAAACTCTGAGCAATGCGAACCATGAACAAGTTGCTGGGATCTTTCTGATGATACTGTGCCAGCTGACGCAGCATTGAAGCCAAACGGGCGTTGTTGGTGCCAGCTCCAGCTAAGCCCATTGCGAAGATAGCATTGTGTGCCACCTCGGCGTCACTGTCATGAGAGAACTTACTCAGTGTGTCGAGGATGTTCAATTTCGGATTCGATGCGGAAATTAAGCCCAATGCCAGTGGAACTGCACGTCGAATACAGGGTTCGCAGTAACGGAGCAGGTTTCCAAACGATCTGAATGCCATTTCAGCGCCAATGTCTTCACCCATAGCGATCAGAGCGATCCCAAGTACTGCAATCGACTGAGTTGAAGAGAGATCCTTCTCGCGTTCCTTCTCCTTCTCCTTGTCGGCCTTGTCTTTGTCCTTGTTCTTCTTCTGTTTGTCATCGCTGCTGTCCGAACTCGACGTTTCGTAGTGATCAGAGCATATGTGAAGCAATTGCTGAATTTTAAGCACATTTCCAGTTCCAGCATAAGCACAAATCTCAACCATGGTAGTTGCCATCGATTTGTATGGCTCATCGAGGACCTCCAACGTGCTGAGAACTGCCTCGGTGGCTTTTTGTCGTCCCAAGTAAAGCAAACCCAAGCCCAACATCAAGAATCTGGTGTATGTATCGCGGAGATCGCTCTTACTAAGGCCCAAAATCGTCTGCAGAAGTATCTCTGTGACTTCGGAGTTACACGTGCCAACGCTGATCAGACCCATGCTCAGGGCAGTAATGCCAAGAACCTCAATATTCGCTGCGTTTTTGCGGTCAAAGTTGAACACTGTTTTCAGAGTATCAATGACGATGGATCGATTTGATCCGGCATAGGCGATGCCCAATCCCAATATTGCTCCGATCCGCATAGATGTATTGTTGTTCTCGATGTAATCGGAGAGTAGAGCGTGAGCTGGATCCACCTCATTCCGGATGCCACAGTTAACAATACCACAAGCCAGAAGAGCTCCCGATTTAATGTAGTCGTCAGTGGAATACAAATATTTGTCGATCATAGCCAAACCACCATCGACATCCCAAAGCAGAATGAGTCCCAATGATGCTGTAGCGCTTAGCATACCGTGCTCCTTGTTCTTGTAAAGCCATTTGTTACCATCCTCGCTCAACAGCTTGTCTACGCCAAAGCCTGCATTAACGAAGCCATTTACGAAGCTCGCTGCTAAGTTTTGCTTAGCCGAATCCACCTGAATAGATGGGAAACGTGTCCTGGCATTATCCAAATGCGATTTGTAGATGTCCTCTGGTGTTTTCGGCTCCATAATGTCCAACTCACGAGCGAGATTCAAGAAGTTCTTGTTCAAATTAGCATTCGACATGATTTCCATCAGATCATCGTATTCGGGCACAGATTCCTCCAGTTCCAGACACACCTGCTGCCGTGCCAACATGAACGCCAACTGTTTCTGCACAGACGGATCCTTCTGCTCTTTGAAAATCTCTGCAATGATATCCATGTCGTTAAGCATCAATGCCAATCGCATCGCTGCGGTGTACTGGCTGAATTTTCTCGACAAATTCAAAGCCGTTTGAAGTATGACCAAATTATCCGGCTCAGGGACATATGGGTAGCAGCTTTGCAAGTACAAGCACACCCTGGGATATGCACCCTCGTCAACATAGTCCAACAACAAATGCAGGTGTTCAATCTCAATCAACAGATCACAAGCATCCGCCTCAGCATTGTGCTCCATGTTATAAGGAACTATTTGCTTTACCAACTCAATCAATTGAGTCTGAAACTCGCCTGTAGTCTCCAAGTAATGAGCGGCTATTTCACCCGACAAGTGACGCACATACTCATGACCCCATTCGCCAATCTTTTGTTCAGGATCGCATAAGAAACGATATGCCAAGCAATCTTTTCCACTTCCCATTGTCATAGCCAACACAGATATAATATCTGCACAAACCATGCGAGATTTCTGCTCTGGCATCTCCTTGTAAATATTCTTCATTGTCTCATAATGAGGACGCATAAATTTCAAGGGTTTCGGTACAGAAGTCATACTGGTCGTGGAAGCACGAATCAACTTACCCATCACCTCGAGGGCTGGCAAATACAACGACTTGTCTGGCTCTTGTAAACGTGCAACTAACATTTCAAGCTCCTCCTGGAGTTGTTGATCCTCATCGGATAGCTCCTGCTGTTCCTTTTCGTCGTTGTCTTTCTTTTCATCGGTAACGACGGCGGTTGAGGGCTTTGCCTGCTCAGCTTTTGCTGTTTCACCCGTCATTTTGGATTTTTCTTTGTGGCAATGAATATGACTAATTGGAGTGTGATTTTCTGATTGATTTTTCTTATAATTGGTCACTGCTGGAGTGTTCCTTAATACAAATATATTTAATATAAAAAACTTTCTTCTGAATTTTAATAATTATATTCACCTTTTACGTGTAAAAAGTTATTTATTTGAACAATAAAAAACGAAGTCAAACGCAACTCGGCGCTTCTATGGATTACAGTGCGTTTTTTATTTCTGTCAAAAGCAATTGGAGGTTAGCCAACAAAGAAATACGAAAAAAACAAAATGATGACTTGTAAAATTGTTATCGATGTGTAATCGATTGCTCAGTTCTAGTTCAAGTCGAATTCGGGTTTTTAATTAAATGTTTTCTAATTGTTTTGGTTTAACAACATTAGTTTCGACTTCTCCGCCTTCAAATTACTAGAAAAACAGTTTTCATAAAACTCTCAAAATTAATATGATAATCAGCCTCTTTGGCAATGTTTGCTGCGACACTGATAATATCCATTTGGACAACTGCTTTCACATTATAAAACACTTCTTCTAGAATTGAGACCAAAAATCACTTGCCCCGTTGACAAAAATAAAAAAGATCACTTTATGTGTGATTCAAATCATTCTTCTCATATCCAACATCGATAACTTTACCACGGCATTGTAGTCTCACTTCACTTTAGTAACAATTCGTTTTTGTTTACCATTTTTGACATTTTACTCAAGCATTTATCTTTGCCGCAATTTTATTTTTTGTCTATATTTATCAGAAAAAAGTACAAATATCTTTCTAACGAGCAGAATCTATTATGCCAGCATGAATCTAGAACTACTTGGTAAGCATCCGGATTCAATAACACGCATCGTATATGTATGTCCAACTAAATCTTCTCTATCCACTCTTACCAGAGTCTTTTGGACAGAATTATCCCGAGGAATTTGACGGCTCTTTGGATTGTATTTCTCTGGCTGTAACATGTTGTTTTAACAAGTACGGCACACTCCTGGCGGTTGGTTGTAATGATGGTAGGATCGTCATATGGGATTTCCTAACAAGAGGCATTGCAAAAATAGTCTCAGCTCACGTTCATCCAGTGTGCAGTTTAAGTTGGACAAGGAGTGGCAAAAAGGTGAATAAATATCAATTCAGTATCGTATACCGTATAAAACCTATGAATTCCAGCTTGTGTCTGCATCTACAGACAATAATGTGTGCATATGGGATGTTCTATCGGGAGAATGCGAACAGAAATATAGATTTCCATCACCAATTCTTAAAGTACAATTCGACCCGAGAAATGATAAACGATTTCTGGTCTGTCCGATGCGATATGCCGCCGTGTTGGTAAAAATCAACGACACTCACATGTGTCTGCCTTTGGATCAGGATGTGAGTTTGACATTGTCTGTTACACTTGAGTTTTAAAATACTTGTCTCTAGGGAGATCTAAATATTGTGGCATCATTTGACCGGCGAGGAAAATACATCTACACGGGAAATGCTAAGGGGAAAATCCTCGTCTTGGATGTTGACACACTTGACATTGTGGCTAGCTTTCGTATCATAGTCGGAACCTCAAGTGCAACAGCAGTAAAGAGCATAGAATTCGCCAGGCGTGGAGAGTAAGTTCAAACAAAATCGCTTGCGTCCAAATTTACCATCTGCAATCAACCACACAGTGCCTTCCTTATTAACACCTCGGATCGTGTGATTCGGGTGTATGACTCCAGGGAGATAATCAATCATGGAAAGGATGGCGAACCTGAACCAATTCAAAGGCTTCAGGATTTAGTTAACAAGTAAGTTACACTCCTCGTCATTACCCGAACAACTAAATTGATTTCCACAGAACCACATGGAAAAAATGCTGTTTCTCTGGCGATGGTGAATACATATGCGCAGGCAGTGCTAGGCAGCATGCTCTTTACATTTGGGAAAAATCCATTGGTAATCTCGTGAAGATTCTCCATGGGACCAAAGGTGAACTTCTCCTCGATGTCGTATGGCATCCAGTGCGACCAATCATTGCTAGCATCAGTTCTGGTCTCGTATCGATTTGGGCACAAAATCAAGTGGAAAACTGGTCTGCATTCGCCCCGGACTTTAAAGAACTCGACGAAAATGTTGAATATGAGGAACGCGAGTCAGAATTCGATATCACCGATGAGGATAAATCTGTTGATCTAAGTGCTGAGGCAAAGCAAGACGAAGAAATAGAAGTTGATGTCCTAAAAGTGGAACCAGTTGCGGCTTTTTGCAGTTCTGATGAGGAGTATGACGACGAAAGTGCCTTGCAATTTCTTCCAATGGCTCCAGAAGTTGAAGACCCCGAAGACGGTTGGGCGGCACAGGAGTCTGGTGACCCAAATATGTCAAAGGATAGTGAACCGATGGAGGTTGATGATGATATGCCGGCAAAAAGGCGAAAGGTCAATAGTTATGACATAAGTTTACCCGATGCACCTGTAGATGGTGAGTCTATAGCAATTTGTTTGTATTTTGTAACCCAAATTGTTCTTGTTTTCTTCCTAGAAACACACCCATTGATTGCCTCCAAAACCAACAAAGATAAGCAATCGGCTGGGGGAAAGAAAAGTGCAGGCAGGCCGAAGAAATGATCCTTGAAAGTTAAGCATGTTAACCTTAATGTAATGAGTATCTAACGATTTGATTAATGATTAAACTTTTTTTTTTTCTAATAAACTGTTACTTCATTTCGTCCCTTCATTGGGATCAATCTTTGGAAACTCTGTCTCTAATTCTTGCGTCTAAAGACGTATTGCATGTGAGTTTTTCTGATATATTTTAAAACATTCGAGTGCGCGATGTGACATGTGTCCATGTGGGAGATGTTTTTCGTAGACTGGTCATCAATTTACATTCAATGAATCTCATGGTTCTTTACGTAGAACGAACGAAATATTTCCCACAGCAATTCGATATGTCAATTCGATATGTTTTTTTATATAAAACAAAACATTTATGTCTTTTTTTACTCTAAGTTAGTATATACAGGACATATTTATGTTAATATCCATTGACTAGGTACAATCTGTTGCTACTGTCCCATAGGACAATAATATAACAAATGCATATTTTCTCTAAATAATTCTACAATACAACACACATACATCGATTGGAAGAATAAATAAACACCACAGACAAGTTTTGAAAAAGATTTGCAGGATATGAAACCATTAACGTACAATCGGCTCCTACGTCCAAATGAAGTATTCTGTCATTAAATACATACATTAGCGATACAATCCCATTTGAGCTGTAAGTTCAGATTCATCAATTTCCTTCATATTTAGCTCGGCTTCCTGTCGCTTGAGAAGCTCAAATATTGCAGCAAGTTGTGCCCGTTCAACTCTAACATACAAAAATCATCAAAATCTTTAAAAATTATTTAATTCAAATTAGATGAAAAACCTTTTTTCTTCTTCTAATTGATCCTCAGTAAGAGAATCTTCCAGTTCTTTCAAACGTGCTGATTTCAATTTACCAACAAGTCCATCTGATAATTCCTCATCTGAATCTGATTCAGCATCAAGGTTATCGCCGTATTCTTTATCCATTACATCACTTTTTGTTTTATTGGAATTCTAAGAGACCATTTGAATTAAATTTCTGCGCCTTATAAGGAATAACTAAAATAAATTATGTACCTCGTCTTTGAAAAAACTTGCACAATACAAGGCGACGATCACTGCTAAAAACACTGTTGCTGTACTTAAAAGGTAAACATTCGAAAGTCCTTCAAAGAAAACAAACATCCTTGTTGTTATGTGGATTTTTTTGGAGGATAAGTTTAATCAAATCAACCTAAATTGGGTATTTAATGAACTTTTAAACTTAAAATCAATTGGAATAAGAAATTATTTGCTAAAACAAAATAACAAACAATCGGACGCTTGACAGTTGTCGAAAAGAAGTTCCACACAATTTGGAATCCATTGGTTTTTGGTTGTAAGGGCAATTAGTGCTGACACTTTTTGTCATCACTATTGGATTAGTTATTCCTTAAAAAAGGTTGGTCCAAGGTTAAATGTTTTGGTTTTAAAATATTATGATTGTGCTTAAATTGTGAGTGCTTGAAATATATTGCGTCGGGAAATATCAAGAATGTCAAAATCAATCAGCAGAGAAATGTCATAAGGACAGGTGCTAAAGAGTTACAGAGCTGTATACCGCGACATCTACCTAATTAACAAACTACCTATTGGACGTTTTGAGAGATTAGGACGCCGGGAACTCCTCGACTCACAGAGTATGGGAAAGAAAAGTGGAAAGGCACCCCTATCAACTTAGAGTGCACAACTTGAGGCAACGGGCTTGTTATTTAATACCCGAATTGTAGCGCCAAGTGAGTAAGCAAGGCTGCTGTCTTTTTCCTGCCCTTGTATTCGTTGGAACGCACACTTCCAAAGTTTATTATGAAACCCAAATGTCCACTCCATGAATATCTTAAATACATATATAGAGCCCTTAATACCTCAAGATTTATCCTAGCGCAGATCCCAATGGCAACATGAAGGAAACACTTGAATTTTTCTCTACGTTAGGTAATTTTTATTGAACTTCTAAATTGCTTTGGGTCTTCACATCGTTCTCAAAACGTGTTTGCTATGTACAATATAAAATAGAAAAAAAAAAATACAAGTGTCTATGATAGGCTGGATGTAAAATAAAGCTAAATATTATGTATTTATATACAATTAAAAAACAAAAAACCTTTTAAGAACATGAATACGAGTGCATTATTCACCATATAGTTGATTGCTTTGTGTAAAAATAAGGATATATAACTCTAGTGCACACACTCAAGGATTTGCAAGTGTTGTCAATAATTTTCAAAAAAAAAAAAAAAACATAATGAAAAATTGCTTTTTTAATCTTCAAAGTCAGGTTCCCCTTCAAACGTGCAACCACTGCGTTGAATAATGTGTCTAGCTGCCCAGATTCCACAGTTGATACACACGGCTAGAGATTTCTTTTGTACATATTGTGCAAGGAATCCACCAACGAAGGCATCGCCCGCACCATTTGTGTCCACTACCTGTTCGCGTTCTAACTTTTCCACGGGAAATTCATCGATACTGTCTTCTTTGATGAGCAGAACAGGATTGTGTCCTTGTGTAATTACGACTATACGAGGACGCTTCGGATTCTCTTTCGGCAATTTGACCATTTTCTTGCCAATTTCCTTCATTTCCCTCTCCTCCCAACCTTGTTGCTGGGCAAAGCATTCCGCTTCCTTAAAAAAGAAAACAAAAGTCAATCATGAGTCTCATGATGAGTAAAACAATTATGTATATACTTTACCGCTTCATTGCCAAAAAGAATATCGACAAAGGGAAGGGCTGCCATCATGGGCTCCTTGAAAAACTCAGACAAAAATGGAGCACTCAAGTTCATCATAAACATTCGATTGTGCTTATGGGCATGATGCGCTATTTCCATAATACTCGGTGGACTTACAGTTAAAAAGAAACCAGAAATATAAAAGAATTCCGCGTTGTCGATATATTTCTTATTTTTGGGCGTATTCAAGTGATCCGTGGTGAATAAATTCGCTGCAGCTAGATTTGCACACAACGAACGATGAGTGCCAGTGATAAGTACTGCACATGTGCCTGTTGCAGCCTCCTGTGTATACTGATACTGTACGTTCACACCATCTGAGCGGGCTTTGGTTTCCAAAATCTTCGAGAATTTATCATCACCCACACAACCAAAGAATATTGCCACATTTGGCTTTTGTATTATCCATTGGGCAACGCGTAGTGAATTTTGTACTGATCCTCCTGCAATGTATTCAGCTTTGTACTGCTCGACTAGTTCCCCATAGAGGGGTTTGTGTTTCTCCTCAGCCAGTATAGCATTATCCGGCTTGAGATCGTATTTTTGTAGGAATTTATCATCGACCACTGCTGAAATGTCCAGCAGGGGATTTCCGCAACCTAAAAGCAGGCCTTCTCTGAAAAAGGAAAAAACAAATGTAGGATGTTCGTCATAAGAGTATAATTAAACATATGCTGATAATGGGAGAACAACAGAGCTAGCCCTTATCTATCTGCATAGCAATAAACAACAGGTCCACTTATGTATGTAAGATTAAAAGTGGTCGATTGAACCGCATGCTATAATAATATTCCACTCGCAAAGGTACCTATGTCCTTAGGGGCGGAGAGGAACTTTAACACGAATTGTTTTAGGCTTAAGAGCACTATAGATTGTGGCACTATCGCAAAGACCAATAAAGGAAACCATGTACTCGCAGATTCGAAACAGGGTAATAGAGAATCACTGTTTGACATCATAGTGGTTAAACAGTTAAAATAATCAAGTTGTGGATAGCACCTACCAGACGAAGTTTACCAACGCAAATGAGCAGTTTATAGAGCAATAATCCACGAGATATGTATGTCTCTTTTTTTTACAACCTAATGTTATTAGCACAGTAAAAACCGCTTCGTACCTATCTGGCTACCTCATCAAAAATTAATCAGAATTCGCATCAGTAAATCCCTTACACGCCTCACCTCATAACAAATCTCACAAAACAAGTTTCAAACAAAACAATAAGAAAAACCACAGGAAAAACAGAATCACAACCAATCACTGATAATGAAATTCGCATTCCATTAGCATTGCGCCAAAATGCCGCCAATTGTGCTAACATTCAACGACTACACAAATATCTAAATGTATGCTCACGCTATGGCGGTGCAATCAAAGGCCAAGAAAAGAAAACTCATTAAACAAATGAGGTAATCAAGCAGGATGACTTAGCTTGAATTGAAAAAAAGTCTCCATCAATTAAAGAGGTACCTTAAATTAGACATTTCTGGTTGACAAATATTTTAATTCACGTTCGGCACTACTGAGCACGCTGAACCACTTAACTGAACTTTTAAATATCAAATGACTGCCAAAATAAAAATATTTTCATCTACAGCTTGGCGTACCACACACATATCATCGAGGCAGCAGGCAACACTCTCAAAATGAATTCTTATCTCGTTTCTATCTTGTGTGATTGGGCATTGGGGTTAAAATATAAGTTCAAGACACTCGGTTCACGTGTGATTTGTTATCTTCTCAACCAATTCTTTAGTCGAAAAACCAACGAGAAATCTCATGTATGATGAATTATTTTTGGAAATACTTTGGCGTTACCTTGTACTCTCCATTATGTAAATTTGTATTCAATGCACCGCTTATTGCTTCACACTGAAGTATGTATTTGAAAACTTAGAGATTTCCGAGATGATAATTTTGCTGTAAAGCTTGGTATATTTTTAGAGTTAATTGTTTTTCTCTTTTTAACTGAATAAATAAGTTTACAAAAATACTATCGCATTCCGACTCGGAACATGCTGCCAGCTGAAGGAGATGTTACAAGTGACAGCTGTGCAGCGGTGAGGTGACAGTTTACCACAGTGTATGAAAATTTGACGATCGTTTAGTTTATGGGAACATATGATATAAATCGGAAACGTTTTTTTTTTTCTTGACGAAAATATGATTGGTTGTGCATTTTGAAAATATGTTTTTGATGAAAATTATTTCTGATATCGGTGCAGAAAATCGTATTTTGGTACATAAATTAGGTAAGTTCTGAACTAGAATATGACAGTGTTCTAATTTAATTAGTTTGGACTTTTTATGGTCATAATTTTCGTCAGAGGTACTCTTGATGTAGAACTTGACAAATTATTTAGAAGAAGGCTAATTATACTCCTGCTACTACTCACAATAAGCGCTTATTAAACTTAAGGACAAGTCCTAAACCGAAGCTTGATTTTTTCAATTGATTCCTTGTAACTTGCACTTAACTGATGAGGAACCGCTTACAATTTGCGTAGCCCATACAAATAAGTAACTATAACCCAGAAGTATAAATAATGTTATATGCTTTCGTTTTTTCATATAATTATGAAAACTTAAAATCTGTTCACTTAGCCAACACACCCAGCTGTAGTTTTTTTCTTTTCTCTTTGTTAGGTTGGCAGAGCCGCCTCTTCTCTTTCTTTCCGGTTGTCAAAAGGTACGGGTAGAATGAATTTTCTAAAACCTCGGAAAATAATTTGAAATTTTCTCACCCATCCTGGATTAAATTATATGAACTCATTTCCATTTCAGTTATAAGACGACATAAAAACCTAAAAATGGCAGACGTTGATGTGTAAGTCCCTATTAAAGTGTAATATTTTGTGACAAGTAAACATAACCCACCGAAGCTATACAAACTTTCCGTGAAACCGGGTTTAAGGTGTTTTTGTGTTCTCTATTTGCAGAGATGTTCCCTCAGCTGCTCCAGTTATTGGCGCTGCCATGGATATCAACACAGCCCTTCAAGAGGTACTGAAAAAATCGTTGATTGCCGATGGTTTGGTTCATGGTATCCATCAAGCCTGCAAAGCTCTTGACAAGTAAGTAGAATTCGTAATTGTTGTCATGTTAAAGTTGGAACTCCTGTATTTAACTATTTACAGACGTCAAGCTGTGCTCTGCATTTTGGCTGAGTCGTTCGAAGAGCCACTGTATAAGAAATTAATCACAGCCCTCTGCCATGAACATCAAATTCCTTTGATCCGTGTCGATTCGCACAAGAAACTCGGCGAATGGTCTGGTCTGTGTAAGATCGATAAAGAAGGCAAACCACGTAAGGTTTGTGGATGTTCTGTTGTCGTCATCAAGGATTTCGGTGAGGAAACACCTGCCTTGGATGTTGTCAAGGAGCACCTCAGGCAAAACAGTTAAACTGCTGCTATTCGTATGGATTTCAATTAAATCAAAGACGACATTCTACTGAGGTTAAGGATTTTTTTTAATAAAAAAAAAACAAAAACAAAACTTGTGCGAGAAAACGTGAAGTAAAAGTGTCCTCTGTGTTTACATTCAAGCGACTGCCGGCTCGGCTTCTGGTGTGATGCATTGCATCTTATGCGTTGGCCAGTCTTCCAATTGGCATTTTCTGTAAAGTTGTAAAAAAAAAGTGAAAACGCCAAGTAAACTTGTGTGAACTCTGGAACTCACTTGGAACAGTAGAAGATTTGTTTACACTTAGAACATTTCTTCTCTGCCCCCTTGTTGCAAACTCCGCATCGTTTAGCATCATTTTTAGGGGCTGCTGGTGTTCCTTCATTTGCTTCCATCTCAGCCAGTAAGTCAGTGTTGTAAGCTAAATTTAACCGCTGTGCCATGGAACAAATTTTATCCTTGGATGTCGTTAGAAATGTATCCGATTGAGCTTGAGCGATTGCAAGATAACCACCTCGGCGTTCAGATCCTATGATTAGTTTCTCCTTGATCTCTGGCAACTCTTCTAACATGAGATTCGTCTTTGGTTTACCGGTTTGGTTACTAGACATTCCGAGATTGCATAGGTAATGTTTGAGTTCCACCAATGGTGGCAACTGATCCATAAGGGCCTCGTGGATAAGTCCTTGGCACTGGCAATGAAAATAATTGACAAACTGTGTGAGCTGACATGTGAAAAAACTTGCGCTTACCTGCGATAATCGCTTCTGTCTAGAGTCATCCATTTCATACGCTTCCATCAAAGAAGGATTGAACAAAATTTGTCGTAAGCAAAACCAAGTCTGGGCTTCATATTTAACAACTTTTGCCAAATCCTCTCCTGTCACAGTTGTCCATTTATCCTCTGAAAAAAATATTTTAACACTGGTCAAACAATTTTTCTTCCAAAAATACACGCCTACCAACAAATTTCTGTATTCCCTTAGAGGTCTTGCGACGCCACGGACAAAAATTGAGTAAATCGGCCAATAACCATGGAATATCATGAGTAGTAACCATTCGTCTCGCTGCACTACATGGTAGCACTGCCATATTGTTTACGAGATAGTTTAGAATCGAAATGCATCGCAAACCGATTTTATACAACATGTCTCGCTTTTGACGATCCATCTCCGTGAGAGTAGCCTCGTCCACATCGATATCGGTTTCATTCTCATGATAACCAATGCTTAAAAATAAAAACTCTCTTGTTTAAGGAAGATCCAAGAGATTCAGAAGAGTTAAACATACCTAGCCAAACCAATGAGCTCTGAAATAGCAAGTGCGCAATAATCAACCAAGTCCACAGATGTTTCCTTCAGCGACTCACAACCGTTTTGGTGAAACAGTGCAATCTCCAGCAAAGAAATAACCGATCCTTCATGAAACAGCACAGTATAGATGAGAAAAGCCGCCGCAGGATTTGGTTCTATGTCCAAGAGATGCGGCAGTACCCTCAACTTCCATAGCTGAATACAATAAGCTTCGTGTATCAAAACTTTCAACTTATCATGCAGCACAAGATATTCCTTAGTGCTCTCTTCTCGATGGGACGCAGCTTCCAGAATAGCTTGTTGACTAAGTTTTATAATGATTTCATGACAATCCATCCAATGATTGGAACCCACTTCATGTAGTTGAAATGGCCGAATACTTTCAACGAAATATAACAATTCCTCTGGGAATACAACGTCTGACATGATTACTGTGAAGATGCAAGCAAACTGACTGGATACTTTTTCTGTGAAATTCTATTTAGTTTCTAACGATGACAGTGTTTCCATGGAAAACACAACTAAACAAGGACTTGAGTTGAGAGTTTTTGTTTCAAGATTTTATTCGGTTGGTTTTTAAGGCGGACAAACTCTATTCAATAAATACATAACTCATTTAATTTGCAATGAAAAAATGGTGTCTCTGCGGGACTTGGTGAACTACATGCTACACACTGATTGCCGTTTTACTTCATGGCCACAGCGACCTGGTATTGCTGCTGTAGTTTCTGGACATTCTCACGGTGTTTGACGATCTCCTTTTCCATGTTCTCGAGGGTTTTGTTCGAAGAACTCAGTTCTTTGGAAATGTATTCGATACGTTTACCAACATTCTGACGGGAATCTTCAAGATCTTGTTTAACAAGCACGGGACCGTAGAGTTTGTAGACTTTATTTTCTGGTCCCAGTAGATTAAGCTCATCGAGTACCCATTTGTTTTCGTTTAATTGTCCTTCGAGAATTGTTCGTTGCTTGGCTAATTTCATGAATGCTGGCAAAATGGAAAGGACATTGTTATGGGACGAACCAGATGATTAGTCATTGCGTTAACTTACTTTTCTGTCCTGTTTGGTAAGATTCCAATTCGGTTTGGAGTTTTTTTAATAACGCAGCACTGTTTTTATCCATCGTTGAGGTATTTTATCGTGAATTAATGAAAAATTGTTGATAAATTCAAAGCAGATGCCGAAAAGGAACTTCCACAAAAAACCACACCAATAGAGATGTCAAAAAATCGTTTTGTCAAAATGACAGTCTACCCTGCTGTAAAAAGGTCGCGTTGCCATGGGGCCAGGAATAATTTTTTATAGCATTCATGGATACGGGAGAATGGAAAAAAAATGTTTATATATGTTGTGCTGATCAAATATGCCTTAAATTGCATTTATTCAATTACTACATAATAACAAGTCTTCCAAAGAATTTCTAGCAACGTCTTCGGCAAAAACTGATTTTAAAAAAAACTACTTTGTGCAAAGTATTCAAAGATTATTGCATTATCGTTAATTCAATCAATGTGATTCAATAATAATTGCATTATTGTCAATTTCCTCAATGTAACCTAGCCTAGTTTATATCAACATTTGATAAATTTCGGGTAAGTATTTCCCTCGTCACTAGTTCTGCAAATTTGCAAATTTGACCGCATTGCATTTCTACCTCAATCATTCTCACAGCAGCACTGTCACTTATTTGACAGTCAGTGCCTTATCAAAATCCAGACCATCATGGAGAGAAGTTTCGGGCACAAAAAATTATTTTTGATACTTTATTATAAGTTTATGTGTTTGTAAAAAAAAGCTAAAGATTAAAAGTGAGAAAAAACAATAAATTATCCAGCATGGAAGTCAATCCACTCGCGGTGATTCTTGTCAACTCAGACAGCAAGGGTGACCGCATGCTATTTCGTTATCCTTATCGTATCGAATCAGCCAATGGCACAGTAAACAAAAACAAAAAACGAAATCCCTACGCAATAATTACAACCGACGATATCTTACAAAATCCCCCGCAACATGCTTCGAACATAACAAAAGGTCATCTCTCTGGATTTACGGATGAAGTACTTTCTACCCTCTTTGCTGTAAAATCAGAACTGTGCAATCAAAAATTCGAGCTGAAAGTGAACGATGTACGATTCGTTAGCCACCCAACCCTTATACCAAGAAAAGAGCTTCGAAAATCCTCTACAAATGAGAGGCATCTTATTCTGATAAATATCGTCTTTGCTATCCACGCACAAGCCTCTTACTCCATAGTGAAAAGTTACTATCAGTTGAGTAAGAAATTGGGTCTGGCATTGAAAATGGAAGAACAACGAGTCGGTTATCTCTCGGAGGAGATTAGTCTGATGATAAAGACCCATGATGAGGTGGCCAGCACCAGGGAGTTGGACAATGCGATAAGTGCCGATCGAGATTTGTCTGCTTTTGATTTGATTTTGGAGAAGTCAAGTTTAGGACAGGCGATCAAGTCGGTACATCTAGATCTGTGCACAACTGGGCTTCTGAATACCACACTAAATCAGTCGCTCACATTGAGTTTCTGTTTGCCTCAGAAGGCACACCAATTCCATAAGAAAGGCTGCATTGTTGAGCCTGAAGCGATTGATAGATGCCTGAAGTCCTTGAAACCATATCACGGAATGCTGCTGTTGGTAGATTTCGCCGAGTTACTGGATTGTGTTCCACCTTCTGGAGCCAGTATGCTGTTGCAGTTTTTCGAAGTTTACAATCCGCTGAAGAGTCTCCAAAACATGGCGTCCGATGCAGACCTCCATATAGATCATGTCAACAAATTGGTCGGTCACCTAGTCTACTGGGCGAAAGCCACCATTATCTACCCGCTATGCGAAACAAACGTGTACGTTATCGCACCAGATGCTCCTCTCCATACGAAATCGCATTTGGTCGAGAAGTTTTCTGCTCGTTTCGGAATGTCCGTATTCGAGGTGATAAGTGACTTTTCGCTACCGACTTCAATAGGGCACTTGACCACGCCCCTTCAACAACCTGCCCGTCAGAGGATTCTCGCACAAATGGTTCTGTGGATGCTGCAACACCACCTTCTGATGCAGCTCCACACGTATGTGCAATTTATGCCCAGTGACCTGATAGACTATGATAACCGTTCAATAGACTTCAACAATGACGTGGTAAGGCGTGATGATGATACAGAACAGGATATCGACGAGGTCTTGGACGAGGAATTACTTCGCAGTAGTTTTGGCCAGGCAAGCGACGATGATGACTTGTGAGTGCCAAAAGGCAAAACGATTTCCCAACATCCTAATGACATTGTGTTTCTTGTAGAAATTATGGTTCTTTGGCCAGTATGTCCAGCCAACCGTTGCCCGTGCCAAACACAAGCCGACGATCTATCGCAGAAGATCGTTTCTCCGGCGCCGGATCGACTGTGTCCGATAATATTGCGGCCCAGCCTAGTTCAAGTCACAAATCCAATTTTAGGTTAGTAGCAGATACACTAATTTCAATTAAAGTTTAGTATAAGTGAAATTTATTCATAGCATGACGGCATCAATGAGCACCGACAATTGTGATAGCATCGATTCCATTGAAGACGAAGAGAAAATCAAGGACTTGTTGAACATATTCCAAACTCAAGATCGCACTGCGATACAACGTATACCGGCGTCAAATAACGTCGACGACCTTTCCCTTATGGTGAAGCTCTATCAAGCGGGGTATTTTAAGAGTGAACATCACCTCGAGGAGATTATGTACTTTGAGAATCTACGACGATGGCAATTATTGCAGTTGCTTGATAAATTCCGTGATGTGCTCATCATTTATGAGACCGAAGATCCAGCAATTGCATCGATGTTTCAAAATTCTGTGAACTTTAATTGACTCCTCATGATGTTCTCTCTACTGACCGTGACCGTGACAGTGTGTGCAACAACTTTATGTATATTTTTTTGTTACTTTTATGTTCAAAGGCAAGAAATTGTCAGTACAAATAAGCAATTCATGTAATTTTACAAATTTAATATATTATTTCAAAAAAAAAAGAAGTCCATTCAGCTTCGCCAAGAAAAAGGGCCAAGAGATGTTACTGATGGCGCAACAGTTCAGGGTGAGCTGGGGCCTTAGCCACCAAGCCTCTCCAGTCAACACAATCGTTTGTTGAGTTAGTTGAGGTTATGATTAACTTGCACACGCCATCGAGGTTGAAGAAGGCCCTCAGCCGTCGAATCGAAGATTCTTTAGACGGAAGCATTAGTGTTTGTCTGTTCTACACGATCTAACGGTTTTATTGTTCTATACGTTCGTATTGCTGCACAGCTTCGGCGCTTTGTCATTACATCAGTTTGTAAGCGATATTAAGAAAACATAATGCCTATGTAATTGGTGTTGGTGAGTTTTAAGAATCGGGCAAGGTAGCAAAGGGATGAAAGGTCGATCATCGCTTTTTTTGTCTGTCTGAGACTGTGTATTTTCCCTGAGAGCATCAGTATAGGAAATTGGTAGTATTAGAAAGAAAAAAACAGAATGTAATGAGCAGTTAACTTTTAATCGATTAAGCTGTAGGAACAGAGCGTCAAAATCCTGCTACAATATGAAACTCTTGGAGAAATTGCTTTCTATTGGCAAATCAAATGTATACTCATTTTCAGGCCCAGTATAAGTGGGATGAATAATTCGTGTGCAGCGATCAGAAGCCTCTGGAATTTCAACAGTCCTCATAGTATCGTTGCACTTTGATAAATTCATTCTAAAATTAAATTAAATTCGATTATCGCATCACCTGCATGGCAAAGTTTATATCCCGTACAATTTTGAAACACCTTTTTCCCGTTGAAGTTGTCTCAACACTGCCTCCAGTTGCTTTCGTTCCTTTGCAATTCGTTTTTTGGTTTGATGAGCTTCTCTGCATTCTTTCTTAGCAAGATCTCGCTCCCTTTCAAGTTGTTTATTATATTCGGACTAAAGAAGAATATGAGACTACGATTTGAAATGCTTGAGAAAATGTATTATTACCATCTGCCTGCAACCCTCCATGAAATGATCACGTTGTTTAATTTGAAATTGCACAACTGAAAATGCCTTTTCAAAATTTAACACCCACGGTCGTGGGTGAAATAATTCTTTTAGCTTACAATCTAAAGTATTGCAGATGAGATTTTTCTCCATTGATTTTTTGCACATTGGGCATTCTACTTGATCTTGCTTAACTAGAAAATTGTAAAAAAACTAGGTTAGGATAACTCGAAGAAGGATAATGTTGTCTTTTTACCTTTTCGAGCACATTTTTCACAAGCAACATGGTAACATGGTAAAATGTATATTTCTTGCTCCCGTTGAATGTAATTTACGAAACATTTATTGCAATGAATCCAGAATACTTTTGAAGATTGCTTTTTTGACTGCATTTTAGCAAAATCGTTATAAGTTTATTCCGGAACTGTGACATCTTAATAGTTTATGAATTCCCGTTAGAGGATGTAGTAGATTAAAAAAATATTTTAAACGTTTCACATATTGATCGGGAAAAAGAATAGACCTAGACTTGATCCTGTCAGGACAGCCTTACCTAACTTAATCTAAGCGAGTTTAAAGTATCCTGTTAAAAAGGACTTTTTACTTCATAACACAAAATTTATTCATTTTAACTTCAGTCTGATTGATTTGCTTGGTATAAAGGCGTGTATTTAAGGCAAAGTAATTATATCAGCACCGGCAAATACGTCCCTATAGAGAAAGCATGTACACCAGTTAACCCTTTGAGTCATGCTTTTTTCTACTGCATATTTTGACCTGAAATTTTGTACTCGGTGATTTTTGGGGTCGCTAATCACGAATCTGAGGTTATATTTTTATAATTTTCAAATCCAAGATGGCGGATCCAATATGGCGGCCTAAATTTTGTGCAATTGAATCTTGGATCCCCCATTTTGAATTCCGTCAATATAACCTCTGATTCATGTTTAGCGACCCCAAAAACTCCCGAGTACAAAAATTCAGACCAAAATATGCAGTAGAACATTTTTGACAGCGGTTTAAATAGGTGGTACTCTGGCAGTACCACTGTGACTCAAAGGGTTAAGAGCAATGAAACGATTTTCGACTTCGCTCTAATTTACGCTACCGTGCTACTAAATTCGATGGGGTATTAGGCCAAGAATAAACATTCGTGTAGATCGGGAACGTACCTCTGAACATGCCCATTGCTATGTTACGCATTGTTCTCAACTGTTCGCCTTAAATCATGAGAAATGAGAGATCTGGTTACGTCCCAGTTATTCAATCATGTTTGGAAATAACCTGTAAGCAGTAAAGATCATGAGAAGCCTAATTTATAGAAAATCCACTTTATACAATAATTGCGCCATCTCGATTAGAATTACACAACTATAGAACATAATGAACACCGCCGAAGCGGATGTCAATATTTAGCCATACTCCTTCGTGGAATTGAAATTCACCAACACTCGCCGAAAAGGATAGAAATCAACTCCAACTCACACCTTCCATTTCGCTCGCGCTACCTTTGCTCCTATAAGCCCAATCATTCGTCACTACTCGCACACGCGAGTCACCCATCTCTTTCCATCAATAAAAACCCAACGAAATCCCATACTTTCGTTGTGTTTTTCCTTCAATGTATATATTTTTCTCAACTTTAATTGGATTTGCTGTATTGGTGATCGAAAAAAAATAACACTCGAATGGCCGCCATTTATTGAATTTGTAGGCACTTGGGTAAATCGTCAGATTTTTCAAGTCGAATTACTCTGGGAGAATTCCATAAAAAAATCATAAAAAATTGTGCAAACCATAGTGAATTAAAGCAGTTCTCGAGTAAACATTGAATTTTGTAGTTAAATTAAGTGAAAAACGATCAAAAACGTTCTTAAAATTTGTTGACATTTTCCCCACAATTCTATACTCTCTCGCTGTTGGTAGTCAACCAACATTTTTTTTTTTAGTGCAGACTTTGTCGCGGGTGTTTCTATCATCAAATATATAAAAAAGTTCACCATTAACCGACGTCAACGTTTAGCAACTGTACGCTTTCAATTCAATTGCAAATTGATTATTAAACAAAAATAAAAATAAATCGGTTTTTGAATAAATGCAAAAATAAGTAACCAACGATTTGAATAAATATTTTCGGGGGAAAATTCCTATGTGAACATCAGAATTTTCCCAGTAACGGGGGCGATTTTCTCGTACGACATAATGTAAGTAATATTAAAAAGTTTTCTCTTTACGTTGTTTTTCCCCCCCGAGTGTGCAATTGGACATGAATAACAAATAACGAGATTGGCTGTAATGGCACGAACAGGGACACTCGGAACCCTGTTCAGCTTGCGTTGCATACTGCATCGAGAGTTCGGGAAATTAATATGGCGATTAGTGGCTAATTGAATAGTTTACCAGGACCATACAGCCAGTGTGTTTACAGCTTTCGCGAAATAATAAGGGAGGCCTTTTTATTTCTTATAAATTAGTGTGGCGATTTCCCTCAGAATTGGTTGGCATATATTTTTCTCACACATTTCTCTGCTAAGACGTTCATTGGCGGCTTAAGAGTTGGTCTATCCCTGCAGGCCAAGGATTCCGCAAGCTTTAGGGAAGATTTTTGGGTTAAATATTCTCATATGATCCAAGTTTTGCGCGATTTTTCTTCTAAAATTCGTACTGTGGCCATTTTTATTTTTCTCGTCGCCATATTTAATGTGGGGAAAAAATTCTGAACGAAGAAAAAAATGAGTTATGTTCGTATGTAGTTGTGTAATTGGAACAAATGCATACACAAATTCATGGGCAAGTGTTTGTTTGCGCATGGCACGAATACCAGTGCTTTGTATACGTACGTATATATACGTATAAGGTGGAGGCAGCCATTTTTGATTTGAAATAAGTAATTATACGTGCACTATTCGGTTGGTTAGACGAGGACAGTCTAATCGCCATGTCCGCCTTTGCCTGAAGTTTGTATTTTTTCTCATATTTTTCGCATTTTCTCGTTTATTCCGCATTAAGAAATTCCTTCGGTATGAAGTTGGCAGCACATAAGTCCGAGATGTAAAGAGGAGAACCAGCGAAAAAAAATGGAAATTCAGCTAGAGCACTCTAACTCGTCATTCGATCTCTTTTGCACTCGTGGGAGACTTGGCGTGTGCGCGAATATAGTTCGTTTTTTCCATTCGCTTCGGCGTTATTCTACTTTTTATTTCTTTTTTTTTCTGAATTTCGATTCGATTTTGCGTTGCTTTTGCTACTTGCCTGGTTTATTTTGCTCTGAGTTTTATTTATTCGGTGTGGATATGCTTCGTATTTTTTTGTTCGCTGCCTATATTCATCTGGGGGTATTGTTTGGTGCGCTTTGATTTGCACTCATTGCTCTGGTGTACTTGTACTTTTGCTGCTGCTGCTGCCCCTCATCTTGACAATAGTCATCCTCGTATCTTGAAATTTAATTTAATTTATAATTTTTGTTCCCTCGACTATTTTTATATAAACACATTTTTATACAAATTTTTTGTATGTGTGTAGCCTCAGCAGCAGCCGTAGCCGAGCAGTACCTTTCTCAATGTTATTGCTCATCTCTGGTGTGTCTATTGGATCTGGGGGTTCTCTGACGATGAGTTGGTAGCACAATACAGAAGCTGTAGAAGAAGTTTCGCTGCAGGTACACCCTGGTTCATGGTGCTATTAAGAAGACAAAATAAATAAAGGAGAAAAAAAAAAGCCTTCAGCATGGGTGAAAAAAAAAAATTCGTTGCCGTCATCGCCACGTCCGTGTGTTGTATTTTGGGTTTTGCGCATTTTTCACTTGGACACTGAAGTTAGAATTGTTTTGTGATGGACTTGGATCCCGGTTGAACAGGGTTACCATTAATTTCCCAAAACGATTCCGCGAACAGAAATAGAACTATTTTTCGAAGCATCTACACTCTTGTGTCAGGCTGACGGTCCAGTCCAAAATCTAGTACAATTTTGTTTTAAATATTGCGCTGGGCTGAGTTTACATTTCTGCTAAAGGAAAATATCGAATGTCTGAAATGGCTTTAAACATTTTGAATCTATATATTCATTGTGGAAATTTTTGTGTTATCTATTAGATCAGATTACCTTCGCCTGCAAAGAAGTTATTGACCACAATTTATGCACAATTTATCGCTATCTAAGTATATGACAGGAATTTTAGGCCAATTGTGTTTCCCACCATACCTTAAAGAAAGCCTCCTTTTTATGAACAATTCGAGGGGTTTTAATATACTGTATATCATCGTTTTTAAGCGATTGGATTCAGAATTATCAGGCGATAGGTATGGAAAGCTCCCCACGAGTAAATACCCTGATGTGCAAAATAGTAAGCATATTTCTGACGGATTAAAGAAAAACGAAGAGTATAGGTACATACAGTGGAAGTCGCTTATAACGACGGTGAAAAGACCGAGCAAATGCGGTCGTTATTACAGTTACATCCGACTGCCCTCCAGCAAGTCTATACCAACGTGGCCTTGAGCCTACCAGTTTTAGGTATAATGGGTTCGTTGATTCGTACCAAATTTTTTTAACTGTTTCAGATTTCAGATTTCTTTCTTAATTAGGAGTCATGCTAAGCTCTTTTTGAACATGTGGAATGTGGTTAAGAACTGCAGTATGCATGTTTCCAAATAATTTTTTGGATTGTTGTTCTGTTAAAACTATCAAAATATCGTCATATTGTCTTCTACAAAACGGTACATAACAGTTTTTCGATGAATTTTTCCTTTGCTAAACTTTTTTATTCGGTGAATTTGTCCAACACTATATGTAATAAGAAAATCATTTCACTAGCATGCTTCGTGATCATGTTTTATAGTTTTTACCTTCAGTTGAGAACTTCCATGTTGGTTGACGTCATCATGGGTGCGCTCCTTCCACGAGGCGAAGTTTTCCTCTACCGGTTGTAGGCTCTGCAAGATAAAGGGTTAGTGTTCATTTGCTATCTATAACGTTTAAGGGGCAGTTCTTTTGCTAGCTCAATGTCGCTGTGCAAACAATTAAAGGCATATGAGACCGAATATCATTACGTATTCGGAACGACAAGGGACATCTTAGATCGTAATTCATGCCTTAGCACCAAAGAGCAGGATTGGTTTGATTTAGGTCTTATAAAAAGTCTCACTAGCTATTTGGGATAGGACGTAACTTCTCAGATGACTTTTCACCCCAAAAAAGTAGCGATTGCCAGAGGTTATTCATTTGGATTCTGATGATTAACAACTTCAACAATTCTTAGTGTGAAATTTATGACTCGTTCGTTTTCAAAATTTGCTTCTTAACGCCTTCGTTCGAAGGATTAAGGTTTGTCCAAGTAAGCCTGCATTTATGGCAATAATCTACGAGTATGTACAGCTTGTGTACAAATCCTTGTTTGGCTAGTTGATCAGCCGCACAGAGATTTCGTTTTAATCTGGGACCTTTACGGCTCTTTTATTGCAAATACAGTCAATCTTCTTTATTATTGTTATTATTATAATTGATTACCATGCAATTAATTACAATTCAATATAGCACTAGCTGCCAGGGCATCTCAACCTATTTAATTACGAATTTCCTCGTAACGAAATTCTCATACCTAAAAGTTCCTCGAATTGTTCCTATCGGATACGTTATAAAAAAGTTTGACTGTACATATGTATGAGATTTACGTGAGAGTTCAGGAAAACGTTCTATAATATTCCCGTAGAATTGCGTTTAGAGGAATTAAAATGAACCAATCTAACAATTATCCAATGTATTCGACAAAAGTATATAGAAATTCAGTTCAAGTAAATTCCAAAGCTAACATTTCCGAATGTAGTTCAACTGATAAGATTTTCTATTGTGAGAAATAAAAGAATTTAAAGACTAATTCCATTGGCATTTCATATTTCCACATAACTGATAAGACCGGACGACTTTGATAGAAATAATAAATTATTCAAATTCCTTGCAGGCTCCACATAAAATCTTTTCACAACAGGAGGAAGTTTGACGTGATAAGCTTCAGAACTTGATACATGCAACTAATCACGTCAATTAGTCATTTCTGTATGAAATGCTATTTATGCCTACCGGGCTCCACCTCTGGTATTTAAAATTACCGAGATGATACAATGAAATGTTATTTGGCAAGACACCACAGAGTCGCTTGAATGCAAAAGATAAATAAAATCCCATTAAACATTCCCTCTCGCCCACAATGAATGTAAATCAGAAGAGAATTTCGATTTTTATTCAAATGACGGTTGTTTAATCGGCAGAAAATACCCCTCTCGTCTTGAACTCGTTGCGGGAATCGTTGCGCAGAGCTCTCTTGACGTTATGATACAATACATCTTACGACTTTCGTTTTTTTAAATCTAAAAAGCCGAACGAAAGTGGGTTTGTATTGCTTGAAAATTGTCAGTATGTATATCACAGGAAATCCTTATTTCATCAACCATCAGTCATTCTCTCTGCGTGTTCGCTCTCTGTCTCTCCCTATGATGACCGTTGTTGAATAATATTTTATACAATTGGTCCTGCTTTCGACGATGGCGGTCTTTTTTTTTCAGCTTTGGCATTTAGTTCAAAACAAATGCAAAAAAATAATTCGTTACAGTGCGAATCAGAGGTTACATAAGATGAATAAAAGGGGTGTGTGTTGTGAATCCGAGGCATTTTTATTTATGGCCATTGTTTACCACTAAAACAATGCAAACGCAAAGCTTTACGCAGCAACATGAGCTGTGCCGTGGCCGCTTCTGCCGCTTCATTATAAAGAATTAATCTGAATCCAAGAACAATCTCTGTTGTTCTGTATGTACCCTCAAAAAGTAGTACTGTGGCGACTGATGGTGCTTTTCTAGCCTTTGTATGTGCTGCACTTCTATGTCGTGGTCGTCTTTGCGCTATGAACTTTATTCAAATTTGTCCATTGCTGTTCGTTGTCGTTGTCGCTGTTGTCGACGTTCCTTTGGTGCTGCTTCATTATATTACTTTTGTGTTTAGTATATGTGCATTTTATTTTCTGTACACATGTACCCAAGTGAATGCACTGTGGACCGACACGGCAACGACGTACTCTCTGGTCATGTACATTTTTTTGCTTTCGTCGTATTGAAAATGTAGTTTTGCCCATTTTTTTTATCGGTTTTTTTTTTTGTATAGTTTTATTGTTTATACGGCTGCACACACACTAAACACGGTCGTTGTTATATTTACAATTGAAATGAATAATAAGCAGAGGCTCGGAAGTAAAATATTCCTCTTCTTTGGAGGAAATGAACATTTTGTTTGATCTAGGATATTTCGGAAGATGTAACCGAAATGAACGGAAGTGCAGCAGGTAACACTAACGATGTATTGTCGACGTTAAAGGGGTTTTGTGTGTTTAAAACGCCTGATTGTACCTTATTCATGACTCTGTTTGATTTGCATGACTGTACACAGATTACGGAGACCCACAGCTAAGCTTTTTTTTTAAAAGCAATGCTACTAGAAGGCACGAAAAGTACTTTGTGCAGTGGATGAACTTCTGAGGAAAGATTTGGAATTGGATTTCTTTTCTACCTTGCTCTTTGTAAGGACATAAATTTAGTACCCTACATTGGAAAATAGAGGTAGAAATCATAATTAAAACTTTTCGGACTGAAACGTTGGTGTTCATCCGCTCTACATGATCTAGCCCCACTAATCGTTGTTACGTTAATGTTTAATGTTATTCAACGTTGATTTTCCGTGCTGTTGTCATTGACAGAATTAATAGTAGAGTCTAGGTAAAACGGATTCTTTCACTGTCTGGGAGAGGAAACTCGGCCGATTATTCTCCCTTTTTATGTAGATAGTTTTCACATAGATCGTCATTTCATCACTCTTTGCTGTGGCCATATGTTCTGCTGTTGTCAGGGTTACTTAGCCGTTTCAACATCGATTACAAAAGACTAAGCGAAGACCACTTATACGGTAGTTTAAAGATTTTGTAAGCCCTTACTGTGTGGATTCGTCAGTTATGTAAGTTTTGACGAGCGACAAGCAAAGCCGTGGGACTGTTTTTCTAATACCGTCAGTAATTTTAAAAAAATCCGAAATCGACCTAGTGTTACGAATTACAAATAGGAGGACACAGACTAGAGTTCGTGAAGCTGTACCATCACTGCTGTTAGCTATGCAGTAATTATGGAAACAAATAGGAAAACCATTGCATAGTTTACTCGACTTTGAGAAAAATCTTATCATCTATTTCTGAGGTCTCCGCAATAAAAGAAAAAGCGCATAAAAGGCACCTCTTGATGTTGGATAGGCTTCACTCGTTTATTGTCAATAAAACCAATTAAAATGTGAAAACTCATGTATTGATGAAAAACCAATCAACACGCTTCGGGGTGCATGCACCACATAGACCACGGATAGTAGTATTCCTTCTCTCATTCGAAGGCTAATCTAAACCCCGCCAAAGCATGTTAACGTTCACTAAATCGATAGATGTTCGCACGCATGACTAAAGTTTTCACCGATGCTATGGTTTTCGCATTTGGGAAAAGAGCAAAACATTATATACCGCGTGTTGTGCTGCTTTGCTTATCTTTTGCAAATGCTTTCCTTCTGTGTAACTTCTCGTAAATCTTCACTCTTTGTTTATCCAATTGTGTGTTTGTTTTCTCTATGTATACCGACGCAATGTTTTTTTTTATTGATTTCACTGAGTTTAAGGTGTACGTATGGCATAATCTGTTTACACCATTCCGAGAGCAACACAAAGTTGTCTTAAAACGTTTAATTGCAATGTTCACACTATTGGTTTTTCTTTTGAAATCTAATTTTGGCTCTAGTGACGTAAGAGCTTTTTCTAAACACAATATCTGAGAAAGAGTTAACGTGCACAGACAGCACCAGACGAAAACCTATCGCATGCAATGTACAAACTTCCTTTAGTCTTTTCTTTGTCGGACGTTAACTTTGCGATGTTGTTCAACCTGTTTTTTTTTCGATTCGTTTCTGAGTCGCTTTTCTTTTTTCACTATCTTTTTTATCAATGTTTCTCCTTTTGATTTTCTGCAATTTTTTGTTTGTCCTCCAGTTTTTTTCAATCCTTTCTCATTGTGCTGCAATTATTGGGAGTCTTTGGGGTTTCTCTCATCGTTCGTTGTAGTAGCAACACCCTTAGTAGGTTTGTTGTCAGATTCGTTTAGATCCAAGTGTTGATATAAACTGAATCTTTTGATTCCAAATTTCCTAGTGTTCTTTCCTCCCCTTGAAGTCTTCTCTTCTCCATAGATTTCCTTTTGACTTTTCTGTATCTCTCTCTCTCTCTAAAAGTTTTGCTTTATTTTGGACCGTTTATCGAGCATGCGCATAGGGAATTAGAGAGACGATAATCTGGAACTTGTACCACTTTTTCTTTGCTCGTTATTTTCTCTTCTACTAGAAGAGAGAACAGAACACAAAACAGACCCACAGCGATGGAAAAATAATAAAATAATTGCGTTCAAATTGAATTTTATTGAGCACCTCGACCGTTCACGCTTTAACTAACTCCTCTTACTCTGCTGGTTACAATTTATTGCACCAAAAGAACAGAAATACTGGTGTGTAGCAGCACCCTTGTAAAAATTATGTATGTGTATATTATTAGCGATAAAGAATTGTTTAATGGATTTGTTGTTTGATGCAATGTACAACTGAATTGGGGAAGTCGGGACACATACGTGTGTCCATTTCTGAAACGCAATCTGCAAAATAGGTTAGAGTGCACGCATGTATTAATGTGTAGGAAGGTGATGTTTCGATTTTATTTTTTGCAACATCCTCCTCCCCTCTACACAATGGGGCAAATTACTAAAGAAATTCTATTGGGTATACATATGTATATGAGGTTTAACAGGAAATCAATATTCAGTTGAGGATTCATCAGTAGCACCGTTCATGACACCTTTCCTTATATTTTCTCTTTCCACTTATTCGTGAAAACAACGCTTTTTATACAAAATCGGTTATAAATATCTAAAAATAGACAAAAGGGGGGAAGAAAATTTGTTTAGAATAAGACAGAAGGAATTAGGTGCAAAAATACGCTTACAAACATTACCAATAGGTTGCATAACTCCGTTATTCAAATTGTTGTGGTGGTTTTGTTGAGGAACACAGCGATGTACGGGTAGGTTTAGTATAGATAACTCTATAACTTAAGACGTTGGTGCAAACATACATACATATGTACATAGTTGCAATGATTTCACTTGTATCAGCTGTTGACTATCTCTAGTGTGACTTTTATCTACCCTCTTCGGCTACCTTGGTTATTGTTATACGTATTTTAATAGCCGATTTTGCTCTTTATGTTCGTGCTCCTGTCAAGAGTCCAGTTCGTACTGCTTGGTATCAAATCAAGTTTTCCATGCATGTGGCGCTACAGTTTGAGGTAAGACTGGGAAAAGACTTTAGTCTGCCCGGTCTTTAGCTAACTCTTTCCAGTAGCGCACTCCAAGCTGGTTGAGCTTCTCGTCTACTTAATCATCCAAGGTCAAGTCGAAGTCATCCATAAATGAGTTGTCAATATGTTTTGGTCCAAAAACTCCAAAAGTCTGAAAAAGGCTGTTACTGACTTTGGAGCACCAAACATTTTTGTTGTCCTGCATATACAGACTTATGTGTCCTAATGGGAGAACTGTTTAAAACGTCAGCTTATAAAGTGCAAAAGCTTACCTAGCTTCTTGTCATTTTTATTGCTCAGTCCGGTCAACTAAAAAGGTTCTCATTGCAAATTTTCCTTTCGGAGGTCGTAAAGAATAACGTGTCTTTGAAATGCGAACCTGACACCTTCGCCATCGGGCAGTTCAACGCTGTACCAAACTCAGCTTTGACAATCGGATTAACTAAATAATCCCAAAATCATGTTTTGTGACTTGATTAAAATATTCGTTAAAATCAAATTAAAATAAATTCTATTGATAACAATCAAGAGTAAACTTAAATCCTAACTGCTTTTTTCACTTTTTCTCTTTCCAGATGTACTAAAATTGCTTTAGGAATGAAACAAGGAACCACCATCCATCGGAAGGACCTTAAAAGACATTAGAAAACTCTATCTGTCTGTCTCTTTCGCCAGCACAAATTTACACTGTAAAGCCGATTTTGTTTTTAAACTCAGTAATGTTATCAGATGTGATGGCTTATAATGTAATGTCAACAGAAACTAGAAATTCTATTGATAACAATAAGCTTAGCCCCCATGATTTTGGGGGCCCACCATCTGCGTTACTATTATCGATAAAGCCAGATGATAACAGTTAAGTGATAAATTAAAAACAAAAAAAAAGTCTCGAAAGAAATAAAAAAAAGAAAAAAGTAACTAATTTAAAAGATGAACTTTGAAAAGCAGTTATAGTAAAAAAAAAAAAAAACTTAAAAAATCAAAAAACAAAAAAAAAAAGAAATACAAAAAAACAGCAAAAAGTAGTTTTAAAAAGAGAATCGTTTAATTTAAGTTTTATTTGTTGCCTGAAACAAAAAAGAAAGGAATTTAATTTTGTTGAACTTCACGTGAAAAAAAGCCGCACAATTCGGAAAGAAGGCTTCGAAAGAAATAGAATCTTATTGTTTAAATAATTCTACGAATGCAAATAGGACCCCTATTTACGTTGCAATGCCATTACAATCGTCCGGAATTATTGTTGTTGATAAGACATCGGTTATAGCTGCGTCGGGCACGACAACAACTCTAACTAATAACAAGTCAAATCTGCAGCAATTTTATGAGCAACAATTCTACGATGGCAGTGTTGGCAATATCATTAGTGAACCGAATAACAATAACGGTACTAGCAATAGCAACAGCAATAACAATCCGCTAATGCGTCGACATCAACGAACGATCTCATCGTCGTCATCGTCGTCGACTCATTCGCCATCGCCTGCATCAATTCAACAGCAACAGCAGCAGCTTAAGCACCATCAGGTTGTTACCACAAGTTTGCAAACTCTTGCCTTCAATCAACAACAACAACAACAGCAGCAGCAGCAGCAAATGAATCAGCTCAATCAGCAGCAGCAACATCACCAACAACAGTCAACAACAACTCATCATGTAGGTGCATCATCATCATCGGGAGGGCCACAGCAATTAATTGTGAGCGAAGAGTACATTGAACACCCGCAAGGCGGAGGAAACACTTCGACAGCGGGTAGTGGCAGCGGGAATGTCATGATATCAACAACAAACGATGTGCTGAATCAGCAGATAATCAAAATTGTGACAGCAGATGGAACTACTGGCAATATGATCATCGATTCTCTGGGTAATGTAACGACCACAAATGGAAGTGGAAGCGCTGGAAGCAATGGTACCTCAAAGGTACACTTTAATAATCTGACAGTTCTGTCAAAACAGGCTAGTTCGACCGGCACTGGAGGTGTTACAACGACATCGGGTCACTTGACTCAGCAGCAACATCATCAACAAACAATAAACTTTGTGAATGCAAAAAATCTGCCCTATATAACGACATCGAAGGGTCAGACAGCAACCGTGCAGAAGATGACCGCCTATAAGACCAACAACGTGGCCATAAAGCAAGCCAATACGCCGCATCAGCACCATGTGTTGACTACAGCCGGAGGACATACGGTAATCGGGCAACAACAGGGACCTCCGCAGCAGCAAGTAGTACAAAAAGTGACAATGCCGCGGAATGTACAAATGGTAACAAGGGTGCAGACGTTGGTGGCACCACAGCATTCGCCGCAGCAGCAACAACAACACATTTCTGCGCAACACGCAAACCCCGGTCAAATGGTAATGCAACAGAAATACGTTCACAACATTGTTACCACAGGCGGTGGTGTAGGCGGTGTTGCAAAGACGAATCTAATAAAGAAATCAACTGGGCAAACGATGAAATTGCAGCAACACAAAATCATCAGCACTCAGCAGCAACAGGGGGTCAAGACGTTTATACAGCAACAACCGAGTGGAGGAGCCGGTCAGCAGCAGCAATATCAGACGATCAACATACACCAAAGTCCGCATCAAACTACAGCTACAGTACTGCCGCAGGCAACACTGAAACACGTTAAGTCACAGAAAATAATCAAGCAGTATAACAATGCGATCAACAATAGCAGCGGTGCTGTCTCAGTGGCGACCATACATCAAAATCACACCGCCAATCCATCGTCTGTCGCGACGTCCGGTACCTACACCATTAGCAATAAGATCAATAATGTCAGTGGTGCTGGAGTGCATCAGCAGCATCACCTCACAACGAAGATATCCAAACATCCTAAGTATGTGATGCAGAATCACATTGTCATTCCTTCATCGAACGCCTCGTCGCTGAATCAGAATCACAAGGTGAACAATGCGAATGGCAACAGCATAATGGTCAATCAACAAATCCTGAACACCATTAATTCGTGCAACAGCGGTTCTGGAACCATAAAGTTTGTGAATGCCCATGGAACTGTGATCCAGCAGCAGCAACAGCAACAGCAGGCGCCAACTATAATAACAACTACACAGAAAGTTCGGACGAATAGTGGCAGCAACGGAGGCAATGGCAATCATCAGTATCAGCAACCACAGCAAGTGCACATAACGCAGCAACAGTTTGTCACAGTCGATAGTGGCAAATCTGAAGGCAATAACATTTACCATATTTCCTCGTCGCCAGCAGGTGGTTACATTCAGAGCGGTAGTTCGCAACAGAATGCTCAACAGAGCTCGCCAATTCATACGGAAGACATTATGATTGTGAACGGTACGCAGATGACTGAAGAGATTTCAGCAAGGATCCTCCAAGGTATGGCGCAAAAATCATTCAACAATCAACGATTCCATCAGCAACAGCAACCTGCCACGGCGAAGATTATCAATCAATCAAGCAGTATGCCACCGCCAACGCAATTAACACTGCAGCAGCAACAGCATCATACAGCGACATCGAATTTGATTCTATCGCCTAAAGAGTACCCGATTTACGGTGTGCAACAGCAGCAATTTCAACAGCAGCAGAGATTGTGCAGCAGTACGCCAAACAGCCGATCGCAGTCGCTAGAGAGAAAATATCATGATACAACGATAAGTACGAAGAAGTCAGCAGCGGAGTACTACAAAACCAAGTAAGTACCGTAGTCCGTCGATTAAAATTTAGATCTTAGTGTTGGAGGGTGGAGTAAGCCTAGTTACGTCCTATAATCCACCCTATGAGCCGCGGGAATATTCACATAATGACTGTTCCCTTTTACTTCCCTCCTTTGGTGTGTCAAACTTCTTTTATCCCACTGACCGTGTTTCCTTTTTATCTTCCTAAAGGAACGACCCAGTCGCCAATCAACATCAGCAGCACCTGCAACAGCATCAACCTGCGACAGTGACAATGGCATCGAGAATTCCAGTTGGAACGACTTTAACTCAACACCACCATCAGCAGCAACAACAACTGGCAGCACAGCAATCATCGGCGGCCGCAGACCAGGATGATGAATTGATTGGTGAAGAGGTGCGCCCTATTCCAGTGAATACAAACGACTTACGGTTGCAAGTGTTGCAAGCCGTGCTGCAAGATCACACCTATGTTGTAGCAATGCCAACACGTTTTCCTGTTGAGCTGCCATCAGTTTCACCTGCAGCATCATCGAACGTTGCCCAACAGCCGCAACAATCGCAAGTGACTGTTGCCACAGCGACTGTTCTGGCAACTGCGCCGGTCGCAGGCCAATCGAAAATCGCACCTGATACGAAGGTTGTTTACTCCACTAGCTGTGGACCAGTGACTGGTGGCAGTGGCAGCGGCAATGTTGGCACAGTATCTCAGTTGTCTATGATAAATGTCACCGCCCAGAATAATCAACATTCTGCTGGTGGAACACCTACAACAACGTCGTACACAATCTACGGACATCAAAGTAAGTGTTTTCGAGAATAACGACGGAAAAAGCGTGTAACTTTTGTTTTTTTGTTTTCAGTTGCACGACCACAGCAAGAGGATGATGCTCACTCCGCGGTTAGCAATGGTTCAACAAGAGTTGCTGGGGCATTGGGTGATATCGATCCTGGCGAAGAGACGGAAACCGCACCAGAAGCCGAAGCCGAGGATGACTCAATAACGCGGTGTATATGTGATTTGACTCACGATGATGGTTACATGATTTGTTGTGATAAGTGCTCGTAAGTCCATAATTCTATTCCATATACATATTCAAAGTTTGGATGTTTTTTTATTTCAATTCGCACTAACACCACCACTGTACTTTTCTTATTTGTTTTCAGTGCATGGCAACATGTCGATTGCATGGGAATCGATCGCCAAAACATCCCCGATGAGTACCTGTGTGAACTATGTCAACCCCGTGAAGTAGATCGCGCACGGGCACGTAATTTGCAGCTGTTGAAGCGCAAAGAACAAACACAAATGCTTTTGAATGCGGCTCAACTTAACGCGGGGGGAACAACGCTTTTGATCCCCAATGAAACAGCAAATGGGGGCACAGGGTCAGTGCAGCAGCAGCAACTCGCTGGAGTGCCAGGCATCGTTGGAAGTGCTTCTCAACAGCTAACTAAGAAAGGTAAACTCATAAAACGAAAGGAGCTAGTTAAGAAGACAAAGAAGGAGAAAACCACATGTGTTGGTGTGGCTCCAAAACGTCGGGAGAACAAGAAGACGACGAAAAGGAAATCAAAGAGCAGCACCAGTGATCCTGTGGACAAGCACGCCGCTAATCTTCGGCAATGGATTGAGAACTACGAACTAGCAGTGACGAATCACTACTCTCCTGAGTTGAGGGCTCGCCTGCATGCGATCAGTAAGCAGCCGAACCTACTGCAGAGCATAACGGCCACCGAAAACAAAGCACTCAAGCACTGCGGCAGTCTGGAGAACAAAGCCACAACTGTGCCACATGCCGGTGGTAAGATTCTTATTAGCAACTTCGACATTGCGCCAAATTCGCCAATTTTCGAACTACGCGGCAAATACATGCTTACCACACAGTACAAAACACAGAACTCTTCAATAAACATGAACAGTCCGCCTCCATCCAATTACCTGCAGACGCTCAAGTCGCACAAAATTCCCGGTGCATTCATATTCTTTTATCAGCTGCCTGGCGACGGGGGACAAAGTGGACCAGAAATATGTGTCGACACACGAACTTACGGCAATGAGGCGCGGTTTGTGCGTCGAAGCTGTCGTCCAAACGCAGTGATTCAACATTTGTTCGAGAAAGGAACCATCCACCTGTACATTGTGTCGCTGACAAATATAATGGCCAGCACGGAAATTACTATTAAGCATGAGCCACACGATTTGCTAGCGCTGGAGAACAAGAAGCAATACAGTTTCGCGATTCAGCCGACCAGCACCGCCTGTGCGTGTGGCCTCACGAAAGATTGTCTCTTTGGAGTGCTGCCACCAATGCCTCCATTTGCTGCAGCAACGAAACCTGTGCGCAGCAACAGTAAGGTTGTGTTAAATGGTTGTGTGGAGAAGAGCGCAACAGCTGCCTCCAAGAAAAAGGCACAAAATATGAATCGCGGTAGATCTACTTCGTCCAGTGGAGACAGCAATGCTGGCCTCCTCAGTCCAAATAATAATAATAATAATAGTTTTGCACCAAATTTGTACAACTCAACCACTTCGATTGCAAGTCTTATGCACGATTCGGGAGTTTACACGTCATCATCTTCACCATCGGTATCGATACCATCGCCACCAACGACGCACATTAGCTCGCCGCCTGTTCAACCGATGCAGGTGCAACTGCAATTGCAGCAGCAACAATTAGTGCCTCAAACGATTCAGCATGTGACTCATGTTAAGCTGACACCACCATCGCCCCAGCAGAAGCAGCCTCCACAACAACAGCAAATTAATAATCTTCCTGCGCCAACACCACCGCCGCATCCAATAACGGAAACGGTGATTGCTGTGCCAATAATAGTGAAAACTGTGCCAGATATTAAACCTACTCCTATTGCAATTGTTGAAGCAACGGCTCCAGCAACTGTTGTTGCTGTTGTAGCACCGCCTCAAATTGTGCAAAAGCCAGAGGAGGTCAAAGTTGAAGTAGCACCGCTACCACAGCCAGTTGTTCAATTGGATTTCGCAGAGACGGAAGCAGAAGCGCCACCACCAGCTCCGCCGCCAACTCTTCCGCAAGCCGAAGTAAAGGATGATGCAGAACAACCACTGGCTGAACCACCAGCACCAGAAGTTGTGGCCAGCTGCAGTGTGCAGCAGGTACAACTAAACCCAATCGCCCATCAGCAGAATGTGATTACGGCGACAGTGAAACCTGCGCCCGATGCTCCACAACCGCCGCCAATGGGTGGCGGCTCACCTGTGAAATCTCCTCAAAAGCCGAGTTGCGGGCGAAAAACTCCCGCCAAGCAACCACGTACGAGTGTGTCTGAAGATTCTTCAAAAAACGGACTCCAACAGCAACAACCACCGACACCAACAACACCGACTCCGCCTAAGCAAGAGGAGAAACGTGAATCACGCAAACTCACCCGTGAAGAACGTAAAATGGAAGCGATTCTTCGGGCCTTCGAAAAAATGGAGAAAAATCAGCAGCGCAAGCAGGAGCTCAAGCAGGCGAAGACTGATGTATCCAAGCGACGTAGTAGTAACTCACCGAGTCCAAAGCGTAGCAACAGCACTGATAGTGGCGCTCCGGTAAACTCAAGCTACCAATCGGTAAAGAAAAGCTCAAGCTCCTTGCGAAAGAAGAAGCGAAAGTCACACAAGTCGTACAATGTAAATAGCAATTCTCAACGAAAGCGTCGGAAAAGCCGAATGAATAGCAATGATTCCGATGGCGCTGCCACGTCAGAGGAATCCACATCGATGCTGTCCCCGCCGATTCAGGGACTGCAGAACTGTACTCCACCGGGTGGAATACCAACGCCGGAAGCGGTGGCCACCAGGCAGTCACAGTTAATGTCACAATTGATGGAGGGAGAAGATCAGCAACAGCCACCAACTGATCAAGAGCAAATGCCACAGAATCCATCATCGGACGCCAATGTCGATGCAGCTGCAGGACTACTTTTAGCTTTTGCTAATCCCGATAAGGATGCTAACACCTCACAGGACAGTGAGTCACTGCAGGAATCAATAAAATCTCCAGAAAGGGCAGATATCTCTGGTGATTCGCAGACAGTATCGCCTCCACCAACACCTACGATCGTCAGTTCAGCTTGTTTGTTAATTGAGGCAGCTGTCGGACCGCTGGAAAATCTTTCTGAATCTGCAGGCAGTTCTGGTGAGTTTAAGTATCCAGCCAAAACCAAAACAAAAAAAGTATTGATGAGCAATTGGTTGAATCAGTCAAGCGACATTCAGCCGAGTTCAGAGAATATGAATGTGATGATGGAGCATCACGCCTCAGTGCCTGAAGTGCAGGGAGAAATTATGATGCAACAGCAGGCACAGCCCTCGGCGACAACAGTCTCTTCAATAGGATTGGATAGCTTGGTTCAAGCGGCCATGTGCGATTATAAACACACGTCAGTAGCCAGCCCGTCATTTATGTCACATGGACCGTCAGGAATGATGAACTGTGATCAGCCACAGAATTTGAGTATCGTGGCAAAGAAAGTGGAGGAATTCATCCATCAGAGCGAGGGTAATGCCATGGAGCCATTACCGCCGATGATGTCTCAACGAAGTGCACTGACATTGCCCTTGCAGGTAAGCACATGCAGCAATAACTCTTCTGTGAAGAAACGCTGGCTTCGGCAAGCTATTTCAGAAGAGACCGATGAGAACTCAACCACTACTCCGTCATCCGCATCACCGTTGCCAAATGGATTTACCACGCCATTGAAAAAGCGACGGTTGGTGATTAACTCTGATGATCCGAATGCCATTACACCTGGAACCGGCGATGAGTGTACTCCCGAAGACTTGAGTCGCCTTAACAGCACAGAATCCAGTGACGCCTTGAAACAAGAAGATGAATGTGAGTTCAAAGAAGAATTGAAGCACGAAATGACCGACATGGAGGACGATGTAGACATTCTGCGATCGCCCAGTCCTGGACAAAAAATGGTAGCTGAAGATAATCTTGTGAAAATTGAACCCGAAGACGTGACTAGTGGAGATGACGTGAAGATCGATGTTGAGCGCGAGGAAAGCCGAGAAGGTGGTGGCGAAAAGTTCGAGTACAAAGAAGAACACAAAGAGGAGGACCAGAATTGCAGTCATTCAGCAAAACTAGAATCAAAAAGTGATTGTAAAGTGGAGAACGTGACTGTAATGAAGGGAGAGGACGACACACATGATCATGTGGAAGTAGTAGATCCTGTTAAGTCTGAAGATGAGTTCGTCGCTGTCGTTGATGAGCCAGTTAAAGTGGCCACGCAACCTTTAGATGTAGTTAAAGAAGACACCAAACCGAAAAAAGAAAAGGCCGAGCATCCTCCTCCGCAACAACCTTCGGAGGAAATTCTACCAGCAGTAAACGCCGAAGAAGTGAAACCACTTCCAAAGAATGAAAAAAAAGAAGATTCATCCCGGAAGAAGCCAAAACTAGAAGACAAGTTTGCTGCGAAGCAGAGGAAATCATCTTCCTCGTCTACACCTCCGATTGCACCAAAGTTAGATTCTTCGGTAGAGAATGAAAATATCCCCGACGAATTGGCAGATATTCAAGAACGCCTCCACTCATTCCACAAGGAGAACATAATGATCCTTCAGTCGCGCAATAAAAAATCAAAATCTCCTAAACATTCCTCGTCGTCCTCGTCCAGTAAGTTGCCATCGCATTCCTCATCTGACTCGCAGAAGAAAAAGACGTCCAAGAAGCCGAAAAAGGATCGCAAATCCCCAAAAGCCGAAGACCTCGGTACAACATCCTCATCAAAATCAAAGAGTGGAAAGAAGTCCTCGTCGTCAACATCAGAAAAGGACAAAAATCGTCATCGAACATCGTCGTCTTCCTCCTCGGCTTCGTCGAAAAAACGTCAATTAAACTTCGGACATATCGACCGTGGAACAAGTCACCACAAACGAAGCAACAGCACTAGCAGCAATAAAGATGAGTGCTCGTCGGCAAAGAAGCGGCGCGAGTCTAGTCGCAGTGAGGATTCCCATAAATCGTCATCTTTGGGTAAATCACATAAGCCGACATCGTTGGCACTGCTGCCGTTCCAAGAACAATCAAAAATAGTCATGCCACAACCACCTAATTCTCAGGCCCAACCACCATCCGTTACCGTACCTGCGCCTGCATCGACTTCTATACCACCGATAACTCCTTTACTAACGCACACCACGATAAAGGACGATGAAGTTAACAAGCATCTCCATCATGCCGCATTGACAATTCCCTGTTTCAATCACACAACTGTCAATACCATGCCCATCGCTGGATATGTCTCAACAAATTCTGGTGTCCCACTTCCGCCAACAACACAGGGCTACGACCTGCAGACGCTGATGAAAGTCCCAGTAGCAGTAGCAGTTTCAGGACAAACGATAGCAGGGACCGCAACAACCCCCAGCGGTCATCATTTGCCCTACTACAACACGATATATGGGAAACTTCTGGACACACCAACCACGCCTTCAGAGTCTACGACCATTGCAACAACGACTACCCCGACAACCCCAACGCCAAACTTGTTGCTCTCCGATTACTTAGATACGAAAACGAAAAGTTATAGTTCATTGGGCGGTTATACATCGCATTCGACGCTCTTTGGTGGTTTGAGTTCTGTTAAACCCTCGACCAGTGTGGTTGTTGCTAATGAGATGGCCCCTACAACAGTTCCAACAACAGCGGTATCAAGTGATGCAATTACATCTCCAGTTGCCGATTCGAATTCAACACGACTTGCAACGACACCGTTGAAAATTCTCACCAAGACTGCCAGTCACGATCCGCGTTTGAATCCAATCCTAACTGCTCCAGAACCACCACCAGCACCAAAGAGAAAGGTAAGTCACTTATAAAAATCTGACTCTCCCACCCAATGCTTACACTTACCTTCATTTTAGCTTTCAATTAACGAATATCGTAAGCGTAAACAACAATCAACCGATAGCAATAGCAATATTGGGTCACCCGAAGGTGATTCAACATTATCCACACCAACAACGCCAGCAATAAAATCCTGTTCACAACAGTCATCAGCGACAGGTGCAAACGAGAATGTATTTGACAATGCATTCGATGATTGCGAACGACGCAATAATTGCAGCAATCTGACTAACAAAATCGATGATACTCCCAAGGGTGAGTTTTAAAAATTCTATATGCAATATTTACGATATTGAAACCGTCGATCATTTTACTTAGCAGTTCAGTTTAGTCCAGCACCAACACTCCTAGAGAAGCAACAGGAAAGTATATCTGAGCGCTTGAAGTCATTGAAAAGTAAACAATCGCCGACGGTCACATCGATTTCATCACTCATAGACTCGGCAACATCATCGCTGCATGGGTCGTCTAATCATTTAAGTTTGCATAAAGGTAAGTGACTGTTAAACATTAAATATAGTAGATTATATTCATAGTCAGTCCTATCAGCTGTCCAACGTACTAATCCAGTGATTTATGCGTTGGACAGTTAAATCAGGGCTATTACATCATGCGCTGATATAGTGATTTATAACGTAAGTCAAGAGAGGTTGAAATGTCTTGTATCCAGTGCAATATAGTCTAGGGCAGTAAAGAGCTGCCTCATGTCTTTGAATGAGATTGCTAAGCAGCGTAACGTCCCACTCTGATAGGTTCCAGGTCTTTAATGACACGCCAGTAAACTGTGCAGCTGACAAACTAGCCACATAAGGCCCTATGCGCACAAGTAGTAGGTATCTCGATATGCTTAAAGCACGTACATATGCCTTTTGCTTAGCCACAAGTCATAGATTGGTATATCTAGCATAGCGCCATAATAACTCTAGACTCATTTGGCATATCCTCGATCGAAAGTGTTAATTGAATTAAGAAAAGACTACTTTTCGAAGGCAAGCCATGCATCGTAGGAAAGCATGCTATGCGATTAACCATCGATTGATTGATTGAATTTTCTTTGCAACTGTCCCGTTCTTCCAAGTATTTATTGCAAAATCCACTCAAAAAGAAAACATGACATGAATACTGTCAATTTAAAAAATTTAAACAGTACTCTGCAATATACATGGGTCTCTTTCCGCGACTTGGAGGCGTCATAATACATACACATATTTACCTGCTCTTCAAACATAAACCATTTTCCATTCTTTTTCTTTCAGACGAATTTATTTCCTCGACATTAAACCGAACCAACTCTGATCTGGACAATTGTTTAGAATCAATTTCATCGTCATCGACATCGTTGGCTTCGTCGAGAGAATCTACACCCGAGCCACGAGAACACTCATCACATGTGTCTTACAACAGTTCAATCAACAAAAGCAATTTATCTTCACTATCCTTATCATTGTCGTCACCCACATCGTCCAGTCTAACGACAACAGCGACAACAACCACCAAAGTAACCATACCGCTAGCAGCTGAAACATCTCTATCCTACTCACCGATCCTGGATACAAGTGCCGACAATTTTGACTCACCCATCGCTGAGTCAATCGAACTACAAAAGGCCGCTGCTATATCATCGTCACAATCCCAACACCAAAAAGAGCCAACCGACAAAGAAGGTTCAACTCCAGCGCACGGTAAGAGAGACTAAGAGTCAAACGAAAATTGCAGTCAGTAGAATGTCCAGACAAAGTGATAAATGAAATCAATCCACATTACCTAACCAACAAAACACTCTTGTTTGTTTGTTTCCCATTGTTTTATTTTTAATTCATTACTTAATATCTCGTTCATATTTTCTTTTTCTCTTAAATCTATCATTTTGAATACAAACACAATAACTATTGTAGACTTAGGTTATGTTTTTTTTCTCTTCTTCATTAGCTATGTTTAGAAAATATTATTTTATAAATATGCCCCTAAACCTTAATTCACCTATTTGTACAAAAATACAAAGAAAAATTCTGGATTTTCATTTGTATTTCCTTAAAAAAAAAAGAAGCAAACCACTCCCCTCTGAACAAAAGAAGTAAATTCTTCTTTTTTTTTTTAATTTAAGTACTCTACTGATTGAAATAATAAAATAACTAAACAAGAAGTATGTATGTGGTTTAGACAAAAGAAAATACACAAAAAGCTATTAACAGTATATATGTATATCATATATATATATATTAACGAATCGAATAAATAAATTGTGTATATTTTTGTATAAAAAAAAAAGAAAAAAGATTCTAAGATAAATAATAAAAAAAAGAAAAATACGAAAAAACTTTATAAAATTAGTTTTTTAAGTGTTTACTGCATAAGAAAAATTAATATATACTAGATTATTGCGAGAGTCCGCTGGTTTGAAACTTATAGAACGCCAATGAACAGAGCGAAGATTGTGAGAGTGAAAGCGAGTGAAAGAGCCACACCAGGGAACCCGCGAGCAAAGCCAGTGAATGTAAAACAAAAACGTAAATTATACACTAAAAACAAGTGAGTGAGAGTGGAACAATGTAAATATTTGTAATTATTATATATAAAAACGTATATATTTCTTCCTTATTTTTCCATCTAATTAAAGTTTTTTATTTTTATTGTAAATATTTATATATAAAACAAACTTAAAAAGAAATCATGTAAAATAGTACAAAAAAAAAAGAAAGAAAAACTAAACTCACACATCGGAATTAAAATTCACATAATTAAATTTGTAAGCAAACATTTACACACGAAAAAACAACAGAAAGAAAAATCCTATCCTTGAAAAATTAGATGTTAAGTAAGAACTTAGAATTAGTAAAATTAGAAAAAAAAAAACAATGAGAACCCTCCAAGAAAAAGAAAAGAATACTTATACAACTTTTTTAAACGAACGTCTGGATTACGTACGTATTTTGTATATATAACCGACTGTAGAAACTACATATTTCTACAGCAATGGAGACAATTTTTAACATATTAAAGCTTTAGATGGTTTCTTTTTGCTTATCTTACTTAAGCCGTTTGTCCACCGCTGCATCGGTTGCTTTGAAAACTATCATGTTTGGAGTCTTGTTGCAAATGCTAAAGATTGTTACTGTCATTAGCAAGAGCACTTCCGTTGCAGCAGTAAACGAACGGGTTGAAATAAGGTCTTGTTTCCCTCCCAGCTAGTGCATGTTCGGTAATTAGGGAGAAATGAAGTCAACAATTATCAAAATCTCGTCAGAAATGTATTTTAGGTCCGCCGCAGGTTAAAGACGCACATAGCACGCTACAAATGCTCGCTATCTATTTATCTATTTGTATAGCAATAGGTACACTAAGTAAGCAATGCTGAATGCCGCGCGATAAATGTACATGCTGCATGCGTCTTCTTCGGGCGACCACATTTCTTGTTTTCTAAAATGTTAACTTAGACATCCTTTCCACTTTCGAAGGAAATTCAAAGAAATCGTTACACGGGGTAATTGCAAACTTATGCATGTGCCGTATACCCACAACAAAGTTGTTGAAAAACGAAAAGTTCATTGCAGTGATGCATATTCATCCACCGGTGGTTGACATATGAATAATTTATTAAATCGGAAACCCATTTTGGTACAAACTGTATCAAGACACGGCGTAATATATTACTAAGGACTAGAGACTAAAAAATTAGTCAGAGACGGCGACTATATTTCTTACAGAAAGCATCGACTGGAATTGGCTTTCTTTAGTTTATAAAAAAAAACTCTTCGCCAAAGGATGCCAGCACATAGGAAAAAAACGAAATATTAATTTTTTCACATTCTCCTCTGTGTCGTCTATCTTTTGAGTCATCTCGCATTGACTCTTACTCCTCTAAACACCAAACATTCTAGTGGATTCAATCTGAACACTGTGTTAACAGCTCAAAAGGTGATATTTTAACATGTATTCTGGTCTACGTTGTTTCTCCTGCTTCCAAATTAAATCGATTTTGATCCCCAATCGTCTGTTTTATTTTTTTAATTTTACAATGAACTGAAAATTTAATTTAAATTTTCTATTTGTTGTAAAATTTGCATTCAGAGGAGATAGTGCGGTTCTCTATTTTAATCTTCCAGCCTTAAAAAAATGTTTTACTTATTCTTTTTTTCTTTAATTTTAAATGAAAAGAATAATACAGACACCACCATAACTGTGAAAAATTTACATTACCTGAATTTGAAAAGAAGTTGTTTGAACAAAACATCTAGTGGTTCATAAGGACATGCGGTATAGAATTTTTAGAGTTACTAATTTAGAAGGTTTTAATCCTTTCCAGTGACAGTTGATTTATTTTTATTTTACCTTATTTATTAATTTATAAATAGTAGGTGTACATCTTAAGGAGTTCTTTTTAGTTACATAAACATATTGGTTTAAATTTTTACATTTTATATAAATATTTTAATGCTTTGTCTTGTATTATATCATAAAAAAACAAATTTTTTATCATAAGGTCTATTTGCTTTGTTTTCCCTATTTTTAAATTTGACAAAATATGAGTTCTTTTGTTTTGTTTTTTAAAAGAAATTTGAAAAATTCAGTATGCACACAATGGTATGGATTTTTATTTAACCTTTTTCCCTTGTAATATAATTATTATTTTTAATTTTAATTTCGAAGTTTAATATTAGTTTTACACATCTATAAATATAAATTATACATATAACATATTAGTTTTTTTTTAAAATAAAAAGAAAGAATTAATCTTCTAATTATATACAAAATATACAATTTTATTATGTTTGTAATCTAAAAGAAAGTGAAAATAAAAAAAAAAGAAACAAAAATCACAACAATATTATTGTTTATTTAAAGCAATTTTTCATATACAAAATGAAAATAAAAATTTAAAATAATTAAAATAATTTTTTGTTTTATTTTTTGATTGGGGCCTTTGAGTTTACTTTGCTTATTTTGAATTTGATTTGATTTGATTTTCATTGTTATTTTCAGTCTCATGAAGTTGAATTATTGCACTCACCGAGAAAGGTGAAACCGTAATTCCGCCACCGAAAACTGACAAGACTATCAACACTTGTAGTGTTGTAGTTTTTTATAGGGCAAGAGCAGCAATTTACTTTTGTTTCACTCTTCCGAAGCATAATGCGTTTTTTTTTACGTTTTGAAATTTAGCCTTAAGTTTGGCTAAACCAATTATTTAGTTCAAACTTGCTCGTCGTTTTGTTTCTGGTCATGTGCCTCAATTCTCCCCAACTTACCCCTGATTATCTTGTCCCAAACGACCCACTCTTCTACCTTGGGTAAGCGGGTTTCATCGCTGGCAATGCAATCCTATCCTTTTCGTAGCGTGTGGCCGATTCCTTGCAGTGGATGCAGAAAAATTCCCTGGGCATATTAAAAAGGTGAATCACAGAAAATATCATAAACAGTAAAATAGAACTTTAAAAGTACAATATCACCTTTCTTCGTTGAAATTCAGTGAATGTTTTATAATTTTCACCTTATTTCCATGCTTAGCTGGGAGTTGAACAAAAAATAATAATTTCAGATATTCAAACATAAATAGAAAACAAATCCAAAAGCTAATTTTTTCCAAAGCAAATCTAAGTAATCAAAAGGCAGTTTTTAGAGAAATTTTATGTGGAAAAAACCACAAGCCGTAGAGTCAATATTATCTTAGAGAATTGCTTTGTAAATATGCAAGGCTATTTAAACGACAATTTGTACAATTAAACATTGAAAAGTATTTGCTAAAATAAGTCTCCAGACGAAAAAAAAAACACTAAAAATACTCATAAATATATTTTTAATATTCGACAACCGACAAGCAACACCACAAATATTTAAAAAGGACATTAAAACTATTTAAATTTCAACTGTAAGATACATTTTTATTCATAGTATTATCCGTTTACAATGATAATTGATTTTTTTAAAATTATAATTGTATACACTTCTATACATTTATACTAAAGAAAAAACATTTTTACAAATTAAAGAAGAATATATTATTAACTTGGGTGTGCTCAGCTCATTTACACTCGTATATTGATATATATAACAGAGAGGGATATTTTATTTTTTTCTTTTGTAAATTTTTTTGTACATATTATAAAACGTAAGTATTTATGTACATTATATATTTAAAGAGTGATGTGAATCATTCGAAAGAGTAGAACAGTTTTACTCTAGTTTCTTACACTTAAATTCAGCAATTGTGCTTAGAATGATTGCTTACCCTGTACAGATATACTATATGGAAAAAATAGAAAGAATATTTTTAAAACTAATGTAAAAAAAAAGAAAACCTTGTTAAACAAAAAACAACTGATGTATTTTAGTTAAGATTTTAATTAATATTAACATTAAGTATATGTTACAAGAAAAAACTTGAAAAAAAAAAAAATAAATAAAAAATAAAAAAAAAGAAACAATTAACAGAAAAATATTTGAAAATAATTAAATAATTGAAAGGATAAATCATAATAAATTTAAAGTGTATTTATTCATCCGGCGCTGGGTGTTTTGTTACTCACAGCCCAAATGTTGGTTTAGATCGTTGGACCAATTTATCTAATGGAAAGTTGCAGTAATGTCGCGGTAACAAGAACACAACAAATGTCAAACTGCAACTCGGATTTACTTGCACGCTGTGAAAGCCAAAAATTGACTAAGAAACTAGTCAGTTTCAAATCTGAAATAACTGCCTTACTCACTTGCTGTCTTTACATTGAGGTTGTTTTGTTAATTGTAATTGTATGCAGAATAATGAAACACAATGAACTCTGAGAACGAAATTGTATGTAACAACACGCGTTTCAAATATAGTGAAAATCCCGAAGTCACCCATACATACAAGCACGGAACAATAACAAACACGACCACAATGTATTTCAATACAAAGTTCGGCGAACGAATGGAAAATAAATTGTAATGTCAGCTGAGTTACGAGATTTCTCAAACTGATTACGATTTTAGGCTCTCAGCCAATAATAACGCCTGATTTTAAAAATAAATTCATTTGCCTACAGTAGTGAACCGGACCAATGCAACACCTTGCCAGTTGTGGAAACACGACGCGGGTGCCCAATGCAGCTGCTCAATAGACCTTTTAACGATTTGACGTTTACCGTCAAATGAGCCTACAAAAGCCTAGAAGAGCGTTTTGAACAATCGAAATTTATGGAAGAAAGTTTCTTTTACTATGAAAGGACTGTGTTTTATTTGTAATTTTGGGAAATTTTAAACGCAGATATTAGAAGAATATCTGTGAAATACGTATTTACATCAATTTTTCGAAAAAGTGTGTATAGATTTGATGTAATAGACAATCAAACCCGTCATAACCGAGTTGGTCACATACACTGATGAATTTCTATCGAATTAATTATTATTTCACAAAGATACTTAATCCAACCTCTCGCTGAAAGAGATTTTAGCAAGTTTCACTAAAAAACTCCTCCGCTTAGTATCTCCAGCATAATGGGGCAATTCGCATGTAATCGCCGTCTTTGACAGGACAATACTGTCGTGGGCAAACGCCGAATCTGAAACTCGCGCAACAATTTTTTTGCTGCTGTGTTTGGTCTCGAGGAGTAACGGCAACAGCAACAACAGCAGTTGCAGTAGCGGTAAACTTGTGAAACGAACTGTGAAAGAATTTTATAGGATCAGTCCCACCGAATGGAATTCTGGAACAAAGGTTAGCTTTGCTTCGATATTTGGTCGATAATATCCCCATTTTAAAGGCCACACATTGTCCGGTGAGGTTAGAATGCAGTTAGTTGACCTATCTGAGTTAAGTTGATGTATTTTTTCCATTGCAAATTGTTGTAGAGATCATAACATTGGAAGTAAAATATTCGCACATAAAGAGTAAGATCGAGCGAGATAAGGTATTTCCTTGGAACGGCCAAAGATATCTTCATTTGCTTTTAGTTCTACAACGCATCACTTCCATTTAAAGACCGTAGATCCCTTAATTTTTTGGAAATTTATTTATTTCAGAAGGTCCGATTTACCAACAACGCCAGCAGTGGATCACACCATTCAAATGCATATGAAAGTCTTCTTATCATGATATTAGCCTGGTAATACTTGCATCATAAAGAATTAGTTACATTCTTTAAATTCATTCTAAAAACGCCACCGTATCATTTCATTTATCTTCTGTAAACAGTTGATCATTTGAGTATGTCTGTTTTGTCTGCCAACATCATACATATATTTGCTAACTCATTTCTTCTCTTCTCTTATATGGAACATAGTTCTCAAAACTGCAACGGTGAAGAACATACCCATTTAAGTTCATCTCAAATACGGACGTCAATGTGGAACTTTGAAGAGTAACATGGAATCTATGGTACATTCACGGGAACGTGCTAACACTGATTAAATTGTGCTCATAATTTGTTTACAGGCCTGAGAGCACCGCCTTTCAACATCATTTCTCCCTTCATTCCTTAAATACTCATGACTTCAATAGTCACCATTTTAAACCACAAAGCTTTTCATCATCATCATCCACTATTTCCTTCATCAGTCTTGCAAACGTCAGACTCTGCTGCAGCGACCGATCTCACCATCAGCATTTTGAATGTAGTCACCAATGTCAACCTTACAATATCAATATAACAACAACAAAGGCTGAAAAATAATAATAACTTCCCGACGTTAAATCGCCTGCAAAAAACTAGTAAACCAGATGCCAGCAGTTAAATCGCATCAACAACACCACTGCATCCGGTTTGGAGCAGCAACACATATAAACAAGATAGTAGTAGATAGAAAGACAAAGCAAGCTGACGCTATCAACAACTCTTAACGGAATTCGATAGCCACTTCAAAATATCAGAAACTACCAGCTGGGCGTACCAAAACAACACTTCAACTCGAGAAGTCCCATCAACTAAGCGATTGCAGCTCAAATACCTCTATAGCTCCTGCTCCTCCTTGTTTTTGAAGCACTAGATTTACAAAAGAACCACAAAAACGGTGTAAAAATTGAAGAAAAATAAAGTATTCATAGAAATTTCAAACCACGTCTTTATTTATCAGGTTTTTTTTTCACATATTGATGTAATATCGCCTAACGGTACGTGCTACGAAAATTCTAGGGTCCGCATTTTGTACAGCGACCTTGTGCACAAAAAACTCCATCCTCATCTTTTCAACCCCGGTCTTCCTTAAACCTCTTTTGGATGTTTTGTCACAAACTTTGCATATTTTGACGTCTCGCCTCATAACGGCACATGCTGTGAAATTTCTGGGGACGCCATCTTGTAGAGCGACCTTAGGAGCACAAAACTGCATCCCAATTTTTTCAGCCCCGGCCTTCCTTAAGCCTCTTTCATGCGTTTCAGGAAAAAATGGCACTTAAAATCTGGGCGCGATAGCTACTACTTTTTCTGGGCGCCTAGTACTTCAGACAAATTTTTGTATGAAATCTCGGAAATACCAACTTCTTCAGCACTGGCCTTACTTACACTGTTCTGAGGCGTTTCAGAAAAAATTGACATTTTCAGGGCTCGTTTTCTTGGCTTTAAGGACAAGTAGAGATCTGAAATAAACGGCAAAAGACCTAGTTTTTGGAAAAAATAATAAGACTGTTATTAAGAATATAGATGCATGACTCTTTTATTGTTTTGATAGAATGTACATCAATATGTATGTGTTTTGGATGGAATGCAGGTAATCTAGGGTTAAGGGCTTGAAAGATAAGTATTCTCCGAGATTTCTAGAGATGATTTGAAGGATATACTATATCGCGGAAACAGTGATGAAAGTGTTTGGGTGATGGGTGGTCAGCGGATATGGATGTGTTATGATGTTAACTAATTTGGCTGGCGCTGATGGTATTGGAGATTTCACTTTCTTGGGTACATCTTCATCAGCCTTAGTTGAAACTTGGGTAGTGGCGAAGGAGTCCAAGCGACCGTTTCGATGGGGTTTCTGATTTGAAATGTTGTTCTGATTTCAGCAGTTTCCATAAAAGTGATGGTCGAATCCAATTGAAGTTGTCGATGACTAGATTGTTAGGTTAACGGGAAAAATGATTTGTTGAAAAAAGATATCAAGGCAGTTGAATAAATAACAGCTTACCGTGTCCTACAAGTCCCGTGATTACAGCCGCTTAAAAAGAAACATCATTAGTTTCGTTGAATAACTGCAGTCCCACGTTGCTACACAATTTGCTGCCGTCAAAAAGTATCTGTCATACCCCACCATCTAAGGCCATTTGTTGGAACTGAAAATCTGTTATCTTTATCGGGGATGTCGTCATCAAGCCGCTGCAGTCATAACTTGATCAGTTGCGATTGATGTCGGTTTCGCAATTGACGAATATGTAGGGTAAGATGGTCTCTGTATTGATTAAGTTAAGTCCGAATGAGGAAGATAATTTGTATAATAATGATCTGGTAGAGAACTTTTGGCTAATTGGCTCAGGATTGTGCCAGATTGGGCGACTTTTCCTTGTTAATGTAACCCATCAGTCCAACGAATAAACGCGTACATCGTTGTGCTAAACAAAGATAGGTGTTTTAAAACAGTGGACAGAGTAATAACTAAGCAAATCAAAGTCATCTTGCCTTACAACCCTTTTTTATTCTGCTCTTATAAACGCTGTTACTCCTTGAATGATGTGGTTTCATAAAAGAGCTGTTAGTCCAGAGACATATTAAGATGTAATTTTGAATGAAAAAAACGTCAACTCAACTCAGATAGATCAAATAAATAAAGTTTTACCTAGCTGTACATGTCCATCAATCAGCGATCTTCTCCAGAACTTGGGACTAGATTTCCACCTACCTTTATCACGAAAGCAGTATTGCGGCATATCTCTCTGTATGTACTGGGCGACGACGATGAGGACTGGGGTCCTCTGTTTTCCATCAAGAAGAAATTTAAGAAGTTAAGCTCCTAAGATTGTAATGTGTCCCATAACTCTAGTTATTAAGTATTGCACTTAAGTTTAAGATTTTTGTCTTCTTGGTTATTTACCTAGAGTAAAGCTCGTAAACCATTCGCCTATCTTACCACACATTAGCTGGCAAATGATTTTATAGATTTCACCTTCTTTTGATAGCCGCAAGTGTTGTTCTCTTCTCCGATTCTTATGTTGAACAAAAGTACTTTAGGATTTCTAAAATATTTTCTTTATTCCTTCATAAATATGAACATAATAATAGTACAAACAAAAAATATATTTATTTTTAATTTTTGAACAAATTAGTTTAGTTTTTTTCTTTCTTTTTATTTATTGATTTCATATAACGATCTTTAGCATTGAAAAAAAGAAAACAGTATATGACTAACTAAATACCATAATCGTTACTCTCGCAGTTCGACGTAATGAGAGTAATTTTTGAAGAAAAAAAAAAAGAAATTAAGACTCAGCTTTGTTCTTTTCATACTAAATACTATTTCAGCAAAATTAATAATATGATTATGAATTAATAATATGATTATGTAGTTGTTTGTTTGTAAATTATTTTACGTGTTTTTTTTTGTTCCTATTTCATGTAAATTAAGTCAGTCCTGATGCCAAAGACGGATTCAGTGGTGCAATTTAACAATAAAAAAATTAGAAAGTCATACTCGGTAGGTGCAGATGCATTGCGTGATTATTTGAATTTGTTATAGAATTTAATAAGGAATACCGATGGCCGATAGAAATAAAAGAAACCCGCTATCATGAGACAGATGCTTTGAAGTAAAATTTGTATGCGTATTGTTTTGTTCCGCTACTGCATACATAGGTCTTTTACACAAAAGTTACCAGGAAACTGACCTTATAAATCCAGTCGAGTGGGCAATTTTCTACACTGTTCCATGAGCTAAGTGGATAATGACGCCAAGCCTGAAGTGTTGATAGCGGCTTAACTATCAGATAAAAACCATCTTAGATTTCTAATTGTCATAATCAGTGGCCATTGCCTTCTGAAACATCTACATCGAATGAAGCTTTTGTTAGATCCACTCTATAAACTACATATATCCTGAGAATGACAAAAACTTTCTCCATAATCTTACAGATTGTCTTGCCATCTTTGACCTTAGAAAGTGAATTTCGTGTTAGAGAACCTCGCAGTCATCTATTCAGGTGACTTCCTTACGTCTCGTAAGAAAGCTACTCCCGACTTTTCAAGGGATGGCAAAGAAAGGATTCAGATTGATGGATTCAGTCTTTACACTATGACAACAACCTATATGTTGTAATGGGTGAGTTTAAAGATTTGTTGACGGGATGGCTTAGTTGTCCGTGAAATATGATCTGTTTCTTCTCTGGCCCTGATGAGTACTAAACTAATAAGTTGTGTTGACTCCTATTTCTTTGAGTTGTGGCGGCGCATTCGTATAAAAAGTATTCATTCATTAAAAGTATTGTAAGACAAAATCAGTGAAAATGTCTATCAAAGCCGTGATGTTATTCTTACTCAATAAGAAGTTCTTGGCTTTAGCTGAGGAACAACCCGGAAGCAATCTAAACCAATGCGCATCGGTATCGCCTACATCTCTCCTCACACTAATAGTACTTTTAAAAAACATAAATAGCTGGCGCGACAGCTCAGGATGAGCCATTCCTAGATTCTCGCAACCAGTCATGTTGTGCACGAATGGAACGGTCCCACAACTTATCGTCGACTTCGAACGGCGAATTAAGAAGCTTTTTCATGACAATTATACTCCCGAAGGCTTGTCATTCACCGACGAGAGGTGGTGCCACAAAAAAAGTTCGGTGGACACGGCTGAACCCACGCAGCTCGCACTAACCACTGAGCCACGACGGCCACACCTTGAGCATTTACAGCGGGCGATTATTCCGGATCAAAGCTTTAAATTTACTTATTTCTAAAGGCCATTGGCTTTTCAATAATTATTTTACTGTTTGTGCATGAATATGAATATGTATAGCAAAATATAATATAGTGTTAATAATTTACTACCAAAATAAATAATTTTTCTTAAAAAGAATATAATTTAACTTTTTTTTCATTTTGTTTAAATATTAGTAACAACAATAACAAGGCCAAAAACATTGGTGAAATAAATAAAGCGAATGCAAAGAATTTGAATGTTTTTTTTTTCTAATTTTTAAGTATATATATTCTTTTTGCGTTTTTTTGTTTTCTTTAAAACACTTAATATTTTATTTATTTTAATTCTTATGGTGTTTTTTGGAAAATTTTCAAGGAAACATTTATTGATAGTTTTATACTTTATTGCAGTTCCTATATTAATGTGATTTTTTTGTGATTTCTGTGTGGCACAGTTCGAGATCGGCGGATGTTTTTATATTTTAAATTGTATAGTTTTACTATTTCTTTTATACATATATATTTATAACATCCTAGTAGACACACGTAGTGCTTTTTGTTGTAAAATAATGGTGTAATCGGATAATTTTGTTTTGTTATTTCTTTTGCAATTCTATTGAATTGTGGACAATTTTGCAACTCAGGTGATAATTATTGGAACACAAGGTATAAATAAAATAAATAATTGTAAAAAAAATCGTTGTAATAGATTGCACATAGAGTAAAAATGGGATAGGAGCAGTTTTGAAAGCTTGTCAGTTCGAAAAAAGTCCCTTGACTGTATTCGATTAGAACTTGTAAAGAGAGGTAGTTCAAATTCGAATTTGGTTGGCTTTAATAAGAGACGCAAAAAAAAAATCCGATATTAATTTCGTCTGTTTCTTCATTTTAAAACAACTAACAAACTTTCTATAAATAGGAGAGGAAAGGTAAGGGATATAGTATCACGAGAATGGTAAGGCTTACATATCTACATCAAAGTACATATGAACAAATGGTTAAGCTAAATTGAGCATATATTTAACAAAATTTCCAATTCATTCTAAAAAAAACTACATAAGATTTCTTGTGGCGGAATTGAGAAAAAACTGCCTTAAAGATATGCGTAGGTTCCTGGACACAATAAGACAAAAAGGCTGCAGAAAAAGTCTTCGTCTGAGAGACGACACGATCAACTTGTCTTACTTGGCTTGACTCTAGAGAGTTTAGTCATCGACTATCTCACAAACATAGTGGATGAATCGATGGTTGGATGTTGTAGAAATAGGGTAACAACTGATTGGCACCAACCTGCGGTGCTGACCAGCTTGGCGGCTGTGATTACGCAACAATTGTGCTCATTTTCCCTCCATCATGTCTGTCTTCCCGGACTTTATAAACTCATACGCACGAGTGTTCACCAAAATAGAAAAATATCAACACTATAGACACGATAGCGAACGAATTTTTTGATCGATCCAACGGTGGCATTATAAGGGAAACAGCACCTTATTTGGGCTATTTCGACATATTTGGTGCTCAGGCCGATAGACATTGTCTTAGGGTTTTTTTTCTTGTACATAAAAACTTGTTTTCTAGTTTGGGGTTTATGCCGTCAAGATAATTGCCCGGCCACATAAAAAATGCATGTTACGTATCTACCACAAATCTTGGATAAGGATAATACTACTGTTTTGTTGACGACCCTGGCACAGAAATAAGCAACAGTTCTGCAGGTGGAATGTTAGGAACCATAACAGATCGCGTAAAGCCAAACAATTAGTAGAGACACTAGGCTACAAAAGTGGGATGTGATGTAATATGGAGAATTCTACAGAGAGCAAAAGCAGAGTTATTTGAATGCCGATTTGTCAAGCTTCAAATAGTCGCACGCTTCTGACACGTCTTGAACGTCTTATGAAAATTCGCTTCCAGACTTAATTCGCTAACATCATTATGTTTGAGAGGCCATAGACTACAAGGACGACGTTATCAAAGAAAATGTTTACAAAATCCTCAACAAATCATATGAGCACGTGGAGTGCGCAATTGTACGCAGTTAGCTAAGGACAGGGCTAATTGATATAACGCCACCCAAGTGAGTAAGTAAGACCAATATTTTCAATTCTAGACTCTACCTATAACAGCTGAAGCTTATTCGCTTATTTTGCAAAAAAGGCTTTGTATAAAAAGACTTGCGTGTCGATCTTGTCTTGAAATTGATGTGAAAACCTTGTTTTGTTTCTGAAAATGACTGAAATATTCACAGATTTTGAGCTTCATTTAAAAGGACGTAAAAATATTTTTCGCTTAACCATCGATGTAGACTTATATAAATGTACGTAAATACACATGTCAACGGAAAAAATAAATAAAACATGTTCCTAATAACTTGTAAGTAAAATACTCGTTGTAACAGTTTTTGATTTAACAAAAAAAAAACTTACTTTTCATATTGCCACAGACACAACAAGAAACCATAAACGAATCTCAGAACCCAACAAAAAAAAAACTTAATATTCAACTAAAAACTACATGCTAAAGGAAAAAAAATCACTTACTTAGCAAAAAAGGAGTAAATGTTAAAATAAAAAAAAAACAATACATTTTATGTATATAAATACACAGGGGCGAAATACTTGGAATATAATATATCATATATATAAAAAAAAATACATTCCTAGGCAAAAAGCATTAAAAATAATCACTAATCATATTAATTTAGGATGGACTTCCTGATACGCTTCTAACTTGAAATTTCTTCGTTTTACCGCGGTTGGTTTTATGTTTTTCAAAAATCATTTCAAAATGAACGTTGATCACAATTTTGTTTGTTTTTCTTTTCTTTTGTTTTTTTTTTTAAATAAAATACAAATTAAGTTTTAGTATTTGGTTTGCATTAGATTTCTAATTAATTAATTAATTATTCTTTACTTCTAGGCTCACATGATAAATTTAAGGTTATTTGCGCTTTCATTTCTGTGCTGCTACAGCTGCCTTGTTCATGCATGTTTCATTTATATAGAATCACAAGCTTTAACGTTTCTGTTTCTTTCTTTTTTTTATAGAATTTTCTTATAGCTGCTGATATCTACTTAAGAATTATGTGATATATGTATCTCTTGTGTTGTTTTTTTTTTCTTTCTTTTTTACGCAACGAATTTGTTCCCGATCATTAGTTTTAAGAATTTTGAATACCACTTGACAAACCTTATGACCTGTTCGTACTTGAAGATACATAGGCATGATCCTCATCACTGGACTCATTGGATGTGAGTGTCCATCGATTCTCGAGAGACTGTTGATTTGAAGATGACGATTGAGCATTTCCACTCAATGATCCGACGCCATAGTGAAATGATTGTGACCGCGTAACTGTTGAACTGATGTTATGGAGCAGAAAGAGATAAAAATTTGTATTAAAACCTTCGAAGCTTTATTATTTCCTTTTTTTTAAAGCTTCAATAGCACAGGCATGTTGTAGTTGCAAGTTATGACATTGCTGTTGCCAAAATGTGGTGAGATTTGTTAGTAAGTGCAAGGGTGTTCCAAAAATTGTTAACTTTTACTTTTGTTATGAGAACTACAAAACTAATAAGCGGTGGATCGTTCGAATGCGCAAACTATTTTCTACAATGAGGTTAGATCAGGTGAACTGAAGGGTCACACCTCCAGTCTGATCTAATGGTCTGCCACAGAAGAATGTTCAGATATTGAGAGCAGAACTTCAATAGAAGATTTAACATTAAAATACCAAGCAGTGAGGGCTGGGACGATGAGTTAGCCTTTTATCCAAAATGGACGTTAAAACAGGAACTGGCATTTTCTGTGAACCCGAACGTATCAATTTTTTCTTCAAAATTAGAAAGGGGTTCGGAGTCTTTTAAGCTGATGTTACAAGTCTCAAGCTGTGAGAGGGTCTGGATAGCGATAGATTCGAAAACTATCGGATGCTCAAAACTTACATTCATAAAGTCCGTAGCCAGGTGCTTGCTTTATTTCCTCGTGGTGGTATAAACTCATACAAGCAGGCTTAAGTTGTAAGTGTGAATGATTTAGTGGTTCTCACCTGCTAACTAGAAGGAGATCTTCTACGACCAACTATGTAGGTGCCGTCTACAACACAACACCAAATGGAAAAATCGTCATGGTGATAGGAAACTGGAATGCCAAGGAAGGCAGTGACTATGAGAGGCTCAGACATACATACATATAATCAGACAGCACGCACTAGGCAGCCGCTATGACAAAGGCGAATGATTTGTAGATTTCTGCATTGAGTACAAGCTCTGCTACAAAGTCAGTTAGCTTGCAACTAAGACACGAGCAATTTACAATCGAGTTGACCGTTTTGCCATCTGCCACTGTTTTAGAAGTAGTCTCCCTTGAGGTCCTGGGCAGACGCGGAGTCGTTATGGAAATGGTACGAGATTACAACAATTATGATGCAAATACAGTTTCTGCGCAATTGCTGCTTACTAATAAAGTTCGACAATCCCACGTCACACACGAAGACCTAGATATAACATCGACCGACCAAGGGATCCTTCAGTCCGCCAATAATTCAGGGACGACCTTTCGCTAGGAGTGGACACGAGCAGTAGCTTATAATCATTGGTGTTCTGTGGAAAATGTTTTCATAACTGACAGGGAGATCATAGCACGCGGCTTCCTGGAGATGAATCGACGATCGAAAGCAGCTGAAAGCTTGCATTGCAGCTACTCCAGCAGCAGGGAGAAAAGCAAGTTGGAGTCAAAATATCATGAAAGAAGTGCAACATAGAGGGCGACGAAAATATGACTGTGACTTTTTTTTACCCATAAAGGGTAAAATAGTAGAATTTGTTGATGACAGCGCAATGGAAATGTAGTCGACGGAAATCGTCAGCCAGAAAGACTAGAAAGCATAAGAATATGGCAAGAACGTTACAAAGAGGAAGGCAGCTGTACACACCGGCCACAGAGTAGACCTGAAGGGATGTACAGCAAAAACAAAGGCCATAAGCCTATCGAACTCAAACGTTCATCTGAACATTGTACAGAAGGTCAAAAATTCGACTGTTCGGAGTGCTTTCCAAAATCTGCGAAAGTAATGGTTTCAGCACTTAAACCTTCGCACACTTTACCGATGAGCAGGAGAACAAGATGGTGCGCAGGCGTGCTTGACGCACTATTTAATTAAATTTAATTAAATAAGTAAATGAATAAGCAGTTTGGGCTTATCGTCAGAATTTAGGAATTTTCTTTAATGATCGTAGAAGAACATGTCTGTAATTACTGCACAAAAGTTCGTTCTATCTTTCTTCTTGAAGCGAAACAAATACATCGTTAACTTATGGAACACCCTATAAGATGAAAACAATTCGAGACCACAAAGTGAGAATGAGTGAAAGATTATTGCGATTTTTTATTTATTCCAATATCTATGCAGATTGTTAATGTGATAAATATTTGTTTAGTTATGTGAGTTTGTAAATATTTTTGGCTTTAAATAATAACTTTGGATAAAACTTATTTTGAAGAAAAAAAAAAATCGTTATAAATTCTAAGTAAAAGCAATTTGAAAGCGGCAACCTTCACTTGTGAAAGAAAACTGAAAATATATTCATATCATCGCTGTGGAGAAAGCCAAAGTTTAGCGTGTGTTATTGATCTAAAATTTGTTCAATAAAAATAAAACCCATGCTTTAAGAAACACTACCTGAAACTAACTTTAAGTAAAAAAAAAAACGAAATTACGTTCAACGCATAAATTATACACGAATAGTGAATTCTTGGGAATATGTACATGACTTTCATTAGCTTTTCAATGAATATGTAATCGCAAGACAATAAAGACAATTTTATGCAAAACCTCAATTCGTCAATTTTTGGCGAATAATTGAATAGCAAATTAATCAAATAATTTATAAGAGTAAATGTTTATTTATCGGTTTAAATTTTAATCTTGCTGTTGATGTGAATTTTTTCATTTTGTTGTTTTATGTAATGACACGAGTGGCTCGTTGATCGTTAGTCAACCATCTATCAGTTGACTGTGACGTTTAACACTGGACTTCAATAAAAAAAAAAAACAAGCTAGATGAAGTACTTAATTTTTCAATCACGTTGCAATAATAACGCAAAAAAAAAACATTAAGTCAAATGCCCAAATGAAACGCAATAAGGAGTACCATCTGGCAGATGGTTGAAAATTCTTTGTCTATGACTTTTATACGACAAAATTTAATGATAAATTTGAATAACTTTAGTTCAAATGAAGTTGAACCGTGATCACAGATGTGCAAACAAGGTGGCAGACCATACGCCGTCTCAGAGGAAGGACGTTTAATATAATCGAAGGAGTTCAATCCAAAGATGGTGTACTTCTTTCCAATGAGAAAGACATCTTGCGCAGATGGGCGAGCACTTTTCGGAGCTGTTCAATCCTGAACATGGCACTGAGGATGGCAGACCCATGATGTTGAGTAGGGCGGAGAATAGTCCCACCGTAGAGGAGGTGACTTTGGCGATTAAAGCACTAAAACTCGGCAGATCTATTGGTGTGGATGAAATCCGGCCAAAAATGCTCAAGGCTTTGGGTAAAGAGGGAGTTAAATGGCTCTCTCGTGTCATTAAAGTGCCCTGGGAATACGTTGAAGCACCTTTCGTTGTGGGCGTTGCACTTCACTAGAGATGCGTTCTGTCACCTCTCCTTTCAAGAGTATACATGGATTGGATGTTACAGCGCAGCCGTGCCGAGGAACGGTTCGAATTGGGAGACTTAAGGATAAGTCATCTGCTTTTCGCTGATGACTTGGTCATCCTTACGCCCACCCAGACCGAACTTCAGCGCGCACCAGATAGGTTCGTCGCCGTCTGTGTTGAAGCTGGTAAACGTGAACGAATCAGAGGACTCTGCATGTTAGTGGAGTCCCATTGAAACAGGTGGAGAAGTTTAAGAATTTCAGGGTCTTATTGACGAGTGATGGAAGGAACAATACCGAGTTATCCTGTAGGATTGGTCAGGCTGGAGCAAATTTGAGACAGTTTGGTCAATCTGTTATCAGGAGGGTTGAACTTGGCATCGGAGCTAAGCTATCGGTCTTCAATTCAGTGTTTGTTTCGACCCTCAACCATGGTCATGAGGTTTGGATAATGACTGAAAGAATGAGATCGCGGATACAAGCCGCCGAACTAAGATTTCTTCGTTGTATTGCTAGGGAAACTCGTCGAGATAGAGTTAGGAACACAAGAATACGCGAGACACTCAATGTCGAGCAGCTACTTCTTCGAACGGCGAGGTCCATACTTTGATGGTTGGGCGACATTAAACACATGCCCCCAACTCGGCTTCCAAGACGTGCCATGGAATCCGTGCCATCTCCAATTTCTCGGATAAGCCTACGATATTGACATAATCGAAAGAACACAGCGTTATGTCACTGGCGCGATCGTGAGTATTGAGACGGAGATGGAGATGGGAGATGGGTTTAGAGAGCAATGAGGGCAAGACCAAGTATATGCTGTCAACAAGAAAGGACATCCAACACCGACGTCTCGGACAGAACGTCACAATATACAGTTGAAACTTTGAGGTAGTTAACCTTCCTATACCCGCGCATTGGTCTGTGAGACCAATGAAGAAGTACATTTTTTAAGAGGCTTAATAAAAAAACTGTCATTTATTTGTTAAATACAATAACTAATATAAAGCTGTTTTATTTCGTTAAAAATATATCACTCTAGTGATTAAAACAAATTTCATAAAAATATTCGAAGTAGAAGAGAAACTACGGGCTGTTGAGTTTCGGTCCCAGGGACCGTGCGCGGGTATGCGTGTAATATTTTTTGACGCGGGTATAGGAAGGTTAAGCACTACCTAGGCTCCGCAATCAATTCAGACAACGACACCAGCACTGAGATCAAATGAAGAATAACTTTTGCCAGTCGTTGTTTCTTTGGTCTAAGAAGGCAATTGAGTAGCAAAGCCCTCTCTCGAACGACTAAGGTGACCCTTTTCTAAAATCTTTACCGTCCCAGTCCTGCTCTATGTCGCAGAGGTACGGATTCTGTCAAAAGCAGATGAGGCTTCTCTTGGCTATTACGAGAGGAAAATTCTTTGGGTGATTTTCGGTCCCGTCTGCATAGATGGTGTATGGAGGAGGAGATACGACATTGAAGAGTGAAGGTCCAACGACGGAGGTGGCTGGGTCAGGTAGAGGGGATGGACACCAAAGCTTCGGCTAGGAAAATCTCTGAATACAAATCAGAGGGATGGCGCAGTAGAGTAAGACCGCGACTCACATGGCGCAAGCAACTTGGTGTGCAAAACTCAAGGCAGCTGACTAAAGATCGATCCGGCTGGAGACGCTGGTTAGTTGAAACCCAGGTACAACTGGGACTGTAACGCCACCTTAAGTAAGTAAGGTTAAATGAGAAATGGACCTTTTATATGATCTAAGTAAGCCCTTTCCTCATATTGTCCATCCATTGAACCTAACCTACGTTTTGGAAAAGTAGTCAGGTTCAGGTTCAAATTACCTCGCAAAAAATGTTGTTCTTTTGATTGTTTGGTTAAGATAAATCATAACTTGATTACAAATGCATAAAGAGGACAAACAATTCTCAGTTTTTTCTCTTTCATATGGATCATATTTTCCATTAGTTTTACACTATTCACCCAATTCCTCCGCACTTTTAATTTCGCCTAACTAAAATAATGAAAAACACTTTAATTAAATTAATGTTATGGCTCCGTCCTATTTACATGCCGCCGCTCCCAAATATGGTGTGCGAAAAATATATCCATATCATGGAGACAAACCACACATCTTGTCTAACTCAAGGCAGTTTACTCGTTCTCATTTAATAAACATGAGCCAGAAGAAAGACACTTTTTCTTTCGTTAAACCGGAAATATCGATCTAAAAAGTTCTGTGTAAGCAAGTTCACGTAACGTCAACCCCAACATGTTTGCATTCCCATCCCACTGTGACACAAGACACATAACACTTGCTTAGCTTCAAGATTGCTATCCACTGGCTTTGGTCAATAGAGAATATTATTTCCACTGTCTCGCGTATCCCGATGACCTACATTCGAGTGATATTTTAATGAAATTCAATGGCAAAAACGTAATTTTATAACTCCTTGCTGTAGAAAAGAAAGGTGATTGCATTTATGGAACATCTGTGCAATTGAGTGCATCTCCATCTCATTCTCATAAATCAGGAAACAAAAAACGCAGTAAAAATGTGTGTAATTGCCAGTAAATTGTAGTTTAATCGTCTTTTCGCATTTAATTACCATAAACGATGCCACCACCATCGGATCGTGTACAATTATAGAAATTAAATCTCTTGGAATACTTAACATTGTTCACTTTACTCCATCGGAGTATAAGTTGTGGTTTTTTACTTCTACAAAAACGAAAATTAAATAAATAAAAAAATAATTTATATAAAGGTGAGCTTTTATGGAGAGAACGTGTGTCCGACTAAATTTGATAAATGAAATGAAAATAAAAAAAAAAAAAAAAAACTTAAACAAATGTATTGAAGGCCGCAGATGATGATGATGCGCAACCCGTAAACTACTGATATCATCTTCTTGGCAAAATATTGACTAATAGTCAATATAATTAATTCAAAAGTGAGTACGTTTCAGGCTGCTGGCTCATCCCCTTGAGCAGATTGAAGAGAAAATTAAACAAAAAACAAATTGCATGTAAAGTGTGTTCGAAACTAACCTCTGCAGAGAAACAAGATTTCGTTTTAGGATTTCTATGACAACACAACGATTTGAACCAAATGGAATAAATGAGGTTATCCACAGCAGCACCAAAAGAATTCTCCGAATGAAACCGACAATGGTATCCACACCACACTTCCGGTCAATTTCCTTGAAATTAAAGTTTTAAGCGTTAAGGTAATGTGGCATTAAGCAAATTTCTAGCCACACCACCTGTCACTAGCTAAAGCCTATAAAGCAAAGCTCTCCGCAAAAACAAGGTCGATCTCAACCCAGAACTCTTGCATGGGCGACATTGATGCCATACTCAAGAAGGGAAAACAATTCGTCATAATTCTGGACTCAAAATTGAGCTGAAAAAATTACACCAAAAAGGTTGTATATTGCCTTCTATGAATTTAAAAGGTTGTCCGCCAATACAGGTATCTTAGGTTGTGCACTGGCTCTACACCGCAAAAATACATCCCATTCTATGTATTCCATGGTGCAAAGTGCTTGAGACAATTATTTCTGAGTCCGACAAAAACGCCGCACTCAGACTAAGGAGTTAAGTCTTCGAACGAACTATACCTTCAGTCTCGGCTCCATTTAGACCCGAAGGCCTACCACAGAAGATCCAACTAGAATTAACATCAAGCAGAAAAGATTGGGATGATTTTTTACTGCGCTCCTATGAACAGTTAGCCTTCATCCAGACGGATTCAGACGGTTGTAAAATGGACGGTGGAACAAAAGCTGGCATTCTCTCTGAGTTCCGAGACATATGTATATTATTTCTTCATAAATCGAAGATGGCTGTAGCGCACTAAGCAAAGGATCACACAAGACAGGCTCAAGAAACTCCAAAGACTAGATTGTGTGTGCATTACGGGTGCTATGAGAACAACTCCAACTGCAGCGCTAGAAGTTATCCTCAACCTTCCACCGCTCCATCTTTAGATACAGAAAGAAGCCATGATTAACGCAGTTATGCTCATATCTGAAGATGATGCTAACTCTAAGCTAGTCCATCTTGACATAGATTGATGGCCAAGACTATTCTGTGGTTAACCAGAATGCAAAGTGCGCCTTAAAATTTGGCTGAAAAACAGAGCTTACTATTACTGGACGAATACTGAAGGTAACAGGCAAGCTAAAATGTTCAAACATCTCCCATACCAGAACGAAACAACTCCTAGGACTAACCAGAAGTCAGCTTCGAATGGTAACTGGCTTCCTAATGGGACACTGTCGAGTCAAAAACACCTAATGACTATGGGAATAGTACAAGACAACACATGCAGAATGTGCAACGATGACCAAGAATCAGCAGAACACATTTTATGTCACTGTAACTGTTTAATCAGAATCGTCATTGTCATTTAAGCAAATTCTACCTCGAAACGGAGGATATACATACATATCTACCAGCTCATTCGAATTCAGGCATCATGAGTGAGCTCTAAACGAAAGAAATCACAATAGCCGGAGTAATAAAGTGACACGGTCCCACCTCTTCCTACAATCTGGGTGTAGCGCCTTTTAAGTCAAGGTCACCGCTGCAAGGATATTTAAAGTTGAAGGGGTACGACATGTTTGCATACTTTGACTATTGCTATTCCTGGTGGTTATCACCATTTTTTTGGAGGAAAACAGAGGTATTCCATGGACAACGATATTTTATCTGAAACTACCTGCGAGACTACCTGCTTTCACACAGGATTATGAACCTACATCCAATGACCACAACCTTGAAACCGAACTCGAACGAAAATGCGATTAAAACAAATCACCTAATTCTTTCGAGGAGAGGATTTCAAAAATGTTTGTTCAAAACACGTAGGACCACAACTTACAAGGCATATTTTGTTGTTCGAATGTCCCAAGAGAATGGATTCAATATTATCCATCTGCCCCAGCATCCTTAGAAGTCTGGTACCAAAACCACATTCATTTTAACTAAAAGGTAATAGACAGCGTAGTCGACATGCACTGCTTCAAACCTTGTCAGGAAAACTCAAGTTACCTAATGAACGATTAAGAATCACATTTCTTAACATAAAATTGTGAAGAAATACGGCTTACGCTAACTAGATGTTCATAAATTACAAGAGGAGGCTTTTTAAGGTTTGATTTGGTGAAAGCTTTAGACTTGCAAAATGCAGAAAATATGGAAAAAATGTGAGACAATCTTGTGGCCTTTAAGACTGCGTTTACTTATGGAAACCAATAGTTGACTTTGCAGTTGACTTTTGGAGTTCCCAACGAATTAGTTTGTAAGCTGCTATATTAAATTCAGAAGCAATAATGTTGAAATTAGTAACCTGCTTGCGAAGCGATTGCTTCGAAGGTAATTGCTTCTGTACCAAGTCTATGACTTACAAGGTGTTTGGTTAGATGATCTTTAAACCACTCTATTCCGAACAAATATGTACTGCCAAAAGCCATGCGTTACAGTTGTTCGCGTTTTCGATCTAATTTGCAAAATAAAAAACAACTTAGTCCAGTTAAACCTACTGTGGAATGGTTTCTGTAGGTCTTTTGAAAAAAAAAATCTTCCGAAAGCCTTGAAAAACATAAGTCGAATTTTGTCCGCAACTGACAAATAAAAGTCGTTTAATCTTCTAGAAACGACAACTTTCTAAGAAGATGCCAGCACGGACCGCAGATCAAGAGGCAAAAAAGGTTTCATTTCATCGATTTCAAATCGATAAATGAATAAATTTACGCATGTGAAGAGCGCGTGAAGGTAGCTCAATTTTATTGCTCGTTATTTATGCAAAAATTCAGAAAAGAAATGTAGGTGTCATTTGACTGTTTTACAACACCACCAATCACATAGTGTGACTCACCACTTAATTTTGTCTTCCGAGTCAAAGGTTTAGACAGCAATGCACGCTTCAGGTTCCACAAGATCATCTTGGCGTCAAAACCTGACTTAAAAAGGGCAAAACCATAACTTTTAATGCTTTAAACGCAAAAAAAAAAAAAGTTGCGACAGAACTTAATGAGATTCAAATGGTCAGCAAGCATTAAATGATTCAAACCTCACAGGCATATTGTGAAGGACGCCTCTTTTTCGATTCAGGAAATTCCAACTGCTAAAACGCGATTCGACGGCATAATAAACGACTTAAAATTTAAAGAACCCACAAGGGAATAAAGGAGTTTAGCTTCAAAAAAGAATCTACCGTAGTAGGAGATAATCTTATCTATCTTACAGTGCAATACTTTTTCTTAGTGTAACACTGTGTGTTCGATTCTCAAAAAAGAACCTTCCGGTAGAAGCCGCAAGAGACGAAAATTTCCACCTTAAGAATGAATTTGTACTCATTACCTCGAAATGTGTAAGGATTTTCAATTTTAACAAAATCCGAGCATTTTTAAAGAATTTCAAGATGGCGGATCCAAGATGGCGCCCAAATTGGTAGCAGGCGGATTCTGGTGACTGTTATCTGCTATATTACTCATGTTAAAAAACCAAACCGGAAGTTAGGATTTGTTTGAGTTGTGAATTGTACCATTCGACACATAAAAAGGGGCGTAACCCGCCCCCCCTCTCGACCGATTACGCCTTAGCCGAGCTATTCGCCATACGAACGTGTATACCAAATTTTATTCAAATCGGTTTATAACTGCGGCCTAAATCGTGTCCACAAGAATCCGTTATATTGCATATATATATATACATACATATATATATAGATATATGTACATACATATGTACATATGTATATATATATAAATTTTTTAACGGAGTATGAGGTTAGTGTTTGCTATGATAGCGAAGACAAATGGCATTCAAATTTTTTGAAAATCGCGTCATGAGGACCTCTGCAATAGGTGGGTATTTCTATGAAATCCACCTAAAAGGACACGCTTTACACTACGCCAAATCATCGATAATAAGATCCTTTCTGCTGTATTGTGTAAGAACTTAAAGTGTTTTGGTTCATATTAGAGGAGCTTAAGGCGAGGAAAGTCCACGACTTAGACAAGACGACATCTTAAACATCGTTCTTAGAAGGATTGTGTACAATTCGCACGCCACACGCTAGAGGTACAATCTTTCAAAGGCCGCATACACTTACATATGCCGGTGAAATTGACATAAGTTCTTCCACGGCGCTGTGTGATGTCAATAGCACGATCGTGGGTATTGAGGCGGATGCGGCGAGGAAAGCTTTAACCATGAACGATAGTAAAACAAAAAACATGCTATCAGCAAAAAATAACAACCAACACCAACGTCTCTGATAAGACTTCACCCTAAACAAATATTACTTTCAATTTAGATAAAGCCACCAGCGATGAAGTCAATCGCAGAATAGATCCTGTCAGCTGTTGTTTCTTAAGGTTAAGATAGCAATTGAGTAGAAAAGCACTCTTTCTTGAACAACCTACATACACAATGTGACCTGCCCTTGCCAAATATTTTTTTGTAAAAGGATATCGGTTTACATGGCACTACTTGTGAGGCTGCTGTGACCTAAAAGATCCAAGAGTAAAGAGCAGTATCTACCTAGCGGAAAGAAAAAGCGCAACAGTACTGAATAGCAACTGAAGATAACAGACAAGCCAACAAATTTCGACTAATGTCTTCCCAAACGGGAATGAATCAACATCCAAAACTGACGAGAAGTCAGAGTCGTACAGTCACAGGGTTCCTGACGGCGTACTGCCGAATCGAAAAGCATATCATTGCTATGGGAATAACACAAGACAATATCTGTAACGAAAACGAAGATTCAGCAGAGCATATCTTATGCAACTGTAACCGTCTTATTAGAACTCTACATCATTACTTCTACCCTGAAGAGGGAGCATATCTGCCAGTTTACCCAAAGACCTAACTGGATTCATCAGTAGCTCCGGAATAAGCGTGCTTCAATTCATGAAGCTCAATTCATGAACGCAGTGCAATTTTCACTAGAGCACCAAGGAAAGGGTATCGTCTATATTAGAGCATAAAAGGGCTTCCAAGGCCACGACTTTGCGTTATGTGGTATGCAAAACTAGAAAGGAAATTAATTTCGAGTGCTGGCTGCAGGTCCTTACATATCTAATGCTCTGCCGATGTCCTAAGCGTCTGACAATGGTATAAAAGAGTGTCCACACGATTGGTAGATCCATGACAATTTTATTGGTAGACGGCTCTCTGACAAAGCTTTTTTTGATAAAATTGTCGGACATAAATCGGCAGTTCAGGTAGACCTGACAATATTGTAAGACCTGACAACCGTCTGAACATAGTTTAAGTAAGCAGCCGTTCTCATGCAAGTAAAGGGCAATCATGGGAAGTTGTTCAACAAAAATAAAAGGCTCATTGAAATACATTACTCTCTTTTAACAATCTGTTCCTGAAAAACCTATACCTTCCCCGCTCATGAAATGGAACGACTGTTGAACAAGTGGCATTTCTGGCCCACATTTGAACGATATAATTGGTCACGAAAGTGACAATATCGCAAAATAAATTCAATCAAAAAAAAAAAAAAAACAAAATCAAATAAAAAAAAAATGCAAAATAATGAATGATGATGAACTCAGAGATAGACACTTTGCCTTATTATGGTCACAACCTGTTTACATAATAAAACATTTCTTTTTCTTTTTTTGTTTAATCGTTTTTTTATGACTCATCCATGCTAAACTTTTTTTTTTTTTGTTATGGCTTTCCCCACAGAGACGGATCAACAAATTCACGTAGCGAATTTTAAATAAATAAAAAAAAACTTTAAACAAAGAAGTTGGAGTATATCTTCCTCTATCTACAAAACGTATGCAAATCTTTTCTGTTTTTGACGACAACAAAGACGTTTTATTAAAATTTTTACATTATTGTCGCCACAGTTTCAATAAAGTAGTAATATGAACAAATCACAAACTGTATGAATGAGAAAATAAATGATTTTTGAAAAAAAAAGAAATGAAGCAGTGATACGAGTAGTTGAACACAACAAACAGGAAACAGAATGGATGCTTTCGTAAAAATAAATGTTTGATGAACAAACCAACAAACGTCACAAACAAAAGAAGTTACGATAAAAAAATAAATAAAGAAGAAATAATTAATTGATTACTTTGTTTGGAATATCGATTTGGACTTTTTTTGGACTCGCTTTCGTTGATTTATTTACAAAGTAACGGTTCGGGTTTCGATTGGAATAGTTTGTTCATTTCGAGTTTAGTTTCAATAAAATTTTTTTGATTTGTCGAACTGACTGACTGTTTTTTTCTACGGGTTTCGTTAAATTCGTTGTTCGCAATAATATATTGTACATTCAAAAGTGTGGGCATTTTACAAGTCAGTGACAAGAAGCCCCTCAGGTCAGAACTCTCCCCGTCGATAGGGAGATCGTGAAGGCCTGTTGTTTTCGTTAAGTACACAGTAGGGGTTACAAAAAAAAGGAAGAAAAATAAAAAAAATCATAAAATATAAATGATAAAATTGGTAAAGAATAATTTTTAGCAAAAGTAATAAAGAGGCTTATTATTTGTTGTAACGAGTTAAATTTGTTTTTTTTTTTTTTGTTTTATGTCAAATTTATTTGAAATATTTACAATAAGTTACAGGGTGCTGTTTTCTTGTATTAATAATCCCAATCACCTCGCTAGTCTAGCATACTAAACTGTTGTTGATATGCAACGGAAGAGAAGAACTATATATGGTATACATTAACCCTTGTGTGAGTGGCAACAAAAAATTACAGTTAAGAGTGCCGTGGTACCCAGGTACCCAGCTTATGGTATGGTTATTGTATGTTTATTTGTGAATTATATAAAAAAAACTATCGTAAAAGAAAATATATTTTTCCAAAGCACGGGTTTGTATTGTAAAAACTTTATTTTTTTCATAAATTTTATATTTAAGACAAACAAATAATAGTGAGTTAGACAACTGTTGCTGCAACTATGGATCGGTAGCTACGCAGGCGAGGCATTTTGCTAAATTTTTGCAGTGCTGATCGCATACTGGCTTTGTGCACCACATACATTGCTTATGTGTTTTGCGTTTACGACCTGAAACGCAAAGGTGGCAAGTACCTTTGCACACAAGGCGTCCGTCTGCTCCGCGTTCTGGTGTAGGTATAGCAGCCATTAGTGGACGAATGGGAGTACCCAGGTACTTTGATGCCATATTCGAGAGCATGTCAAAAAAAAAATTCTATAGACGGAGCATATGACTCGATTTTCGATCTGAATAGCGCATTTAACACAGAAATGTTTTTTAGGAAGGTACTAAAAATACTGGCAAAGTGGCTGTGATAGAAAACTTTTTTTTTTGTAAAATTATGTTGAGTAAGTACCCAGGTACCTTAACACCTACACAAGGGTTAAGCAAAGCAAGCTAACAGAATTTTTAAAGAAAGGCTAGTCGATTGCACTGCATTAGGCGACACCTGGTATGCGCAAGACCCATTTCTGTTATGTTCCGGCGGTTTTTTTTTGAATTTTATTTTTCAGATTAAAGAGGACAGGGTACTCTGAGACAATATAAAGGAAGATTTCTTCACTTAATCTGTAGATGTAACACCTTCGACCAAAAAGCTCTTCAGAAGGCGGTAGTCACTGTGCTCATAAGTTAGGACTCCAAGACTCCTTCTTCTGCGATGCTATGGGAAATAGCAGTATGAATCTTACGTGTCCTGGTGCGTTCTACCAGGATTCACAGAGAACCATACTTAATCTGTCCAACAGCTTGGAGATTTTCATCGAGGAAGATCTGTCCTAACTTTTAAAAGAACGCACAGAGTTCTATTAATAGACAATGCTAAAGATCTGTAGTAGGCGACCTCACGGGGCATTCCTTGATAGGTAGGTATGCTATAAGAATCGGTGTCTCTTCTAACGAATTCCACAGAAACTGCAGAGACGACAAAGCGGAAGAAACAATAACCTATCTTCCTTGTACCTGTCCTGCTCTATCAAGACTGTGAAGGAAAATACTTGGAGAGTATTTCTACGAAGATATCGGCAGTCAAGACAGGATCAATATTCACAAAATAAAGAGCTTCGTCTGCACATAGTAAAGAGCAGTAAAAGTTACCCATATAATATTTCCCTTTTAAAAGAAGGGGATTCATCTTACAAGCTTCCTAGTGCTCCATATGGTAGAACAATTAATCTACACTTGGTCTAAGTGTATTCCTGCCAGGCGGGGATAGCCACCTAACATTACCTTGAGATGCAGTTTACTCAGGGGATAGAAGTATAATAACTTAGAAATCTTGATCAGGAAAGAACTGCGACAAAACCCAGAGGAAATATCTGTCTGAGAAAACGTGTGGAAGATAATTATCTCGTGTGTCTACCACATAAAAACTTTGTGGATTAATTATGTGCGACACTTCGAGTACAGGTTGCCGCCTTATCTGTGCTTTGTCAAGAAAGGGATTAGCCCTTGATCGATATCAGCTATGTCATCCGTGCAATTTTGAGACGGAAAGTGGAGGTCTATAAAGGATAATCATTTCTAATCTGAACCTGCTTTCACACAGGCTTAAGGAGCTACGTCAAATGGCTTTTAATTGTCTCGGCCAACGGTGGCACCGAACTGAATGTGGATAGTAAAATAAGAAACCCAAAATCTTCCTTTGGAAAGCTTTCCTCAAACCTGGAAAGTAATGTTTTTCGCTCTAAAACCAAATTGAGACTGTTTCGACACAACGCTGAGTTATTACTTCTCTACAGGTGTTGTGGTTGGAGAGAATCTGCAAATTTACCTAAAGAGGTGCCTACGTATTTGACCGACGATTTCCCGGCCTAAGCGCACCTTGAACAAGCAACTCAACAGGTAGAAAAGTAGGTCGACCTGAGTATACGTCCTAAGACCAATTGAGAAGGAATCATTTGCTGGGGATGAACTAAAAGAAGCTGAAATGCCATACAAATCTCCGGACAAAGTGGCGTTTACGCGTTGTTGGCGCCCTTAGCAAAACGAAGGATAACAGGATTCGAGCAAGTAATCCAGTTTCTAAGCAGATCTGGTCTAAGTTCGATCAGAAGTGCTCCAATAGAATTCTGTCAGAAAAGAATAAACTGTCCACAGATGGAAGATCGCTGGATTAGAATCGTTCTAGTTCATGCTAATCACAACAGGACATTGTTTGATAGGTCCTTGCATAGACATAGTAATGCCGTTTTCAAATTATTTTACCTGGAGCTGCAGAAACGAAGAGAAAGGAGAAACTATCAGATAAATAAGGTTATTATTATCTCGCAGGCTTGTCAGTCCCCGACGAGAGGTGGTTCCGCGGAAAATGTTTAGTGGACATGGCTGTGGCTTGAACCCACGCAGTTTCCTTAGCAGTCCAATGCACTAACCACAGAGCAATGGTACCACAACCTTATTTAATGTAAGTGCGTCTGTACGAAGTGCGAGGTGCTTTCACTAGTCGATTTACGGACAGAAAAGGTAGTGCCATTGTCTTGGAATTGCAGAAGAATAAAGTAGAAGATCGTGGAACTCGCATGGCTGCTAATGAAACCGCTGAAACAGCCATTTGTAGACGTTCTGCGTGCTCGAAGAAATTGAAGCTATTAGAAGCTACTGCAACTGTAGTTGTTTTAAAAATACATTTTCTCAATATATCTACTATACAGATGCAGACCTGAAGGTGTCCTTAAGACGTTATATGCAGTATTTTAGGAAAAGGTTCAAGCCTAACAGTGCGTTTGGAGCCAAATATCATTAAACAGGAAATAGTCAAGAATTGTAGTACAATGCTTAAGACACTATGCAAGCAGAACCGTGTCAGATTGAATTGGGTGCCTGGGCAATGTGGGATAGAAGGGAATGAAATTGCATACAAATTGAAACGATGAAGTAGGCGTCAAACTAGCTTGGGCTTACATTTCTTCTCCCATCGGACATTTGACTGGAATTATATCGGACATAATGATGTTCTTTCCTTTGTTTCGGACAGTTGAGAATAACAATTGAAAATTCTCTCTGGGCACACTGTTTGAAAGAAACATGCCTTGACACTGCAGGTTCGGGCGCATGCAACGCCATACGTGTGCCGCGTGGGTTATCACAATTACAATTACTTTTTAATAATCTGGAGGAATTAAACACGTTTGGTGTCTGGACCCTAAAATGTTTGGCTGGGGAATGGGCTCATGATAGCGCCTAGAACTTTATTTAGTCTAGCAAAACGTTCTCATAGAATATCTCTTCAGATGTCATCCTCATCGGATGAGAATTCCAGTTTCACCGGGCGTATGGAACGTAACTACCGTCTGTGAATATTCCTCATTACTTTGATCAGTGAATCAAGACCGTGTGCAAGAGAAATACGATTCCTATGGAAAGTATCAGATTCGCTGCACAAGTGCCTATTGAATCAAGCGACGCGTGCCGATTTCAAGAGGAAAACTATATCAAATTAAAATCTGATCCGATTCTGCTCCATTGATCCATTATTTGTGCTTATTCTTTCTCTTAACCGACAGCGAACAGACAACGAAAGAACAACCCAAAACCTATTCACCTACATTATTCCACATTTATTCTTTCATGCTCTCTACGATTTCGTTTGCGCGTATATCGATTCAACAACAGCTGTGTCTGCTAGAGCTAACTTATAGCCGTCATGCGATTTAACAAATAAAATGTATTCCCGCAACCGTTAACGTTTTCCTTTTTTAATTTTCTAAGCACCTTGCTACTTATAAGGGATGACGTATTCGTTTTAGACAGCCGGGCAGCGAAATAAAAAAATATTTTACGTAAAACTTATCGATACGATGCAAGGGGATTTCTTAATCGAACGATGAATTATAGAAATTGTTGAATTTATTGATGATATGCGTGAGGTATTGATCGAAAATCATGGTGGTGTCGAAGCAAAATCTTATGTAACACCTGGGTTATGGGTTACAGCGTGCTGAAGTAAGGTCGATGGAACGCGGTTACCATTAGCTAACAGCCAAACCTTAAATCTGCATATTCGTGCGTCCAATTCACACTGATTTGGCAGCCGAAATTTGTTAATTAGAGAAACCACTGATTTGTTTGGGTGCCTAGCGGGTGGCTTAAGCCACAAAGAGTTGATGTCTAGACTCGGCGGAGAGTTGCTCAATGACTAAATGAAGTTGGTCGTGTTTTTTTTTTTTTTTTTACAAAAATTTACATTTCACGTCAAATGGGTAGAGTTACAGAAGCTGACGATGATCAACTTTCACTATGATCGTAGTTATTTCCCATGACATTCATTCAACAGCTGTTTTGTTTACATGAAAACAATGTTAAACTTGATTTTCTAATTTTTTCAAGAACAAAGATTGGATGAGGCAAAATTCACACTACCTCTTCACGAAGCATGACTGATCTTTGAGTTTCCATTGCGATCAGCAAGGAAACTAGTTTCGATCTGTTGACTCATCAACCGAAACAAACTGCTCTTTGGACACATAATTAACAAACACATTGACGAGGGTCGAAAAAAATAACGCCAACCATACAAGCGTGACGCATAGCTCTCGACCTTGCTGTAGACAAAACGGCCCCGTCTCAACTACCATGCACCATTACCTCATCGCACACGAGTCTTTTGCGTAACACTACCGCTCCTTTCGTTAACAACGAATACATCATCCATCCTTGTACTGAATACCCATCCATTTATCATTAAAAAGTAATCTACTAGCTACCACTACCCACGGGAGAAACAAAAATGTATAAATACCTCTCGGTTACACCTCCTGCTTGACCGCCTTGTGCCGACTTCTTTGCCTCCTCCTTTTTTCTTCGATCCTCGGCTGCTGCACGCATTGGATCGTATGTCGCACGTCGTTTCCACATCGCCAACTCAGCTTCCTTCTGCTTTGTGGCTGCAAGGGGAAACAAAGGAGAGACATGACTAACAACTTTTCATTTTACCACGCATGAAGTGTTACACTTACCAGAAGCATCCCTTCTTGCCGCCGATGTGCCTCGTCCAGATGTGGCAGACTTGACACTTCTATTGCTTGTACGTGTGGGCTCTGTTCTGGATAAGCCCATGGATGCACTACTGGGACTACGCCTAATCTCTGGCTTCAATGTGCTCTTTGCATCATTCTTGCGCAGGAAATTGTTCCCTTGTACTGGTTTGTATTTGGATATATCCATGTACTTTGGTTGAACGCGCTTTGGCTGACCCCCACCAGGGGTGTTGGCCGTATTGCTTGTGGGAGTAACCGCACTGGCTGTTTGGAGAATTTGCTTTTTGGCCGAAGCCAATGAATTGGGTATGTGACCAGCCAAGCGATTCAAACTTGAATCTCTTGGCATCGATTGTCGCATTGAAGAACGTGGAGCACTTTTGACCGCGCGACGGGGTAACTCAGGAGTGTTGGGACATGCCACCATTCCTCCGCCTGCTAACAGATTATGTTTAGCTTGCGGCTGATTTCCTCCTCCTCCTCCACCACCACCACCACCACCAGCGGCTACCTTTTGCTTACTTCTTTCGATGCGCATTAGCAAGGCCTTGTTGTATCGAGTATTCGTCAGTGGTACATCGGCCGATTGCACAGACTCTGAAACAACATGCTGCGAGCCATCATCGTCGTTATAGTCCTCGTAGTCTTCGTCGACATTCGTGGATTGGATATCTTCATCGGATGACCCGTAGTACTCCACATCGACCAGGTCATCCTCATCATTGATGTAGTAGGCGACGTTGTCATCGTAATCGCTGTACACGTGGCGGAAGGTGGTGCTGCTTGCCGACTTCTTGATTGCCGAAGTCCCCGCTGGCAGACCGATGTAATTATGCCTCGCTGCGGGTGGGGTATACTGGGTGGCTGTGGGCCTTTTCTGTTGTCCACCATTAGCCGTGGTAGTTTTGCACTTTGCCGAAAATGAACTTGACCTTCGGAGGGGAGACATCGATTGTTGTTGTTGCTGTTTTATCGATGACTCCAAGGTTCTCGTTTGATCGATATTGCCGCCGCCGTAGTACTGGTGTTGTTTGCTTGCCAGGGTCTGGTGCCGCCGGGCGGGCGAAACAGTTAGTGCCTGTGCATCGTACGAGTTCTTTCGCGCTCGCGGAATTTTCACGTCCAGTACCAGCTGTTCGTGGTAGCTATTCGTCATCAGGTTGTTCGCTGTTCTTTTGTGCAGAGGATTGGATAGAAGTAACTTCGCCTCGATACTGTGCTGTGGACTGTACTCATCCGCTGAGTAGTATTGGTGAGTTGTGGGGTGATGGTGACGAGTGGGAACTTTCTTTGGCGAATCCCGTGAAGATGGTGGAGATTTAAGAGAATTCTTTCGCGACAGGGATTGCTGGAGGTTGGAAATAGCCGCTGCCGTCTTTTGCAGATACATGTCTGTGTTGTTCGGATCGTCCTGTAGGATGTTCTGCAACGAGGCGCGTGTGTGACTAGCGCTCCGCGCTCGTCCAATTGTGTGCAGCGGTGAGGGTATCTTTGTCGGGGATTTCGGTGGCCTCTGAGCGGAGACATTTGGATCACTGGCGTAGTCAAAGTCTCCCATACGGAAGCGGTCGATGGTCTTGTTCCGATACACTATACTGTCGTCGGTTAGTATGTCCTCCTCACCTGCTCCAGCACAGTTGTAGCTACGCGACATGATGTCGAGTTGCTGCTGTTGAGTCGTCTGTTTGGTTGGGGATCCTTTGATGGCCGAAGCGACGCTTCTTGCGCGGGCATTTCGCGCCCATTCCTGTATCCAATCGTTCTTTGTTTGAGCGGTTTTTAGCACTGCAGTATCGGAGAGCTTACTCACTGGAGATTCGGGCGATTCAATTGCACTAAGGATCTGCGAGTCGGTCTGGTTGGTAAAAACATTCAAACGATATCCGGCCTTTTGATGGTCGGTGTAGCCGCCGTTGTAGGCTGCTCCAGTGTTGGATTTTAGTTTCGCCTCGGTGCTGACGTATTCGGAGCTGTCGATCTGCGAGGTTGATAAGCTACTTCTCCTTGTCAGCTTGGGGCGCGAGTCTAGTGTCGCCTGCTTAGCGAGGACTCCACTTGTGGTGACGCTCGTAAATGTACCCACATCGGCATCCGGTGGAGAGGTCTCCTTTATAAGTTGTTGTTGTTGCTGCTGCTGTTGTTGCTTGACTGTGATGTTCCGCACTCTCGACTTAATTTTTTCGAGATATGACGTTTTGTTCTTGGGTTTGTAGGACGTGGCCGTTGCATCATGGTAGTAGTTCACCTCAAGGACATTATTCCTTCTTCTACTTTCCGATGAGGCCACTGTTGTGGTCGTAGTTGGCGTTTGAGTGTTTTGAAGTGGAAGATCTTTCGGACGCTGTTGCTGTAGGTGACTTCCTGATGAGACTTCCGAGCTGGTCGTGGTTGTTTTGTCGATGTTCATCAGCTCCTTCTGCTCTTCGGTGTAGTTATCTCCGTCGAGAGTGTAAGTTCCAGCTTCACTCACATTATCGTTCATCGCCAGGTGGTGGTAGTCATCCAATGGCGGTTGTGGACACAAAAAGTCTATTTTTTGCAGAGCCATCTGCATAGCTGTCGATCGTGGAGTAAATGTTTTGCCAGAGTGTCTCTCCTTGCGAGACTCCTGTGTCGGTGGCATTTGCAGAGGTGACGGCTTCGATTTTGGTTTCTTCGTTGTTGGCGTCGTGGTTGTTGTTGTTGGAGATTTCGGTGGAACCTTTGGATGGTTCTGGTTTTGATTCTGAATCTGCTGCTGTTGTAGTGGCTCGGTAGTGCTGGACCGTGGTGACCAACTGTGTCGCTTGCTAGCATCTCTCACCCGCGACGTACTACGATCACGAGCGCGCATTTTAACCTTAGCTGCGGAATCTGGGGCAACTGGGGGCAGTTCTACAGGAGCCCGAGGGCTGCGCCCTGACGTCGGCGTTTGCGCATCACCACTGGGAGGAATGTCTCCTCCTTCGACCTTCGACATTGACGCACCCCGTCGATGCCTACTTTGAAAACGCTCCACCATACTTTTATATTTCGCCGCCGCCGCTGAGTTGGCTTCTTTCGCGGAGCTATCACCAAAATCAATAGTGAATGCCAAGCATTGCTGTTTCGCCGACGATGCCGATGACTCATCGCCACCGTCGTCATCAGCGATCGTGGAATTTGGCGTCGACAGAGGGGCACCTGCTGTCGCCGCTACCATATTGTTGTCGTTGTCGTTCGTATCCATTTTTGGTGACTCGATGACGACGTTTCTGCTGGCATAGTTGTCATTTTTCACATTTGCATTGGATTCCGAGCGGTTAGCTGTCGCTGGAATGCTGCTTGGAGCTTCACTCTTCGCCACCTGAATGACATCATCGATTTTTTTCACATTCTCTGGTGTGGCATCGGTTTTCTCCTTGCCATCGGACGACGAGAGCGATGCCTCTTCCTCGTCCATCTCGTTGTGATGATGATGGTGGTGGTGATGACTGCTTAGAACTGCCCTATCCTTGTACCGACCACGGGGAGTGGCAGTGGCAATGCACTCACCATTACCTTTCTCCACGAAACCACCTCCTCCAAAGATCGCTCGGGCATCAATGTTGCCAGCGGGTTTTGTTGCCGATGCTGCTCCTGCTGTGGTCACAGTTGAGTCTGGACTTTTTACGTCAACCGCCGACTTGACATTTTTATCACTCACTGACAATTCGCTCAAGTGTTCTGCACCCAAATCGTCCATTTTTGCCACAACCGATTCGACGACCGAACAAGGAGAATTCCACAACTGCTTGCACACACGCACACGCACGCCAAAGATAGAAGCGTCTAAGAATCTAAAATTAAATCAAGTGCCAGGAATTCAAGGTTTCCTTTATGATTTCCCAATTTCTTTTGTGTTCCGCTTCGTTTTCTTTGCTTTTTATCCGACCGAGACGATTCAAAACAAAAAAAAATTGTAATTGTCACCCGAAGCACGCATACAGTGGCACGCTGTGTGATACTGCTCTCTCTTTCCAAAATACACTTGACACTTCGAAAAGAGCAACCGGGACAGATGGATATGACGACGACGACGTCCGAAAATGTTTACATATTTTCCCAAATTGCACTACAAGCGCGCACTCACTCTGACCAATTACGAGTGCAGTTGCGAGTGAAAAGAGAAAACACTTGACTTGGAATTCCTTCTATGTGGTGTGTAATTTTTTTTTTTTCAAGGTGGACCGCGGACAATATTCTTGGTTTCAATGTTTTTTTCGGTGAGCACTCGACATTCTTTTTGTGGATTTTTCTAGTTCACTTGTTACGAAGGGTTTGTTGAGCCACCAAAGAGGTATACTCGCGGAATGGAAAGGTTAGATATTTGCAAGGGAATTACTGCAGTCGTGGTGTTGCAGTGTACGGACGACACGACAGATCCATGAAATTCGCGAATGTTTCTGATTGGGATTTTCGCTGCTGGCTAGCTGTCGCTTCTACTTGTTCTTGTTTGACTGTGTGTTGTAGAAGAGTGGGAGAAGTGTCAGAAACAGTAAGATAATTGAATGGGACTAACTTCGGGTTATACTGTATTACCGGCGAAGCGGTGGATGTGTTCAGGTGGTCAACAAAAGTGTTGCATTGAATTTAAAATTGAAATGCATCGTTCTTTTTACACCACCATTTAAATTTTGCTCCAGTTCAGCTTTGTGAACAAATTTCTACAATGATTTTCACAAAATATAAATGAAATGAAAGTTAACATGGAAAGATTTGGAATTTTGGCCCATTTCACATACTTTTTTGATTAGTTTGGCAATTGTTGGAGTCAAGGGCTTACAATCTTTGGTAAATTGTCAAATGGCATGTGAATTAAGCAACTGTGTTCGGAATTCTGTACGGAATTTTATTTTTTATGGAATTAACTTCGTTCCCTGTTTTATCAATCTAATGGCAATCGAATGCAGGTTTTCCACAAGGGTTGAGACTTTTAACAATTCCTTTTTGAATCGTATGCCAACCTTGGTAGCCGTCGCTTAGTGAATAGTGCGATAGATTGCTGAGCGAGCTGACTTAGAATTGAGCATAGCAGTCTTCTTACTAACATAGGTAGCGCTGCAGATCGGGGTGAACCGAGCCAACCAACAAGTATCTTTATTTCTTCCGTCGTCCTTGTCCTCTGTAGTGGCATTGAGCATATCGGTTTGGATATTGTACTCCCAATTTTCTCTTCCTGGAATAAAATTGGAATAGTCCATGTCGAAATTTATGTAGAGTCTACTATTTTGTCGATATCAATCATCACCTTTGATGCAATTGCAGCTGAGAATCATCAAAGAAGAAAGGAAAGAAAATGCACCGGGTAAAGGGAGCGAGACGGTCTTAGCAAGGCATTGCACGAAAAGATAAAGAAATACTTCTTTGTCAAGAGCTTTGCAACAAGGTTAAGCAGCAAGAAGGAATGGACCACCGATTCCAACATATGTATGCCACGTCTCCGAACACATACTAAAATGGTACACAGAGGGCTCAAGAACATCTGACGAAACCGAAGCCAATGGGGAAACTGTGTAGCATCTTTCAAGCGGAAATCCTATCTATCTGCAGATACGTCCAAACCGAAAGGAATATTCACTGGAGAGTGCTTCCTATTCGGAGGCAGTTCAAGATACTTCTCGAGAACCACTACCGGAAGAGGTCGAAGACGTGCAGCGAACTTACCAAGAATATGCTAAGAATTATAACGGGACTCCTTACAGGATACTGTAAACTTAGAAAACATCTCACAAATAATGGCCTGGAGGACCGCAAAGTCTGTTGATTCTGTAATGGGAGTGGAAAACCCTCTGATAACAGAGTAAGAGGCACAATAGATCTATCTAGGACGCAGTACGCACGTAGCCCCACAAACAATCAATCAATCGACCCTAAATTAGAATTCCTTAGTAAGTTTAGACACATGCGTTTGGTTAGGTTTAGATCTCATCTTAGGTCTATATGTAGACGCATGGAGGTGCTCATATGAGGGGGTATACCTCCCGCGGGTGCATTGCCTGCTTATAGGATTTTTTTTTTATACGTCTAGGTTCACACGTAAGAAAAATCTATGTCAACTCATTTAGTCAAATTTAAAGCGTTCATTTTATTATCGTTTATTATTTAGTTCATTTTTGTTTTGTTTTAAACTTTATGTTTTTGTTTTCTATAACTTTGGTTGATTTTTGTTTTATTTAATGTGAAACTCTTTGGTTAAGGTAATACTTTTTGTTTTTTGTTTTTTCATGTAAGCTGTCTTAATTCGTTTTAAGTTCTACGATAAATTTACTCGAAATAATTACAATAATACTATGTAATATATTATTCTTTCTGTTAGGAAATATCTTCAGTTGTTTGAAGATTTGTTGTTGATATAGTATAGTAATTGTAAAATCATTTATTGGGTTGATAATAAAATAAGCAGATGATGATTGTGTGAAGCGATTTAATCTGCGAAACTGGCAAATATTGTTTCTGTCTTTTGATGAAATGATGAGGACGCAAAGGAATTTAGACGCGCCTTAGACGTTACGATTGATGTGAGATGGTGGTTGATGGGAGCAAATTAAATAAAACAAACAAATAACTTTCGTGTTTATTTTCTTTTATTAATTTTCATATATACTTTATTTTTTTTTTCTTTAAAGTGTTTTCTTTTTTGTGTTTGTTTTTTTTTGTATCACTTATAGTTTAGTTTATAAATCTAATAATATGTTTTCTTTGAAATAATAGACAAGTTTAAAGTAAATATATATATATAGAGAGATATTTTCTTTTTGTTAAATTTAAATTAAATAATAAATTATTAACAGTTTTCTAAATATCGGTATCAATAAAAGATCAAAAATGTTTTGTTTTTATTTACAATTTTTACCATTCAATAAATGTTTATATAGAAAATACAATTTAACAAATTTTTTTATTTGGTCGCATATTTTTTGTTTAATAAATTGTAAAGAAACTGAAGTTGGGCGGAAAACCCAAGTCAAGCAGTGAACGATAGCTGCAGACACGATTCAAAGTCTCCCTCCGTCTGTCGGATTCACTGACGCAAGCCAAGTTACGAGTCTATTGTGATAGTGATACAGAGATGTGATTCGAAGCTCTTTAAAAGTGTCTGACTTAGAAGCCCAAGAGTTGGGTTTTTTGGCAATGAAAGGAAAGCTACTGAGATCACTCATTCGAACTTAGACACCATTCAAAAAATGAAAAGGTAGGTACCTGTCAGAAAGATTAGACCATATCAGGTGGGGTTTAAGTGGACTCCAGAAAGATGGCTAGCGAGAGCTGAATATGTTCTGATTCTGAGGATCCGAAACTAAGAATAAGTCAGAATTCTATCGGTGGTGGGAAGCGGTGGCGAAATATGAATGAGCTGACATAGACGTCCAGGAGGAATCTTGTTGTGCCTTACTTGCATATGCCGGCCTTGTCGACTTGTATTTTTGACTCGCGGAACAAAAGGCAGTCAGTGGTCAATGCACTGTTTGGCGGCACCGTAGCAAAGAAAATGCAGTCAACAACGACTGATGAGATCTCTATGGAGATCCCAAAAAAAAAGGATTAAGAATATTCCTCCAGGTCAAATGAGACGGCTGTTGTTTTGCAAATCAACGCACGGCAAAAAGATTCTGGGCGAGAAAGATTCTTTTCCTCTCTGAAAAGAAAAGAACCTTTTTGCTTTAGCTTTAGGAACTATAACGAAGAACGCTCTATCGAGGTCAGCGTCTAAGATTGACGCAATCAAGACCATCCGCTGCCCCTTAAGCAGGCCTTAGTGACGAAGGGAATAGGCAGGAAAGGAAGAACAAAGCTACAGCAAGAACTTTGCCGCTAAGGCAGGCTCCAAAGGTAAGCAGCCAGAAACCTCTAGAGCTGTTGTTGAACGGTGCCAAATATTGGCTGAAGCCAGAACGGAGGACATGCCATCAAAAAGAGTCAGATCTTCGGAGGATGCAAACAATCCCTTAAAAAGGCCGAAGGCAGATTCCAAGATGCAGTACAGTGCGGCGATCCAAAGCTCTTTGCAATTGTCTATTATAGACTTCGAGAAGCAAAGGGGTCTACAACGAAAGGAATTGTTGGTACATGTCACCCCGGTTGTATAGAACAGGAAGAACAGAAGAGGAAGACCGCGAGCCAGGTGAGGCTTGCAAATGAAAACAATCCTCAATCAACCTGATCCAGTTACGCATTAAGGCAGCCAATCAACGATTGGACAATGGTTTAAATATAAAATATTTATTCTCTGTGATAACATTAAAAAACTGTCTGCAACAGCCATTGAATTCGAAACGACTGAAGAAAACTCAATAGATTGCAACATCTTAGAAGTTCACTGCAACGTTTAAAATAAACGGGGGTAATAAAAACTATTACATTCTAATCATATCATTGCAAGTCTTCTAAGAAACAATGAAGTGCTGAATGTCCAACAAGCTAAACCGAAGCACTACGAATGTCCGATGGACATCCTCCGTCTACCAGAATAAAAACGAGAATCATCACACAGAGGCAAATGTGAAGTCTCTAAGAATACTCTACGAGTACCTACCAAGTCAAATCTAAAATCTTTTAGGTTTCTGTTATTATTTCGACACTAAATTTGGGGCTTCATCCAGAGCTTAGGGGAAAAATGAAATCACAATAAACTAAAAAAAAAATCCCAGTGCATCATTTTTAGTTGTATATTTTATGTTTGTTTTAAGGAAAAAGAGAGAAAAACAAAAATTGTATTAATATTAACAACAAAAAACTATGTTTTCTTGTTTTTGCTTTTTTCTTTTACTTACATTTAAGATCACTTTAAATTGTTTTGTTTTGTTTTGTAGTTTTCTTCTATTAATTATTTTACTCTTTATATTTAAATAATATTTTTCTTAAAATTAAAAAAAGAAGAAAATTAACGTAAAAGACGAATATTAACGTTTAACCTAAAGTAACAAAGCAAACACAAACGCACTCGTGCACAAGAAAAAACGTTTTCCATTTCAAATTCATTTAGTAATAAACAAAAACATAGTTTTTCCTTCAGTTTCACATACAAAAATTATATAATAAACTAAAACAAATAGAGTTACAAAAATTATATAGTATTTGGTTTGAAGTTATAAAGAAAAAAGAATTCAAAGAAAAGAAACTAATTAATCACTCAAGTTTCATTCTTTCTTCCGGTTTGCTTGTCCTTCTTTGTGAATATCTATATATGTATGTATGTACCAACACATATTTTTTGTATACATCTAGTCCCAACATAAGTCCGAAAAGCTTTGCATAAAAAGTCCTAGCCAAATGGTTAAAGCCCCTTGAAATCGTTTCAGGTAAGGAAGACAGAGAAAAAAAGAGGTTGGAATGGAATGGAATCTCAGGACATTGCATCCTAAGCAAAAACGTTTAGATGACAGGCATAGGCTAGTCAAGGATTTCTAGGCAACCTGCAGCAGAATGTCTCTTTATCCATTTAAGTGATCAACGCCAGCCGGATTGTCTTGATCCGCAAGTAACATATCGGAAATAGGATCTGGATTAATAATTTTTAAGGACTATCATGCGTGAACTTCTCTGTCAGCCATTCCAATCTGAGGTCTTTGTATTTTTAGACTAAACGAAACCTTCCACATCTTAAAGAACAATACCATTATCTTCTCAGACAGTCAAGATGCCCTAAAAGTGCTTGACTCGGTTTTCATAAAATCTAAACCACACCTAGAAACTTACAAAGTGATCCCTGACCTGGCGGGGAACAACGTGGCGGTGGAGTCCTATAGTGGATGAAAAGTTATGACAAAATCGACTTACTGGTCAAGGATGGCGTTCCTGTTAAGGTAGGGTAAGCAAATCATTCAGATGCAAAAAGGTTTCGCCTACAAGTAGAATATTATTGGGTGAAAGTCACATTTAGAATGATCTCGAGAACAAAAGATATTACAATGGCACGTCATCTAAACGGGCATTGCCGAACTTTTGGAAAGAACTAAAGAAACTCGCTGTCCAAGCGAATGATCGAGCAAAAGACAGACGACAACGACAACAACTATGACGACGTCGGTGGTGAAAGTGTAATTCGGTAGTGACAATATCGCTATTTTGCTGTTCCTGCTGCCGCCGCTCTAGCTTCTGCTATGTGATAATTGTTGATGTTATTAGTGAGGTGGTTGACTGTTTGGTGCTGCTATTGAACTCTCAAAATTGTAAGGGTTGTTCACTGTGCGTGTTGTTGTTGAATCAGTGCAGCCACTTTCACCATTTACTTCATTTTTTAAATGACACTTTTTGATATCACACGAATTGATCACGAAACAGAAACTATCTAGTGATAATCGTAACACGAGCTGCGGATAAAACGACCATTGGCGACCCCAGCATGAATAAGGATTTGCGCGTGAAATGTTCATACTCTTCAGATTGAACTAGTAGTCCGCTACTAAACGGATCTGATCATACTTCAGGAAGTTCGTTGGCATGGTCCGGGTGTCCGGAGAACAAAAAAATGTGACATATAGTATTGAAATAACAAAGGAGAAATAAGCACCTTGCCTGCTTCAATTATAGAGGCATAAGTCTGCTGAGTATCGCATAGCTAATTGTATATGGGAATATGCCAAGACCATGCATAGATGAACTCCTGGGGATTATTAGGGATGAAAAATCAACAACCGAATAAATGTAATTTTACGCTGAATCCTGGAGAAGATCCAAAGGTTCCAGATCGATACCCACCTATTTATCGATTTTTATGGCTCATATGCTTGTGTGAATAAAGAAAAAAGGCGATATCCTTGCAAAACTCATTTGTTTATCTAGAATGGCGATGGCAACCGCCCTCGGCTTCTTCAATACCTTAAGAGTTTTTAGACAGGACGATGCACTTTCATACAGCTTTTTCAACCTGGTACTGGAAGAAAATCGAAGATGGCTAGGGCTTGTGCTAGCTGGCGAGGCCGAAAGAGAGACAGTCAAATGAAATTGAGCTGCCTGATCAACGTGCAGTTTAAGGGTGCATTCCAAATGTCAAGAAAAATGCGCATCATTATTGCAGTACTATGTCAGTGATGCGTTTTTGATTGCAGTCTAAGTACAATATCAGATCATCTCGATGCTAAGGGTATCTAGTAAATATTTTCAGAAATAGGTGCGCGGAACAAGTGAAGCAAGTGTTTAAGGTTATGTACTTAGAAATAATTCATACACGAGTACCACTACCAACGCATTTCACTCACCTGGCGCTTAATCTAGTCCAGCATTCAGTTCAGTTTTGACATGTTTAGTACAATCGCCGTCGAACGCGAACCGCTAACAGAGGGGAAAATGACACTTCTGATGACACTTGGGGATTAAGATGCTCAAAAGTTCACACACTTTTTCTCATTCTACAATTAAACCGAAACGCAATATACACTTGATTTCTTCAAAACAATCATTTTTGCATGTACGCACCTTTCCCTTAACCAAAACGAAAAAAAGAACGACCGAACCCTACTCTAGGCCACGCACGACTGAGCTTATTTTCACTTTCCACAGAAATTTAAGTGACACTGTTGCCAATTCCCGTTTACAACTCAAGACTGGAGAAAATCTTTTTAGTGCAGACCTTTGAGAGATGAAGGATGTAGAATGCTGTTTTGTTTTTTTTTCTTGTGAGGAAATGCAAACGGATTACACTCTAATCTGAAGGCTTCTTCGCGTGATATTCCTGGGAAAAATGGAATGTCGTGGCTTATGGAGAATAATTGGAAAGTCGAACTTTACAAAGCAAAGTTTATGATTTTGGAAAACTGTTGAAAACATGTAGGGACCAGGGTTTAGAAGAATCTACCCTTTAGGCTGTGATCTTTAAAGTGCAAAATGAAGGAAGGCCGCAATCAACTTGATATGGATAACAGAAGACAAGGATCAAGCTGGTTGAAAAGACCTGTTTTTCGTTAACATTTGACAACAGAACTGGCAGGACTAGGCATTTATTTTTTCTTTTGCATATATTTTATTATTTTAATGCTACAGAAACGAAAAAACAAGTTACAAGTTCCTTTTTTTATTATAGCATTTACCTTGATGCTACTGCAGATTGTATTTTACTTTGTCTTAAACAACTTCAATTTTGTTTAATATATGCATATATGTATGTATATAGATTTCCTTTTTTTTTACACAAAATTAAAGTTTTTTGCTTTGTTTTTTTTAGATTTTTTCTTTGCATTTGCATTTAAATAACAATAATTAGATTTGTTTCTTATGTATGTGTTGTGGTTTTTCTCTTAAATTTTGTTAAATTCACTAAGGTTTAGCATATTTTTTTGTTTTCACTGAAGTTTTTTTTTTTTTCGTTTTGTTTTATAAGTTTTATCATCAAAAATATAAATTACATTATTTTACAAACAAAAGTCTTGATGAACTTTTATTATAGGGGTTTTGTTTTGCTTCTTTATTTATTATTCCTTCATAATATATATATGTATATAGTGTTTTAAGTGTAAACTAAAAACTGAAACACTTTCATCCTCTCAGAGCAGTACAAACACAAGTGTGATTTAACGGTAATTTTGTTGTATATTTGTTTTTTTCTTTTTTTCAATTTTTCTTTTTTGTAAAAATAAACTTTAGACAATTTTCAATTGGGTGTAGAGGGGGTGTGTGTGTGTGTCGTTTAACATACTTTTGTTCGTTATTTATTTGTTTTTGTTTCAACTACGAATATTGTAACAATTTCGGTTGCTGTTTTGAAAAAAGAAGAGAGAGAGTGCAAAACAACGTCATCTATCGGGTGTTTGCCATAGTAGTCATTGTAATAGTAGTAGTAGTGGTGATAGTTGTAAAACTATGCAGTTGTGGTTGTATGCGAAGTGTGTTGCTGAGGTGTAGGAGAATTATTACTACTGTTATTACTACTGCTATTGCATTGCAACATATTGTGTGTGCTACCGTTATGATGATTATTATTGTAGCCAATATGGCTGCTGTTCGCCGTACCACCGCCGATGCAGTAGCCACTAGTTCCGCCGCCCGTCCGCATATCACCGAATTCACTTGTGTTGAAATCCCCCAAAATCCCGCCCATTAGTCCGCCACCGCCGCCGCCAGCACCACCTCGTATGTCCGACTGTTCACTGTTCAGACCCTTCTTTGCTTCGGGTTGCGTACAAATAGGCTGCGCCATCGCATCACCATCAATCAGTCGACCCGACTGTAACAAATTGACATCCTCGCTGGCACCGATCACAGTGCCCGTCATCGTTGTGACAGCAGCGCCCGCATGCACTGATGCTGTCGCTGTCGATGAAAGTGCTCCCGCCGCAGACGATGTCGTCTGGATAGATGCTGTTTCGCTGGAGCTATTACCATCATCAGTGAGGCGTAGCGCCACCTCGAGATCACGCAGCACATCCGTTTCTTTCTCGTCGATCAGGTTGAAGCGCCGATGCAGGGCGGTCAAATGGGCAAAGGTTAAATTTAAATGTGTGTGTAATCCTAGGAGGGCGATTTCTCGGAAATGCGCCGCATATAGATGAGCTATCACATGAAATTGCAAGCGTAGAATTTTACGAGCGATCGATTCGAACGAATTCGGAAATTCGTTGGCGTATTTGGTTGGGAATATTGACTCATCGCTGACTGTCTTCTGGGTGAATGTCATAACATAGTCAATATATTGGGGCGCTGCAACACGGGTCTTTTTACCCTTCTCGTCGAACCATAAGTACGTTCTGAAAATGAAAACAATAAATAATTGATTAGTTTGTTGTTAAAGGTATCTTGACATGCCATCTTTTAAGTGAGGTCAGTGAGGTCTACTACGCTATGTTGTACGAGTGGCGGAGGGGAGAGATTTTCTTATGGCTCGAATTGAGGTTTCTCTAGAATCCTATTGTGTGATCCCCTAGAGAGTTTAAAATAGTTTCTTTACTCTAGAAGCTGCCAGGAAGTCAAAATTGTGCCTGGATAGACAGCTGCGAGGTTTTCCGCTGGTATATTCTCAAATGAAACAGAGGCATCTTTTATGCTCAAGGCGTTTTTTTTTCAAAAGGCTGTGGTCCAAGGAACACAATTGCAATTTCACCAAGGCCCTTTACGGAGCATAAAATATGCCACAATTTCGTTCTTGTGCCTAACGCCCTCTTATTTTACCGATTAGTACCCTAAGATTGTTTCTATCGAGGTTCTGTGCTGGATTGGGAAATAGCAGCTTGGGACATGTTTGTTCTGGTGTGTTCTGTCAGGTTTCACTTAACTTAGGCAAGCACAGAATTTTTAGTTCACATTTGAAACAGGATTTGCTAACGCTGCAGAAGGGTTTAAGGCTGAAGAAGAGTGTAAGTGTATCATTTTTTACCAGTGAGCCAACCCTTTCATTGTCCGAAAATCCATTGTGGACTGGAATCCAGTGAAGGAATGTTTCAAGCAGGAACAGCTTCCTTCCTTGATAGAATTTTGGCTAAAACTTGCATGATGAAGGAGGCAAATCTTATTTCGCAAAACAGAATTGCTCTAAACTGGATTTTTAAAAATCCCTGAGATCGACGAGAATCCATTCGGAGTTTTGACCGTTTTTTTTCGTCGAAATGCAACCTTGCATCCCAATAATCCCCATGTTACAGGGGTAGTATGCGTAACATGCTTATGCACATTTGGCCATGAAACAGAAAAAAACTTAAATTTAATTCCATTTTTCATAAAACACACACATGACCACAACACAGAACTCATTTTCCATTTATCTATCACATCCATCTACCACAGAAACCCATCATAAATTGTAAATCCAACAAAATTCCACAGAGTGAATCCTCTGATATATTTTCCTGATGAAATACCATCATCTATGACATGCACACCACAATTCCCATTTGATCAGGAAATATACTTTTCAATTGAATTTGTTGAATGAAATAATGTTCAACTAATCTGTTTTTGGCCATAGGAATTGCATCGATGACTATTCAGGAGCTAAAGCCATAGAAATTGTATTGATGCTTATACACATAACTCTACCTTCTGACTAGGAAGGATTTTTCTTTATGTCCATTTGTACAGTCTCTAATCTTTAAATCTTCTGTGCTCATTTCTAATATTTGAGTCGTCTATTGAGTATATTTTTCGAATCCTTGTCGAAATAATTAAATCACTTTTTGACACTTTTGTGATTAAGAAGTCCGAATTAAGGCTTTTTTTGCCACTAGAGGGAACCTAGTGGTTGACGTCCTCAAGAGGAAATGAAAAAGTAAATCCATTAAATTTCTTTTTTTATAATCCACTCACGCACCCTTACGGCGCGAGCGGGGTGCAGTGGTTCGAAACTCAGATAGTATCACGTTTCAATTGCGTCCGAGGGTGGTGCCCAGGCTAGCAGGGATATTTGTGGTGTTTGTCATTGCTATAATTCAAGGGAATTTGTTCGAATCTCCTGATGTCATTATCATGGTCAGCTCAATCAACTTTTCAAGGCATGATACCCTACTGCCAGTGTTATGCCATCGCAGTAGAGTCGACTTCAGCTTTTCGTAGTTGATTGATTTTTATTTATTTTTAAGAAATACATTTTTTTGACATCAGGAGTTGAACCCAGACATTCAGCGTGACAAGCGATGATGCTAACCACTGCACCATGGCCATAACGGAGCCATAAAGGCTGGCTGGTCAGTACAATTCAACAACTCCAACAGCAAGATTTGAGATACTTCTCAATATTCTCCCACTGGACCTATTTGTTCCAGAGTCTGCAGCTAAACATATCATCGAAAGACAATCACAAAGATTTATCCGGAAACTATGTTAAATTAGCAAAGAAAAGCTCAGCCCTTGACTCAGAACAATCAATATATCCATTCAAATCCCTTTATGCAATTCTTAGGAAGCAGTAGGGAAGCAAAACCGTGGTCGAGGCAGCCAACATCAGATGGAGTGAGGGCAAGAAACACTATCCCATAAGTAGATCCTCAACCTTTGCGCCCAATCTGGAGGCAGTTAGCTGCTTAGAAAAACTTAAAGGATGAGAACTGTAGTCAGAACTGTAAAGAAAGCTATATAAAGGAGAAAATTTTGATTCTCACGGACAGCGAAGAACTAATGAACCTCATGACACTGTTTAAATAAATAAATAAATAAATAAAATTCTTACCTATTGCCAGGCCCAGTCATATCCGGACAACCGGATGGTGTACAAAATTCACTAATTGTTCCATAAACTAGGTTAACATGTTCGAAAAGTGCCAGCGCTGAAAACATACAAAAACAAAATTGTTTAAATTTATTAAATTCTCTAAAATGAATTAAGAATACGAAAGGACTGCATATAAAGGGTAGAGCGACAGGGACAGTAAACGACGCCATATTTTTCTTGCGGTTTTTTGACATTTCTCTTCAGTAAGGTTTGCCATTTCATACGAGCCAACAACGAGTCGAAATTATTAAAATTTACTACCGAAATTCGGAGTCAGTGGCCTCAACGTTAAGAGCGCTACGTCCAATTTATGGTCGTCATAATCGTCCTAGCAGATCAACAATTGAGCGTCTAGTGGAAAAATTTGAATCCACAGGCACAGTACAAAATGTTCCCGTGCCAGTGAGACAAAGAAGTGCCCGTAGTGTCGAGAATATTGCTGCCGCTGAGGCTTCGGTTGCAGAAAGCCCAAATGTGTCTCTCACATGTCGTTCTCAAGCGTTGGGCATCTCTGTGACGTCGTTGTGGCGAATTTTGCGAAAAGATCTTGGCCTACATCCTTACAAGATTAAATTAACGCAAGAACTGAAGCCGCTTGACCACCAGAAGCGTCGTATGTTCGTGAATTGGGCTGAATGATTCGGATTTTCATCGAAAAATCATCTTCAGCGATGAGGCTCATTTCTGGCTGGATGGCTTCGTCAATAAACAAAATATGCGGAATTGGTTAGGCAGCAATCCACACGTACTCCATGAGTCATCATTGCATCCCGAAAAAATTACGGTTTGGTGTGGTTTATGGGCCGGCGGCGTCATTGGGCCGGCGGCGTCATTGGGCCGTACTTCTTCCGTGATGATCAAGACCGGCACGTTACTGTGGGGATCGCTACCGTTCAATGATAACCGAATATTTTTGGCCCCAATTGGATGATATGGACTTGGAGGACATGTGGTTCCAACAGGACGGCGCCACAAGCCACACAGCGAATGTCACAATCAATTTATTGGAAACCAAGTTTGGAGAACGTGTTATCTCACGAAATGGTCCAGTCGCTTGGCCGCCTCGGTCGTGCGGTTTGACGCCGTTAGACTATTTCCTGTGGGGCTACGTCAAGTCTATGGTCTATGCCAACAAGCCAGCGACGATTGATGAACTTCGTACGAATATCGAACGTGAAATTGCAGCAGTATCGGCCGATTTATGCTTGAAAACCGTCGAAAATTGGGTTCAGCGTCTGGACTTCTACAAGCGTGCCCGTGGTGGCCATGCAAAAGAAATCGAGTTCCATACATAATGGCATCGAACGTACTTTTACAGGAATAAAGAATTTCATTGATATCCAAAACCGTTTTTGTTTTATTTAAAAAAAACTTTTGTAGCGCTCTTATTGCAAAACCCTGTACTAAATGAATAAAAGGATCCTCCCTTATCACCTTAAACAGGAGAATAATTCTAATAACTTTAATCATTCGATAGGGAAACTTTTCCCCTCTGTAACTTTGACTTGGACCGCCAAACTCTCCCGGTAAGGGTGAGAATCTCAAACAAAAATTTATTAAAATTTTACCTCACATTGCCGAGTCCTTACAGTTTTTCACTCTCCCTGCTCTGTTCAGGTTTTTCATTTAATTATGAAGTTCTAATCTGTTTGCATTATTAATGAAACCTAAACTGGACTGTTTCTGTTGCGATGTGTTCCATTTCTGATAACAGCCAGAGACCGGGACAGGCAGCCACTGAGACGAAGAAATCTGTTCGCATCGTGTCGGGTTATTTAATTGTGGTTTTAACCGGTAATTAATAAACAATCTTTTAATTTTTGTTTCTGAATAAATTAAAGTCATCTGTGAGGGGAAAGTCGGCGGCCTTCGCTTCAACTCGTCAGACAAACTGAAGGATTTTGAGAAAAGATTAGGAAACATTTTGAGATTTTAATGGTTCAAAAGTTTAGTTTTCGAAGTACAATTCCAATGGCATTCACTCTTAGAATGGTACTTGAGAAAGCGTTGGAGTATGCCAAACCTGTCTACAGTTGTTTTGTGGATTTGGAGAAAGCATATGATCGTGTCCCTCGAGTTAAATTTTGGAGTGTATTGCAGAAGTATGGGATTGACGGTTCTCTTCTGAGGGTCATTCAATCTCTATACACAAACTGTAAGAGCTGGGTTCGGGTGAACGGCCTTAAATCGACACATTTCGCTGTGGGCGTTGGACTGCGCCATGGATGCGTTCTGTCACCTATCCTTTTCATAGTGTATATCGATTGGATGTTACAGAGACTTAAGGATAAGTCATCTGCTTTTCGCTGATGACTTGGTCATCCTTGCATCCACCCAGACCGAACATCAACGCTCACTAGATAGGTTCGTAGCCGTCTGTGTTGAAGCTGGGATGAGAGTAAATGTGGACAATGGTAATTTCTCGAACACGCATGTTCAATCCACTCTGAATGCTAATGGAGTCCCATTGAAACAGTTGGAGAAATTTAAGTATCTCGGAGTCCTATTCACGAGTGATGGGAGGAGCAATACTGAGTTATCCTGTATGATTGTTCAGGCTGAAGCAATTTTGAGACAGCTTGGTCAATCTGTTATCAGCAGGCCTGAACTTGGCATCGGAGCTAGGACCACGATAAGATGGTTGGACCAAGTCTGAGATCTCACCTCTACCCATACGCGGATAGCTCCTTATGTTTTAGAGCCGATGGCGGACGGACGGCAGATATGGATAGTCCACTTAAGCACCCTAACCCCGTGACCCTCATAGTGGATCAGCGGGCTATTTTGAAAATAGAAGAGCAAACTGTGCAATACACTATAGACTTCACAGTGAAAAACGAGACCGACTCTCTCCAGGAGCAAATGTGTTACATTTTATACACCATGGTAGGTTCTAAAGTAGGCCTTACGAAACCCAATAAACCAACCAACCATAGTAGGTAGGTTAAAGAGTGAACTGCATCTTATACCTCTAATAAAGGTACTACCACGTTAGGTGCTCCGAAAAACTCAAGGAAATAATCCCCGAAAACGCAGTATTTAAACGTTCGACCAGATACTCTACAAGGGCCCATAATTTCTATGTGCACTCAACAACTGCACGAACTTATTTCCATCCTAATTGCTTTTCTTATAGAACTAGAAAACATTGAAACGCCCCTCAAGGATGGTATACATATGTACCTCCGGACGAATTTGTTCTCCAGCAATTTAAAAGCTGAATCAACAAACATTTATTTGCCTTAAAATTAATAAAAAAATTCAGATTTACTTCAAGATTTACAATGAAAAGATGAACAAAAATTGGTCCATTCCATCTTTACTTTCAGTTTTCTTCTAGTCTGTCAAAATCTCTTTCCAAAAAACAGGACTGGAATTATAATAATGTTCTCAGAGTTCCACACTTTCTATTCTGCAGGTGAGCAATGATTGTCACTGACAGAGTTTGAACCCTGTATCCATACCACACCTTTTATGAAAATGTCAACCATCGTTCCCTGGAGCCCTAAGCTTTTCACGTTAGCAGACAGTGTTCAGTTCGACCTTGTTTATGACACTGCACACATCAACGATTCCTTTCTATTTATAAAACCAGAAAGCCATTTAAATAATCCAAAAACCAAAACTCGTTCCATTAAATTTGTCATAAAATATTCGATTACATGTGGGACGCCTTTGTCCCTTGCTCAATCTCTTCAACGTTTCTGACGCAACTTCTGTCGTTTCTCCTGTTCCTCCTTTCTGCACATGTAAGCCTGGTGTTGCCAAAAATGACTTTTTTTTTTTTTTGTAAATAATTTTCAACCCTAACTTCCTTCACTCAAATGTACAATCGATTATGACATGACACTGGCCCATTTGCATGCATTACACATCTCATACCGTCGTTCATTCCTATCAGATACATGTGACGCAAGTCTTACATAACCACAAAAGGTACTTTTTGCCAAAAACAAAAATTATTTGCAATCATACAGCAGTGCAGACGCGCAACAATAACAAATTAATTGTACATATTTCTCGAGTGACCTTTACGTCAATTCAATTAAATAAAACTGAAAAAATAAAATAAAAAAATTCAACAAAAAGATATTTTGGTTTATGCGCGCCAAAATTGAAGTCCACGTGCGGTAGCGCCTCTCAAAGATGCGACCAAAGGGTTGTCTGATCCAAATTTAATGGTGTGACATGTTGGGTTCTATAAAAAGCAACAAAGGAGATGACGTTTTTTCATTTGATTGATTCATTGATTAATTAACGCTCAATGGGTGTTAAATTAGACTCTTGTCGCTTGGTCTTAGTATAGATATTTATATAACGACCAAACAATTTTTGGAGGACGCTAAAATATTTTATTCATGTGACTTTGGGAGAGAGTTGTCATATTTTTATCACCATTGGTACGTGATTGATTGTCAAATGCAAGGTTTACTTTGGAATACTAAAACGACTTTAGGCAACTGCGGCAGAAAAGATTATTTTTAATGCTATTTTGGGCCCAAAATACAACGACTAAAACGACTTCCACAGTTAAAGCGGATGCTCTGGTCACCAAGACGGGACGACCGCAGTAGAGGCAGGTCACGAATTAGGAGCGCGCTTGTGAAAACTCAACAAATTTGGCAAACCCAACTTATGGCTATCGACCAATTTGGCTAAAGCAGCTTTTTGAAACCCAAGAGCACTCCGGACTGCAATGTCATCATAAGTAAATTGAGAAACATTTGTCAAGCTTGTTTGTATCATGCAGATTTCTGTCACCAGAGACCCAACTGATGATGAAAGCATTGACCTTGCGTCAGTTCCAATTCTATAAACTCCTTCACTGAACTCTTTCAATCAAGTTCATCAGAAATCTTGTCCCGTCGTGACAAATCGAAACGAAAATCATTCTCCAGTTTCATCGCCCCTACTTCTTCCATCTCAACCTGAGTTTATTTTGAAAGATTGTAGGAAGTCCCTCCCTTAATGCTTCAAAGACGTACAGTTTTATGCGATTAACTTAGCAATTATCTGGGCGTCAACTTCAACACGGATTACACTATCCCGCACTTGGACTTCGAGAACAGAGAACAGTGGCAAGACAACGAAGTGTTGAACGAGTCCAAATCCATCTACTCGTACGCCGATGGCTCAAAAATGCACATGATCATAGGAGTTAGTACTTAGCTGATCCATAAGACCCCCTGCTTTTCTAGCAGTGCCCAATTAGAGTCAATGCTAACAATATAAGGGGAGGATATTACGATTAATTGTCGCGAAGAATTTAGGGTTCTTGGCACGCAGCACAATGTTAAACTCTGATGGGTCCCTGGTCACCAACCCGATGGTTGGAATGGGTTCAGCCCTGGACCGAGAACAAGCGGACGGTACGTTCAAAGCTCCACTCTGCAATCTAAGGGTGAAAATTGCACAAAAAACCTCAATGGAAGCAAACAACAGGTGGAAATCACTAATCACCTGTGAAGTATCAAGAAGCTTGTGGCCAGAATATGACATTTTCTTTGTCACTGCCCATACGTCTGTCAAATAAGTAATAGAACCTTAAGCAAATTCTTATTTGATTATATCGACGGACTATCTGATGGTTCATCGTCAGAACTTCTCAAATTTGCAGGGGCGACCATATGGTTGGTACCAAGCAATTACTAATTACAGTAGGGAAATATAATCGCAATGGGTCTACATATTGTGATGAGGTAATCTTCATCAGCCCACAAACCAAACCTAACCTAAAGCGATTAAGATTTCAATGTCGTACTGTGGCCGATTTAACTTTCTATCGTCTAGTTTGGTGTCCATCTCTTTGGTGTTTGCTATTTTCTCGCCTTGTAAGATAGCGGAGGCAGCTGCAATTCAAGTCCAGGACACATTTCTCCCTGAATCTCACTCTAGATGCAGGCAATGACAAACATCCAAGAGCATGATTTGTCATGAGATACTTGGAGCGGACAATAAAAATCGTAGGTCGCTTCCACAACACCAATGCTTGCAAGAATGTGAGCTTTGACACAACTCGGCTTAGCTTTTCGAAACCATTCATGTTGTATGCGTTACGTTTTCCGCACAAATAAAAGGGACCCACAATTTTTAGTGCCCACTCTGAAAGACAGATTGAGAAGCTTTTTCGTGACAATTTACACAAGGTACTACATCCTTAGGGAGATGCTGGGAGTCCAATACAGGAAATTAACTACCTAGTTGCATTCCGTCCTCGAGAATTCGGTGTCTTGGGTTGAATCGGTCTTAAGCGAGAATGTTTGTATACAGACGACCTAACTTTTTAAGCTGTACATACAGTTGCAGTGGCAAAATAAATTTTAAAAGTCTCAAGCCGTACAAAAACGAAATGAAGTTACTGGAGCATGTTCCACTTTCAAATACAGAAATTTGTATGCTAACCATTTCACAACAACACATCTGCTTAACAGCTTCTTCCAATCTGTCCTAAATTCCCCATCTAATTGAGAAAGAATCCTTTTTTCTATCCAAACCAATTTCACTGATGCATTTATTGTTATAGACAGTCAGTATTCATTTGAATAAACCCAAAGGAGTTAAATTGGCCCAGATCCTCAGACGAAAAACTCGTACTCATCTCGTATATCTTCACTTTTGCATTAATTTGGGCTCAGTCTGAGAATGATGCAAACTCCAAAAGGAGCGATAAAATTCAACCCAGTTTGTTGGAAGAAGCAAAAGAAGTTCAAAGTGCAATGACAAGGTCATGAAAGGTAGAAATTTATGCCAGTCATGCGACTTATAAAGTTACACACCCACAGGGATCTAGAAAAGTAGGTCATTTATATGACTTTTATGTAGATAAAAGGGTGATTGGCTTTCGTGCATATTAAATTTATTAAATAGAGAGAGAAAATAATTGAAAATAAATTAAAATGGATTTAAGGAATCTAGAGGACTAGAGGAGTGCCATTGTTGATACAATTTTTAAGGAGTTAAGTCCAGTCGAGCTCCACGGATCTTATCATTTCTTCCGGAAGAAAAATTTCCATAACACATTTTGTCATTCGTGACTCGCTCTGGGTGACAATTTGTGCATGCACCGGAAATGGAAGACATGGCTGTCCTTTGGCAATGGAGCAAATGAGGTTTAAAATAGCGTCAGTGATGCCAACGTCAGCGATTATTCCTATGCAGATGCCTCATTTGTTCCAAGTCATAAAATTGATTTCAAAATTTCAAAACAGTCTCTATTTCATTCGAATTAAAAAGCAATAAATGTTGTGTTCTACTTTTTTCACCAGCTCTTCTTCCACCCTGTAAAAAATACGACATCATATCTTTACGCGTTAAAAAAACAAAAAAATCCCAAAATTAATTCCTTCCTAATGGGTTCCATCTAAATCTAAACACCATTCGTTCGATGTTAATTCAAAGTATCTCTTCTTAATGAGCAGAGGTCAGCGAGTTGGATGTTTTATATTTTTGTAAAAAATAAAATAAAAAAAATTATCTATTCTTGGACACGAGACAGTTGTTGACTTCAATAAAAATAAAAAAAATTATGACACATTTATTTTTGGCTACTTATTTGAGAATACCACCCGACACCAGAAATGATGTTTTGATGGATTTTTATTCAAATTTGAGATACGAATTTTGTTTTTATTTTAAGCTTCATGTGTGTACTTACTATGTGACGCTAGCCATTCATTATAATCTAAACCAGCTGGAAGATCAACTAAGGCTTTGAGATCAGCTTCAGGTAATTTACGCTCTAAAACACTCTCTTCTAGGTATAATTTTGTATCTGTTGCATTTTGATCGCCATCCCGTTCTTTGCGACGGGCTTTTCTGTAAAGAAAAAGAAAAGAGAATTATTGTTATTAATATGAGATACAAGGTAGAGAGTTCAAGAAATACAGATACATCAGGCCTTCATTTTTGAAAGGCACAACACTTCAAGTGTTCAATTGAGATGCAAGTAAGACTAGCCTCAAAGAAAACGTGCGTCGTTCTGTGACTTATTTGGGAATGCTGAAATGGTAAAGCACATTGAAAGGCTCCCAATCTTATAAAAATACGATAAACGGAGCTTGATATGCCTTTGGACAGTAAAGAAAGACTCAAAACTACTGAACGGTAGTACAGAACTTTTATCGGATATGGATCTTTTCTGGTTAGGAAACTTTACCATTTTTATTGATGGATCCATAGATGGTACAGTTACAACAGTTATCTTTTCGAAGAAACTTGAATTTTTCATGCCACAAATGTAACACGCACAATATTAATAGTTGGCAGAACCTTTTCATCGATTTTAAGGCCGCGTATGACAGCGTTTATAAAGACTCGTCCGTCCAGGATGACGATGGAGAATGCACGTTGCTCCATCAAGGTCGGTCAAGACCTCACCGAGATCTTTGATGTCAAAAAAGGATTTAGACAAGGCCACGCGCTGTCATGCGACTTCTTCATCATCGTTCTTGAAAGAATAGTGCAAAACTCACGCGCCAGTTGAGTAGCAAAGCCCTCACTCACACGACTCAAGTGACCCTCTATCCCAGTCCTGCTGTACGGCGCAGAGGGATGAATTCTGTCAATAGCGGATGAGGTTGCCCTTGTCTGTTTCGAGAGGAAAATTCGATCCCGTCTGCATAAACGTTGAATGGAGGAGGACATACAACGACGAAGTGTACAGGCTGTAAAGCGACATCTACTTACCCAGAAGAGTGAAGGTCCAACGGCTGAGGTTACTGGGTCATGTAGAGCGGATGGACTCCAATGCTCCAGTTCGAAAAATCTTCGAATTCACACCCGAGGGACGGCCAAGTAGAGGAAGACCGCGACTAAGGTGGCGCATGCAAGTGGAAGAGCACCTCAATCAACTTAGCGTGCAAAACTGGAGGCAGCTGGCTAAAGATCAAGCCGGCTGGAGGCGCTTGTTGGTTGAGGCACAGGTCCATCCCGGACTGTAGCGCCACCTTAAGTAAGTAAGTAAATTAGAAGCAACGCCTGGTCCATACTGAGTCATCGCTTTAGTTATGTGCCTGATGCACATGAAGTAAGCAAATGTCAATGTATCAAAATGACTTAACACTTGCTTGGGTTAGAGGACGAGCAAATATTTAAGGCAAATAACCTGTCCAAGCAGGGTTCAGTCTCTGAGATTTTGTTTTCTAAACTATTTTTTGTCAAAGGAAAGGGAATGGTAAATGAAAAGATCGAATGAACACCCGAGGAGTGTGTTAACGTAGACAGGTCAAAAGGCCGATCAAAATACGTGATGGCTGTAAGCATCCGACAAGGTTTTAAATTGTTCATAGCTTTACTCACAGGATACGGAAACTTTACGTAGTATCTTTAAAAGATGAGTCTGCTAGAAGATGCTATCTACAGATTGTGTCTAAGAGGAACACTGGGTAGCAGGAGAAATTCAAAAACCCATAGGATTAGCCAAATGCCTTTCAGACATTTTAATGTTGACACAAGGAATCTCTGACTGAAAAGTCGTGGAGTCGTGGTTGTCTGTTTCGACATATCTCTTTTTCTGGGTATTCACAAGAAGTGTGTCGCCAGCTGTGAAGCACAAACGAAGTCAAATGAATAGAAAAAAGAATGCGACCTTAAGGTCCCGTCAAACAGAGAGCGGTTTTACGCCCCAGTAAGAGCTTTTTATGTCACATTTAAGGGGCTTTTAGATGGCTGCACTAATAGGTTTTACAGTCACATTGTTCAAGGCCATAAAAATCATTTAGGACGTGAAGTTTACACAAAGCAGGACATTGGCTTAAGAAGATCTCTGTCGTGTCATCGTTTTCGATACTTTCAGCAGACAAAATAAATAAAATAAATAGCTGGCGCGACAGCTCAAGGTGGTCCCCTGTGATGCGGTACTCGAACCCAGTTTCATTTGAAAATTCTGTTCAATATATTTCGACATTTTTAAACAATCTCTGAGAGCCTTAAGCGGCCACAGTGCAGCCTGGCTTTTACTGATGATGCAGATTTTTTTACCACGCCATTTCTTTCCAACTTACTTCCATTTGGAAGTCAATTGCCCAAAGCGCTGGAGTATTTCTTTCTAGGATGAATTGCAAATTGGTTTGCAAATGCCCACCCTAATTGCTAGTGTAGGGTAGAAGTTCTACGATATATTTTCAGGCTATTGACCTTACAAAGTAGGGACATAAGGACAACATTCAAAAATCTTACTCCAGCCATTCCAATGTCTGACAGTTTTGGAGAAATTAAAAAAAAAATTAACATGAACCCAGGATATTCCCTCAAATGGTTCCATTTTCAACAAGCTACGTATATCCACCCGAAAGTGGAGGCAACAGACTTTTAAGAGTCTTTCAGAACAATACACAACTTTTGCTGTATATTTTTTGGACATTCACGAGTGCTTAGTGAATGTTTTATAGACCCCCCTACGTCTCAACGAAAAATTCAACCTTTGTGATTGTTAAATGGACGATAAGAAAGAAGAAGAATAATAAAATAAGTAAGCAAGGATATTTCTCCTTCTCATCCTCTTGAAAAGAAAGGAAAAAAAAAAAAGCTAAAATCTTTATTTTACGGTTGAAAGAAGCAGTTTTTTTTTTTTTGAAGGGTTTGGCAATTGGTTGAGAGTTTACCTTCGGGACATATCGAGAATCATGGAGAGATGTCGATGTCGGTTTCGTTGTACCACACACTTCAAGTGTTCTAAGATGCTTTCGAATCGTAGACACACACGAATAGATATCAATTTTTATGGCGAATTTAGCTTTTTTCTCCTTTTTTACATTGCAAATGTTAAAAGGTACTTCAGAAGTGTACCTGTGTATGCCAAGATAAGGGTTTTTATAAGCTTTGGTATTTTTTTTTTAAGGTGAGTTCACTGACAGTGAAATTCATTGTTAGTCTACGGGTCAGGTGGGCTTATTAACGTCGCAATACTTCAATATAATCGAAGTCATAAACTCTTAGCTATCAGATAGATTACTTCAAACAAGAGAACGGAAAATAAATAAAAATAAATAAATGCTTATCTAGCTACAGAGTGAATTAAAGAAAGGCGTTGCCAAATATTTGCCTAAGATTAGGTTCTATGGACTGCAGTGAGGTGATTAATTGTGTCAACCCGAATGGGGTTATAGATTTATTGATTCCTTCTACGTGAATTTCACAACATTTGAAATTTATATCAAAAGGCGAGTAGAAGAATTTTGGGCCTCAAATGGGGTAGACTATCCCTACGATTAAACATTGTCGATGTCACCCTTATCGACTATTAGATACTATTCGCTGGAGTTTGAGTAGAATCATTAGAAGTTTTGCAACCTGTGTTGCGAAACAATTGACAGCCCAAATCTACAAATCTACTTGTAATCTACCTCAAGACATCCAAACAAAACGAAATTGGTGTTTTGACTAAGATGTGATTTCCATGTAAGAAGTGGTTTCGAGGTGCAAAATTGCAACTTCGCGACTCTAGCCTCAGTCATCACAGACTTAATTTTCTTGAAAAAAAATTCTTCTAGGATATCGAAGAACTAACTAAGCGAAGGACATCTGTAGGTTTATCAAAGCTTAAGGTAGTTCGAGGCCATGGGAGAATGTTTTAGTGCTCAGTTCAGACACTGGGTGCTGTACCAAAAGCTAGACAAGCTCTTAGGTTAGGTTAGGTTAGGTTAGCGGGCCGATGAAGGCGATAAAATCCTCTTCATCTCACTTAGATCTAGGTAGACCCATTGTGATACCCATATGTTTACCAGCTACTTCCCACTGCGTGAATTTATATGCCTGATGACAGCCACCCGGCTCTCCTTGCTAACTTGAGTAGATCTGACAGTTAACCATAACTCCTCAATGTTATCGAAGAGGTATCTGCCCAGTGTCCTCATGCATCTCCTCGTCGTCGCATCCTCTGCAAAGGTCTTCCCCGGTCAGGTGCAGCTTCTTTAGACAAACTCTTAAGCCAGCATGTGCTTTACAGCTTAAAATACCCTCTAAGATTGGGCAGAGAACTTTGTATTCTTCAACACTGTTCATTCATAGCTTGTTTCCACTGATCAGACCAGATGGAAATTTTGTGCAAAGCAGGTAAATTGGTAGCAACGTGCGAAGAGCAGTGAGTTTCTATCGGCAGACCCAGAGATTTTCCATGTGAGTCCACCTAAATAGACTTCATTTTTTGATAACTTCGGGGTTACAAAAAGTCTTTGTTGGGCCTCGGTGTAGGTCGGGATTAGTAACAGATGCTGTGGAATCACAGTGGACCTCTTCTGCTATAAGTGTATGTGCACTAAGGTGTGGACAACCATCCTAATATATATAAAAAAAAAAAAAAATAGCTAGCGCGACAGCTTGAGGTGAGCCAAGACCTAGCTTCTCGCAACCATTCATATTATGCGTATTGTATTGTTCACGCGAATGGAAGGGACCCACAATTTATTACCGACTCCGAACGGCGAATCGAGAAGCTCTTTCATGACAGATTATACTTCCGGAGGCTTGTCGTTCCTCAACGAGAGGTGGTGCCGCGAAAAATGTTCGGTAGATACGGTTCAAGTGGACGCTGCTTTCTTTAGCAGTCCAACGCACTAACTACTGACCAAGGGCAAAATGCCCTCCCATCCTCTTGACTCGACCCCTGAGTCCATAGACCCCGGAACATCTATCTCCTTTCCATCTTTGGAGAGTGATGACTCCCTACCGTCGACCTCATCTCTTCCACCTTCAATCATTAACGACACTCTGTCGGACCTAACCTAACCTAACAGTGTTTGGAAAAGTTATACTGTCAATATTCTCATAGAAACTTTACCAAGGTCTGTGTTGTACCTTCCTGACTAGTTTCCAAGAGAACATCAGGCTGAACTGGCGAATGATGTCAAGTCGTGCTTTTCGATTGAAGGGACTAAAGTTCTATCACATACCATTCTAGTTGACTTTGAACGCTACGTTAAGAGCAGAAGTGAGAGGTTAACTAGTTTAAGTCGCGATGATATCTAGTTGTAAAACAAGGTTGACGATGTCAATATTATCGTGGCAAAGGATGCCAGTGGCAGTAGACACTTGAGAATAAAAGATGAGAACATACATATCACAGCTACTGAATACAATATCATAATTTCCACATTACGCTTGATTACTGCAATAAACATTTTATTTAGCATTTAACGATAAAGACTACACGCTTTTATTCAACACTTAACGATAGCACGTGTCACATTACAATAATTCGTTAAGTAAAACGCTTGGCAATTCAACAAAAAAAACAAAAACGAAAACAAGAATTACATAAGCGCTGTGAGAAATTGCAATCAATTTAGTAGACATTACTTCATAGTTTTCTGGCTGTTTACGATCGAATATCGTAAATACGACCACCCGATTGTAAAAAGTCATTATCATCACTTTGCACGTTATCAGCACTTTGGCCGAGATAGTGATTTTTGTCTTTAGTTTGCAAAACTGGGGTTGTTTTTGTTTTTCTTATTGACATAGTGACCAGATTTATTCGCTTTTGATTGGAAATAGTCACCTTTAGACCATAGGTTGCAGTTTTTGCCACTTTACCAACAGTAAGTGTCTGTCAGAATTGTTCATTTAGTCGAACGGAGAGGGATAATAAGCTCCTCTAGTTTTAAATGGCTAAAATTGACGGAAGATCAGGGTCTTTTCTTTGATACTTTTGATGCAATCAGCTGCAGTCTATTCTGCAATCTGTTGGCTGGTCCAAAAATGACAGTACTCAACGTTAAGTGGTGTTGGTTGCTTCTCTATTCATTGATCTTAATTAGGGTTAATTATAATTTCAATAAATGCATTATGCATTCAGCAATTAATTACGTCTGGGTTTGATGTAGATGATATCCCGAGGCGCCTATAGAAGCATAAAAAAAAATACTCTATTACCGACGCCCAACTACCGTCAGTTGTCGTCTATCATTTTCATTTCCATTTCTGTTTTTTTTTTTTGCAAAAAATTCATTATGCCACTGACAAGATTCATCGTTAATTTTTTGTCATGAAATTAATTTATTAATCTATATTGGAGAGGAGCAGGGAAATGTATTTTATAGCTCAGCAACGGTCGGTGGTGGGATTGATGACAGCGCTACGATGGCGACGTGACCCAATAGTGCAACTGAGGTGTTGGAGAACTAATTTTCTCATCGGTAGCTCTGGGTATATTATGTGGTTTGGGAATTGATAGTTTCGATGTAATTAATATGAAATGTCGGATATATTTGGATTTATGGTGTTTGAATTCCTACGGGCGTGTTGATATACAAAACGGATGAAAATGCGTGGTAATTAGGAAGTTTTAAGCATCACATGAGTGATTATGTGGTTTAATTTGAGTGGAAATTGGAAAGAGAAGGATTTGAAGTGGCAAAAGTCAGACAAAGGCTTTGATTAAGTGGTAGGAGGAATCAAAGTGACGCGGTGGGGGTATTCCATAGGGATAAAAAATCTTCCGAATTTTAGAGAACAAAAATATGCATCGGCTGGCGGTGAGGAGAAACATTGACGTTGCTGACACACGGTATTTAAATTTTGATATTCACAAGGGAATATGTGTAGAGGTCTCTTGATCAATGAACTGTCAACCAAAAATATGTAATGCAATCATTATGGGCTATTGTAAAAGACCTACAAGGAGTGCCCTAAAACATCGACCTAACACGCGCACACAGATTTTAGGAGCTCTTGGACATGCTGTTTTCAAGGAGGTAGTAAGGAAGTGGAACTTCGGACGGCTACAATCGGGTTAACAGAGTCTTGTTCCTACAATAACTCCATGGTCTCGGAGAGTGATTATCTTCTTTCTACCATGGACCGCTTTCATCTCGCTCTATTTTGAATCTCTCCGTTCTATAACGTATTCACAAAGCCAGCTTTGGAGCATTTTCCAAGTACTGAAGACCTCTGATCTTCTGATTTCCCCCGGCCTGATTCCCAAAATGCCGGCAAGTACATGTAGCAAATCGAGATGCCTATACATATATGGGCACCGAGAAGACGCATCAGGAGTGATCAAGAGCTTAACGATCTTAGAAGGTACGATCACTGATTTCTTAAACAAGTAAAACGAGACATCAACAACTTGAAATGCCCACTGGACTAACTGGAGAAATCTTTTGGTTGAAACCTACATATGAAGGATCACCCCGAACAGTAGCGTCATCCTAGAATGTACCAAGTAACTAGGGCTGAAAATGTTGTACTTCATAGGAACAACAACAGGATTATGAAATGTCAAATGTCAAGAGAAGAAATATGCGTACTACTCGAACAAAGGGAATACAACACATGAGATGATGGTTGTGCTCCGACAAAGGCCGACTTGGAAGTGTAACACAACTTTGATGATGTCAACAAAGTGAACATAATTCATGCTCAAGGTAAACCCGCTCTTCAACCGCCCATACACTATTACTACTTGTTTACACCGATAATGGTCATTAATAAATCATCGACTTTTGACACACTCATCATTTCCGTAGAAGTGGAAAAAAAAAATCCAACAGTAAACAACCTAAACTTGTCCTAACCAGTCTCCCAGAATCATTCATTTCAAATGTCAAACCTTGAAAGCCGCATGTAAACAAAACGCATTACTTTTGCGTTTCAATGAAGAAATCATGTAAAGGTCCCGAGACGACATTCCCTCAAACACGCTTTCAACGGAACAACATCTGACAATTAGAACGTCATTTAATTGTTTTATTTACTTCCACTTACTGCTAAAAATTATATCAGCACTATAAATGAAAACAAGAAGGAAAATAACAAACACTCTACACAACACCAACACTGCCCAGCAAGGGGCCAACCTTAGGAAATATGGGGCAACAACAAGACGTCACGCCATCTTTTAATTGATTTTTCAGTTTCCACTTTAACCCCTTTTTCTCATCTTTTGCTCTCTGCTTCGTGTGTGCTCTCTGAGGCTGTAAAAACACGCACAAAATAAAAGAGTCACGCAAAAATCACGAAAATCGTACCGAAAATTTCCTTCACAGTCAGCGATTACGCACGCAGCGTGTGTTTTTGTAGTTCAAGCAAAACAACGCGAAACGTCAGAAAGAGCTTCATTTCGCGTCCAATCGATGGAGCCACTATACACGCTCATATTGTTGTAATTGTGTGTGCGACTCTCTCGCCTGATCATTGACTTTTGCACAACAGCGAATGTTATTGTCGTTTTGTGTTGCCCCCTTTGCGTTTTTTATTCTAACAAACTGTAAGAGTAATTATATGGTTGTCAGATAATTTCAGTCATTATTCAAACGGTAAATTTATATCACCGTATGGCGATTGTGTGTGTCAAGAGATACCTACATACATACATATGTATGTACGCAGTCTTGATGTTGCGTGACGCCAAGGAAAGGTCAATAGTACAGTTTTTTTTTGCATGAGTAATGAGCATGAGCGCAATTAAGCCAAAGAGATGACAGATGACAGAAGGCAGAAGTGCACCATATGTCAAATGTTTTCATGTCAGATCAAGTTGCGAAAATGTATGTGTACGTCTGTCACAGCTGGGAGGTGTCAAATAATTCTTCATTTTGCCGCTCTACTGTCACGTACATAGATTTCATCGACAACAAACAAACAGTCCGTGCTTTATGGAACTTAAGTCACTCTAATGGTGTTATCATATCGCATTCGGTCTGACTGAATGGAAGGGAATATTGATTTTGTTTGGAAAAACAAAAATCGATTGGGAATGGTAAATGAAACCTCGATTACTTATCAGGCGGGAAGTCGACTTTGACGTGTGAGCCTGTTAAGAGAAAAGTTTACGTGTACCTACTTTCAGAATGTTTACGTGTCTAATGCTTAAATTGCTTCAGTTTTTGGCTAATCATCGTCTGTGTTATGAAAGACAGATAACATTTCGACCTCTCGATGAATTTGCTTGCAATTATAATCAAGTAACCGATCTACATCTGTCACGTGGTAGTTTATTACCCAAGTCACGCGATTAATTCGTTTGAAAAACGATTTTTGTCCATAAAATGGACTTTGCTTTACGATTTAGATTGTGAAGTACGTACTGCTGAGCAAAATTTTGACAATTTACAGATGCTCTACGACCACATTCCAACATTTACAAGGCAACTTTGAAGCCGTCTGACCAAACTACCGCCAAGATCAATGTCAGCAAGGCATCAGTGTTTAAGCAAATACAGACAAATTGGCCAGTCGATTGGCACGTTTCAGAAAAGGACCACAAGAAACGTGAAATCGAGGCTCTATTAGCCTGAAAGTTAAATGATTGAAGGCTGCAGGTGATAATTTGGCAGGGCACATCCATATCATGAGCGCAATGTCTAGGCAACGCAGAATGGCGATAAAGAATGCTCGCTTGTTCCTCAACGTCGCAATTGTCGCCCCTGAGACCGTCAATACCACCATAGGTCTTAGACAGGGCGATACACTGTCATGCAACTTCTTCAATGTGACACTGGAGAAAATAATGCGAAATTCACAGGTCAATAAATAAGAATCAGTACCTGCAGGTGACATTGACATCATCAGTAGAACAAGGGGAGCAGTCACTGGCGCTGTTAAGCGCTGCTAAGGGCCTGGCTGCAAACGATGATGAAAGAAAGTACATGCTGTCTATGGAAACTGGGGCACAAATATATTGCAAAGCCACTTTTGAAAAGATAACCTAGGAGATCCTATACAAGACCTTCATCATCCTCGTCTTTCTGTAAGGTGGAGAAGCATGTCCTTCGTGAAAATCGGATAAAATTGCACTTAACTTTTTAAGAGATAAGGTCTTCGCTCGATATATGGTCCCATCTACCATCAAGGCAGATATATACGAACTGTATAGCGAGACCGACCTGGTCAGAAATATATATGTACAACGATTAGCATGACTAAGTCATTTAGCGCAGATGAACACAAATGCTCCAGCAAGCAGAAGAGCAGAAGAGAACGACCGGAAGGTGATCCCAATCAAGTGGACAGTTGCATATAGAATATACTGGCAGCAGGGACTGCTTTCTTGAGATCCTACTTCACTTGGAACTCTAGGTCCGTCATTATTACGTCTTCAAGCTTAATCTTGAGATTTCTTTCAAAAGAAACGGCTGGAAGGTAAGACGAGCTGCAACTCTTCTCTTACAACTCATAGAACAAATGTGTAATTGGAACACTCTCTATAAACTACAAACTCTCGTTCGACACACCATAACTTACATCAGAATATTAAGTAAAAAGCTGCAACTCACCCAGCGACACATATAAATACGTCCACCGACTCTTGGGCATACTTCAACAGTGTACCAAGTGATTCGCCAATTTTAGCTGGAATCTCAGTGATTTGCCACATAAACTTCACTGACTTGACCAAACATTTAATAATGTATGAATCCGAGTTTTCATTGAACTCTTTCATTCAAGCGGTTTTTACTTTAATTTATTTTAATGAAATTTTACATAAAAAAATACTCCACTCTTGTCGTGTATTTTGTTAACATAACCCGTAGCACCATTTATCAGCAAAAAAAAAAACAATTTAAGTTGCAACACTTTGCTTAATCTTTGCACCACAATATGTCACTAAACAAAAAAACAGAAAACAATTAAATGCCGAAACGAAAGAAAAAAAACTTCACGGATTAAAATAAAAAAAATAAAACAACAATCCGTCGTTTGTCGTTAGTCGTTTGCCGTTTTCTGATTGTTTTCGTTGTCGGAGTTAATTGGTTCTCGCTCCCTTCGAGTCAAGTCACACCACACTAACCGAGGGCCACACACTCAAATTTTTTCCAAAGTGAACACACGATTATACTGTCATCGACAAGAGCGACAGTACACAGCCAGCACCAACACTCGAGTGGTTCTCGCGAAATTTTTTTTTTTTATCATATCAACTTTGTAGATACTTTTGTATCTAAAGCGGCCATAAGTTCCAGTTTAGTACACGCTCTATGGTGCGGTGATAAGATTTCGCTTGTCATATGGTCTGCGCTGGGGCGAGAGTGCGAATGTTTTTTGTCGAGCTTTTGATCGCGTTAGTTTTTTTTGGGAAATTTTCTTATCAAAACTACTGGCTATGAGGGCTGTGTCGCGGACAAACAAGAACCCTTGCAATAAAATTGCTTTGTGGCTGCGTCTGCGTGGTGTATTTTACACCTTTTGCGATAAATATCGACTTAGAAGGGGGTCAATCGTTTTTCTAATCATTTTTTTACAAGTCGGTCCCTGTGTGCGGATGTCTGGCATTACATTTGAAGAGCTGATAAGGTGGTAGTGTGGACATATCGATATCAGTTTGGTGGGGGAAAAAAAGTAAATGAGTCATGGGCGAAAATTTAATTGATTTGCATTGTTCCGATTGCCTTTGTTGACGCAGAGAGAGCTCCTCCTGGGATCTGTACGGGGGCTCACGAATTCCAGGTACTTTGGCAAAAACAACCATTCAGAGGTGGTGATGTCACAGCGGTATTTTATTGGAATTCGCTGGGCTCTAAATATGACAGAAACTAATATCGACAGTCATAAATCATTTTTCATGATTCATACACTATATAGCTGAATGTCCACGTGCTGCTTCCTGGATGAGGTATTTTTGCCAGCAAGCAGAGATTTAATGCCCATTTGGGGGATAATAAGAGATGTTGGAACAAGGGGCAAAATTCTGTGTCGTCAGGTGCGGTTTTTTGAAACCTAGCCACCCAGTAGTTGCTAGCAAAGTCAAATTTTATACGTAAAACAAATAGAACGACCAGCTGGCTACAACTCTTGATTTTACCCCCAGTCAAAAGCAACTGGCTAGGAATCTTACGATATCCCATGGCCAGGGGGCCCCGAAAGCGATGTTTTTCATTTATAGCGTTGGTATCACTGCCAAATTGTTCTGTTCTCTTGACATTTGACCGGCGTCTGAGTACGAAGATGGAAGATGTTATGCTTTCATACCTCTTTTTTTAAATGATCCATTGAATAAATTCTCTAAATTATGGTTTTCACAACAAATTAAAAAAAACAATTTGGTTTAATGCACAAATACTTTGACGGTTTGACAGCCGATGTCATAGGAACGAAATCACACGTACCAACTTGACGGTATAAAAAATCGACTAGGTTCGGCTGGCTGGGAATCGTCTAAATGAACGACTGGCTAGCTAGGTTTCAAAAAACACGCCTAGTGTCAGACTTTACTACTTGCTTAAGGCAAGATAGATAGATGAACAATATTGCTGAATTTACACGATGACCAATCGCAGTTAATCACTGTTTAATCGTTAATTTTCCTCGAGGTTATTTGGAGCAGCAACTGCTCTGCCAAAAATCAAACTTTCTCATAAAATCTCTTCGGGGATGTAACTCCAAATAACCGCAGGACATTATTAAATCCGAAAATGTATTTTATACAGACAAAAACCATTTCGCATTGATGATTAATTCACTTAAAAACGACTTAGGATACCAAAACATGACGTACACCATACGAGGCAGCATTGTTTATATCTTATGCGATGTTTCTTTTTCTTCTTGTGAACAACCGAGCAAAACAAGTTTTGTTTTTAAAATAAACTGAGTCACTCTGCTCAGGGGACATGTGCGGATTGGTGGAATCACTAGACAAGTTACCGTCATCAGTTAGCACTTGACTTAATAATTTGAAGACGATGCTGATGTAAACTATGGGAAATTGACTATTAATGTGGATGTCACGCTGACATCTCGAATGTGATATCATCGTCTGGATCAATACACACTTTGAGCAATAAATTGTTGATGATTAGTTGATTAGAGATATAATTATAGAAATCAAGAGTTTAACACCTTGACAAGGCATAAAATGGTTCATTGAATTCGTGACAACGTGGTGTGGTTTGAAAAACAGACAATTGCCATTCAATTTCACATTCTGTTGCTCTACTGAGAACTCGGTCATTAATAGTTTGGATGCCTCAAGTGACTACGTTTAAATGCAGGAGTTTATAGTTTAAATGGTCATAAGGAAGACTGAATTTGATTCATCTTCTTGAGATGCAGAATACATAGCGGTCACAGAAAATAAGATTGAGCTGTTTGGGAAGTTTGCCTGCGTCTTTATTTAGGGCTTAAATGGACCGTCGGATTTCTTGTAGACAGATCTCTTGACGATTGCCAAGCATCTCTTAGTTTACGTGACCCTATCGTCTATGACAACCATCTGGTGTTAGGTATTAAGGGCTTAAGTCAAAAACTGGTACTTGGGGTTTTTGACGGTTTTTGTCTCTTAAATCTAGCAAAACTGCTTCCGACAGTAATTAACTGGCCCATAGGCAATAAAGTCTGTGAATTTCTCATACTGTTTGGTAGTAGTGTCTTGTTTTCTGAAAACCGCAATTTCTGACTTAAGCCCTTAATACCTAAGACCAGAGATATACCTTTGCCCGTATGAGTTGGCACTCAATGACTTAAAACAGTGAAGCGTCCTGATAACAATTCGACACAGAAGAATTTCAAAAAAGCCGGCTGTTTCAGAAAGATCTAATAACTGTGTAAAGCTAGCTTAAGTGAAGCCCTTTGAAACAAAAATAGACAGTCTGGAAATGCATAGAATCCCAGTTGAAATCGATCCAACTCGATTCATTATCACCCCACCAACGTTTCCAAAACAATTAACCCTTAGAACGTTGCTGACAACATGAACAATATCAGCTGCATCGAAATATGAATATGAACGTCAAAGTGGAACTTTGAAGGCTACCTGACTCATATGACACATGTCCGCATTAAATTCTGTAAAAAACCACGCTCTCCGCCGGATGTACATATGTATTTGCAATTGATTTCCACATAAAACCAGCTCGAGACAACAAAAAGTACTTTCCAAGCGCGAAGTTACTCATTTCTACATGTTCTTCCTGTCTCAGCTGCCTGAGACTTACATACAACCTTCACCGCCTCAAGCTCGACACCTTCAGGGTGAAATAAATTGAATATGCCTCCAGAAACGCAGAGAGTTTACGACCTCGATCAGTGGGCATGTGCTTGTTTTGTTATTTCCTAATTTGTTCAGTCACCTATGGCGTATACGTAACACATTTGTTGAACCGCAATGACAAACTACTTTCGCTTTACAATTTACAATTGCGACACGCGAAAAAACAGCGCAGAAAACTATTTAAGAACACACGCCGGACGTTCACTGCGTGTTAAGAACATGTTTTCCAATATCAACACACACACACATACGCACGATTTAATTCATTAATCAATTTCCTTTCACTTCAATTTTTATCGCGTGCTTTGGGTTTTTTTTTGTTTTTGCACTTTCTTTACACTATCTTGACCGATTGCTAGAAAAACAAACAAGCTACGTATCACATCGCCAGGTATTTGGCTACTCATCAGCCATTGATAACGGAAATTACATATATTTCGCTCAAAACACCGTCATCCCGCTCTCTGTCACTGTCAGACAACCTTGACCGGGGGTGTTGTCATGCCTAAACAGTCTTCGGATGTCTAGCGCCTCTACGTCTCAATTTCTTACGGCGAATTGATTTGAATCGACCAAAACCGAGTCGTATGACCGAACAATCAACAACGGAATTCGATTGCAGGTGTACCACCTCAAAGACCGACGAAATAAATAAGTATTCCCCAAAAGACACAAGAAAAAAACTCTTAAACAATCTACAAAAACGTCAAACCAACAAAAGCGAGCGAAAATAATAATAAGAAAAAAACAAACGATAAAACTCGACAGCTCGGCTGTGTATCGCGAGCGAATTTCCCCGACACAACTGAAACAAAACCGCTGTGGAAACTATTTCAGCTGGTCGCTTGCGGGTAGTGGCTTGACATTGACCATTGCCAATAATAATTGCTTCGTGAATAGATAGCGTCGTCTTCGTTCCCCACACCCGCTCAAGAGCCCTCCTCTCTCCGACAGCCGGTTCCCTATACACATATGTGGCTGTCTACTAGAAACACTGTGTTCGGCGGGTTCAAACAACACCACAAGCAGAGCACCTTGCAGCTGATTGAGAAGCAAATTTGGGTGCCAGAAGCAGGAGGGTTGAAGGTTGCAAGCCACGCAAAACACTGAAAGAAAACTCACAAAACAGAAACAGATCTTAAGCGCATGATATATGGTGCTGCTTTGGCCGAAATTGGAGCTTTCCGTATTTGGCGGCGCCCGCAATGTAATTTATCGTCAATTGTATTAATTAATAACTTTGTGTTTGCTTTGCCTGGGGGGATAGAGTGTGCGTTTGACCGGGGAAAATGTCAAGGACAGAGGACATTTTTACATAAAGGAAGTTGTCGCTACTAGAAATTTAAATCACATCCGGAAATATGACGGGTTTCAAGACCCGTTTTTGTTTACAATGCCTTTCGGTCTGGCATTGTTCGATCAGAAAATGACTCATAGGTTCCAATATTGAAAGCAGTCTACCGCTACGTTTGGCATTTAGTAGGTACTTCAACCAGACGAGATAAACGGCAAAGAAAATAGCAATCGGGTCTGGGAATATCGGAACTAAGAGCTAAACGAGAAAGTGACATACTAACATCTCTAATTAAATGGTAGCTACAATCAATCAGGATGAGGACACTAGTGATCGTAGAGACTCACGCCCGCGGAAGTTGTATAAACATGAACAAAAATTTGCTTCGCATCCTAAAAGGCTCTCAACGGCAAGCAATTGGATAACTCTAGCGATGATCTCAAGCAGCAAAAACACGCACTGACCAGAAGCAACAGTGCCAGCAAGCCATCAGAAATTCTTAGACTGACATGTTGAGTCTCGCCCCTCCCCCTGCGAGAAACCAATGGTTTAATGCTAAATGTGCACATGCAAACGCGGACAAAATGGCTGCCTACAAAATTGGGTTGCGAAAGGGACACGAACTCCTTTTCAGTTCTACGACCCCAAAGGAGAAACGAATAAACACGTACTCGCACGAAGTAAAAAGAGAAAGAGAAACACAAGGTCGAGGATGGCAGGAAAGAGATCCGAAAGTTTTATTAAAGAATAAAGAGGCCAACCCAAGGCTTCAGAGTCTGCAAGTATAAAAACGGGAGTATCACAGTGGAAAAGAATTTACCTACTTACTAAAGTTAGGAAACTGCTCAACACGCTCATCGCATTTCTAGACATTGAGGGTGCCTTTAACAATGTCGAGACATCTGCGGTACAGAGAGCCTTGGAAAAAGAGCAACGTAATCAGTACTATTGAAAACCTGTTATTCGACTGGCTGACCAAAAGGCATATTAATATCAAACTAGGAGCTCAGTTAAGAATGACTGCCTCTAGGGGGACTCCACAAGGAGTGGTTATATCTTCCGTACATTGGGTCCTTGTCGTTAATGAACCACTTATGAAGCAGGACTTCAGCGTTTTAAAGGTGATAGCTTACGCAGACGATGTGATTTTGAATTCAACGAACAGGTATCTGAACACCATCAGTCAGCTTCTTCAAGACGCCCTAACTATGCTAAACGACTGGACAAAACAATCCGGCCTGGAGATGAATCCACAGTAAACCGAATGGTGCTAACTACCAACCAAAGGATACTACCAGATTTTACACTATCTAACATTGGAGGAATACCCCTTAAACTATCTGACAGTGCGAAACACCTGGGACTCATTCTGGACAGGAAACTGAACAGGAACCTTAATGTTAAAGAAAGGATCAACAAGGCCTAAATCGCTTGCTATACTTGCAGTATGATTTTTGGGGAAAGCCGAGGAGCTAAACCCAGCAAAATCTATACTAGAGTATGGAGGTTTAGTCTGGTGGCAGGCTGGAAACTAAAATCACTAACATCAAAGCCTTGACCAAGATACAAAAACTAGCAGACAGTGCATGGAAATCAACTCCGACGGCAGGGTTGAAGACAATTCTTAATCTACTACCCCTAGATCTTTATACGCAAGAATCTGCATCAAAGAGCGTTCTGAGTTTAAGGCAGTCTAAATTTTGAAGAAAGCGAGCTCATATGGAGTGCCCAGATATTGGACAAAGGTCCGGGCATAAGTTTTAACGATGACTACACGATTCCTTAACTGGAATTCGTAAAACCCTTCTTCTACATATTCCCAAGCAGAGAATAGTGGGAAAACAAATAAATTTTTAATGAAACAAAGTACACGGATGACTCCAAGATGGAGTGAAGGTATCTTTCCTGAGGAGGTGGGACTCAGCAGCTCAATAAAGCTCCCTGACAATGGTAGCGTTTTGCAGACAGGGGTTCTAGCAGTGATGAATGGTGTCAATGCTCACGGTATCACGGGAGGATATCAAGATCTTCATAGACAGCCAGACGGCTATAAAAGCATTAGCTGCTACTCAAATCACACCCAAGTTTGTAAATTTCTTTCGCGAAAAGAAGAAGGTTCTTGGCACGCATCATAATATAAAACTCTACTGGTTCCCTGTCCAGAGTGGTGTGCTAAGAATGAAACTGCTGACGAACTAGCCAGGAAGATATCAGCCCTAGAGCCAGAGCTAGCAGACGGTACATATTAACCTCCACCTTGTCGTTTGAAAGAAAAACAGTAAGGCGAAGATCGTTAATAGCTGGAAAACACCCATCACCTGTGAAATTTCCAGGAGACTATGGCCAGAATCATATGGCCAACAGAATCAGGAAATCCCTGTATACTCCAAACGCAAAAAAGCTGCATCTGACCGAAAACGATCTAAGTAGAGGATTTGAGAACTATGCAATACGTGAGGACACAACCCACTGCCCAATCCTCTGCAATACCCGAAAAATAACTCTGGGCAGATTCTTTTTCGATAATATCGAGGAGCTATCCGATGGCTTACTATCAGATCTCCTCAAGTTTGTAAGGACAACCAGGTGGTTGTCATCAGGTAGATAGAACCACACAGTAGGAAGTAGTAGGAAAAAGACCTTAGTGAGATGAAAAGGCTCTCATCGTCTTCTTTCTTATGAGGCTGCTACAGTCCGGGATTGACCTTGATCTTGACCAACATGCGTTTTCAACCAACAAGACCATTAGCCTCCAGTTTTGTCAACCACGCTGTTAGCATTCAGATTCCACTTGCCCGCACTACCTCAATCGCAGTCTTTCTCTGCTTTTTCGAGTCGGATAGGTGGTGCAAAAGCATGGGCTTTGTCAAAATTGGATGAAAGCGCGCTTAGAGTTTTCGATAAATGGATACCTGCGTTGACGGTTAATGGAGCTACACAAGCTGTTCAGTGACATCGAGCTGAGCAAAAAGACACGTTAACAACGAATAAGGTGGCTAGGACATGTAGAGGAGTTAAAAATCAACACTCCACTCCGAAGAATCTTGGACTTTAAACCTGATGGACTTCAGAGGATCAGCTCATTTTAGCTGACGTGCATAAAGAGAGCGATCTCGATCAAACCAACGTGCAAAACTGGAACCAGCTGGCTAAGACTTGTGCTCGCTAAAGAGGCTTGTTGGTTTAGGCCGTGCTTCGTCCCGAACTGTAGCGCCATCATAAGCAAGTAACTAGGTCAAGTGGGGTCTCATTTTAAGCCGCCTATTACACAGTGTCCAATGGATTCGAACCGATGGCAACAAAATATTTTTCAAAGTGTGTTAATGCTTGTAAAATATTTATAAAGCGGCACCTTACGATGTGTACATAAACTTCGCCACATGCACATCCGTTCTACGTTAAATGTTTCAAAAATAAATAAATAATTCAACACGATTGTGAAAATTAAAGCCAAGAATTTCTTCTCCCAGCTGACGTTGTTCCCCACAAATACCGACAGCGAATATAATCGGACAGACATTCTGTGTGCATTGCGACAGTTTGACGAAAACAAACTTTCGACTGTCAGACGAATGAGAGATGACACCGCATTGATGGAAGGCGGTCGGCAATTCTGTGGAAAAAAATTCAATTTTTCCGATCAATTCCGATGCAATTAGAGACACAATAACAGCAAGGCTACACTAAATCACCGACAGATGGCCGGACAGGAGTGGGGCACGACTATGAAATAATAATAATGAAAATAATAACGCGCGAAATAAATCAACGTTGGCGTCGTCTTAGTCGCCATTTTTCTTGATTTTTTTCGCTTCAATTTCAATTAAATGTTTCACAAGCCTCCTCCGAGAGAGGCAGCCGATCGATAGGATTATTAATTGAAATTGTTTGTGAATTGTGAGTCGCGAGTGGTCTATAATTTATTTTTTTCAAATATATTCTTGGGGTTATGGCGATTCTAGCGCTGCTGGTGTGTGCAAGCCACAGTGGGCTGAGAGTTAATTTTAGCGAACATTTATTGCACAGTGACGCAATGATATGGTGCGTAGAATTGGGTGATTTAATGGGGAGAGACTACGAGCTGAGTTACTTATGCAGATTGTGTTGTTTGCGGGGAGGAAAAGCCGTTGAGGTGAAGGGAACAGAACAAAATCATCAAATCCCTGACAGAACTTTTCTTTACTACCCTCTGACACTTTTCCTAGCCAACAATAGAATGTTCCAATGTTCAGCTAAAAGGAGCTTATATTGGCATCATCTGTAGAACAGGAAAATAGTTGGCTTTGGGTATGCTAAATATGTGCAAAAGGTGCCTTGTGGACGAGATTTTTTTCAAGGAGGGAAAACACAACTATTTGCATACTAACCTCTGTGAATGCGGAAAGCTCTTAGAGAAGATGCTGAAACTTCGACTGACAGAAGCAGGTGGCCCACCATGGATTCAGAAAAGGCCACTTCAAAATCTTAAAAGTGGATAAAACTGTCCAACAGGGCCATTTCCAGTCATATTCACATCTCTCGACATGAAAATGTCTTTAACTTAGCCAGGTGAAGCGACATGCTGAACGAGCTTGAAAATACATGGAGACGACATTATTTCCTGTTGGGATAAAACAGACGCCATCCGCCTGCAGTAATACAAAAATTGGCCACAGAGGGGTTGTCAACGAGATCTAGGAAATAGTTAAGTCTCTTGCACATCAGGTGTGTATAATAACATGACGCGTTCCTCGACAGAAAAATCAAACCTTCACCACTTCTACACCCACTGGCATGAGCAGATCTAATTAAATTCGTGTCCAAGCACGTAACAATCGAATGCATGACGTCAAACACGAGTACCACGAGCCGGATCTTCAGATTCAGCTTCAGCTTCAGCTCTCATTATGCACGCGGATTATGAAAGAAAACACTTCTCATGTTGGCCGTCAACACGATTCTGTCAATCTCAAGTGCTTTTTATTATTTCTGACGATGAAATCTGCCACAATGAGAGTCTCTCATAGGACGGAACGACCCAAAACACAGTTCCTCCTTGTTATAGCCCACTAAATCGAAATAATTGGCTTGTGCTCCCCAGCGCGCCTCACTTAATAAACTGCAAGTGCAGTCATTACAGCCCCTTGCAGCATCTATCATTGATGGTCAATGATTTTGCAGTGATCCAATGGGTGATGTGGATAGCGGCTGACGGCGTCCAAGTTAATCAGAGCGCGCCAACTATAACATACGGTTCCAATGCAATGAGCAGGGCGTCAACGATGCGTCAACCTCACGAATGCCACTCGCCCGCTAAAGTTATCTTTGGAAAAATCTACTTTCAACGACCGACAAGAGCTGGGTGTCGTAATGCGTGTGCCCGAGCTATGATGTGCGAGATCTGTTCACGATAGAACTAATGGCGCCAAGCGATTGACGAAAGTCATGCCAAAAGCTTCTGGATTCTGGGTTAATGGACACAGCAACGTTAATTTTTCTCACACTTCCTTGACACAGATTTTATGATTTTCTCTATCGATCGTGATCCGGTGTTTCTTCATGACTCACACATGCTATCCAAAAGAACAATCCACCACACACAAGTCCATGATTCTAGATTTCGCAAACGTGTTTGATTGTTAGCACTCGGAGACACCAGCCGTAAACAAGGTCATTGTCAAGTTTCTTTGGCACAATAGACGCCAAAAAGAAGAAAGAAACAGGTTAGCTTACTTTTCAACGGTTGTAAGGTTTAAATCTTTAATTGTCAGCGCAGCCCCCGGAGGTGATGTAGTACTTCAGGTTTGGCTCTCGGTAAAAATAAGTCACATTGAGGGATACCCATGGTGAATATGACAAGTCATTGCTTGAATTGACTTTGAATTCAAGTGGCTACGAGTAGTTAGATCCGCTGATGTCAATTGGAATACCGGTAGGGAAATTGTGTCAATCTGTTGACGCTAGACTCTTGGTGGGTAATTACGTGAGAGGAGCACACAACTCACAACTGGTTTTGACAGTTGCAAGGTGATGTAATGTTATTGTTTTGATAGACAGCCCACGCAAGTGATCAACTCGTGATGTGGATCTTAATTTGGTTTTGGTGATACATATTAAAAGGGAAAACATGAGGCATACCTATGCTTTGAAGTGCTAAATTGCCTTGAAGACTGACTTCGAGAGAGATGGTGAAATATATGGACGAAAGCTCGTAGTGTGTGTATAAATCCCACCCATGATCAGTTTTCTAAAGGATCAACCGAGGAGTTCGGTTAAAACCAAAGGATCTCATTATTCAAGAAGCAATCAGTCGATAGTTCTAAAATCTTGTTGATCATGGACAAGCAGATCAGTGGCAGGAGCGATCAGTTAGGCTAAGGATCGATTGATCTTTAATGACAAGATCACAGATTGATAATTTAACATTTTTGTTAGTTTTCGCTGAGAGGATCAGACATTCATTCCCCAAAACGATTCCTGATCCTTGTTGAGAAATATCTAAGATTCTGGTTGTCTAAGACGCATTTCGCCTACCTTCGGACAATTCTAGAAGAATCTCTGCTTTCCAAGGCATCTCAAAGGAAGATACACGAAAAAAAGTTCTTCACGAGTTTTTCAGAATAATCAAACAATCTATTCACTACAAAGAATGTACCCTTTCTACCTTTTCACAAATAGGGGGAAGGTTTTGATTTAGCTCTGATTGATCTGGGCTTAGAGAAGTGTGCCAGTGAATGGATGGTTAGGTTAGGTTGAAGTGACTGCCAGCTAAAGCCAACACACTGAGACCAATGAGGAGTCCGTTGTGAAATCACAAGGATCTCGGAAAGATGTCCTGCCTCATTGAATCAATTGAAGCTTCTTATGAAGCGTAGGAGGCCACTAATATCGATGTTTATTAGGTCGCCCAAGTTGGTATAGAAGAAGGCTCCTAAGTGGAGTTTTCTTTTGCGGGGGAGAGCTTGACAGGTGCAAAGAAGATTGAGAATAGTCTCCTACACTTCCTCATTTATACAGCTTCTACAGAAGTTGTTTGCGTAGACGCCAAGATTTGTTGCATGGTTGCCTATTAGACAGTATCCAGTAATGAGACCTATTATAGTGCTAATATGCGATCTATTAAGAGGAATCAAATACTTTTCAAAGCTTTGCTTTGTCGCTAGACATGTTATACCACTTGTCCGCCTAAGATTTGTTCTTTCGATAGCATCTAGCTTTAGTTTAATTTACAAGTAGCGATTGGTATACCTAAGGTGCCCTTATTAGACCCAATAGGTAATGTTGTTCCATATCTGGCGACTTTCTCAGCCTTACAGTTCCCTGGAATGTCACAGTGCAAAGGTGAATATTAAACTGCTCCGCCATCTCTATAAGAGACAATCGGCAATCTAGGTGAATTTGAAGCGACTGATTCCAAGAACTTTAATGCCCCTTGACTGTCCGAAAGATGCGGATATCCGTGGCTGATATCAGGTTTTTTTTAGCCAAGATAAGACTTGTCTGATCGCCTTGATATCCGCCTGGCACATGCGACAATGATTTGGAAGACGGAACGCTAGGGTGAGGTTAAGCCTGTCGGAGAAAATACCACCACCCACCCTGTTGCTAGTTTTTGAACCGTGCGTCGTCGGTGTAAAAGTGAATCGACATGTCTAGAATACTTCGTCCCAGAATGACCTGGGAGGGATGGTTACTTCGAAGTTCTTGTCAAAACTTAGCTTGGATTTCAGGGAGAAATTTTGACATTTTTCAAAATGGAGGCGGGGCCCTAAACCATTGTGAGCATGCTTTGAAGCGGATGGCTGCATTAGCTGCCATTTGTCTGCCGAAGAGGTCGAGATGTGATAGATGAAACAAAATGTTCAGTGCTGCAGAGGGAGTCGTGCGAAGAGCTCCGCTGGTACACATGCAAGCTGCTCGTTGGAATCAGTTTTTTGGCGGTTCACCACACCCAAACCACACCGAGCTGCCCATTTGGTTAGTTTGTTTAGAGCACTTTGGTGGAGTTATTTTAAGGCATTAAGGTGCTTTCTCGAGAAGGCTATAGCAATCTCTTCCCAGCCTCCCGCTCCAGGATTATCAATAGTTAATTTCCACCAAGTTCCAAAGAAGTGGGAAGAGGACCGCACCCTGTGGAAATTCGCACTCTGTGGAAAAGGCACTCCACAGATCTAGGAATCGTTCGAATGCGCAAGGGAGAAGTGTCGACTAAGACCACTTCTTGATTGAAGTGTAACTATTGGAGGACGAGTTGTTAACCAGTTGTTAGAGTGTGACTCCAGTTTATTTTCAAACTCTTTCCGAAACTTGGAACCATCAGTCCCCAACAATCTGCAGGTTTCCAATGACATTCGGTACCATTGTTTCGTGTCCAACTTATTTTCCCCTAAAACTACATTTTAAAATTGAATTGTCACACTAAGCCCTCCGTGCAGTGTTGTCGACGTCATGTGAAAAAAAAACAACGTAAACCTCATTCAGGAAATGCCGATCACCTGAAAAACTGTTCACTTACAGCGAGAGTGTTGTTTAAATTTTCCCCGTCGCACTTACGTCAAAACAACACCAAGAGCAGCTGCATTCCTGAAAGAAAAATAAACAAACGCCATCTGTAAAGGCGTCACGGCAAACAGTCGCTGCGATAGATAAAAATAACCTTATGCAAGTCCGTCGCCAATTAATTTGTATCTTCGATAGCAAAACAACTGTTCTAGACCTGTCCCGGTTGGTCTGTGCTACATGGCACAGGTGTTGTTGTTAAGTGTCATGTACCGGCACCCTCCTCCACGTTATATACTTCCTCAAGTCCAGCACTCATAGTCAGTACAGTATTTACAAAGGATTTACTTTAGTCAAAGTGTTTAGTCGAGTCGAGGGCGGTGCTGTTTTGTGGTTAAACAAGACCCAACTCCTTCAGGCTACCACTGACCGAAACTCTCCTCTTAATCATTCTTTCCCTACGCCTAACGTATTTATTATACCGATGGCCTCGCTGTGGCCAGGCACTGTTTAGATTGAGAAATGTTCAAGCCCATAAAACATGTTTACATTGATCTTGAACAACATGGTCGACCCGAATCAATGAGAGGTTCCCAGTGTTTATGGCGCAGTTTCGGGTGGGTGGGCTCTCTTGTTTAGTGGGAGTCAATAAGATTATTTTTTTTTTAATTTTATGGAAATTTTCATTGTCTCGTCTTTAATTCACTATCGAGGAATTTCATTAGAAATGTAATTCATTTGAATGTGGTTCAAGGTCTTGTCATTTGAAGTGTATAAGCTTACCGTCTACCAAGCAAAATCAATTTTAATTAACTTCAAGGACACTTACCTGGAAAGAGAAGGAAAACAAATAAAAAAACAAGAGTTAATTTTGATAATTGAGAAGTGGATGGAAATATTTTTGAAAGAAATGAAGTCCTAGCTAGGTTCACGCTAGCAATGTGGTCGTATATAGAATCCTAATGGCTATCCCGCCCCTACATATCTTCACTAGGAAGACCGTTGCCCGTTGTGCTATAAAGCTTCAGCTAGATCAAAAGTATAAATCAAGTAATCTTGTGGGTCATCTGAAAATACTTCACTCAATTCCAAGTACAGACATGTTCTGCACTAGCCCCGACGGTATGGCGAGACACAGTGAGTACAGTGTCGGAAGGCTATTTGAGGTAGACCGTTTTCGACTGGTCTAATGGAGAACTCTTATCAGACCCAGGATGTTTGGTATGGATCAAAAATGGGTGCTCGCGTCTTTGGACTCAACACTAAAGTCTCGGTAACAATGGGGATGTGCCCCAGCCTTTTCCAGGCTGAAAGCTATGCTATTGAGATCTGCGCCAGAATAAACCTCGATGTCTTGTCTTGCAAGTGATTGTAGGGTATCGTAGCAGAAATTGACTGACATAGATTCCACGAAGTGGAATGTCAATGTTTTAAGCGCTGCCTGACTATCTGAATAGATATGTATTTTTGCGTCCCTAATACCATATCTATTCAGATAGTCAGGCAGTGCTTAAAACATTGACATTCCCCTTCGTGGAATCTATGTCAGTCAATTCCTGCTACGATACCCTACAATCACTTGCAAGACACGACAAGGTCAAGCTTAGTTGGATACCCGGCCACAAGGGCATTGTAGGCAATGAAACTGCGGATGATCTGGCTAGGGCCGGTTCGGCTTCCGCGCTCTTGGGACTGGAATCCTTCTGTGGCGTTAATTGAGCTACCGCCACAGCTTTGTTCAATAACTGGGAACACTAACTTCGCCTAACCTATTGGGAAAACGTCCCCGAGTTTAGATAAAAAAAAAAAATAGCTGGCGCGACAGCTCGGAATACAACCATTCATGTTGTGCGTGTTACAGTTTTTGCCCGAATGGAAGGGACCTACAATTTGTTGCCGACTCCGAACGGCGAATTGAGAAGCTTTTTCATGACAAATTATACTCCCGGAGGCTTGTCATTCCCCGACAAGAGATGGTGCCGCTAAAAATGTTCGGTGGAGATCGCTGGGTTTAGACGCTTGATGTTAAAACTTGGAGTGTGTATATGTACTGCGACCTGCATAAATCTATTGTGCTCCCCCGTACTCATATTGGCCGATAAGTTTCGACCTTGAGCACCTCCTCCAATAAAACCCCTTTGAGAAATCGGAGTATATGGATTGGGTCCAACGATGGAAGATCCGTTTATGACCTGCGGTGGTGGTCATAGCTAACGAAGACCCCAGTTTTATGCAATCCAAGGGACTTTTCTTACGAAGAAATTCTAAACCTTGACAGGAACAAAATGAGGAAGCTAGTGGGCTTTCTGACCGGCCATTGTGGTATAAGATATCATCTCAACAAACTAAAGCTTTGTTCAGGTACAGAGAATCGGTTCTATTTGGATAGGGAGGAAAGTTCTGAGCACGTTCTCTGCCAATATCCGGCACTGTACTGGCTGCGTAGACAGATCTTTCATGGGCACTTCTGTTCAGAGTTTAGAAACTCGTCTACTAATGACGTACTAGGCTAGTAGGTCGGAGACTCAATTGATCTTGCTAGGTCGCAGTGTCAGCCATAAGGGCAGGTTCTTAAAAAAAAAATGGCTATCCCTAATGTTTTAAAGCAGTTTATCAGTATCTGCTCCAGAGGCTCTCAGGAAGCTAATTAGCTTCTTAGGGTGACCAAGTGCGGTCGGTGAGACAAGTTCACTGCCTAGGGTTCGTTTTCTCACATGAATGGGGACGGGACAGTCTGTGACGATGTGGAGGAAGCTTTTCTCGTTCTCCGTGCATAGTCTATAGATAGTGTCCTGTGCCAGACCAAGCTTGTGTAGATTCCGTTTTAAACGGCTGTGGCCAATTAAAATACGGGCTAGGATTTTAGGGTGATTCCTGCTCAGATTCAAAAGAAACTTTCTTTTAAGATTGAGTATTGTGACCTTGTTCTCCACACTGCTTTTTCTGTAGCCCTTTCTTAACTTCGCTCCACTTCTGACACTATTTTTGTGCTAATGACGGGTCCTTTTTCCCCTCTCAGCAGAACAAACTATTTCTAAATCCTTTTGTTTAAGCCCGCCTTTGATACTCTCTTCCACTCCACTTCTGACACCATTTATGTCAGTCATCATCGACAATCCTAACAACTCTATCGACAATACACACTCCATAAATAAAATCTCTTTCGTCATGCACTTTGAACATTTAGAACGGCAAGGATTTAAACGTGAAACATAATCTTATCACGCGAACACAATCACAATGGGTAATTGTGTAGGGAAATTGTAAAATGACATTGGAAGGAGCCCAAACGGAGAATATATGGGGTAAATAATTGTGTTTGCTTGTTTGATCAATGACGTTAGTGTATCCTTTTAACTATCTCGAACAGCTTTTGGCCGGGGCGAACGGCAACTCTACCCTTCGCCCTTTTTTTGGTTGCCAATTTATCGCATACGAATGGAACCCATCTGTGGTATGGTCGCCCTGTTTTAACTACAAGTATCATGCCCCAATTATTTTCTGCGTTTCGCTGCATGACGGTATTGTTACAATGGCCGCCAGGGATGGCAACCGAGAGTCGTCTGTATAATTACCATGGAGGACAACAATAAACCTTGAATTGCTGAAAGTGGAAGAGAAATTGTGTATCTCCGTCTTTTAATTGCTTTGTTTTTAATTATTCGAGTTCTTAATTTACACTTTCCGGGAATTTAAATGTGGTTTTGGTGTGCAGCTCGAAGTGATTTGTGGAAAAAATTAGGGGGACTCCATTTACATTCAAATTGGGTGTCCTGCGACGTTTAAGTTAATTACGTGCTTACTTTAAGCTGGACACTATTAAATCGGCACGGCTCTCGCTTCCATTAATTCAGACTCCTTCGACGCAAATGAAGCGCTTCCGAAAAATGACATGTTTTATGCATCCCCACAGCCCATTGAATCTAATTAATTTCTCTAAAACAAATTCACTATTTTCAATTAGTTGTGCAAACCCACTATAGTGCTCTCTGCAGCCATAGACAATCCGAACAAGACACACAACAGAAAAAAAAACAGATAAAATCACTCATTCAACGTTGAAGCCAGATACAAATATTTAATTAATTCAAACGACGAAATGAGACATGGGAGCGCAATGAACAAGCGAAAATCAAATGTCACAGGTCGAACCTTGACTGCGGAGGATGAGGGAGTGACTTCACTGTACTCGCATACGAATAAAACCACCCTCCCAGCGCAGTGCCAGATAGCATTTGGGGGCAAGTGTCGCTCCCAAATGATTCTCCATGACCGATGGATATGAGTGTAGATACATTGTCCGGGCGAATAGAACAATGCTGACCATAAAATATTTATGCAGACATGAAACAGATAATAGTCTCGTGTTTTTTTATGGTGAGACTACAACTACACATCACATCACGTCTTCGTCGATACAAGGGTTAGTAATTGATTTAGATTTTTTTTTTCTGTTTCATATCTAGTTGAGAACATTTTTTTTTTGATTAATAATTCATTGGTGTGGATGTCGATGACATGATGGTGGAATAGTTGATAGAGTCGGCCATGTGGTGCGAAGGAACACTGCGCTGCTGATGTCAGCACAGTTCGAGTTTTTATTATGAATTTTAATGCGCGCGAAGCAATATTTGTATTCGGAGGCTGGGTGTATCGAATTTATTGCACCTCAACGCTGCTGTATTTTGGACAACAAGCATTTTATGGTTGTGCACAAATTTAATTGAATATGACTCGCTCGATATAACACAAGGACTGCAGACAATAGAGTCGATTAGTTTTCATGTTATAGTTATAGACAAACAGTCGCCCCAAAAACGTTCTATCAAAAATGTAGAAGGATTCGATATAAACAATTTCGGTCAGAAATAATATAATTCAAACTCCAAAAGACCCCTTCTCAGAGTCAATCCTCAAGAAAGGAGACCCTCTGAACTGCGCTAATTACAGAGGCTTCAGTCTTCTTAACATCGCTAACAAGATTTTATCTGCCGTGTTGTGTGAATGCCTGAAGCCGTTCATTAATAACTTGATCGGTCCATATCAGTGTGGCTTCAGTCCAGGAAGTGCAACACCGACAAAATATTCACACGGCGGCAGATCTAGGAGAAAACCCAGGAACTTCAAATCCATACTCACCACCTTCTTATCGAGGCCGCCTATGACAGCATTTATAGAGAGTTGTGGCATCCCTGCCAAACTTATCCGTTTGTGCAGCATGACCATGGAGAAGGCACCCTGCTCCATCAATGTTGGTAAAGACCTCACCGAGAGCTTTGATGTCAAAAAAGGATTTAGACAAGGCGACGCGCAGTCATGCGACTTCTTCAACATCGTTCTTGAAGGAATAGTGCAAAACTCACGCGTCAACATCAGAGGCACAATCTTTCAAAAGTCCGTCCAATTACTCGCATACGTCGAGGATATTGACATAATCGGAAGAATGCAGCGTGATGTCACTGGCGCGTTCGTGAGTATTGAGACGGAGGCGGTGAAGATGGGCTTAGTGGTCAATGAAGGCAAGACAAAGTATATGTTGTCAATAAGAAAGGACATGCAACACCAACGTCTCGGATAGAACGTCACAGTAGACAGTTGTGACTTTGAGATAGTTAAGGACTTTATCTAAGTAGGCTCCGCAACGACACCAGCGCTGAGGTTAAACGAAGAATAACTCTTGTCAATCGCTGTATCTTCGGGCTAAGAAGGCAATTGAGTAGCAAAACCCTCTCTCGAATGACTAAAGTGGCCCTGTATAAAACCTTTATCATCCCAGTCCTGCTCTACAGCGCAGAGAAATGGGCTCTGTCAAAAGCGGATGAGGTTGCTGTTGGCTTTTCCGGGTGATTTTCGGTCCCGTTTGCATTGACGTCGAGTGGAGGAGAAGATACGACATCGACTTAGCGGATGGACACCAATGCTCCGGCCCGGAAAATCTTCGAATCTACACCCGATGGACGTGGCAGTAGAGGAAGACCGCGACTCAGGTGACGCACGCAACTGGAAGGGGACCTTAACCAATTTGTCAAGCGAAACTAGATGCCGCTGGCTAAAGATCGAGCTGGGCCAGGTCTAAACCGGACTGTAGCGCCACTTAAGTAAAATACCCCCTCCTTTACGTCACGGAAATTCCTAAATAAATCGCAAAATTTACGCTAATTTTCAACCAGATCTTCCCCGCTAATTCAATCCATCAATTAACAATTAAAACTCAAACAACACGGAAGAAATAATTTCCACTATACAAAATTTAAATACAAGATGAAAATTTATTTCTTTAAAAACTCCATTAATGTTCCGTTTACATCGCGCGAAACACATATTTTCGTTGCAAACTATTCCCGAAACTTCCTCCTGCGTTCTGTAAACGAATGCAAATCCAAAGTAGTTCTGTAGGTGAAATGCATTCTGTAACTTCAGTCTAATGCCGACAAAAAAAAAAGACACAAAATTTCGATGCAAGACATTTTGGCACGCGTTTCGGATGGAACTTTTTGTATCCGTCAGTGTGTCTATCGAGGTAGGTCTGCGCACAATTAAAAATACGCGTATCTGTTTGTTGTTGTTTCTCTCTTTCGATTAATTAGAGTTGAAGGCAGAAAAAAAAAAAAAAAAAAAACAAGGAAAAAACAACTGACGTGGGCAATCAAATGATTTGTTTTGAAATTAAAACAGCAATTTCCGTTGTTATTGTCTATGCTGGGTGTGGATACAAATGAACTGTGAGATAGAAAGCGCAGAGTAATAGAGTGAAATTGAAATTGAGGATGTATCTATAGACACGAAAACAGTGCTAATTATATTCGTTTATGAGCGAGAGTGATATATCTTTATCTTTTGCGTGTTTACATCGTTTCTGGTGTAAATGGATAGACACAAGCGCTTTGGGAATCACGCAAGAACTGGAAAGACTATTAACTTAATAAAAAAAACCGTCATCGCATTTCAAACTTTTAACTTTAATCAGAAAAGGCATGTGTCCTTAAATGTACTAGATGACAATATTTTATGTAAGAGACTGGATTGTCTTGTCTGTCCTCGAAGTTCGGCACCTTAGATTTGAACCAGCCTCATCCTCATCCTGCCAATTTTTCTTTGTTTTTTTTTTTTTTTATTTACTGTCCTAATTCTTCAAGACAGATGTCTAACTTTCACGCTGTAGATGGAATCTTTATGGCGAAGCATGGAGCAGAAAAATGTTTTCCAGAGATTCAGACAGATTCGATGTGAACCGTTAACAATGGGATTGAAGCTTTATTCGTTTTGGGTGTTCTCCTTCGAATCTAGGGGCCGAATAAGCACACTCGTTAACGAGTAACTCGTCATCGAAATGTGAGAATTTTGTATTACCGCTCCCAATGAATTTTATCGATCACTCGATCACGAGTGCCACTCAATGACTCGTTAGAGATCGCGGTAATTCGGCCCCTGGTTATTATTATTATTATTGGGGGCGGCTTGTCCAGCCCATTCGAGTCGCGTCGAGACAGCCCATTATGCTGTCCCAAAAGTTTAGAGCATTTTGTCTGCTCCAGAGGATGTCAGGAAGCTAATCAGCCTCTCTGGGTGAAGCTTGGCAAGCGCCATTGGTGAAACGAGTTCACAATAAGGGCGGGACATTCTGTGACGATGTGAATAGAGCTTTCATCACTCTCCAAGCAAAGTCTGCAGGTAGAGTCCGCTGACAGGCCAAGCTTGTATAGATGTCGTTCTTGTCGGCAGTGGCCACTTAGTATGCCGGTTAGAATTCCAAGGTGGTTCCTACTCAAATTAAAAATAAACTTGAATTTCTTTTGCAATACATTGGGGAAGAAGTATTTGGTTCATTTCTGTCCTACACTATTGTGTTGAATTTGAGGAGGGATTGCTCCTTCACGAAGTTTTTAAAAATGGCTTTGTTTACTCCACAGGCTGGTTCAAGGACCAATGAGGGGTATATTGGATCTACCTTAGCCAGTGAATCCGCTGTTTCATTGCCGGTGTGGTCTTTGTATCCAGTGAAGTATGACCAAGTTGTTTTTTCCCACTTCTAGGAGCAATTTGACTGTCTCTAAAACTACACTGTCGGATAAAATAAAGTGCAAATCTAAACTGGAAAACATTTTTATGTTTTCAAACGGTAATATTACTTATTTTTTCATTTAAATTTTTTCAAAAGTATATCACTCATAATTCGTAGACAATTTTTGAATAAGTGTACCATTTTCATAAACTTATTTTCAAAATTTCATTTAAAACCCAAACAAAATAGTTCTATGGGTCAGAGAGAAAAATGCATGCAATGCGACAAAATAAAGTGCAAATTCAAAAAATAGCAACAATAACAAATCAAATTTTAAAAAAATCACTAAATAGCTAGTGGTCCCTCCTTTATTTTTGTTAACTGCTGAAGACGATTGGGCATGCTGGAGATCAGATTTTATTAAGATGAAAAGTGGTGAATTGCGCCGCTTATCTGATGGAATTCTCTCATCCAAAATTGCCCAAAAGTACCCAATTGTGTTAAGATCTGGTAATTGAATTAACAGGCGCCGCAAAAAAAACATTTCCTCACCATTACTCACCATCCTCGCTGTTTTACGGGTTAAGTAAGCATTTTTGGCTGAGTCTTTTTGATGGGTGGTACCACTCTGTGCTTTCCATTTCTGGGGTTTCTTGTCCCAAATTTTCACCAAATTGTACTTTTTTGGAATGTTTGCGACTTCGACAAAAACTCTGTTACCAAGTCTAGGCAGGGGGTGTAGATTTGGAGCATGATTTTGGGACTTAATCCCCAGTTGTTGCCACAGATGCAACGACAGGTCCACAGCGCCCGTGTGGCTTTTCCAACAGTCTAATAGATTGGGGGTTCCAGGACCATTTGCTGCCCAGGATAACCCCAAAATACTTTACTTCTTGCGAGAATTGAATGGTTTCGTCTGTCACGATTCTTCAGATAATACAATAAGATGTGGTAGACAGGAAGGGGTTTACTCCAACACTTGTTAAGTTACAAGAACTCAATTACGTCACGACCCAGTTGTAAACGGTCCCGAAAGCCACCTGAATAGTTACTGAAGAATCGAGAATCAATCCATCACCAATGAGGATAAGTAGCTCAATAGTTCCAGAGAAAAATACAAACTATTTGGGCAGGTCGTGTCTGAGTAAGGGGGAACAATTACCACCGTCTGACAGGTTAAGCCTAGACTTCTCCGTGGTCTGCTCCTGATGCTCCTAATGGAAAGGTTGCAAGCTTTCATCGATTAATGAAATCAACACTCTACTATCGACTTTCAAGTGCGACTTTAATTTAAAATACTTTGCTGAGTCAACTGTGTCCCTTGGTTTTCGAACTCATGCCCATTTTAAACTTGTGTAACCTTCTCTAATCAAAGACTTGTGTTAAACACCAAAAGCCTTGCTGATTATATCGTTGTATGACGAAAGTGTAAGAAGAATGTTGCTGGGCGATAAATTTTAGTCTGATAAAAAATGGTTTAGGTGGCATTGAACGCAATGAAGGTTTTGCTTGCGCGTGGGAACTTTTGCGATAAAAACATAATTTTTTCTCTTTGTTTTAAGTGGGTTAGATATTTGTAAACATAAAACTATTTAGTATTCTGCTTAAGTGATGTAATAATTTATAAATAAACGTTCGAAGTTACATAAACGAATAAAAGTTGTGGTAAATGTTTGAGAGAATCCAAAGTTACAGAAAGTTTATTCAGAAACAGAAAACTAAAAGATACTAAACGTAGGCAGTGGTAGGCAAAAGTTAGACCAAGTAAGAATCTCCTTTCCGTTCATATGAATGAATGAAGGAGCAGGAGGATGTTCCGGAGGAGAGGAACATTTTGATTTGCAAAAAGTGAAAAGTGAATGAACTTCGTTAATGTCTGTGGGTTGCATCTCAGCAAATGCGATCTATAGTGCGATTTATAATGCACACAACAATTTTGCAGTCCACCTTGGTCTGATGAAGTAAGGAAATCCATAGACGTATACGAAAGTGATTGACAAAGGCAATGAGTTCGATCCTACAACTTTCAAACTAAAGCGCATCCATCAGAGTAAAGCAGATTAATAGACGAGTATGAGGCGAGCACTCTTTGGTCCCGATGATTGGTAAAGTTATGAAATATTTTTATTCACGCCAGAGGTTGTTGGTCCCCGTGGCTCAGTGGTTAGTGCATTGAACTACTGACCGAGCGGTGTGGGTTCAAGCCCCAGCCATACCCACCGAACAATTTTCGCGTCACAACCTCTCGTCGGGGAATGACAAGCCTCCGGGAGTGTAATCTGTCATGAAAGAGTTTCTCAATTCGCCGTTCGGAGTCGTAGGACCGTTCCATTCGTGCGAAAAATGTACCAAGCACAACATGAATGGTTGCGAGAAGCTTGGCCTTGGCTCATCTAACGGACGCGTTTTTCATTCAGCATTTCCCTTCTTACACTATAGACAATCATTGGTCTTTTTTAAGTACGGGGAAAGGTATATGTTTACCTTCCATAAAGGTTCGTATGATTTACGTTCTTTCAGACGACTGTGAATGAATCTTTCGCAAGCAGAAGCTTATCGTTCTTATGGTGTTCCTCTTCAACTTCATCAGAAACCCTTTTTCAACCTCAACGCACAAACCAAGAGCCACGTGACAAATTATGACAAATCATATTTATATTCGCGTGAATACAAAAATTGACCAGTTTTTTTTTTTCAAGTTTTAAAAACAAATACAGTGCTCGCCAAAAGATACGAAGCACCTTCCTTCATTTTAGATTCTCTTCTTCCTGGCAATCTTTGTGTCAGTTAAGACCGATGAATCGCCGAAAACGAATGCCGACTGTCAAATTTCGATAATTTTCCCTTAAAGCTTGGTAACACACCTGTTGGCTCAGCAATCAGACGCATAGTGTTTCATATTCTGTGTCCTTCACTGTATTAAATATTCTCATTTCCATATTGTTTCCATTAAACCCACGCAAGAAAAACACATTTTGCACACAATTCCCTACTTTTAGTTTTGACGTGTTTACCTGATCAGTCGCGCATCTCTGCAGCCACATGAAAGGGGCATTATGCCAGCGCACCTCCCAATCGCTGCGAATATCTCTCACATCTGTCATCGAGGCGTGTGTGATGAGATGAGATAACCAGACACAAGTCGATGACTGAATTGGAACAGAATTTTTAGGTAAATATTGAAATTGGAAATCAAGTCATGCATTATTACCCCGGGGAAAGATACACAAAAGCTCGTGTGTAGATACGCAGTCAGGCATGGCATCGCCTCAAAACAGTCGGTTTTGGGTTTAATTTTGAAAAATTTAATTTTGTATACTGTAGCGATGTGTTGCGTATATTGACAGTGGTGGTAATTTATTGTTGAAATAAGACTTTTTCAATTTATTTTTACGACGTCGACCATAGATGTACATTTTTAGATTGAACTACGTTTAGCCATCTGTCGGTTGGTTTTGTGTGTGGCATCATCTTGAGATCATCACATTTACATTTCGCGGTGTCATCTTGTGGTTTTTTTTTTTTTAGTGTCATATAGATTCTTCGAGAAGATTTCGTTCGTTGCATGAGCTCTTTGGAGTAAAGTCTGCTACGGACAACTGATTCTGACACACTTGACCTATCATAAATCGATTTAAAGAGGTGATTGTCGGGCTCAATAGAAAGAAAATTTGATGTTTTCTCCCAGTGTACGACTATCAGGAATCCAAAATTCTTTAGATAAATTTCATGGGGAGAAACTGGAAGGAGAGAGGCGATTGTGGCGCAGGATCAACGACAACTACAAAAGAAAAACTTCACGCGAATATATTGCAAGCAAATCGTCAAGGAACCGACTTTCGTTTGTGAAGGAAGGAAGGAACCGACTTTCCAGGTGAAGCAAATTGCCATGGTTATTGCAGGAGTATCAGACTTCCTTATGAGTTCACTTCACTTCCTGTTGGTGATGTTAGCGCTACCTTGTCCAATCCAATAAAAAAAAAATCAGAAGCTTGTCAGCATCCCCCCCTCAAAAAAAAAAAAGCGGAGGAAGCCCTGACACCGAAAATTACTAAAAATTTCGAATCACAACTGAGGATTTTTTTTTTTGTAACGAACCTGCTCTTAGGGCTGACACTGCGACCTAGCAAGATCTATTGTGTATGTCATTAGTAGCCGAGTTTCTAAACTTCGCTAACGAACAAAATTTCCTATAAAATATCCGTCTACGTAGCCAGTATAGTGCCAAACATTCACAGAGAACGTGCTCAAAGGTTTCTTCCTCTTCCAAACAGAACTGAGACTCCGTATCTGAACAAAGGTTTAGTTTGTTGAGATGATATCTAAGGTCACAATGGCCGGTAAGGAAGCCCACTAGCTTCTTCCTGCTGTTCCTCTCAAGGTTTAGAATTTCCTTGTAAGAAAAGGGCTTTATAAGTCTCTTGAGTTGCCTAAACTTGGGGACATTTTCCCAATGGGCTAGGCGAAGTTGGTGTTCCCAGATAGATTACTTGAAGATGGGTTTTTTTTAAATATTTTATTTCGCAGGAGGTTGTGTCTAAAGAATAAGAAAACAGTGGCATATACAGTGTCTAACACTGTTTAGCAGAAGATATGATTTTTCCGATTGAAAACGTTAAGCTAGCGTTGACAAGAGCTGCGGAGAAATCCGGAGGGCAACTCTGACTGAGATGACTTTTCAAGGAAAACTGAACAAATAAGGTTTAGAGCATGAATCAAATAAAACAGATTACGCCTTGCGCACATTTTGAATTTTGCACAGTGTTTAGTGACGTCACATGCGCGCAAAAAAACAAACTTGCCCTAATAAATTCAAACATTTCCAATACAATATTCATTCCGTAGCGCGCATGTGACGTCATGCGCAGAACGAAAAAAAAATTGCACCTGCGATGTCGTAATCTTTTATATTTGATTCATGGGTTTAGAGCACTAAGAACTACTACATCCGGGGCACTTGATGTGCTTCTGCATCTAAGTACTTCCTCCAGATATTTTTAGCGAACATTCAGCTGCTAGTACAGCCATCAGACTGAAAGCCTCCTCCCAATGGTCAAACAACCATATTGGCCACTCCTCGATCTTAGATTCTCTAACTTTTATTCCGGAAAACACTAACTACACTCCTTCCAAGCTGAATTTCAACCTCAACTTCCGCACATCCATTCCTTCCCAAGAGAAGTGCAAGAGTGTTGACGTTAGAGACAATCCCTCCGTTCATGTCTATACCGACGCCTCTAAAACCGAATACGGAGTGGCAGGTGGTGTTTTCTTCAACATGCTTAACTTGAGCATCCTCTTCAGTCTACCTGACCACTGTAGCGTTTTTCAGTCGGAAATTATGGCGCTCAACGAAGCCTTAGGTACAATGTATTGTCTTTCAGCGATATTAAGTTAAAGAGTAGAGTCGAGTAGTTCCTTGGTTTCAGGAAATACTAAGGCAGGCAAGTTAGTTTACATTTGTGTTGGGTGGTTAAAAAACGAACTTCACAGTTTCAGCCTTCGCCCCAAAGTAGGCTTTGAAATATAGGGGTGGGCAGAAGATGCCGCAGAACTGCCATCCGAGCTAGTGTGGTAGAAGTATCAGTACAGGAGCGCTTAGCATCCAACGTTCCGACGGTGATAGATTGATCGGAAATCTGTCTGCAAGCTTGATGCTGGACTCAATTAAGTAAACTCAAACATGTTCCAGAAGCTCCTGCCCAGACATGTGCTTTATATTCAAGTTGTAGACGAATGTAAGCTTTGCATCTTTTGATGAAACCGAGGCAACGAGCACGGCCCTTAGCAGCGTCAACTATTTGTTGTTTCCAGCGAAGGTCTGGCTTAATATGCATACCAAGCACTGAAAGACCATTCGAATCCTCAATATCAACTTTAGTTTGGCTTCGGTAGTATCCCGCTTCAGCACTGGGCACACAACTCTGTTTTTCGCACCCCACTTGATTGCATCAATGCCAGAGTTAAGTTTGGTTGACAAACGTTGTTGCTGGGACTCTACAACTTGTGGTCCTTGCCGTGGAGTCGTTAAAGAATAAGCGAAGTCAAGAGTGCTGTCATCCGCAAAGGAATGGATTGGATTGCGAGTAAGAGAGAAGGTCGTTCATCGAATACGACAATACATTTAGAGAAGACGTTACCGACATCATATGCTCGAACCTTTTTGCTTTTTGGCGAGGGCGTGATGCCACACTCTATTGCAGGTTTTGAAGATATCAAGAGCGAATACTCTGCATTCACCGAATAGATGAATGCATTGATTCCACTATGAGGTCGCCTATGGAACGTTGTCGACGAAAGCCATATTGACGGTCATTGAGGATATGGTTGAGGATAGGGTTCTTCTCGTGGTGGTCAACAACGGGATGGTTTTATCGCCCTTTTTAGGAATTTGCTGAACGTGTGCAAGTTTCCACCTATTTGGAAAGATCTCTGTAGAGTAGGATAGGTGGAAGAGCTTACGTACAGGTTTAGCCAAGGTAGGAAGAACACCTCTTCAGAATAATGGGAGAGATTCCATCTGGACTTGAAGATCTTTAAGGACTCAAGCTACTGAACGGGTTCGGAAGAATCTTTATCCTAAAGGATATTGAACACGATTCAGGATAGCTGGAGTGTGAGAGGTGTTTGGTAAAGTGGAAATCGCAGCTAGCAGATTACCGTTCTCAATAGGACTCGTGATGTTTTTATCATTGTAGAAGAGAGCTTGAATGGTCGATGAGGTAGAGCCTCTTATTCTGTTAACAAAGTTTTGCTGCCTTTAGGATTGATCTGCATCTAATTGAATCTAAGTTTCATAGCAAGTCGTGCGAGATTGAAACCACCAAGCATAGATATGAAGTTGCACGGATCACCCACGCCACTCAAGTCATCTCAAACTGTTTTGTTAAATTTTGTTGGTCGTTCAGAATAAACTCAAAGGGATAAACATATGTAAATGCTATTTAAGCCTCAGTCGGTAAACCACAATTATGTATGTGGCTCCATGGTCGTACAAGATCATTGTTAGCAAGTATTTTTGGCAATAGATTGATCGCTTTAAAAATAAACATCATAACTACACTCCTTAGTAACAAAACCTGTACCATTTTTAGAACTCTGAAATCATAGTCCCCAGACACAAACGTGAGCCATTAAGTCACATCAACTCCTGTCAATTTGTTTATAATTTATACGCAATACAATGTACGAGTACGAGTGTTGAAACTTAAATCGCCAGCTAAACTCTTTAAAAATGCACTTCAAGTAGATGTCGGCAATAAAAAATCTTTCCACTGATACAAATTAGCAAAATGATTACAGCGACTACAGATAATTGAAACAAAATGAAAACGACGTATAGGAACATTCGTGTTAATTTTGCGATAATTTCCAGCCAACAGTTGTCGGTAGTCTGATTTAAATCATAACATATGATAATTTTGAATTAATCAACAATTCTGTCAGAAAGGCGCATCTATTTCTGTATTCTTTCGATTCTTACGTAACTACATACGAGTAGATTAATCTATTCGACTCTGACGGAGGTGAAGGAGGCGTGGTATCTAGCTGATTAGCAGTTTAGACACTACACGCAGTCTTTTCTTTTGTCTAAATTGACACGTGAGGAATTTTGAAAAAAAAAGGGAAGAAGCTTTCTTTTAAAAACATAAAATTTCTCAACAAATGTTTTTTTTTTATGATTTAAAAATATATTGTAAGAGATTTTTTCTTAATTTATTTAAGTTGACAACAGTTTCCGGAGCAATGACTCAACGAGTGTCTTCTGAAAGGTATTTAGTTTGAGGAGCTATTTTTGGAACTTGTTATTTGTTTAGCAATGTGACAGACCTGAAAGACAAGGTGAAAGGCAATTTTCTTTAAAATGAATCGGGGAATTTTCCAGTGACGCAAGGGCTTATTTCCTGTGAAGGTTAAATCTGACCTCCATCTTTGAAAAGTACACTTTTTCACTTAAATAGAATGGGTATTCTCTTCTTAGAATTCGAATACATTTCCACTGTCAATGACTGGTCCTCTTTTATTCATCTCTAACCAGAGACCACATGGTTTAATCCAAGTAATACTTAACCACTCTCAAGGGAGTTCAAGTTCTATATCCATTAAAGATAAATGTAAACGATGCCTTAAGCCCTATAACAACGCCTTCGTTCTATATTAAGCACACACACATACCATACAGAATCTAAAAGGTAATTTGGTTTACGTTTTTGTTGTTGGAAATGCGCTGTATAAAGGGCTTGTATTGGCGTTGGGAGCGTCCTGAAACGCGATCTGAGTCGTTTTAGAGGCACTCTTAGCACCTCTCCTCATCACTGAATTTCAAAGGCCAAAGCCAATCCTTGAATAGGATTGCCTCCGACTCCATTCAACGATTTTATTCACAGCATCTATGACCAAGTATCTAAGGCCTTACCACGTGCCTTAGTTTTTCCCATTTTCATTCGAAAATTGTTTGTCTAGCCCAAAGTGGTGGGTGGGTTTCGTTGGTTATTTGGTTTTTACGTTTTTTTCTTCTTTATTTTCGTTCTCTCCCAGGGGAGTATTTGACCTTAACATGCGTATGCGGCATCATTGGCTTGTGGAATAAATTTTACTTCCTGTTCCTGTAACTGTGGTCAACATTCGTTGTACACACAAAAACAAAAATACACGACAGAAGTAGGAAAGCAAAACAAAAACGTTCAAAGCAAATGTCCTGCGTGTACAGCACATGTCCCTCTAGTCATACTTTTGTTGAGGTCAATGGAATTCTAAATTCAAAAAGAACGCAGTTCATCCAGAGAAGAGCCGCATATCCAAGTGAAATTGTGCAGAAAATTGGGTAATTTCCAAAAAAAATTATGTCGTTCTACTCGTAAATGCTTCGACGATTTAAGCCCCTTTATGTCATTTTTTCGTCAGCAATTCCGCTGCGGTGATACGATTTAGCTGAAGATAAACATTTTTTGTAGATTTTATTTATACAAAATGATTAGGAGTGTAATTGTGGCTTATTATATGCGTAGTTGGATTTGTGGCTATAATCTCGAAGCGTCATGGTAAATTAGGAAAGGATTTCCTGTTTGCTTTTGGTCAGTTTGCCACAAAATTTACAAAAGCGTGGCGTGGATGAGTTAATGGATTAAATTGCAGGGCTTTAAGTCCCCATGAGCGATCAATGAACTTTATGCGATTTTTAAAGTCAAAATATAGGGAAAATATCGCTGTTGTTGCAAAATGAAGTCTGACTATATAACAGCCATTGAACTTCTTTCTTGACACAGTAGGGAATAACAGAGTTACTGGAGGTAGAAATCCAGCAGCTTCTTCACTACTTTTTGCCTTTAAGCCCAAAGCTCATTCCGGATTTTACGCATGCAACTTGATCTTCGGCAGAAAGTGGAGACCAAACCCTAGGATAATTCTATGGATGTATACGGCAATCGTGAGACCAATACTCACTTATGGCAACATAGTGTGGTGGCGGGCTGCAGACAAAGCTACTAATCTTAAGGCAATGATAAAAATATAAAGACTAGCATGTATAGTGATGAGGATAACGCCGACAGCAGAGCTTGAAAGAATTATCAGAGTCTGCCGCTAAGAGTGCCTTGAGAATAAGCCAAACGCATGAATGGAACTCAAAACCAGAAGGTCATTCACAAACTATGAAAAAGCTCTTAGGCGGAGACGTAAGCAGTGACTACATGTGACCATACCTCGACTTTGAAAAACCATTCTCCTGCACTTTCCCAAGAAGAACCAATGAGAAATTGGTCTATACATATATATCGATATAGCCTTCGTACAACTGAACATACACAGCTCAATCAGACTTCTTGATCACAGCAGTTTCTTTCAAGCGGAGGTCTTGGCAGTAACAGAGGCAGCCAGTATGGTATCAATGATGGCAATACCACGAGATGATATCGCCATTTTTATTGACAGTCAGGCGGCTTTTAAAGCAATTTCGCTACTGAAAAGACCGTAAAGTTTTTGGCTCGCAGCACTCTCTGCTGGGTTACTGGTCACAGCGACATAACCGGAAACGAGATGACCGACGAGCTTGCAATGGACCAAAATCGAGTACTGCAATGGATTAAGCCCCCACTCTATAATCTCAGAGAGCGAGTGGAACGTAGGGCCTTGACGACAACCAACAGGAGGTGGAAGTCGCTTACCACCTGTGATATACCAAGGAAACTTTGCCCAAAATACGACAAAGCCAGAACCAACAAGCTTTTGAAATATGACAGGAAGTCGCTGTCAATGTTAGTGGCTGCACTCACCGACCACAGCCTTCTCAGAAACCACACAATGAAATTTAAACTGCGGTGACGAAGAGGTTCAAGAGGATACTCCTCACTTCCTCTGCCACTGCCTTAGCCTATGTCACTTGAGAAATAGAACATTAGGAAGACACTACCATCAGGACATACAAGAACTATCTAATGTTCCAATAAACGATCTTTGCAGGTTTCTGAGGACATCACGATGGCTGGAGACTTAAGTCAACAACGAGCAGTAAGGTAGAAGCCCGATACGAACCGGGATCAACCCCCATGGGCATCACAATGGGTCCACAAGAACCTAAGTGTGATGAGGTCGATGGCTTTCTCCCTCATTAACCCAGATACCTAACCCAACCTAAGCTCAAAGCTCCCTTCTTGACGTATACTTTATACACCTATCCCGCATGGATTAGCAACTTTAAATGTGAAAATCCCTTCAACTACTAACGAGAATTTAAGTCAAATGCTCGTTTCTAAACAAAATCGCTCCTGAAATACACCAGCAATCCTTTGAGCTCCCTTTAAGGATGACCTCCATCTCTCGGTACACGCCATGGCTTTACGCCACATAACTTCCTCCTGGCAATCTATGAAAAGGCTAACAGTGTGTGTGCTTAACTCATGTGACCCCGTTTTAATTACCGACAACTGATTTACCGCATGAATAATGCTGGAAACGTGAAAATGTAAGAGAGAAAAAAACAACATATGTACGCGCGAGTTTTCCAAGTGTGAATACGCACCACGACGAGAGGATGGTGACGCGCTCTGGTGATTAAATTCTCAGACTAAGCATCGCATCCGTACCACCTCCCTGGTGATATTAACCGTGAAAATTAGAATTTTATATCTCATAACCGTAAAGCACATGAGTTGGGTTATGGCACACACGCGACAACTGTGACGGTGACCAAGGTTTATGGGAAATTAAAACAAAACTGTGACGTGGGATTCATAGATTTTGTATCTTCAAACACGTGCTTGGTCTTTGAGGTAGACAAACTCCTTAAGTCGTCGTGTGAGTTAAATGTCATCGTCCCAATAAGATGTGATAGTGCATAACCTCTGATTTCAGACAAAATTCCGTAACACATCGGTTGGGTACTGAAGTTCTTATTGACCTCTCCACCTTTTCTTCCCATAGACTCAATCAAAATCCTCATCTGCTTCGAACTCAATAAATTCCATTACAAAACCCAAACCAGTGGGTATCCCTCATTGATAAATCTTTGTCCAATATCGAAAATGAAATATTCGTTTGCAAAATTCCAGAGATTCTGTCCAATGCATCGGAATCCTCGAAAATTCGGTGCAAAATGCCTCCCATATCCTTAAGTCAGTTGTGGTGATATAGGACTCGTTGCTAAGATATACCTGCAAACTCGTATCTGGCCCTACATTCCTATAACCACAATTCAATTGGTCCGCAACGCACTGGCACAAATGCGTACAACAATTATTCGCGGTTTTTTGTCCTCTGTCCAAGGGAAATACACTTTATTACGTGAGGAATTCTCGGCGGAACACTGAAGTTATGAAGCGAATGTTAACTTCAGCTGGGGTCATTTGGGAGACTAAAGTTAGTTGCGTGTCAGAAGTTCGGGGTGAAGTATTTTGCGGAAGAAAAATGGAATTGTCAGAGTCCCATATGAAGGTGGTGCTGGAGCTGACGGCCTAGCTGCGGAGCATTTCAAAGCGACAGGCGATGACTTAGTAAGGAGCATGCACCAACTCATCTGTGGAACATGGTCGGAGGAAAGCATGCCCGATTAATGGAACCTCAGTATTGCTTGCCCGATCCTCAAGAAAGGAGACCCTGCGAACGGCGCCAACTACAGAGGCATCAGTCTTTTTAACTTCGCCTATAAGATCTTATCTACCGTGATGTTTGAACGCCTGAAGCCGTTCGTCAACAACCTGATCGGTCCATATCAGCGTGGATCCAGGAAAGGAAAGTCCCCATCGAACAAATATTCAAACTGCGGCAGAATACACTGCACCTTTTCATCGGTTTTAATGCCGCGTATGACAGCATCTATAGACGAGCCATACAGAGCTATGCCTAGTTTTGGCATCCCTGACAAACTAGTCCATTTGTGTAGGATGACGATGGAGAATGCACGCTGCTCCATCAAGGTCGGTCGAGACCTCACCGAGAGCTTTGATGTCAAAAAAGGATTTAGATAAGGCAACGCGCCATGGTCGCCCTCACTCAGTGGTTAGTGCGTTGGACTGCTGTGCAGGTGGCGTGGGTTCAAGCCCCAGCCATGTCCACCGAACATTTTTTGCGCGACCACCTCTCGTCGGGGAATGACAAGCCTCCGGCTATATAATCATGCAAGAGCTTCTTAATTCGGCAATAAAGTGGCATGGACTCTGTCAAAAGCGGATGAGGTTGCTTTTGGCTATTTTGAGAGGTCCCGTCTGAATAGACGGTAAATGGAGAAGGAGATACAATGACCAACTGCGACATTGACTTCGCCAGAAGAGTGAAGGTCCAACGACGGAGGTGGCTGGGTCATGTAGAGCAGATGGATACCAATGCTCCGGCCTGGAAAATCTTCGAATCCACACTCAGGTGGCGCACGCAAGTGGAAGGGGACCTCAACTAACTTGGGGTGCGAAACTGGAGGCAGCTGGCTAAAGATCGAGCTGGCTGAAGACCCTTGCTGGTTGAAGCCCAGGTCAAGCCCAGGTCCAGCCCAGACTATAGGGCCAGCGTAAGTAAGTCAGATTCTTCCTGATGATTGTGAGGATCGTGTTACACCTTTAAGCGGAGCTGATATAGGATATCTGATAGGATCGCTCAAAGGCGTGAAGGTTGCGTGGAAAACGATAAAATCAAGATTTTCCTTTCACCAAAAAAGCACGTAAAAACAATGATCCAAATATTTTCAAAATTACCAAGCAAATAATTCATAAAATTCTTTTCACAACACAAACTACATATAATCCAGAAATAAATAAAAAAAAAGTACAAGCACCTATGTATGTCTGTGTAAATTGCGCAAAAAATATCTTAATATCTCTTCTCAGCGATACACCAGCAAGTAGAAGAAATAATTTTCCCACGAATGTTCAAAGCGTGATCCTAATGAGATACACTAACTGAAAATCGATGGTAATTTATGTGGCGTCTCGCTATAAGTGGATCGCGCTGCAGGTATCCGAAAATAGAAAAACGTGTCTAAGTGTATTGCGACGTAAGGCAAGATTGTAGTTTCACATCATGACTCCATGGCTTGTGTTACTGTGCGAAAAATTATCACGGAAATGTCTAGGCACTCTGTGTTTGGGTGTAAGTCAAGTCAGAAAAGATTGAGACGAGATAGATTAGTGGATTGAGATTGATGAATGTATAGGATTGCCTACTTCGTTCGGTGGTGTGTTTGAGATTTTTATCTGGTTTTAGGTTTCAGGACAACCTTCCAAGTACACCCCCAGTTTTATCTCACTTTAGCCAGGCTTTAGGCAAAGGAGGTCTTACTAAATTTGTGTTTCACTGTAGCTCGAAAACGCTTCTATAAAATGTGGGACATATGTATACAGAGATACTACATCAGACTTTGCAAGCCGGGTATAAATCACTTTTTTTTTCAACTGGATGTCAAATCAAAGGGTAGATAGAGTGGCGCTTCCTGAGAATCCAATTAGCGCAAAGAGTGCACCCTTTTGTTACCACGAAAACTTCAGGGTGTTGAACTTAGCCTTACGGGATCAGCGCGCTACCTTGGCGTTATTCTTGATTCCAAACTAAGCTGGAAGGAGAACATCGATGAGCGCATCAAGAAGGCATGCGTAGCCTTCTACTCATGCAAAAAAGCGTTCAGTAATATATGGGGTTTTAAACCGGCTGTGGTACACTGGTTGTACACGGCGGTTGTGAGACGCATTCTAACATATGGCTCACTAGTCTGGTGGGAAGGTACTTGAGAAGCAATATCAGCTTTTAAACCTCACTAAGATTCAGAGGGCAGCCTGTATAGGAATCTTAGGATCAATGAGAACAACTCCAACAGCGGCAATGGAAACCATGCTAAGTTTCGCTCCGCGCGATCTGTCCTACAGCAACACGGCAGCTAAAACTGCCTTGAGACTAAGAGAGAGCCGACAGTGGACATCAGCTCCCTACGGTCACGCCTCAGTACTGTCTCGATGGGAGTATGCCGGCAGAAACAGATCATATGATCCAGACTCTGGCATTTGACAGGAGATTTATTATCAGAATTCCTGACATAGATGACTGGAGGAACAACAAAGTTACTAATAAAAAGGAACTGACCCTCTACGCCGATGGTTCCAAGATTGATGTTGGTACAGGTTCTGGGGTCTACTGCAAAGTCCTAGGTATAAGCCAGTCCTTTAAAATAAACGACGACTGCAGCGTCTTTCAAGCCGAAATCACAGCTATCATCGAGGCTTCGAAAATTGTCCAAAATAGGGGCATCTCCGCAAGGATAATCACAATCTATATCGACAGCCAGGCAGCCGTTAAGGCTCTGGAGTCCGCAATAACTAGGTCAAGGCTTGTAAAAACCTGTAAAGAGCTTCTAGATGAGATATCGAGAGCCAATACGGTGACCCTATGCTGGGTACCAGGGCATATGGATATCTCAGGTAACGAAAGAGCTGATGAATTGGCACGAAGGGGGGCAGCGCTGCATGCCTCACAGACTCTCCCCTTTGCCAGAATTCCAATAAGCTCGTATAGGTATAGTGATGACGAGGCCATTAGTTGAGCCAATACACGGTGGATCCAGCTAGACACATGTGCAACGACTAGAAGCTTATGGACGAGTTATAATAAGAAGAGATCTCTGTCTCTGGTCAAACTAAGTCATCGTGAGGCGAGGATAGTCTCCGACATCATTATTAGACACTGTGCCATTGGCATTTATGCGCAGTGCCTCGGAATACCTCACAACGACTATTGCAGAAGCTGCAGGGATGAGGAGGAGATTGAATCTGTCCGACACCTGCTGTGTGAATGTCCTGCCCTCGCCAGTAGAAGAATAAGGACTCTTGGTAGCTACTTCTTCACGGAACTGGAGGAATTGGATGACATCGAGCTGAGGAACCTCCTGAGATTCATTTCCTTATCTGGGTGGTTTTAAATCAACGGTTCCCTTTCTCTTTATAGGTTCCCGGAGTAAAATTGGAAGATGGGCACAATGGACCCTTTGCTGGTCTAAGTGAGCAGAGACAATGTCACAAGGCACCAATTAACCTAACCTAACCTAACCTGCCACGAAAACTTGTTCAAACATATTTGTGTTTGAGTGTGGAATAGTTGTGTTGGGATAAAGTGGTCAAATCCAGCCAGTGGAGTTCAGATACAGGATCAGTTTTTCGATCCTTTTTTTGTGCTGAGATCAACGAGAAAGTGTTTGTCTGTCTGGTCCTCGCTGGGGCCGGACACAGGAAATGAAGTAGAGATTCTTTTACATTAATATCCTTGGAGCTTCTGCAGAAGGCGTACCAGGAATACCAAGCTTGACCGCCTGGTCTCCAACCGACGAGTGGCATGTGACAATGGGTACAATTCTGGCAATAGCTGGTCTTGGTTTATCAAGTAGCTCTTTCGTCTTAGGTTTACTGTAGTAAGCTGGTCAGGCCGTTCCACCTACGATTGGCAAGTTGGAGGAAGTAAAGATGTACATGTATAGGCCTTAACCGTGCCCAATGAAATCAAAGAGACGTGGCTGCATTTTTTTTTACAAATGCTTCTCAATTAATCCCTTCAAGTCCTTCCTTCAAATGAAGGACACAGATTCTTCAAATGCCATTTGGGCAAGGATATTATAATCCCAATTCAAATCTCCAGATTGATATAGTCCCACACATATCTAAATAAATATAATCGCTTAGTTGTTGGTTGGAAATACCAACAATATAATCCAACCAATTCCAAACAAAAGATCCCGACCAGCAGTTCCAAAATAAACACTAGCAACACCCACATATGAATGTTTGTCTGTGCATCATCTCTTTGGCACCGGCGAGCGGGGTATACAATGTATAATAAATTCCCGGAATATAAACATTCATTATCTTTGTGGACGATGGCTGGTTGCTGGTTTGTTCCATAAAACAACAGAAAAAAAAGCAAAAGCCCGCAAGGAGGATAAATGTGAAAATAAATTGAAAGGAAGCAGCTTATCATTACACTTTGGGGATACGTGGGGGATATTTATCCTGCCATTCTCGTAGATCCTTTTAATTCAATTCAAACAAAATATTGTTGTTTTTATTTTGTCTCTCCCTTTTCGAAGGAAGTAGGAGAGAAGTAGGGACTGTTGGGGAGAAAGTGTCACGTTGAGATGACCCTTGAGACGAGGTTGCTCTAGCCGCTGCAACCAAAGTAAACCAAAGAAATTTCTTTCTTTTTTGCTTCCTTTTTCCGGAAAATTGATATCGAAGGGCAGACAAAAAAAAAACGACAACAACGCCCGGGGATAGGGACCAGAAAAGCACTAGAGAAACGTATAAAAACGTCTCTAACCGCACAACGATTAATTTTCCCATGAGAGTTACACACAGAGACCGCCTGGAGATAGTCTCAACGTCGTCGTCGTCGTCTTCTTCTGACTGACTTTATCCATATCGATTGCGATGTGACTTACCTTGCGTTTAATAGCAATTAAAAGATACAGACCAACACACAGCCACAATTAACCACAATTTATGTGCGCATTCACAAGGATTGTAGGCCTACGGTTCAATCTATTATCGACACTTACCTGCAAAGAAAAAGAAATAAAATTTCCAATGAGATTGATTATATAAATATTTATCCATCTTAATCTACTTAATAGGTACAGTTTTGAATGTTTAACAAACTCCCAGATAGTCAATTAAAGTGCAATAAACCCCTGTGTACCCAACCCGTTGTTGCTCGTCATGTGATATCGAAGTGGAAAGAAACGAATTGCGAGATACAAATATCCATTAGGCACCGCATACACATTTGTCGAAGAGTGTTTTTCTTTTCGTTTCGTTTCCCCATCCCATTGTATCTTTTGGGATTAAGTATCTATCTAGGCAGCTAATCAACCATCCGGATCCGTTTTTCAAGCGGAAATAATTGCTTTTCCACGTACTAGATGAATTTATTTTCTATTTTTTTTAGCTTCCTTACTGTTTGTTGTTTCGTGCTGCAAGATCTAGATCTAGAATGCGTGTGTGCGAAAAACTTCGATATAAAGGGAAAGCCCCACCGCTGTGCGATGGGTTATAAGACGAGGAAGCGAAAAACAGTTACCGTTGTTCATTAGTTTTTTTTTTTTTTTTCTTTGGATTACTGCTGTGTGCACGGCAAGCAATTCTACATTTGTGAAGTAGATTATGGAAAAAGGAATCCGCACACACACACGTCAGGTGTTTAGACATTGAAGTGTGTTCGCGCGTTGCAGTAGAACTTCAGGAAGCACTTAGATTTTGCTTGCTGTTGTAATGGACGGGAAATGAAGATTCATAAATAAGATATGAAATCGCCGAGCGGTAGTAACGCTGGTAATCCATCATCTGGAGGAGGAGGAGTAAAGATTCACGCATTAGGAATTCGATTCAAAAATTCGTGTAGCAGGTATGATGGATACTAATGGATCTGTCATGGCAGGGTGATTTGCAGAGGAACGGTAGAATGTCAAAAGGGCCTAATTATGAAAGAGGTTATATAAGGATTTAATAAAAAAGAACTCACGGCTATTAGACGACATGCTTCTCAATTACTGCTTCGAAGTGAAGTTGCGAAACATCTCTCCAAGCGACGACTGGGAAAAGTTTGTCAAGCATGGTACGAGTACAAGTTTGCTCTAAAATGGAGAGTAGAAACAGTCAGTGAGACATCAAGAGCAGGCACATGCTAGTGCAAAATCTCGAAAATCCCCATTTTCTATGATAGCTAAACCGCGTTTAACTGAACTCAGCAACTATTAAAACGAAACTGAAGACTCAAGTATCAAATAGTATTATGCAGCGACGTCAGGCTCAGAGAATGTGGGTGGTGGACCACAAAGCCCTCACATAGTAAAGTCCTGGAAACAATACCAAATGAATTAGTTGCGTCCTCGACTGACTACTTAAATCCCAAATTTTCAGTAAGGTTTCCAACCAGGGCGGACTGGAAAAACGCAAAAGTGAAAAAGGATTCGAGCGGAGAGATCCATACTTCGATGGTTTGGACACGTTTAACGCATGTCCCCAATTCGGCTTCGGAGACGTGCTATGGAATCCGTGCCATCGGGTAGGCGTCCCCTGGGTAGGCCGAGGATGAGATGGCTGGACCAAGTCCGAAATCTCACCTTTACCAGTATGGGGATAGCCCCTGATGATTTAGAGTAAATGGCGAAAGATCGGGAAATGTGGAGAGTCAACTTAAGCACCCTAACCCCGCGACCCTCATAGTGGATAAGCGGGCCATTGAAAATGTATGTATGTATGTATGTATATTTTTACAGACGGTTCGAAAATGGACTGGGGAGTTGGCACAGGCATTTTCTCAGAGAAACCGAATTTGTCGAAATCATTTCGACTTCCTTTGCAGTGTCTTCCAAGCAGAAATCCTTGCTATTCAGGAAGCCTGCCGCATGCTGAAAAATTCTCCAACTCCCATCTACAATACTGCTATCAACGCTATTGTTTCGGCCCCTACTTACTTAAGCAATGCCAGGAGGAACTTAACCAACTGCGGAGCCAGTGCAGGGTCACTCCCACTTGGGTCCTAGGCTGGAATAAAATTTACGTCAACGAAAGAGCCGATGACATGGTCAGGCGGGGATCAGCCCTTAATAACTCACTAGCGAACATTTTTAATATCCCGCTAGGAGCCGTTAAGGGCAATATTCAACACTTAACAACTGCGTCATATCAGGGAAGATCTGGCCCGGTTACAACAAACAAAAAAACAAACAAGCTGCTAAGCAGATCAGGACCAGATATTGCAAGAACCGTAGCCGCCAGCACAGGCCACTGGCCAAAAGGAGACCACGCAGCCAAGCTAGGTATCCCCCACAACACTTTCTGCCGTAGTTGCAAAGATAACAGCGAAAATGAATCTGTGCATCTAGCGAGGGTCAGGCAGCGCACTCTAGGTAAGCCCTTCTTCGACAACCACAAAGATACATATTTCCAGGAAAAAGATTGGTGAACTAATCCTGTTCCTTAATTCCAAAGGTTGGATTTAAATATTTTCGTCCATCAACCTATAACGCCCATAAACAATCAGGTGAAATGAGTTGTGGTTTCAAAACGGTGCATCCCAGCGCTAATTGGGTTCTTTAGAACCGCCACCTCTACCTACTTACTTACCCGAAGACTCACGACAGCACTCACGTCGTGATAAACGCTGGCTACCTTGTACTTCAGTCGACTTTTTTCGGAGTAAAGAGGGGATTGTTACCTCGATAAAGAGGAAGAAAACTTATGGAAGGAGACTGCTTGGTTGGTTGGACCTCAAGCCGGTCCATTGTACCCATAAAAAGTGTACTCATGTGAGTCAAACCAAGGGATAGGGTTGGCTAATCCGGAAGCCACCCAGAAAGGGATAGAAATCCCAGGAGTTTCCTAAAATCAGCGGTATTAAGGTCCTCCAGCCCATGGAAGATGTTACTACCAAGAGTACGCAATCTTCTGCTGGCCGGTGCGGGACATTCGCATAGAAGGTGTCGGACGGATTCTATTTCCTCTTCGTCGCTGCAGCTTATGCAATAGTCATTGTAGGGCAATCCAAGACGCTCCGCATGGGTTCCTATTCCGCAGTGTCCTGTGAGGACACCGGAGACGATTCATATTTCCCTTTGACTAAGTTGTACGAGATTTTTGGAATTCTTCTTATCGAAGACTGGCGATAGTGATCTGGCTATTGCACATGTGTCCATGTGACACCATCGCGTATTAGCCCTGATCATGGTTTCCCGATATAACCATGTGGCCGGTACCCAGCATAGGGTCACCTTGTTGGTACTTGCCATATATTCAAAATGAGTGGGAAAAGAGATAGATGAGATATCTGAGAGACCTTCCAACTTGGTATTGATGCGATTTCTTCGCCAAAAATATTCAGCAAAGAATACATGCTATTTCGATTGGGCCCCTAATGAAATTTTGAGCGTATGGCGTCTTAAGCAGTGGAATACACCAAACTTGTGTGCGTACAAGTTTTCCTACTGAGGATTTCTTCTAAAGCTAGGCTATGGTTGCATTGTGTGAATCTTGACCCATTGGTTCCTTTTCCAGTGAATTAGACTGACTGTTGTGTTAGACTGACTTTTGACAATTTTTGCTAAAATTTGCTCACGTAGAATTAACGCGTTTGCTTTGACCAAATAAGGGCAATGGAGGGTGAGGGATATGGCAGGACAGTTAGCAGATTTTCCTTATTTCCGTCACCATTGTGACAGATGTAGGCTATTTGTCGGAGTTCGTTGGATTGTCATTAGTCTGATTCACGGGCAACTGGTTGGTTGATGTGCCTGTCACAAGCGACTTAGCTAAGGCTCTGTATTGCGCTGTTTTATTACCATGACTCGGGAGCTGTGGGTTTTTTCTATATTGAGAGTTCTTTGTCACCTACATACTATTTCCTATGAACATACGTTTGGCATATAAGTAACTGATCGCATCAGGGCGCATCGCAGCGCATTGACGAATTAAGTATTAAGTCCACTTTTGCACGCAGAGTAGTTAACTTTCTAGCATTTTTGTGACAGCTGCAAAGACAGTTCCGACTGAAGTGCATAATCACCGATACTTCCTTAGCCAAAATTGACACAAGAAATAACACGTCCCCGATCCTCCGAAGTCTAAACAGCACTGACGAAATGTTTATTTATGAACGTTTTCACATTAAGCTAGAAGCAGAAGAGCAGAAAGTGGAGATCTTTGCACAAGGGTATGTGTCAGTTTTAGCTAAAGCAGTAGATTGTCAAAAAGTCTCCAACATTGTTGGTCAGATGCGATCAACGCAAAAAAAAGAGGATAAAGCACACGTAGCCACATTAAGCCATAGAGGACAGAAAAAGTAAGAATATCCCGTGATGTGGAAGTAGAAAGTGGGCGGGTCAAAGTTTTTGACGAGTGAGTCTAGGGAAAAATTGTCTTGCAGACTTTTGTCAATTTTGCATGACAGAGATGTGTTAGTGACGTTTGCCTCGATCGAGCTCGAACTTCCTCAGGCGGCCAAAAGGTAGAGTCGGGGTATCATAACCTCGATAAATGGGAAAAAACATGCTCACGATACCCATTCCATTTGGCTTTTTTTTTTGAATTTGTATCAAGTTAGATCAAAAAGTTTTTAACCGATTTGGATGATTCTTTCGCTTACACATTTCGTTTCTAGGGCCATAGGATATGGATCGCTTCCGCTTTTGACAGCCAAGTCGAATTGGGCTATACCTCACATTTTTCGTCAAAAAGTCTTCCTCAAACCTCAACTGACTTTAAACTTAATTTCCTTACAAAAAGTAAGTTCCTCCTCAGGTCTTACACTCTCTTTCTGTCTTAATTCACGCCAAATACAATCGAAAAAAGTTCCACGTTGCAACCCTTTAAGATCCATTTCCCCTCGAACTCGAAAGTAATTAGTTTCTCCAGCGTGATTTTATTTGAATGGAAAATATCATCAATGCACTTCCCGGTCTTCTGCTTCGTTTTCTTCTCCTCGTTCTTTTTCTTTTTTGTGTTGTGTTCCTTGCTGAATAGGAACCATATCGCGATATCATACAATTACGTAAAAAGCACAAGCAAAACACAAGCGAAACCCCTGAGGCGCCGCCATTCCTCTATTGTTTTGAAGAGTTAAGAGCCGCACAGCCCAGAGAGTGCTCTATCGCTAATTTAAGTGCCTCCAAGATGTAGTAACGAAACAATTAAGGTTTCGTTTCATTTTTTTTTATCTTGTTTTGCTTCTTTGGCTGCATTTTGCTTTTCAAATTATTTACTCACTGTTGCACATATCTTTGCATCTGAACCGTGTAAACACGAACAGAAAACAACACAAACTACGGCCCATGGTTGCATGGTCTCAAGGTGCATGCCACCGTCACCGTTTGATGGACTGTCTATCAGAAGAGAGGAGGTTTCACGGTTTTTTTTTTTACATTCTGTTGAGGTTATGATTTTTCCATTTCGAAATGTTCATATGGATGATGGTGGTGGTGGCGGTGCCGAGGTTTTTCTTTATCCGAATGTGTAGCCCGATGATGGCCGTTTGACGTGCCAAAACTTTGTTAACCGTGTTATTAGTTTCTTTTCGGAGTATGTGCGCGCGGTGCAGCATGAGTGATGCATACACACACAAAAGTGCATTAAGCACTTGTAATTCAACAAAAATTATTATGACAGAGCTGTGCACTGAGCCAGTATACTGACCGCTAAATGGTTTTTAGTTCCATGTTCAGGTAGGTATCTGTGACACGAGGTTTTTTGAATTTCACTGGAAAAGTAGCCAAATCGCTAGAGTTTTGTAGGTCACTTGGCCTTGCTGTGTGATGGATGACTATTTTGACCGATGGTCTTCTCAAAGAACTCTTCGTACGTTTTGGATGTAAGTGTCCTACTGTCATGCATGCGTTATAAATGTTTACCTTTGTGGACAATGCTATGGAAAGGATATTGCATTCCCATCCTCTGGATTAACCAGTTGATGCAGTCTTTGATGTCTACCAGACTCTGGGATCAAGTCTTCGGTAAGAACAGGTCCTTTCCAATGAGCACCTGTGGAGACTCTGATGCCAAAATGGTTCACAAATTCGTAGAACATGGAGTGAGTAAGTAAAGCAAGAACTATCCAATGGAAATCATCGAACTTTCACATACAAATTCCATGAAATTCACGTACAAAGTCAAGACCCTAAAGGGCTCCTCATCGGAGCTACAAATAAAATTCAAGGATACACATGTCTTATTCATATGTTATACAAAGCACTTAACTAGCATTGATACGGATTACTCTTTGTCGTCCTCCCAACAGGTATCTACACCATCTTTTATAATAATAAAGCCTTCCTTTGCCGACTCACAATGCACAAGGATATCGTGCGAATCTTTTGTAAATAAAAGAGAAGCAGATACACTCTACAACACGTTCCGCCACTATAAACTGTGAGCATACTGAGGGAGCCTTGTTGAACCGCCTTTACGAGACACAGCGTAACCATAACCATACCGTTTGGATCGTCGTCCTTATCTTAATCGAACTTCATCTATCATTCGCTTGTTATGGCGGTATCCAGTGGCACCAGCGGTGCCATATAAAAATATCCCTGTCATGGTTCTCCTTCCATTTTTCCGATATTTCTCTTTATCGTAATTTCCGTATTCTGATTGGTTTTCCTTTGGTGAACACATCTTGTGTTCACCATAAATGTGACCACAAAGGAGGAGATCCAACACCCCCCACACTGCCCTGAATGACTTACGAATAAAAACTGATAAGGATGCGAACGAAAATATGAACATCCTTCCAATGACAATGACATAAAGCGAATGTTATGATAATTTCGTTATAAAAATCACAACGACAACGCCGGGTTCTAGAGAGGACCGTAAAAAAGTGAGCGGACCGAAAGTCCTAGTGAAACCTTTACACACACACCTCCCGATTGTAAAGTGAAGGAATATTAAATTGAGATAACCACACTGTCGACAACGACGACGACGAGTGTATCATCATCAGAAGCCAATTCAACAATCGTTGTCATCGTTGTTCCAACCGAAGGCCAGAGACACAGAACAGCGAGAGAGAGCGAGTTATTGGCTCGTTTAGAGTGTTTTTCTTGTTAAAAGGGCAAACGTGCATCTTCTCCGATGTGAACGGGTTTCGTAATTAGGCGGAGATGAGTCAGAGCGTCTATTTATCTAAGTCCGCCCTTGTTGGTTGCTTATGGGGATTATGGGTGAAACGTGATGATTGCTAACCTAATAAATGCGTTAGAAGCGCACACAAGGCCAGTTCTTCATTTGTTACAATTAATGGTGGCACAAGTTGGAAGGAAAGCCCAACAAAATGGGTTGTGGTAATGGACAATGTGTGTAGAGGCACACGCATTACATTTATTTAAAAAAACTTAACGAAGGTTAGGGAGGTCATAACTTTGGTTTCGGGAAAAAATTTATGTTCGAATGTATATCGATCAGGGTCGTGATAACCGGGTACCATCTGTAACAGAAAGACAGACAGTGACAGTTTCGACGTGTTCGAAGTGGGTGACCCTTAAAATAAGTAATTTGTCATTTTCATTTTGGAAAATATTCCCACGCCTAAACCGATTTGATTTTCCTTAAGTCAATTGGGTTAACATTCGAACCTAAGCGACAGGCAACTGCGGCAAAAGGAGGTGCAGGACGGCAACTCCTCGAAAACCTGCAGGTATATGGTACCTATCGAATCGACCAAATTCCTCCTTGACATGGGTGCCAAGAAAGTAACAAACACAATGTGGAGCAACATCAGCACTTGTCTCTTATCAAAACAAATCTGGCCTAATCTGGATATAAAGAAAACGGAAAGACTTTTATCCACAATCCGGAAAAAATCTAGGGTCACTAATAGAGGTCCTCACCGAACACTGCTTCATAGGCAGACTTGCACTCATACTAGGGGTCTCCTCCAATGATTTTTGTAGAAGCTGCAGAGACAAGGAGGTGGAAGAAACTACAACCCACCTACTGTGTACATGTCCTGTTTTTGCGAACTTAAGAAGGAAACCCCTCGGGGATTACTTCTACGATGATCTTAACGAGCTAGCCGAACTCGACATCCAGAAGGTAAGAAACTTCATCTCTGGGATGAAATGGTTCAACTCTTGGGGTTAATACCGGTATAGTTGCCCATCTCGATGTACTTTGTGTTACATACTCTGGTTCCCTGTGCTGGTAAACTGGTTCTTCATCGTGGTATCACAATGGATCGACCAGGTCTAAGAGTGTTCCTGTCTGAGCGGGGCACCCACCTAACCTAAGCGACCTTGATAAAAACTCTTATGCCCCGCGAAGTATATCAGCAAGCCGATTGCAGAGGATCAAGATTGAAGAAGATCAAGGGATCTTGGTAAGAATGCTTACTCAAGTAAGATAGCTGGCGCGACAGCACGAGGTGAGCCAAGGCCTACTTCGCGCAACCATTCATGTCGTGCGTGTTACATTTTTTCGCAAGAATGGGAGGGAGCTACAATTTATTGCCGACTCCGAACGGCAAATTGAGAAGTTTTTTCGTGAGAAATTGTATTCTCGGCGGCTTGTCATTCCCCGACGAAAGGTGGTGCCGCGAAAAATGTTCTGTGAACATGGCTGGGGCTTAAACCCACACAGCTTGCACAGCAATCTAACGCACTAATCACTGAGCCACGGTCTTGACTGGTTTAACGAAAAAAGCGGACGTAGTTCTTAATTTGGCCTTCGTGTGTCGCGACCAGTAAACTACTTTGGGATCAAGAGTAAAAGATCAGGTTAGGTTATGTAAGGCGTGGCGGCTTGATGTTAGGCAACGCCTCACTCGGATCTTCAAGGATCCATTGTGTGTCCCGTTGTGAGACCTACATTCATTTACATGTTGAAAAAAAGAACATTAATTAGCCCCCCTAAGCCACCCTGAATTCAGTATAAATTTCAGGATGGTCTTCGGTGGCATGGTTGAGAATTGGCCTGTTTCAGTAAAGAAGTAAGCGCCTAGGTTCTTCCTTCTGGTTCTGCTGAGGCCTGAGCAGTCGCAGAGAAAGTGCGTCGTGTTCTCCCCCACATCTATATCGCCACATCCACTGCAGAGGTCAGTCGTGTTTAGTCGCATTCTCCTTAGATGGGCCGCCAGTAGGTTGTGTCCTGTGAGGATGCTGTTCACTAGACCTAAATGCGATCTCAGCGCAAGTATTTCCCTTGTTTTTCTATTACAGAGTTTTGGCCACATCTTTCTTGATATGCAGCATGACGGCAGTGTGCTCCATCGCTCATCGACAAGCCTCCAGAAGTCCAAGGGTACCTCTTCCTTTAGAACCGTGTGAACCACCATTATTTGGTTCAATTCCGATCACTTTCTTGCCACTTCATCAGCCTTTTTATTGCAATCGATGCCTTAGTGTCCCGGGACCCAACAGAGTGATACATTATGTTTTAAGCCTAGGATCCTAGGCTGGCTGCGACAACTCTTTACTACAAGTGTTTTGAGTATTGCGGACACGGTTTTGATGACGGCCTGGCTATCGGTGTACATATCGATATTTCCTCTTGGGTTTACCGAGGATAGTTGTCTTGCGGCCTCGATTATCGCTAAAACTTCAGCTTGGAACACACTGGCGTGGTTTGGGAGTATTATCGACCGGCTAATGGCGGGCGTTTCTGAGTATATTCCGCACCCTTCCCCCTCATTTATTTTGGAGCCGTTGGATGTCTTGCTGGGTTTAATGACCCTTCCTTCGTCCCAACTTTCCCTTGCCGGAAAAAGAGCTTTGGAAATTGAGTTCGAAGTCGGGGTATGGCGTCATGAAATCAGTTTTTATTTCTATCTTCGCCCATCTAGCGATACTGGTGTGACCTATTTGGCCCTCTTTCCAAAAGCTAGATGCTTGCAGTCATGCCACTTTTAGTAATAGATCAACCAGTCAAGACCACTTAGGTCTTAGTGAAAAGTAATACTGTCGTGTCTAAGCACAAATTCTAAGTTTACAAGGCAGAACTCGTTCGCTTTAAAAAAAAAAACTGTGAATAAGTTTGCAGCAATGTACAGGCAGAAAAGAACACAACCTACTTTCAAATCTCAGCAGAGTCAAGACTACGTCTTTCGAATAAGATTCCACTGTAGTGTAGAGGAAACTGTCAATAAACCCATCAAAAATCAGCACACAATTCTTTCGGATTCTAGATGCTTCAAAGCCGCTCAGAAATACCTATCAATCCCCTATCCTCTTCTTTGCTACTTGTACAGTCTCGCAAAACCACGAAAGGGACCACGATGAATCCATACAGATTCGAGATATCGGTACAGTACCTGCATAAGTTCAAGTCTTCAATATCTAGTCTTTCAGTGAGTATTTTTGGAACACACTGATTGATTGGGCGAAACTGGCATGAAAATCCAATTGATGCTGGGCAAGCCTGGGAAAGACTGGTATCAGAACAATATCATTTCGTCGTAGGAACGTTAACCATGCACTTAAGTTGAACTTGAAAGACCTTGAGATACATAAAAGGTACTCAGTGAGCACATAAACTATCTATCACAGATGTGATCCACATGATACCGATACATTTGATTCAGCTTCCATATGAAAAGCCAAGCCAGAGATGCGAGGAAGGACAAAATAATTTGAAGAACATTTGAAGAAGGCACAGTCTACAGCCTTTCAGTTCGACGTCCTTGAGAAGAGCACAACACATGTAATAAGCTTATACATTTAGCCAATCAATCCCACACACAAAAACAAAACCAAAAGAGAACAACACAGCTCCAAACAAACAAAAAGAACAATGGCAGTCTTAATTAAAATCCCACTCGCTTCCACTTACACCGAGTCTCCAGCTCCACACACTCTGGTAGGATATAAATTCCATTCTTCGAACCAAAAGTCATGTATCCAAGGATTGTTGTTTACTCAACGAAGAAAAAAAAAACAAAAAAAAAGCCCAAGACAGGCCATAAAGCCATGTATACATCGTGTATTATGAGACTTTTTCTCTCTCTCTTTCCGGTGAAAAAACAAAATGTAACAACAAATGCGGAACCACTCTGCATTCACCCACTTTGCTCTGCGCTCGGCTTAACATCCGTTGTCCTTTCTCCACTTGATGAAACATTTGTTTACATGCAAACATGAGGAATATGAACGTCGTCGTCGTCTTCTTCGACTACACTGTCACGATTTTCCTGTTCGGGTCTTCAGCACATCCCCACACATATTAGGTAAGGCCAAACGTTTTTTTTTCCACCACCCACATGTGCATCAGTGATAACAACATCTCCAGTTGAAAACACACACAATATGTCTTAATTTAGACAGAGAGGGAGAGAGTGAGGGTGAAAGGAATGTCCTTGTCACAAAAAGGACCTTGAAAATGTGAAAACGTACGCGTCGAGAAGGCGTCGTTGTTGTCTATATTGTTTTGTCTCTTGTGCTTTCTGTAGGTCTTGTGTATTTAGATTTCTACAAGAAGACAGTTTCAATGTGACAGTCCGCACAGGATATTAAAGACGAAGATGAAGATGAGTTTATTGTTCTAAAAATTACGTGAACATTTTACACAATTTTAAAAGGAATACATTGAGATTTGTTTGGTAATCATTAATTGGTGTTGAAAGCAAATGTCTTTAGAGTCGGTTGAAAGGATTTGAAAATAGACGTCGGAGTCAAGCTGTCGAAAAAGGGGTTAGAGGACGTATGGAAAAATCGTGCCTTACACCCTATGGAACTAAAAAAAAAAGAAGTTCCATTGTAATACCACTGAGTACTTGGGTTTGACCCCAGCTTTCTCCTGAACCATTTTAGATCTAAAAATCGGCCGTGCTGGCGGAGTTCAGATCATTAAAGAAAGATCGTACAAGAAATATTCTCCTTAGGCGGGACAAGTGTAGAGGAAGTGTACAGTACACTCTTCCTCCTCCTCGTCTCTACAGCTCTTGCAGAAATCGTTGCATGCTATACCTAGGCATTGAGCATCCCTGCCTAGGACGTTGGTTAGTTTCGAAAGTTGGTCTCTTTTAAGTCGTATAAGTCCTTTGTTCTTTTATGTTTCAGTACAGGCCAGATCAGCCTGGCATTTTTGCAATAATCGAGGTGTTGCCATCTACGATTTGCTTTCGACAGAGCGTCGTTGTAAGTCAGGTGTTCAATATACGACATAGGCGCTTTGACATGGTCGAACTTCTTGCCGTCTACACATTGACAGGCTATAGTCTGGCTAATTCGTCAGCCAAGCAGTTCCATTGAATGACGCAGTGACCAGAAACCCAATAGGGTGTGACGTTTCACTGGTTAGCGATCTCGTTTAGAGACACGCGACAGTCCTTCATTGAATACGAGGGATCTAATGGCAGCCTGGCTGTTAATGTAGATAGCAGTATCTGCGCGTGATATTGGGTTAACCTTCAGCCCAGCAGCGGCTTGACTGATACCTGTGATTTCGACTCGGAAGTTGCTACTGTGGTCCAGGGAGACTGAAGCAGTGGTGGATGTTCAGCTCTTCTGAAAACCGACTCCTTCGCCTGTTCTAGAGCCGTCCGATAAGATAAGACTCATTAAAGAGGACTTCACGCTGACTCCAAGTGCTTCTGTCCGGTATTTTGAGCTTATAGCCCATGTCATTTTCGTTGGGCAGCGTGTCTGTTGATTTAGGATGAACGCGTTTAGTTGATAGGATTCTAGATTCTCGTTACATTTTTCTCCCACCATTGGTGAGTTTCTCTGTCTTAGCGCCGCGTTAGTAGCCTGCTGAATGCCATAGAAATCTCTTGGTAGTAAGTAGAGCGTGGTTGGAAGGGCAGCTGTAGGAGAAGTTCTCAGCGCATTTGAAGTGTTGAGGCAAGCCACACGTTGGACTTTCTCGAGAAAACCAAACTATTATGCCGTAACTGCAGTATAGAATCAGTTCTTGATTCTCGGCTATAGGCCCCTTTTGGCTCCTACTGCTCATTTGCATGAGTAGAGCGCTACCAGGGATTTTCTGGCGCGTTCTGCAATATGATCCCTCCACATAAGCTTCCTGTCTAAAATGAATCTTAGATATTTGTCAAGCTAAGAGGAGCACCTTTGAGGTTGGGTGGGATAATGATTGGAATTTTAATTTTTCTAATGAAATGGACCAGCTACATTTTAGATCGATTGACACTTAGGTCACAGCTGTTTGTCCACGTAGTGAGCTTGTATAGGGCGTGTTGAAGAATATCTGCCAGAGTTTGAGGGCATTTGCCCGTCACGAAGAGGGCGACATCGTCTTCATATGCCACCCCCGCATCCCCTAGCTTCAGAAGTAGTTCTTTGAGAACAACATTCCATAGAAGAGAAGATAGCACACAACCTTGGGGTGTGCCCTGGTGTAGTTTTTCTTAGATGAGCTGTTACAAAATAAGTTTTGATGATTCTGCTATTAAGGATGTGGTGTATTAGACTGCATACTGATTCGCAAATGTTAAGATCTTTCAGAGCATTGAATGCTCCCTCAATATATAGGAATGTAACCAGTGCTAATTCCTTGAGCGTAATGGATTTTTCGATAGGCAGTATGATCTAGTGAAGGGCCGTTTCGACAGATTTTCCCCTTTGATAGGCGTGCTGTGATTTGGAAATACAGGTGCAGTCCACAGTGTCCACCAACCAATCTAAGGTTTCATTGGCGTCCGAGGATGGTGTCCAGACTAGGTGGGGACATATGTGGTTTTTGCCATTGCTATAATTCACAGGAATTTTTTCGAATCTCCTGATGTCATAATCATTGTCAGCTCAATCAACTCTTTAAGCCATGACATCCTACTGCCAGTGTTATTCCTTCGCAATAGAGTCGACATCAGCTTTCACAGTTGATCGATTTTTTTATTTATTTTAAGAAATAAATGTTTTTCCGACATCAGGACTTTCAGCATGACAAGCAATGATGCTGACCACCTTTAAAATTATCAAGTTCTTCTACAGCAAAACTACTTTCTTACTCCTGATACATACTCTGAGGTAATATTTCTTGACAAAGAAACTATCCCAAGTCTCCATTCACACTTCTTTACTCTCTTCCGGTTGCAGAAATTCGACTTCCTCTATCCTAACCTCTCTCATTAACTAACCTTATTTTGTGGCATCCTAATTTGAAAAGATTACCCAACTAAACAATCGTTTCCATTGTATCTCGCCCAACAAAAACGAATCAAAAGGAGGAAGTACTACTGTAGCACTGTGCACTGAAACCACTCCTTGAACTACGTCTGACGACTTTTTCTTTTTTTGTTCTACTCTCGTCTTTTGTGGATTCATGAAACAATGGCCGCCTAGTTTCCTGGGATCTAACTTCCTCCTTCTCTTTTTCGCTCTCAATATCCCGGTTAGTTGGCTATTGTTCTTCCATGCATTTTGCAAGTGCTAGTGTCTTCGATTGTGTAATCGTAGTCTTCACCACTGCCGCCGTCGCCGCCACCTCCACGGAATCAATTCATTTTTATTTCACATTTACTTTGGTCCAATTTATGGTCTCTTAGGAGCGAAGAGGAAGTCTTTTTGGAGGAAATCTATGCCAAAATGTTGAAACTATTACAGGAGATCTCTCATAATGCCGCGCTTCGCTGATGTAATGAGTTTCTCTGTGGCTTTTTGTCTTTGTCTTCAAAAAGTAAGACACAGTATCTGCAACGATACACGAGAAACTTGTTTGAACGAAGAAGAAAAGTCCTTCAATTGCACAACTATTTCTGAGGAATTAATCCAGATAAAGTGTTTGGTGATTAGGAAATAGACTCAAGGCAAAAATAAACCCATGACCCTAAATGCGGAGGTGAGGATTATTTGGTTGGTTAACTTTCGGCTCATTGCGCACTGTGATGGAACAGAGAACAGGGTACACAGAAAATTGTTTATTTCATTTAAACAGAAGCAGGGTGATGTGTAGTTTTAAAAAGATGGTGCAACATACCGAAAATTAAATGACACAATGGTCTAGATCTAGCAATTGGACAGAGTTGGATTTTTTTCCTTTGAGGACAGATTACAGTCACAGATATCGCAGAAATAAAATCACAATTAGGCCAAAAAGTGATGGGAAATTTTGACAAATCGGTGGTGTACATATACAGTCAAAATCGGTTATAACGACCTTTAAGGGATCGATGAATTTGGTCGTTATAAGCGAAAGGTCGCTATAGCCGATATCAGATTAGTAAATGGAGCTTAACCCAGACCTAAAAATTAAGTCGTTAAAACCGATACGTCGTTATAACCGATGTCGTTGTAAGCGATTTCGACTGTATGTCAAAAGAAAAGAATTTCAACACAAAACTGAGCAGTAAAAGAGAATGGAACGACGGGGGGTATCAATTTGAGCACAACACCATCAAATGGTACACCGACGGCTCCAAAACTCATACGGGCACAGGGGCGGGAGTATACGAGCCCCGAACTAAGTTTTCGGAGCCAGTGGGAACATCGCTCAGCATTTTTCAAGCAGAGGTATACGCGATCGAAAGATGTGTACAAATAAGCTTCAATAGAAGATATCACGAGCAAAACATCGCGATTTGATCGGACAGTCAGGCTGTCATCAAGGCGCCGAGTGTCTAGAAAGTGTCTAGAAAAGATAAACAAACTTGGCCGGAACAATAAAGTCACCCTCTACTGGGTGCCAGGTCATATAGGAATAGAGGAAAATAAAGGCAGCCGATGAACTGGCAAGGAAAGGGTCAGAAACACCATTTGTTGGACCCGAACCATTCTGCGGGCTGAGACCCCACCGAATCCAAGAGGAACTGAGAAGAGAGGAAGAGTGCAAAAGAAGGGTGCTATGGGAAACACTGCCAGGACTAAGGCAGGCGAAGGAACTCCTCGGGAACTACGACCCAAGGAGGAGCAAGGACTGCCTAGGTACCAGCAAAAACCAGCTTCACATTCTAACGGGCTTCGTAACGGGCCATTGCAGACTCAGGGAGCATCTCAGGAAAATAGGAATAGAAGCAAACGGATACTGCAGATTCTGCAGCGATGCCAAGGAGACTCCGTCACACCGTCTTATGGACTGTGGAGCATTGATTCACAAAAGAAGAGTACACCTGGAAGCGTACACTTTCCTTGAAATGGACCTCCCTCCGTTGGACCCAATTCAGATACACCGATTTCTCAGAGCGATTGGATTGGAGGAGGTTCTCTTGGTCGAGACATATCGGCCAATATGAGCATGGGGGAGAACAATAGATCTAAATAGGTCGCAGTGCACACACACACCCCAACTTCTAACATCTAACATCTAAGCGATTTTGACTGGTTGTTTACAATTCATCAAGTTTAAACTTTATTTTAAAATCAATGGATTTTGAATTTTTTTATAAATTATCTTTTTATAGAAAAACAAATCACACCCTTTTAACGAATCGCCCTTTATTTCGTCTGTTTCCCCTTTACTCATGGGGATGTTGGAATTTGGTTTATTTTTTATGGAATTTTGTACAAATCACATTATTTCGATCTGATACAAATGGAGGTTAAGGGTTCCATAAAAAATTGAGAGTAGAACGAGACTCATCTATGGCGATACTTAGGAACTTGAAAAACCCCCCAAAACTCACTTGATAACTTCTCTGCGTCACCCTGTATAGCTTTTTGCTTAAATGATCTTTTTCAAGGGTCAGTTGGTCATTAGTTTGTAGTGAACAAAAAAACTCCATCATCATCAGTCATTGTTATTCCACCGATGAATGAACATGAACTCATACACGAACAGTTTAGTCAGTTTGACACCTGTTTAGGTTCAAAATTTTTATCACATCCGCTGTAAAAATACACTTACACCAGTTCAAACACAAAGCCTGCCTATATTCCATATCTCGTTTGCTCTTTGTGTGATGAAAATACAGGCACTCTAGTGTTTGGTACCTTTGCCCTTCCTAATTATGAATACGGTTCAGGTTTCTGTTTTTATTTTCTGTGGGACCCTTCTTTGTTTAATCTGTGTTGTATCTATTGGATTTCATAATTTTTCGTCTTCTCGCAACAACCTACCGGCAGCAACAATAGATAAGATACATACATCACAGTGTTAACACAATGGTTAATCTTGTTTGGTAATAATGCTCATTTGCCGGTCGGTAGTGGGGTAGTGTGTTAGTATGTGTGTGTATCTAGTGCTGAGGTGAAATATCTCAATCTCTGGTGACCATTTATCTTTTTAACTGTGATTTGTCTTTTGTTCTAGAATTGTTTTGTTAATGATCTCCACTTTGGTTCGAGATGACATTTACTGTTTTCGAAAGAAATCTGTGTTGGGCTTTTCTTGGTTCGTTTGTTGCGAAGATTGATATTTTTTTTTGGGAAGAGATACAACTGTTTAGATACGGCAGGGGAATGGACAATTTCGTTTAAGGTGTGTCTACAGTGATGTTTGGAGTGTGCTACACAAGCTGAATTCTTTATGAATTACACTTGAAACGCACCTTGATTCTGGTGAAATTCACTTCGAGCCTTTCACTGGGGAATCATACATTCAATCGAAAACTGCATGTCATTGCAGTAAAAGCCAAGAGAGATGCAGGGGGATACCGGTTTAGTCTTTTTCCAAAATAAGGCATTTAAGCTGTTGCTTATACAAGAAATTCAGCTACAGTTCAGCTCTAGATCACCTCCTTCATCCTCGATTTGAAGGATTTCTGAAGTAAATTGCTACGCGTTGGGGATTGATAATCTCTCGTCTCCCGTTGTAAGAGAAATACCTAAATGCTAATGAAAACATGAGAAGAATCTTCTTCCACAACGAACAAAAAAAAAACTAAACTCTACCGTCCATTCCAAGGCATCCTTCTTGCTTCTTGCATTCATCTACAGCTTTTTAGCGGTAAAAATGCAATTAGTTCTACAGAACTCATGAAAGTTCAAGACATCACACTCACACTACACCACATGACAACGGACAGTGCATCCTCCTCTCTCTCTCTCTCTGTTGCGTGTCATTGTCATTATCATTTTCAAGCAATTAAGCCTGTGTCCCTTGGTGCACACTGTCCAACCGAACCATCCAACGCAGTACCAATGTGAAAATCCAACAAAAATACAGTTTGATCGGTGCGTATCTGCAGCTTGATGGATCTACTACCACTACCTGTGTGACATCAATTATAAGCACACACCGAACGATAATATTCGCTTAAGAGATGTTTTCTAGTAGTGACTCCCTAGTGGCACCACTACCACCGGTTAGAGTGCACAAGTGCACAAAGACCTCGTTCCAATAATAGTGACCACCATACGGGCGATGTTAAACCGGATTTTCAGTGATTATCACACCAAGATCTGCACTCGAAACCTGAACGTAGTTAGATACTTTTTTCTGTTTAGTTATTGCCTCGACATCAAAGATTATGTTGCCCCCAACTGTAGGTCAATAAGCGCGTTCAACTTGTTTGCTTAATGCACACACACACAGAGAGAGAGGGAGAGAGACATCCACACAGAGCATGATGCTACCCATCCAGAAACTAGTTTTGTATCTAATTCTAATGCGAGAGATGCATTCGAGTTGACTTTGGCCAGCGGCGGCGGTTAGATTATTTCTCTTCCGTATGTGATTTGAAAAAACAAGTGATGAAGAACGCGATAGAGGCACGAAACGAGATGAAGCAAGGTGAAAAGAGGGGGAGTACGAGACGTTTGGAAATTGGGGGCGCCACCAAATCAGGTGTACAAGTCAGGCAGCAGATGCGAGTAGTTGTTGCTTAACAACCAACAAGTGGGTGGACATACAAAGTTATACGATCTAGATACGCGGCAGCCGATAGCTTGAATGTAAAGCAGGGAATCATTCCCGAAACGTTTTTTTTTTTTTCTTTGAATATATCTTCGATTGCTTGTGGGTTAAGATGGGCTTGGAGGTTTCGTTGAATTATTGTTGATTGGAAATCCGTGGATTGCAAATCAATTTGCATGAAATTGTGTATAGCGGGGAGATGGGATGGGCACAATTGCGGCCACAAGGATCTTATGAATATCCATGGATTAAGATGACCGCTTTGAATAGCTGAGAAATCTTAAGACAAATCTTGCGTAAGCTCTGCCTATCTACTGTCTCGAGGATGTGCCTAACTGAGGGCTTAGGTTAGGTTAGGTAGATGGGTTGGCGAGGGGAAAGAAGCCACCAGCGCCACACTCAGGTCAGTAGAGACCCATTGTGATGCCCATTTATTGGGGGAAGGTACCCCTTGCTCGTGGAGCTGTACCCACAGCATTCTCCGATTGCCCGGGGCTTTCGAACCATTTTGAAGCCTGAATGAACCTCCAGATGTCTCTGATGGGTACGTCCCTTAGTTCTTCGGTATTCTAGAAAAAGTGCCTTCTAAAGTATCTGTGTCTGAGGTGGAAGAAAGCTGGGCAGTGGGAGAGGAAGTGGGTTGTGTCCTCATTGACTTCCTCGTCTCCATAACCCCTACAAAGGTCGTCTTCACTTAGCCTAAGCTTTTTTTTATGATAACGCAGAGTATTTCCTGTCCGTCCGCATCAGTGTATCAATCACTGTGGGCTTAGAATGACTATCGAATCCAGAACAAAAAAAAAATCCAAATCGATCTAATTTTGACAAATTTTTCCACAAAATCCTACAATCCTTGACAAATCAAGGACATTTTCGGGTCGGTGCGTGGGGCTTTTGAATTCACAGACCCGCGGACTATACGCTGTAACCGCGCCACATTTGCCTTCGACACTACACATCTTTAAAAAACAAAGGTTTTCTGTAAAAAAAAAAACCTCAAAAGTTCTCACTGAAAGTAGAAAATAACTTGAAGTCCACTCCTAGAGTGTCATTTCCTTCTTACTACAAAAAGACCAATCCAATCCGTCTGTCATAATGAACGCATTACCGCCCGCCGGCCCTTGGTAATCCTTTCTTCGTTGACTATCTCACGCCACAATCTACATAATGGTTAACAATCAATAAATCAGCTATATACGCACTAGGATCATTTTCCATTCTTTCTTTTCAAAGGACACAGGGACAAACAACAAATGGCCCATGGTGCACGCAATCGAATTAATGCGACCAAATATGGCAAAACACCACCGTTCAACATAATGAACACTTAACACGAATTTAGGGGTAGCCCTTCGCTGAATGGGTCAATGGAATTTAACTAAAGCCAACCACCCCTCTTAGGACTACACGCCTTTGCCTACGCAGTTTTCATTAAGCTCGAAGGTTAAATTAAAAATAAAAATTTCATAGTCCTTTTCGTAATCGGCTTTCGACAACAACACAAAACAACAGCGCCCCCTACTGTCGGGGAAAAAAAATCAATTTCTTCCCTTAATCACATAAACACATTCATTGGGAGTGTGAAAATTACAAGAACAATACAAGGACGTGTACGGGGTTGACATCCTTACCCACCGTCACTGCTCGCGCTAGCTGAGTGACAGCGGCTTTATGTGCTGTGCCTCACATTCAGATTGAACGTCATCGCCATCATCATCAAAGTTTCAATGAGTCGCATGTGAATGGCGACGACAGCAGGGGGTGGATATTCTCATCTATGTGTGGTGTGAACAGCTCCACCCCCACCCTAATGGGTGGTTGACATTGGCATACATGGGAGCGAAAACGCAAGAAAAAAAAAACACAGTTTTCTGAAGGGTCCTTGTCGGGGAACTATACACTATTTTGTGTTGACGTTGAGAATTTATCCTACGATGCACCTGTATAGTGTACAGTTTTCATGGTCATAGGACATGCAGGAGTGGTATAATAATGTCAACCCTCACTTCCAGTCCACAATTTAACGACCGCACGTATCTCCCTCATGTGGGACAGTGAATGCCATTCAAATACACAAAAGATACGACATACGAACGTTTTATCTGCAGCATAGCAGGGGCTCCTGATGTGAGGTGTCACACGAATATATCCACCGTGTAATGTGAAATAATGTTTAAGGACACACACCAACGGAACGTGCAAAATGTTGTTAAAATGATAACGCCTTGACCAAGGCCGTACGGGATAGTTGTGCCTTCACAAAAAATAATTGACAATTGTCCTTGTGACGTGCTGTGCATTAAAGTTAACGTTGCTGTTGAACTGGAAGGATCGTTATAAATTGTTCCCCCCCTTTGAAAAATGCATACTTGGCATGAGCAGCATGGACATGGAAAACCACTGGATAAGGGCAACTGGACAGGATGTTTCAATTCCTTAAGATAAAATCATTTTCTATCGAGGATGCAGTGGAATTTGATGCAATATCATGAGAATCTCTCGATTTCTGAATTCTACATCGGATGATGGTGGATATCTTTTCGCTTCTTTTGGTAAAAATTTAACTTTAAAAAAAATATTAAGTTTTCAAAAACACCCTGTACAGTGTCAATTTTTTGTTTTTGCTTAAACTAAAGGTTACTCCCTGGAACTATATACACCACCACACACATCCCATATCCTCTGACATGAGGAAGTTACAACAGCTTTAAAGGGTATGATGGCGTGTGGTATACATCCAATGAATATCCACTAAAAGCTTCCACAGCCACTGAGTGGATTACATTTTTAATCAGCATTTTCACAATTTTCTCCAGCGTTGGTGGTGGTCCCCCACCAAAAATAGATTGATGTCAGAGATATTAAAGAGAATAATAATTATTATCGAGGGTATTCAACGTGATTACGGTCATTACAGAGGGTGGGGTTCACCACAAGGTCATTCCATCTGTGTACTGGCTGACTACTGCATGGATATGAATATATTTCAAAGTAAAAAATCTATAAGTAGATACTTTTCCAAATAAATAACACATTTTCTCCGGAATGAATTTTCGACCTTGGGAAGGCCATTTGGAGGATGGAAGTACATAGAGGCGGAAGAAATCAAATAAACCAACTCCGTTGCGCTAATAATGTTTTTTTTTTTTTTGGTTTTGTTCGATTGAATTGCGTTGAAATCCGTTTTTGATTCGAATGAAATGATGGATTTGTGCAGGAAATGATTTGTTTCCACAGCTGTATCTTTGTAGCTCTGTGTGTGACCCAAATTTTGTTTATGACTAAAAGATTCTATTTTCGTTGAAAATGATCATGATTGTGAAATTCGTTGATTCAAAATGACTGGGAGAATCTCAGCCGAGGAAGGAAGTTGAAGAATTGAATTGTATTTTAGGTTAGGCTAGGTTAGTGGGCAGGCGAAAGGAAGAATCATTCTCCACCCTCAGGTCAATTCAGACCCTTCTCGACAGAAGTCTAAAAAAGTCTTGCTTCCCATTTCAAAATCAGATCCAAGCCAGCCAGTGACAGCCAAAATACTTTACTGGACCATTAGGCTTGAACCCAAAGGGCTCGCACACTGAGCCACAGCGACCACCAGTATTCCTCCTTAGTTAAGAAAATTCAAGGTATTGCATGGCAGTCTTAGCAACTTTAAAAGTAGAGTGATACCAACGAAGTACGTCGATAAAAAGCATAGTAAGATCGAGATGCAGCATGCATACCAGCGTGGAAAATCCTGCGAGGCTGCACTTCAAAATCTAGTTCCTAGAATTGAATGCGCTCTTGATAGGAAAGAATACGCCATGGGCATCTTCATCGACATTGAGGGTGCCTTCGATAATGCGACCTTTGACTGCATGTGTGACTCTGCTAGACAACACGGGGTGGATGAAACCCTGGTTCTGTGGATCCGAACAATGTTGATGAACAGAACTTTGGTTGTAGATACGGATTGTGGGCGCTTTGTTACTGCAGGGGTAAACAAAGGCTGTCCCAAGGGGGCGTTCTTTCTCCACTGCTATGGTGCATGGTAGTTGACTCTCTGTTGCATACTCTCAATTCTTCTAACGTCTACGCTCAGGCATATGCGGATGATGTAACCATACTTTTGTCGGGTCATGCCTGAAGACTGTGTGTGCTAACGCGCAGGCGGCTTTAGACATGATCGATGAATGGTGCACTAGGATTGGGCTTTCGGTCAACCCTCTGAAAACTGAGGTTGTCCTCTTTACGAGAAGGAGGGTTGTGACCGATTTGACTTAGCCAGTGCTAAAGGGCGTCACTGTTCAGATCTCCGATGAAGCTTAATATCTAGGAGTGATCTTAGATAAAAAACTTATTTGGGCAAAGCACGTTGAGTCGAAGACATCCAAGGCGCTCTCAGTTTTCTGGCAGAGTAAGGGTGCTTTTGGCAACACATGTGGCTTTGGATCTATACGGCTATGATAAGACCGTTGTTGTTGGAGGGGGCGTTCGCGTAAGTAAGTGACTGCCTACTGCATTAAACTTCAAAGAACGGCTTGTCTCGGCTGCACGGGAGCTTTTCCGAGTACGCCGGGCTCTGATCTAGACGCTCTGCTTGACCTACCTCCTTTTGATACTTTTATCATAGGCTGTACTATCAATGCAATCTATCGTCTTAAACGGGGTGGTTTTTGGTATCATCCGCACTGGAGTTTTGATTACCTTGTGCGGCATTTATCCTACGACCCTAGTTCCATGGATATGCTGTCTGATGCAATGACACTAGAACTTCGACTTTCCTTGCCTTCAGGATTGGCTTCGCTCAGAGTCTGAGCCTGGACGGGGCTGTAGTCGAATCTTTACGGATGCCTCCAAAACCAGTCATGGGTCCGATGCTGGTGTCTTCGTTGAGGCCTACAACACTAAACTTCACTACTCGTTAGGCAAGCATGCCTCGGTTTTCCAAGCAGAGAGCTTTGCTATCCTAATGGCCACAGACTATATTGGAAGGGTCGAAGCATCTGAGCCTGTAGCGATAGCCAGACTACGCTTAAGGCTTTGCTCAATCCTTTAATCAGTTCCAAAATAGTGCGAGAATGCAAGAACTCTCTGAATTTGGGCGCAAAGCTGAACTTCTTGACTCTTGTCTGGGTCCCAGGTCACATTGGGATCTCTGGAAATGAGATCTCCGATGAGATTGATTTCTCAGGACCTGAACCTGCCTTGGGTCTTCCCGCGTCCACGGTCAGGGCCTCCATTGACGATTGGGTTTCCTATGAACACAATTGTGTGTGGCACGGCTCTCCAAGATGCAGGCAAAACTAAACGAATGCTCCCGAACGTTTGTAAGAAATCAGCGGCATTCTTGCTATCACTCAGCAGAAGAGACTGTAGACAACTTATTGGCGTTCTAACGGAATACTTCGCTTTTGCAAAGCATCTTAGTGTGCTAGGCCTAAGTGACACAACTGTCTGCGACGCCTGTGGAGAGGGCGACAATACTTCGGATCATATCCTTTGCGATTGTCCTGCCTTTGCTCGGATCAGGTGGCAGTTATTCGGTGCTGATGTGGTGAATGCTGATACTGTAACCTTCTCATCATTGAAGTGCCTTTCGGAGAAAGCCGAGAAAATTCCAGTAAAATGGGTAAAGACTGGGTCCTGCTTTCTGGTAGTACAATGGACCAATTGCGTCTGATTGCCCCAGTATCGCGTTTCCAAACCAGACAAAAAAAAATCGAAAAAATGCCAGTGTCAATGCTGCGAGTCCTTAAGGACAAAGGCTTTCCCCTGTAACCAGAGAGTATAAGCCTCTCCAATTTCGGGCAGCAAAAGTAAGTTCCATCTGTATGATTTGTGAATCGAGATTATAAACATTTATTGCTTCGAAAAACTAAGCCGAAACCCTGGATTTGACATTTTTTCTTTAAATTTGACAAAGGATCACTAAAAGCCTCTCACTCGGTTTCGAGGCTTTGAAACCTTTGACAGTGCTATGGAAACAAAAGTTGATCAATTTTTGCGATTTTTACAACAAAATCTGGCACACCTGCGTCCATGACTTATCACAACACATGACAATAATCAAAGCCAACTACCCAGGTGTTCCATGTCTTGATTAATGATACAATTTACTATCAAAATTGATTGCAATTAATTGCTAATTTTATCGATAAGATTTAAAGTTAAATTCGCTGTGTAAAGTATCTCACAAAACATCCTACAATCAGTAGATTTTCATTAAAAAAAAACCTATCTATTACACAAAAATAAATACTTCATCTTTTTTCCGTGTAAAAAAAAATAATCGATTTGCCCTTGAACTTGAAGACAATATTTACTTACAATTACTGACTGACGCAACCTTTTGTGGGCGCGCACATGCCCATCAAATTTTGTACACATGTCATACATCATCATACATCTCAATTTAAAGTGTAAATCAATAGAAAAAAAATAAAAAAACAATTCTAACAATAAATAGACAACAAAGAGAATATGTAGCGCAAAAAACATTAAACGATTTCTGTACAAAAAAGAATTTCTAATAATTATCTTTAACAGGAAAAGAATTCGAAAAATAAAAAAAATAAAGTTACGAACAGATGTTTACACGAGAAAGTGATCATCGTTGGACGTTTTTTTTTTCTATTAATTGGAAGTAATTGCTTTTGTTTATGAGAGAAAGGAACAATTATCGTATCGTCCAATTGATATTAGTAGGATGAAAGTGGAGAGCTTTTTTTTTTCAAGATATTTCGCCTAAAGATTTTAAGTTTCTTTAGTAATTCCAACGCTTGACAATTCGACTTCAAAATATAACAATCCAATTAGTAAAGACTCAAACCTCTGACTTGCTAAAGTGACCTGCTAAACGCAGGTAAATACGACAAAATTAATGAAAAAAGCGCAGGCCATTCTTGCAATTAAACCATCAGCAAGCGCTAGACTCGAACTTCACTAAATCGAAATGCACTAGGACATGTAAAGCACACGTTTTTATTCAAGCTACGGCATAGATATGTTTATATGTAAAGGGTCTTCCAATAGGGACTTTCGATAGCGGCCATATTGTTGAAGCTACATCTGTCAAATTGGATGTCATTTTTTCAGTCTGTTTTGCCAAATCACCATGGACCGATATAGCATTCATCAACACGTGCAAATAATAAAATTGTTTTATCAAACTGGGTGTTCTGTTCGGGCAACGTTCCGCGCGCTTCGCCCATTTTACGGTCGCCATAATCGTCCTTGCGAGAGGACTATTCGCAGTGTGGTGGATAGATTTGAGTCCACTGGTTCAGTAAACAATAAACCAACATCCGTATGTCGACGAAAGCAAGATCTGCCGAAAACATCGCCGCTGTCCGTGAGAGTGTGCAGGAGAATCCGAGGCAGTCGAATCTGAGGCAGTCGAATTCGCGTCGCTCACAAGAACGCGGCCTTTCGCGGACCACAACTTGGCGAATTTTGCGTCGTGACTTGAGCCTGCACCCGTACAAAATTCAACTGACCCATGAGTTGAAGGTAAACGACCATAGACAACGACGTGTGTGCGCTGAATGGGCTCTGGAGCAGTTGGAAACTGACCCTAATTTTCATCGAAAAATCATCTTCAGCGATAAGGTCCATTTCTGGATGAATGGATTCGTCAACAAACAAAATTATCGAATTTGGGACGATACCATTCCACATGAGATCCAAGCGCGTTCAGTGCATCCCTGTTTGGTGTGGATTTTGGGCTGGCGGCGTCATCGGTCCATATTTATTTTAGAACGACGTTGGTCAGGCCATTACCAACTTCTTTTGGCCTGAATTGGATGATATGGACACCAACGACATGTGGTTTCAACAGGACAAGGCTACGTGCTACACATCTCACACCACATTGAAAATTCTGCACGAGCGATTCGAGGGCATGGTCATCTCACGTGGAAATTATGTGAACTGGCCACCGAGATCGTGCGTTTTGACCCCGTTTTTCTTGTGGGGTTTTCTGAAGTCGCAGGTCTATGCGAATAAGCCACAAACCACAGCGGCCGTCAAAGCCAACATTACCCATGCCATCGGTCAAATTCAGCCTGATTTATGCCCCAGAGTCATGAAAAATTGTACATTTCGGATGCAGGTCACCCAGAGAAGCCGCGGCGGACATTTGAACTATGTTGTATTCCACACATAATGGCATCGATAGGCCTTTCAAACGATTTCGATGATATCTCTTGATTTCAATAGAAGGAAGAACACAAAGACAACTTTGAGAAGAAAAAAGTACAAGCTATCCAAATAATAACTTAAATTGGCTGTAGACATCCCGAGATCGTGAAGTGTGTGACTGTACATCTACAGCCAGGTGAAACTCTCAGTGATTCAACCTTCCTATGGCGATTATATCGGAACCACGAGGAGTATAATTTGCGGATACAAAACACATTCAGCTTCGCCGAAAACAAAATTACAAAACTCTTTTTCAATGAGATACATTTGACACATCAACAGTGTTCTCATTCTCTCTGCAGACATTTAGAGGAAAAATGTTCTCCGATATATATTTCCCAAGTCTCTACACCTCTATCCAAACTATTTTCTGCTGACTAAATGAAAATATGCCACGCCATCATCATCATCAGTCGGTTATGGCTTCTTTTCAGCTGCTTGAGTATATAAATTTACTTTTGTTCTTCCTTTCGCTATTTTTATTTCACAAGATTGCTCGTATTGTCTTTGTTAGATACTCTCTATCTGTAGATAGTTTTAGTGGCACATTTAAAATTGAATCAATGCCAACAAAATAAAGTTCCTTTCCTTTCGGTCGTTTGCTCTTTTCCACCGGAAAATACTTAAACATGTGCATCATCCATAGAATGTATCTACACCTACAGATGAAACCAATTTTCAACTGATTCAGATAAAAATTAGAGGGAAAAAAATCGAATGTCAAAAGGGGGGCAGCAAATTGACTTTTTATTGACGTAAGACATTGCAGGCGAAACGTGTCTAATGAGACATTGGAAAGAATACAAGTGTTAGCATCTAGAACAGTGTCTGGAGCTTTGGCAGAGAACTGGCGTTGCTTACGGAAATCGACATGAAAGTTTTTTGGGATCAATTGAGTTTCTATTGAGACCTTCAGGCTTGAAAGTAATGTCTCCTTTGATATAACCACAACAACATTTGTTTCATTCAAATATTGCATGCAGGTTACAGAACACAAATTAAAAATGCAAATAAATGCACTGCGTTTCGAAATGTGACTCATGGCCCAGAGGCAAATCAAATCTTGAATTTGTTACACTGGTCAGGCTATTCACGTATCGTACACAATTTCCGGCAGCGAACAGTGGCAAGCTGCTAATTGTGAAGCTGAAAGCACAGACAAGTATTTATAAACTGATTTTCAGAAAAGAAATATTTTGTAGAGGCCGGGCGATTGTTGTTTTCTTTTCTTAAGAATGCCGTGAGGATTATTAATTGTGTTTTTAACAAATTGGTTGAATTCATTTTGGTAGAAGGTGATTTATTTGTTGGATTTCTTCTCGAAGGGAAAAATAACACCAAGAGTTTTCGAATAGGGAAGGGTAGATTTTGACAGTTCATGGCGGCCATGTTGTTTTATCTGTTGTTAGTTTTCTTTATTTTTATTTTTTAGACACTAAAGAAAAATCACCACGACAAGTCAAAGCGTCGAGCAACACTTGCAAATAATAAAACTGGAGCAGTTGGAAGTGGACCCCGATTTCAGCAAAAAAAATCATCTTCAGCGACGAGGTCCATTTTTGGATGAACGGGTACGTCAACAAGGAAAATTGTCGGATTTAGGACGATGCCAATCCAGACGAGGTCCACCAAGTTGCAATGCATCCACAGGAAGTCCCTGTTTGGTGTGGATTATGGGCTGGCGGCATCATCGGTCCGTACTTCTTGGAAAACGACGATGGCATGTGAACGATATGCATGTGAACGACACGTGGTTCCAACAGGACGGCATTACGTGCCACACAGCTGATGCCACAATCGGCATTCTGCACGAGCGATTTGAGGGCATGATTATCTCACGCAGAGGCGAGGTGAACTGGCCACCGAGAACGTGCGATTTGACCCCGTTAGACTTTTACTTGTGGGGTTTTCTTAAGTCACAGGTCTATGCCAATAAACCGCAAACGACCAGTGCCCTCAAAGTCAACATACCCTGTGCCATCACTCAAATTCAGCCTGATCTATGCGCCAGAGTCATCGAAAATTGGGCCTCTCGGATGCGCGCCATTTGAACGATGTCATATTCTACACATAATGTCATTGATAGGCCTTTCGAATAAAACAAAAAATTCGTTGATATCTGGTTGGTTGGTTAAGTGGGTGTCCTAAAGACTTACGTAGACCTCAAGCGGGTCCCTTGTACCCATAAAAAGTATACTCATCGGAGTCAAACCAAGAGATAGGGTTCGCTAATCCAGAACCCACCCAGAAAGGGATAGAAATCTCAGGAGTTTGCTAAAATCAGCGATATTAAGGTTCTCCAGCCCATGGAAGAAGCTACTACCAAGAGTATGTAGTCTTCTGGTGGCGAGAGGTCCTGCAGCAAAAAATGCTGCGACTTGAACACACGCAGCTTACATAGCAGTCCAACGCACAACTTAACAAATCTGAACGTTGAAAATTAAATAACCTTTGCCTAGTTCTAGGCTGAATTTAGCAGATTTTTATGTAGAGTCCACGCACGTTTTAAAAGAATTTAGCAGTCTGGAAGTCTTTAGCCCAAATTTTAGAGGCGACAAGAGTCTTTCACAATAACCCCAATGGCAAATCGCCTTTGTGCCATTTTCATCACCCCGATGAGCTTAAAACTATTTCAGCTCATAAAAAACTTTGTTCGCTTCCAAAAGGTACTAATCTCAAACCCTGCTAAATGAAATAACGACATTCTGCGATCAAGGAGACACAATTCCTTTCATCTTTCATTAAATTTTTAATAAAAAAAAAAGTTGTTCACCTCCCTGCGAAAATACTTCATGTCCTTTTATAAAGTTTTGATTACATTTTACAAAAAAATAAGAACTTTTTCAAATTCCATTAGCTCCTAATAATAACAAAGACAAACAGAAGCAAAAATAAAAAAATGACAAAAAATATTACGTATACGCCCTAATCACCCCACAAGTAAAGTAAACGTATTTGTCCCAATAAAATTCGCAAAAAACATCGTCAAAAACGATGGACATCAATCACTCTTACTTAAATTTACACGTGGATAAATTTTGCAAAGAGGAAATTTAATATCCTCCCGCAGGATAAGCAAACAAAATCCCACACGCCTGACGCTCAACTAATCCTGTATAACATCTTCCAGTCGTTCTTTCGAAAACATGGTGCTCCTTCGTAGGATGATTATCTGGCCATCCATCTTTTACACTCTCTTTCTCTCTCTGTACACATAAATCCCTGATAACACGTTGAAAAAATAAAAATAAACAGCAAAGGAAAATTTCTATTGAATGCAAAGTACGTGCAATAGATAGGCCAGACTCTTTCGACTAACAAGGGCTTTATACACATACACTCTAGGTTTTTTCCTTGCTCCAAGGACTTTGCCACACTTCTCTGTTGTATTATGAAGAGAAAAATCAATATTGAGCATTCAAAGGATACTGGACTGGACGATATACTATGTGTGTGTGTTTCCAGTGTTTTATTTGATTTTCTATCTATATGTGTTTCACTTTTAACTGAATTTAAAGCCGAGGAGAGGGTGCACCTCCCTCATCGGAACTGAGAGAGAAATGGAAATGTTTGTTCAGGATAACGATTGTTTCCTCTCCGGAAAATGTCATTCTTTCTCGTGTCATAATCACTTTAATTAATCGATGGAATTTAAACAGTTTTTTTTTTCTTTATATTTATTTAAGAGTGACAATTTAAATCCACTGTGAGGTGAATTAATTATCTCGTAAATCTTACCACAGATACCAGGGAGATGTATAGCCTTAGTTATAGTCAGAGATAAAACTGTTTAATTGTGCAACACTTACCTGAAAAGAGAGAAAGAGAAAATAAAATTAAATTTATTTTAATGATTTACTATAGCACAAATTGTTTATATAAGAACTGTTGTCGTTAATCATTATGAGGTGAAGAGCTTATTTTTAATTTTTTATAGCGCGGTAGATAAAGTAGTGAATTTTGCACACTTCAAGAGATACAGAAGTGTGTTCATGGGATAGAAATGCTCTGGAGAATTTATTTAAATTTATATACGCGGACTTTGAGGAGCTTTATATACATCTCACGTGTTAAAGGCAGCTCTGGTTTAGCCAGAGCTCTCTAAGAGTCGACTTATAGACCTAAAGAGGCCTACCTACCCCCAGAGGTATATCAAAGTCTACATCAACGCGCGGCAAATTAATACAAGTCTTCATTAGTGCTTCCAAACGAGAAGTCTCTGTTTCATTGAAGATCATTCTTAGTAGCAAATATCATAGACCTCAAAGATGTTGATACACTTTTCGCAACGAATGCTGTAAGAATCATTCTATGCTCAGCAAGCGTACTTCAGGCAGCGATACCAACAATTTTAGGAGGGATGTCGAGCATTATCGAACCGATAAAATAAATCAAGCGATCTTCACGCACAGTCTAATCGCCATTAAAACTCAGCTGGCTTGTCTTAATCGCCACTAAAATTCAGGGCTCGGCGATCACAACTGCTGTATTGGAAGAACAGCATGATGCAGAGTTTGCTTACCCGCTCCACAGTACCCAAACATGGGCCGCATGTCGTAGGAGCATTAACAGCGATAAAAAGAAACCTGAAAAACTAGCAGCAAGACTGGTTCCACTTTTCAGAAATCCATTGAATAATTTTAGGTACGGCTAAGTCTGGAATGCCGGCAAGTGCATGTAGCCAAACAAGAAGCTTATAAAGCGGCGCTGCAGAGAAGATCGAGAGCAGCTCACGAGCTCTACGAGAAAAAGAGACGGGAAGAACACCGACTTCTCTAAGAAAAAAAGAAAGAGCATGAGAAGCGCGAGATCGAGGATATGAGTATGAGTTGACGGGCTTTGGAGGAGACGATTTAATCACAAACTATACGAGCTATACAGCGACATCGACATGGCTATAACATGTAGGGCAACGCTCCGGCAAGCAGAGCCTTCAAATTTAACCCGGAGGGACAACGCAGTAGAGGAAGACCTCGCCTAAGGTGGCGCGCACAAGAAGAAGGGGACCTCAACCAACTTGACGTGCGCAACTGGAGGCAGTTAGCTAAGCATCGGGCTAACTGGAGAGGCTTGTTGGTTGAGGTCCAGATTCACCCCGAATTATAGCACCACCTAAGTAAGCGTGTAAGATGGAGAGAAACAACAAAGATTGATCCAAGTCAAAATGTCTTCGGTTCTGCTTCCAGTCTAAAATTTAAAGAGTTTGCTTGGGTTGAACCACGAAGAGTACGACGGTTCCACGCCTTAAAAATGTCAAAAAAAAAAAAAAAAAACTACGCACCCTCGTATCTACATCAAAGCTCTTGATGACACCATTGAAAAGTTTGGAACATAATTCACTTGCAGACAAATCCTTGGATCAATATCTATAGCACACGACACAATTGGGTTAAGTTTCACTCAATGGCAACACGTCCATATGTACACAAATCCCATTAACTCCCTCTGTGGCCGCCTGCCGAGCGCCTGTTCATTATTTGATTGAACCGTGATTAATGGGTTTTTGGTTTAAACTTTGATCACACATTCTCCACTACAGTGTTGGTGTGGGATGAGATGAGTGACTGGCACAACTCTCATCACCCATCCACATCGTGTCGTCCTCCCAAAGCATCCGCCACTTTAAACTTTTCGTAAACAAAACTTCTTAAGCGTTTTCTAACAAAGTATCTCAACGACAATGTACATCGAACTCCATCGTCTTCTGGTCGATTAACGACAACACAAAGTCCTAGATGCCTAATTTCAAAAAAAATGTTATTAGCTTCAATAGGTCACAGTTGCCTGCCTGCCCCTATATATCTCTCCTCCAAGATCCGCTTAATCTTTGTCTGCGCTCCGCCTCCTGTGTTCTTTTCTCTGTTTATGGGATTGTAGGTCGTATCCACTGCGAGCTAAGAAACCATTTAAAAATGAAATAGAATTTCAATTTCGAATGTCAAAGCACGAAAAGGGGGTGAGAGGTGAGGGTGGCACAACAGCAACGACGACGACGACGATTGTTTGGGGTATACGTTACGCATTTTTATTGCGCAACGTTTTGTGCGTGTGCATGTGCGTATCCCGATATTTGTTTGCGTTAACAATTCGAAACGGATCAGGGAGCTTCACTATTAAAACTTTTGTACACCACTGGCCCGGAATGTAAATAAATATTTTGATTAACATTGTTGTACAGTGTGTGCTGGTTTGGGGTTGGGTGTGCTTTGTCTAGGAGTTCACATTACACACTGTGTACAACACAAAGTACATAGCACACAGCATCGTGTTCATCGAAGTGTTAATGGATTTAATTCGAATTTATCGTCACTTATCCGTTTAATGATGCACGATTCTTGAAATGAGATAAATACGTTATCGGTTGTGCTGATTGGAGTATCTGAAAGTATTTACGAGATATTGGCCCAGATAAATCACCGAGAGAGGGCATGACGATATGGGATATGCCTCTCTGAGGAGATAGACGAGGCTAGGTGTAGGTAATCTATCTATTGTCGAATTGGCCATCGAATGACAAATGAGAAATTAACTAACGTACGATGGAGGCATGGGACTTTGGGCGAATAAATTACGTTGAATTGGTCGGGGAGTGTGGTCGGATGATTTAGTGAGTGTGCAACGAGATGTTTGACCCTTTGAGAGGAGGTTGACTGCGGATTAATTAGCAGACGATTTCCTTTGAGTGATCAGGGCAATGCAAAGCCAATTTTGACCGAAAATTCCTAAAATTCATATCTTATGGCATGAATTCCGATTAAAGGGTCTTCATGACGGTGGTATGTTTGATAACCCTCCAAGTTGCTGGCAACTGGGAACAGTGAATGCAAAGATGGTCGATGTTCCTTTTAAAAATTGAATCTGGTCCTCTCCCCTCAAGAATGTATTTCAGAACAGAGTTTGCCAGCAAGAGAGGCCTACTTTGAGTTCCAACTATCTTATGTCGTAAATATACGTGTCCTGCCCTTAGATCGCGAGGACAACTTGGTCTAGAGACACAAACAACTTCCAATAAAACGTTCAAGAGCAGGATATCCTTCACTTGGAACTTAGTTTCTTCTATTTTCAATGGAACTGGAGGAATATGTGCTGTATCATCGGTGGTAGTTAGGGTGAAGCAGTCTGGCTAAATTTGAGTCAAAATGTTACCTTCTTAAAAGACAGAGAAAGCCTCGATCGAAGAAGGTTATTTTCCAGGTTAGGATTCATGCTTCTTTTCAAACTGTCTTCACTCAAGGAGAAGTTTGACTTATTGGCACAAAAGTCATCACCCTATCAGAAGATGGTATAATTTTTGCAAATGGCGGCAAATGTCAATTCTACTTTGACATTTGTGAAGTAAATAGATACAAAATATACGTCAACAAGACATGAATCGCTATACTCCTAAAGAACACGGAACAATTGTTTCGATTTTTCTGGGGAATAATTCGTCGGTGGTGTTGGCGTAACGTAAACTTCGGCGCAGATTTTTCGGTCGTCCGACACCAACTGGGCAAACACAACAAGGTTTAGCCGCTCGCCTAGAAGAATATGGGACAACACGAGATGCTGTCAGGTCTGGCCGGCCCCGGAGCAGCCGTTCTGCTGAGAATATCGCAGCTGTGGCTGAAGATGTTGCAGAGGACCTTGAAGAATCGACCAGACGACGTGCCACGCAATTAGGCATTACACGTTCATCGCAAATTGATGAATTGGGACTGGAGCACATGTAGTTCCAACAGGAAAATGCAAAAACATACACAGCTCGCGCGACAATGGACATTTTGAAGGATGCGTTTCCGGGTCGCCTAATCTCTCCTTTGGCGATTTGCACTGGCCGGCAAGATGGCCTAATTTAACTGTTCCAGACTTCTTTTTGTGGGGTTTTTTGAAGTCACGATTCTATGACAACAAGCCTCAGACTCTTGAAGCCCTCAAAGAGAATATCCGTCAAGAACGCGAGGACCTATCGCCGGATGTTCTGGCAAGAGTGATGGAAAATGTCATAAATCGGGCCCAAATGGTACGACATCAAATAAACATAATCCAAAAGCAGGACCAACGTTTTTCATTCATAAAAAAAAATGACAGCCAAAGAACATCGGGTGACAACTTTTGCGCCACCTTGTACCTACTGACTCAGTTCACTTAAATAAGTTTACATTCATACAGAGTTTCGATGGGCATCGTGCCGTAAGTGGCTGATGCTGGACAGGAGTTCAAGCTCTCGTTATGAAATCCCCATCAAGTAACACCTCACTGCACCGGTTCATGCCTAGGTTTCAAAATTCTATTTGCATGCCAGAGATTACACACTTCCATCCCCTGTCCGTTGGTCTCAGCCCATTAGCCTAGTCTAAAGCACTCGCTCCTATCGTGCAAATAGCTCATATTCCGCTCCAATGAAAACGATTTTAGCATACCACCTCGAGAGGTGTTAAGAAATCACACAACCATTCCGCTGTGTCCGATTTCAAATTAAAAAAAAAAAAAAACATTCATTAGGCGAAAATGAAAAAATAAGACCGTACCACCGAAAGAGAGAAGACCCGGTAGCACAGTCGGTATAATAATTTCCATTAACGTAATTGAATCGCCTTATGATTCGTTTTCATTAAACGGTCGTTAGCCAGCGCGTACACATCTCGCATAACAACAGACCGCCCTATCCATATACGGGACAGCCCACTCTGTATAGGTGACACTCAACACTCAATGAAATTAAAAAAGACTCGGACCAAGTGTCCAATAAAATGACAAATGACTAATCCACTAAGCGACTGATTTCGTATTCAAGGAACGTGTTGCCGTCCCCCCTGATAATGTGTGTCACTTTGGGTAGATTAACCAAAAAAAAAATAGAAGGAAGGAATTCGCTTTTAAAATTAAGGATATGCAGGTGAATCCTTTTTTCCCCTTCTGACCTCGTTGGATGGATGCCAGACGTTACATTAAAATGTCGGTCACACAGCCGATGTGATGATGCATCATGGTGTGCCCTTCATCATGTCTTTACCATTCTCTTCGTAGTCCCTTCCACTATAATTTTATATCCGAAAGGACTATCATTGATGGTGATGACACATATTGATGGAGGGTACAGAGCACAGTTGAAGAGGGACATGTGACACTCACACACCGTGTGCGGTGGTTTTTCTTTAAAACGAAATCCAATACCCAGTCGGAGAAGGAAGGCCGACAAATTGAACCGCAAAATGTGCGAAATGACTGACACGGAAGTTTGTCCTTGTTTCGACTTCCGGTTTGTCGGCGGGGAAGTTTCGTAATTATTGTCATTGAGGGTAGAAAGTGAAACCTTAACAGCTGCGCCCGATGGGACTTCACAAGAAGAAGTAACACAGGGAAAAATGAAAAGGATTTCAAGGAAAAAGTTTCAATTTTTGGATGACAATGCGAATTGTGGTGGTTTCCGGAACTTGGAACACGATAAATGTGTCTCGAGATTGGATCGTGGTTTGTTCAGCTGTTGCAATTCTTATCCACAAGGGTGTGAATAATATGATAAGACGACGACGCGAAGTAAACGCTGACATAGATAAACTTTGAAGAAACAAAGAAAGTGTTTATCTGTCAAATGCACTTTGAACGTTCCGCAGGGGATACGAGTACACGAACGAGAGTGCGAATTGGAGTTGTACGTCGAGATTAGAAAGGAATGTGACTGAGTATGGAATACAGTGTACTCTCTCCTTACGGACACCTCTCATAAGCGGACAATTTTCTCGGTATCGTCGGTGTCCGCTTATGAGAGAGTACACTGTAGTTCATTCTAAATTGTGTGGGAATTCTAGAAGGTATGGACCAAAAATTACCAAAAAACCAACAAATTCCATGAGTCCTTGTTCGAGACAACAACAAAAATCTGTGTACAAGTAAGGGCAATTAGCTTCATTCACCGAAAACAATATGCATAAAGACTCTCTCCTTTCAAAAAAAGAAACAAAAGTTATTAATTAATCTCTTTCGGCCTTTAATTATAATTCTTAAAGGAATTTTCCTTTACTTCCTTTACATCCTTATGCTCTTTACAAGAACTTATAAACAATACGCTGGGTTCTAGGACATTTAATTGGATAGAAAAAGTCGTTCGAAACAACACTAAGTGGATCGAATGGAAAGTTTCAGTTGCAACTTTACCACTATCTTGGCATTAAAGGGGATGAAACCTTCTCTCTCCACCACTCCACCATCTCCTTTTTTCGTCCTTTTTCTCTATTTAATCCACCCAACCAGCTGGACGGTAATAAATCACAAGAGCACGCATTCTTGATTTTTCTTTTACAAAAGAACAGAGAAAAACTTTACTTCTCCTTGTAATTATAACTTGAGGACGACGACGCTATTGTCCTTAAACAGCACCAGCAGTAGCAAAAAAACGGAGCAGGGTACAAACAGCGAAAAAAAAAAACTTTTTTTCTTCTTTTTCTCTGAATAAAACTTGCCAATTGTGTGAAACAAGAAAAAGTTCCTTTTCAAAGGGAAGAAAAAGGACATGGAAAGGACGACACGATTGCGGAGGCATGTAACTGACATTGGTAATAATTTAATTTAATGTTTTCTCACTGCATGAGTTTTATATTCTTCCACCACTTGCTTGGGATCCTTTCTCAGATTCTTTTACAGATTTTTTCCGCTGACAAGGGGTGAAAATAAAAGGATAATTGCTGACGTCATTAGGAAGGGGGGAATATTTAAACTTTTCTTTCCACATTTGTTTTGAGAGTGCAAATGCAAATCGAAGGATGAAAAACGAAAGGATAAACAAGTGAATAAAAACAAAGAGCTAATTGACGATAAACACATTTTATCCCTGTGCGGAGTTTGTATTTTAATTTGTCGGCTTGACAAGGATAAAATTCAAGAAATTTCCCCCGAGAAGGAGGCTAAACCGCAGTCTTATGCTCTGCTTAGGCGGAAAATCTTCCTTTTTTTTTTTTTTTTCGTATTCAAATTCAAAGATGCAAATAAAGTTTATGTCGTCTGCCTTTGACGCTTTTCTGACACATGCAGAGAGGAGAGACAGAGAGAGTGTTTCGTCCTTGGCATTGCGAAGGATTCAATCGTTTACCGCTCGTGTAAACAACGAAACACCAAAATAACTTGGGAGGATGAGAAGTTTTGGATAAATGCGAGCGTGGAATACTGATTTGTTTTAGGAGGTTACTTCGATGATTCCTTACACATGTGAGCAAGGACATTCTTCTCAACGTTTCGTCATCGTTGTTTCATTGCCTTCTCTGAATGCATCTTACACGACCTAAAAAGCAACCCTTCGGAGCGGGTCATCATGACAAAATGTCGAAAGACAGTCGCCAGATGATCATATTCCATTCAGGAGTTCAACAAATGACACTTTTGTGTTTGCCTTGAATTTTTTTTTTTTTGACAAGAAACTAGTCTTAGGGCTACGTAAGGTTTCAATTCCTACTTAGGGACTGTGGAGCACTGATCCACAAAAGAAGAGCACACCTGGGAGCGCACACTTTCTGCGAACCAGATCTCCCATCGTTGGACCCAGTCCATATACTCCGATTCCTCAGAGTTGTTGGATTGGAGGAGGTGCTATAGGTCGAAACCTCATAAAACAGCCAACAATAGAATAGGTTGTCCCGGGAACCATATTGGCTATTCGCACTATAGGATACTCACAATTGACCTTCAGGTCTCCAAGTGAAAGTGATGAGGCCTATCCATGACACAAGCTTCGAAACCTAACCTAACCTAACCATAGATCGAGACTTATCGCGGAATACGAGTTCGGGGAAGCATAATAGTTCTCGCAGTGTATACACACACTCCAACTTTTAAAATCTAAGGCTCCAATTCCCTCTTTGGATAACGAAAGAGAAAGTTATGGTGTCTCTGCTGACTAATGCAAAGCGCTGAAGCAAGGCCTTCGCTTTTATCTTGTTTTCAGCTTTGGACTTGTGAATGGATCTATAGCCTGTCTTTGTATGGATGAATTCGAGAAAAAATGGTTTGATTCATCATTAAAACTTATGATATTGTGGAACCCGATTGTCTGGTCCGTCACGATGGCAAATGATGGATGATACAAGGGTTGGTTGGGCCATAAATCTTCTTAAAGAATTTCTGGCAGAACAACAAAGTTGCCTAATCCACCAACACAATAAAAAGAAGTCATAGATCGCACTTAGTTTTAAAAAAACTGTCAAGAATTTTCAACTCTGAGTCAGTCCTTCGTTCAAACATGACATCGATAAACTAGCTCCAGCTTAGACACAGTTTTTACGACACCAATTTAGTCCCACCAAAGTCATAATAAACGTTACTATCACGTAGTTTTATGACTTTTCCTAGTAAACTTTGCACAGCATTACCCTGTTTTGCAATTCAAACTACGACAAGGAAGCTCTGCAATGGTGTTTCAACAAAATGACTTTTCTCCCCGTCCCATCGCGACCCCCAGCCCAACTCTAGCTTATAGATATTTTTTTTAATTTTCTTAATTTATTTCCTCTCAGGCTTATATGCATGCAATCGTATAGTTTTATGATGTTCTACAAATGTCGTGACCTTAGACAACGTGCCACTAACAGATATTGGTGTTAGAGTATCCAAAGACACATTATCATAGATACTTTGGTGACTTAATTAAAAAACATCTTTCATCTGACTCTGATAACTATATCTGTACACAGAATGCAGTTTTCTTGGGTAAAGTTAAATAATTAAACCGGCACAGGATGACTGATACAACTCTGAAATGGAACTTGTGTGAAAGTAACAAAAATGAAAGAAAAGACTCATCTCTATCACCAATGGCTTATGGAGAGAGCGAAGAACTTTGGTTTTATGACTCAACGCAACGAAAAACAAAAGAACGAGTGAAAGTTATATATTCTCGAGGAACGTGAAGTAATTAAATTCAAAATACTTAAAAAGGATAAAAGTGAGTTTAACTCATAAAAAGCGGGTCAACTTGACTTGGATGACCGCATCAATGGTGTTGCTTAAACCTTATTTAGAATTAATGTCCACTGAACAACGAAAGATACGAATTTTATGACTTTTAAGCGAAGTAATATGACGAAGGGCGGGTGGAGATGGATTTGAAATAGATTTTAACTAGATTTTCCTACTGTCAATCAATTGTTGTAAATTTTATTCGAGCTTCCATCAAAAGTAAACGAGCATTGATCACTGCATTACGATTGACCAAATACTTAGCACTGACTTTCGAACGTTAAATTTTAGGCCTGTTGATTCGTAAATGTATACATGTAGATTCTGTTTACTGATTTACGTAGGCTTGCACCTCCTAAAACTGCGGAGTTGCGGCCGAGGACAAGAATTAAAGAAAAGACGATAGAAATGTTAGAAGCCCTTTCAAGAGGTGGATGTTATCCAAAAAGACTGGTCGACTTTTTTGAGCCTTCGAATCACAAATTCAAACTAAGAGACTATAACATAAACTTCACGCCAAGTTTAAAAAAATTCGAAAAGTAAGAATCGTCGTGATCGCCTTGACTCAGTGGTGAGTGCGTTGGACTGATGTGCGAGCGGCCTGGGTTCAAGCCCCAGCCATGTCTACTGAACAGTTTTCGCGGCACCACCTATCGTCGGAGAATGACAAGCCTCCGAGAGTATAATCTGTCATGAAGGGTTAGGTTAGGTTAGGTAGATGGGTTGGTGAGGAGAAAGAAGACCCCAGCGCCACACTCAGGTCAGTAGAGACCCATTGTGATGCCCATTACCTAAAGCATTCTCCTATTGCCCTAGGCTCTCGAACCATTTTGAAGCCTTAATGAACCTCCAGATGTCGCTGATGGGTACGTCCCTTAGCTCTTCGGTGTCCTGGAAAAAATGCCTTCCAAAGGATCTATGTCTGAGGTGGCAGAGACCTGGGCAGTGGCAGAGGAAGTGGGTTGTGTCCTCATTGACTTTCTCGTCTCCAAAACAATTACAAAGGTCGGTTTCACTTAGCCTTAGCTGTTTCATATGATAACGCAGAGCATTATGACCTGTAGTTCCTCTTATAAAAGAGAGAGAGTTTTTCTGTCCTTCTGCATCAGAGTATCAGTTCTGGCACCATTGTACCTTGGCCATAGTTTTCTAGTTATTTTACAGGAGTCCAAAGGGCTCCATCTTTCATTCGCTTCCGCTAGAGTCCTGATCCATGCTTCAGTTTACACGGAAAGCAGACGAACTTGCTCGGCAGGGATCAGCTTTGGAAAGAGAGAACACCCTCACATCGATAAACATCCCTATCGGTGTACTGAAAGGTGACGTCGACCACATGATGAGAGAGCTAATCAACACCTCTTGGTACGCCAGAGGCGACTGCATTATATCCCGCAGCTTATGGCAGAGAATAGACCAGAACAAAACAAAATATCTTCTGGCTATGACAGGACATTGTACCATAGGTACCATGGCCAGCAGACTCGGCATCGACTCCCCAGACTACGGCAGGTGCTGTCAGGATGCGGAAGAGACAGAAACCATCAGGCACTTACTCTGTGAGTGTCCCAACCTCCAAAACTGCCAACTCCGACACTTGGGAAACAGGCTGTTTGGAGAACTGAGTGACTTAACAGAAGTACCGATAACGAGCATACTCCACTTCATTAAGAGTACAGGGTGGTTTGACAGACCACCCATCTAGAACCCAAGGTCGTAGCATGGCTCACAGCCCAAAGGGGAACACAATGGACCAGTAGGCCCCCGTGAACGCTCAGTCATTGGACTGGGCACTTCCCCCATATCCTAACCTAACCTTATATGGTGGGATTTTCACTGACTGATCAGCCTGCTTCAGGTCTAGCGTAGATCCTTTTCCTGCCAATTCATCAGCCTTTCATCATTCACCGGTAGGACCTCATGTCCAGGGAAAGTGTTTCTCAATTCGCCGTTCGGAGTCGACATTAAATTGTAGGTCCCTTCCATTCGTGCGAAAAAATTAACACGCACAACACGAATGGTTGCGAGAAGCTGGGCCTTGGCTCATCCCGAGCTGTCGCGCCAGCTATTGCGACATCTTTGTCGCAAGAGTGCGAAATTGGAGGCAGTTAGCTCACTGAACGAGGCCACTGTTGCGAACGGTAGCGCCGTCTAAGTCAATAAGTTCTATTTTTTATGACGAGAATATGTCAAAAGGATTCTCTACCGAACAAGCACCGTCAAAACCTTGATGATGCGATTTTACCGCGCCCTTGTTTCTCTTCCGAAAAAAACCTTAAAATCATTCACTTTCGCCTCAGTGACGACAGCTAACCTTTAAACTTTCCCAAAAGCCACTGTAAACTCTGCGCAAAAACAGTGATTTCTTCATAGAAATTTACATTTTTAAAAAGAAATACTTTCTTCTCCATCATTTGTCCGACAAAAAAAAATTAGCACCACACCATACTCGTATAGTCGTATCTTTTCGTTTTCGGAAGCAACTTCACAGTTGACTTCGACTAATAAATTGATGATTGGTCATAAATTTTCCGTGTTTTCCTATCTTTTTATCTCATCCACTTTCGGCCACAATAAATCTCCTAATAGGTGCTAACCGATCCAAAAAAAATCTCGTAAAACACAAAACTCTTGATCGTTATCCGAGCGCAGATTCTTTTTGGCAAGAAGTGAAAACTTGTCCAAAATAAAAAACACACACAACACAAAAAGTGTGAGTAAGTCTGTCCGGCGCGCTATGACTTTCGATTTCACTCAACTGATGTGTGAGTGATTTGATTTTTTTTTTGTGCTTGAGTGTGGGTTTCACTTGGCGTGAGGTCAGTTTGTTGAAATCGAAAAGGAAAACCCTAGCTATGAGCGCTCAAAACTTGTTTGGCTACTTCCTCAAGCACTGTGTGGCTACCTTTTGGTTTTTTTTTTTTATTATGCTTGCATCCTCATATACTCGTACATTCGTCAGCCCACAATGGATGGCATTTACATCACGCTTTCATAATGACAATTCATAGTTTTTTTTTATGATCATGTTGTTGTGGTTTAAAAGACGCACAGATACATGTTCTGGCTGATGGTTGATTGGTAGGTATGTATGTCCAAATGTTGGCCAAAAAGTTGTTGACCATGAAAAGATAGAAAAAGATACGTTTGCACTTGAAAATTATGAATATCTGCTCTGCTGTATGGGGAAGAACATTAAGTTGTCTTATTTACCCGGGGGGGAATGAATATCTTGTTTGTGTTGTCGAGAGAGGGATTTTTCTATTATAGGCGTTCGCTGCCTAAAAAATCTCATATCCCTGTCATAGGATCGTTGTCAACAGCCAACTTGAAACTAATAGACGAGCTCTTTACTTCGCTTATTCACAACTCCTAAATGAGCTGGGACGTCGTCCTACGAACGAAGTCCACAAGTGAAAAGAGAATCAAAAGGTCATGTCTTTGACAGAAGTCAACCCAAGCTGCTTCCCAGACGAAACAACCGGAAAAACCCATAATTTAGGCCGTCTCATCCAAAAATACGCTTCAAATTCCAATTCCTAGACGCATCTCTGATATCAAAAACTGCTTAAGGTTTGGAAAAAAGGAAAAGAGACTTTTACTTCATTTGATAGAGAATTGATGAAACTAGTCCACAACGGAAAGAGCTGTCTTAGGGTAGTCACCGACCTCGATGAAATAGCGACGTTAACCTGCAGAGATCGACGATTTTGACACGGATCTTAAAACGGACAAACTTCAGAACCTACCTTTGGCAACTAAGTCCTACAAACTAGTGGAATAACATCGGCTCGTTGGGAAGTCCTTGTCTTGGGTCATATCCCTGCTTTAATCAAGCAAACACGAAAGTTCACCCGATCACACTACTGTCGAAACCAGCACATTCCAAAGCTGTCACATCGGCCTCACACCCCTACATATCTTTACACGGAAGACCGCTGCCCATTGTTATATAAAGCTGCAGCTAGAACACAAGTAATCTTGTGGGTCATCTGAAATGCTTCACTCGATTCCAAGTACAGACATGTTCTGCAATATCCCCGACGATATGGCCAGAAAGTACAGTTTCGGAAGGCTATTTGAGGCAGAAATATTAGACCGTGTCGACTGGTCTTATAAAGAACCCGTATCAGACTAAGGATGTTTGGTATGGTTTAACGACGGAACAAAATTGGATTCCGGAGTGCGTGCTGACGTCTTTGGACCAAACACTAAAGTTTCGGTTACAATGGGGATGGGCCCCAGAGTGTTCCTGGCTGAAATCCATATGCTATTGAAATCTGCGCCAGGAAAAACCTCGATAAAGGTATTTGGGGCGCCAAAATACATATGTATCTATTAAGATAGTCAGGCAGCGCTTAAAGCGTTGACATTCCACTACGTGGAAACTACCTATGTCAGTCAAGTCCTACTACGATACCCTTGGTTGCATGCCCGGCCCGACCAGGTCATTGTAGGTAATAAAACTGCGAATGAGCTGGCTAGGACCGGTTCGGCTTCCGCGCTCTGGGGATCGGAATCCTTCTGTGGCGTAAATTGGGCTACCGCTAAAGCTTTGTTAAACAAAGGGAAACACCAACTTCTCCTAGTCCATTGGGAAAATGTTCCCGGGCTTAGGTAATCCAAGAGATAAAGCTCTTTTCTTACAACGAAATTCTAAACCTTGACAGGTACAACATGAGGAAGCTAGTGGGCTTCCCTACCGGCCATTGTAGCCTAAGATATCATCTCAACTAAATAAACCTTTGTTCAGATACAGAGTGTCGGTTCGGTTTGGAAGAGGAAGAAACCTCTGAGTACGTCTTCTGTGAATGTCTGCCACTATACTGGCTACCTAGACGGATCTTTCATAGGGAATTCAGTTCGTTATCGAAGTTTAGAATCTCGGCTACTAATGACATACTCATCTTCATTATGAAGGTAGTAGACCTGCATATTATGCTAAGTAGACCGGAGACACAATAGATCTTGCTAGGTCGCAGTGTCAGCCATAAGGGCGCAAAAAGTAGAAAACACCATGAGCCTGACTGAGGTCTAATTGAAGATTATACGGCTTAGCTTAATATTCGTCTATACAAGTCGTTAAAGGAAGATTCAGTCAGGTGAATCTTGCTGACATCATTGGCGACGCCTTTGTAATCACTTCTACAGCAAAAGTTGAAAGAGGTTAAGATTAAGTAGGATCGGTTAGATCAGTGTGCTAGTGTGTTTCCCTACCATGTGGTTTTAGTTCCTTGATAGATGAAGTAAGTATAATTGCAGGTACCAATACGAAGGGAGGATTTCTTCTTTTATTTATTTGGATTGGACAGGTAACATCTATAGTCCAAACTATAACGAGATTTTCTTCTTCATCTTCACAATGAAACCTCGTCTTCAACAAATTAACACTCTTTGAAGGCCCCTGACTGTTTTTTTCTATTCCACAAACGCACAAAGTTCTTCTGCAAGTTGCGTCATATGCAACAACCGTTACTTTTCGTTCAGAACTCCATCTGACCCCTTCAAAGTTCAAGAGTCTATCGACCTCCCCCATGGAGAAGTGATGTACTAAACATTCATCTAACTCCAGACCAAAGTACAGAGGGAGTTTGATTTTTTTTTTCTTTTTTTTTTCCATTTTTAATCGACATCTTGACTTTTTATTGAGGAAAAAACGCCGGAAAAACAATGGAAAAACTGTTCAAGTATTATTAAACTAATTTCCTTGACTCGCACGTTCACATCTATGTTCACACCAGCGCCATAGATACGTCATTCTACTTAAACTTTTTTTTTTGTTTTTTGCTTAGCTGTTCATTTGTGTGTGTTTTTTTTTTCTTGGCGCGTTCTCGCCTCTTCCATTTCAAGTGGCTACTTGGGTTTTTTCCTTCTCTAGCGCTTGTCTCATTTTCAACTTTTAATGAAGTAAAAGAATAAAAATGTTCCCCTCTTCGGGGCATGGGAAAAACAGATTTTCAATTCCCTTCTGTCTAAGACATTTCACTTGTCATTTAGTAACGAATACGCACTTTGGATGTCCACAATCTTCATCATCTCTGCCATCATCATCATCATTATAATTCATCGCCTCACAGAGTGTATCTATGTACCTATCTCATACGAAATGCAAATTTCTTTTTTTTCCTGGATAAATCTTGTAAGAGGTTCTTTATTGTGACACCAGCTACTAGTCTTCTGTCAAAAATAACCTCAAATGTAAGCGTCCAAAGTAAAAGGTCGCCACTGGTACCTATGGTCGACCAAACTTGAAACAAGTTTTCTGTCTTCCATTCCATGTTTATCGCTGTCACTCAGAGACCGCGGTATAGGTCTCTCATTAAAGTTGAAAATGTAATAACATAGAAAAAAAAAAAAAAAAAAGAAGCAAACAACACCTGTCAAAACTATGTCAATGCCAATGATTGTAACACTATCCGATAGATGACGCTGAAGTATTTTTCATTTGATACTGACGTTGCTGGCCAAGAAACCTGGTAGCGAACAACACGCTCACACGAGTGAATTAAAACAAATCAGAGGAGGAAAAATGATGAGAATTCTCGTATCTGTATCTAGTCACGATGTGAGATAAATTCTACCAACAGATAACAAAAAGAATTCTCTGCTAGATGTTGAATTAATTTTGAATGAATCGAGTGTAGATAATTGATTTATAGGGAATGAGTCTTGTTTTTCTGTTTCCGTTTTAGTATTCATGTATTCGGAACATTTTGCTGCTTTTTTTTTACATGAGCTCTGTGTTTCTGCGTTTTGTTTTCTGAGAAATTTTTCACTTAGCTATTCAGCATAAAGGAGAGAATTGTGCGTGTGTATCCCTCTTTACGGGGGTACATCAGGAATGAAAATCTCAAGACTGGAGGCTGTTTCCATGTTAAAAGGAAACTCTGATCCGTCCGCAGGTTAGGATATTACGATTTTTCGATAGAAAATATTCCAAGCAAGGGATAGGCACTCTTCTCGTGAATTCTAGGATAAGTTTAGGGAGACAAACAAATGGAAAACTGCCCTTGAGGCATGAAATACTAGGTATTCCGTGTAAAATTCACAAATGAGGTGTTGTTTTATTATTATTCATGGGTACACGTGTAGTTAAGCCTTGAAAGGGATTCCTAATGGAAGGACACTAATAAGGAACCAATCTGTGGTTGCAATCAAAAAATATACGCTTAGTAAAGTCAAAGAAATTCGAGACGTACTCTCCAGATGAGAGGTGTACTCAAACCTATACTTTATTATTCTCCTCCCATTCTTCCCGCGTTTCCCTGGACTCTATCAAGACGTTACTGGCCCGTGAAAAAAATCAACGTGGCTGAGAGGTGAATCTAGGTAGGTAGGTAGGTGGGGTTGCTCTTTGTGGTACCACATGGATCGATACCCTGAACCGCGCCACTTCATTGGAACCATTTGGAGCTCTTGATGAAGCTGAGGAGACATTTGACGTCAGTATGTGATAGTTCGCCCAAGTTGTCGAAATGATAGGCTCCCAGATGGAGCTTCCTTCTTTGGGATAGGGCAGGACAAGTGCAGAGAAAAGGGAGGATCGTTTCCAATCTAAAAAATAGCTCAATCATTAACGGAGTTTGTTGACCGCCGGATGAAGAGACAGACCTATCCTTCCCGCATTACTCCTGGGATGCAATTATGAACATTTCAAAAAAGAACAAAAATCAATAATAAAGTTGAAGATGGCACGTCTGCTCCAAGCGGCAATAGAACTGGTAAGACGAAGGAAGAGGATGATCTCAACCATATCTTGCCAGGGTTGACATCACGGACAGAAAATCCAACAAAAGAAGCGTAGACATGATGTGCTCAAATGAAAAATAGGAGGATACTGGAGGTGAAGCACACCCACTCCTGTATTAGTTCTGAGAACTCCGATATGGAGACCACCATTGTGCGAAGACTGACGTTGTCTACGACAGCCAGCATAAACTCGTTATCCAAAGTGCTGACGACTACAGTAGCAGTAAAGTCTTCTACATTAGAGCCTGAAAAAGTCAATAAGTCAAGGTAATACAGGTACCTCTGGCGGGTTCAAATCGGGTGCCAGCTACCATTCCTGATCTAAACCCAGCACAAACTAGAGCAAAAAAAGCAGCAAAGTGGCAACAGATCAATTGGCAGTAAAACAACTACACTGAAGGCGAAAAGTCTAGAAAATTCTAAAAGAACCATCATACGGTTTGGTCATGAACAAAGAGCTGCAACGACAGCCCGACTGCGGTCAAAGGCCAACCGTGTTGTGCGTGTTATACACATTTTTAGCACGAATAGGAACCACCTACAGTGTTCCACCTACAGATTCCGAACGGCGAATTGAGAAGCCTTTGCATGACCAGAAGGTACTATCATTGCTGGTCAAGAGATGGTGCCGCAAAAAATGTTTGGTTGAGTCGAACCTTTGTCAACTCGCTCAGCAAAATCTTAACACTGAGAAAGAGCAGGGAGAAACTATTTGGTATATTTCTGTCCTGGACTTTCCGTCAAGATTGCAAGTTGCAGTCTTCTACGAGGTCCCCATATCTGCCTGTCGGAGCAAAGTGATACAAACTCTTTGGGAAAAGTTACGTCTTTTGCTCAGTCCAGGCTCAGTGGAAAACGAGTTTCAAAATCGTTGTATAACTCGACTCATTTGAGGGATTTTATGCCTCCTACATCATGAGACGTCAATTAGAGAATATTTCAACTCGTTCCTTCCGAAATCCTTTTACCATGCAAAGCAGCTCACCATTTCCCACTAATTACCTAACGGGGAACAATAAAGATTTCATATTTACTACATATACCTTTCATCCATTAACTCGAGTCATATCGTTCCCCGATTACACACGGAACGTTTAACTTTAAGACTTTATTTGCCCACACAATTATGTGATATTATTGTTATTGCCCGGCAACCACTTACAACACTTGGCAAAACGGGGGAAACGTAAGAAACCCTTGCGTTCGATTCGATTCCCATTCCCATTCCCATTCCCATCGTCTTCCCTCCAAACACGACGGAAAAAAAAAAACGCCGAAGAAGGAATGAAGACCACCAAGACGGAAGGTATAATGTAAACAGACATTAACGTCAGTCATTACCAGAGTGTATCTATCGGTCAGGTGAACACACACAGCCACACACACACATGTGTGTGTGAGTTGACCTTTTAGGATCTCTTTCATTTAGGTTAAAGGAGAACTTGAAGTGAAATGCAATCATCTGACGTAATCGAGTCTTTTTGTGAATAGGATGAAACGATGAGAGAATGAGGATGCACAGGTAGAAGCGAAATACAGTTTCAAGAAGTTCTCCACACCTCTGAAAGGCAAATGAATATTTCACACAGCGTCTACCTGAGCACATCGAATTGGAAAATGTTGAATGAGTGGAAAGATGATTCGGCATATGAGACCTGATTTCAGGGGGGGGCGACAGCAATCACGTTGAAAGGAATTCAATATAATCTGAAGGGAGATGCCAACACACCGCCACAGAAAGAGATTCCATTTCGCTGTTTTTTTCGAAGAGGTTTTACATGATTTTCGTTTTATTGTCATCCCGACTGATGCCCGTATGTGGGAAAGTAATTTCCTGGTCGCAAGTCATGCCCCCCCAGAAACATCCTTTGAAATGGAGCCGAAAGGATCGAATAAAGTTATGAAATCGTGAACTAAGCAGAAATCAGAGTTTTTGTGACGGTGGGTGGATGGAAGATAATATTTCTAATAAGGACAACACGTGTACGAGAAACATGTTCTTTCAAGGAGTGTATCGAGGAAGATTTGAAGGAGATGAGTCTTTTTTTGGGGACCACCAATGAAGGATTTATGAACTTGGTACATTGTGTGCTCATGTTTTGTCACGGTGATTGTTGAGAATGTATCAGTTTAACCGCCCGGAATACACGCCCTAATGGTCTTTGGGTTTCGAGAACTTTTGATGAATTTTCATATGTAAGTTAAAGATTTGCATTACATTGACATTATAATACAGCGGGTGAAGTGGTAATGCATTGAACTGACCTTACTACATGCAGACAAATCTGCTGTGAAGTATGCCACGCAGTGAAGTCCTCTCACCAAGAGTAAATCAATCGCTCAAAGGAAAAGAAGCAATTGAAGGGCTGGACAGAGCTGAATCGCACTACAATACTCCGCAAAAGATGGCAAACAGTCATCTATGTTCGACTGGAGCAACATTTTCCAATTCAGTTTGTCACCAGTTCTAACAGTGGAAAGACCTAAACTTCGTCTATTCTATTTCCAAATCCCACTTGTACCCATAACAAAGTCAACCCTTCAGACCATCAACAACAATTTGTGAAACAATTATCTATCTGTCACTCTGATCACTGCGAATGGCATCAAACGCGCCAAAATCCAGCGGGATAAACAAAAACGTCAAAGACCCTCGGAAACGTTCGCGTACTTTACACTGTGTCAGGAGTCACCTGATCTAATATTTATTTTGGTAGATGCCACTGCCGCCTGTCACCGTGATCGCATGCACCGCCCGGCGGCAGCGTGCCTATTTATACATAAGTCCAACTGTTGTATGTAAACACAAAATTGTCTTGTGGTTGTAATTCAAAAATAATCTTAAATTTGTCGAAAGCCTTGCGCATATCTCCGGCGGTGTTGTCGCGTCGCGTCGTCTTAATCTCCATCAAATGTGACATCACGCGGGCACACAGCATCACGCCATGTCTTACCAGCGCAACAGATCCGGTCTGATTGTGCTGTGTGCGCAATTTAAAAAAAAACAACTCAACACCGCACTTTTTTCTTTCAAATTTACAACTGTAACCGAAAACAATTCAATAAAAATCAATCAGGGAGTGAGTGTGTGTGGTTCAACTTACGCAACAAGTCCGCCAAGGAACGCCACAGGTCCGCCGCCAATTAAGCGTATCTTCCGATGGCATGAGTCAAATAGTGACGTCCGCGTTGTCGTCTGTGTAACACCGCCAGCCGTCGACGAGGATGAGGAAGAATTAGCCGAGGCAGCGCCCGCCGACGCCGCCGGTGATGATGACATGTGGTTGTTGTTGTGGTTATTTGTATTATTGTTATTGTTGTTATGCGATTTACTACTAATAGCACCACCGTTCAGTATAAAACCGTTTTTGAATCCATTCGTTGTTCTGGTTGTTGTGCCGTTTGCATGATGGGAACGATGCAATGGTGATCCACCACCATTGGCGACGCCACCATTGTGATGATGTGACGCACCACCGCCACTGTTCGGGGATGCTGCCGCTGTTGTTGTATGAGATGTTGGACCATGTCCCACAAGATGTGTGGGCGATCGCAACATCTTTTTACAAAGTAACAGCAGGACTTCCACTATAGTGCCGTTTAGAGGAAACAAAACTTCTCTACACACACACACGCATACGCAAAAAAAAAAAAACACTAACACAAATCTTTTCACTTTTTTTCTTGCTTCTTTTTGCGCTTCCTTTGCCTTTTTACATTCGGATAATTTTACGAACAAAAAATAAACGAAAAATTAACGAAAATTATATTTTGGAAAAGTTTAACGACACATTATGCAACCGATTTAGCCGGGGTTTATCCTGGAATGAAGAGAAAATATTCATGTAAGTACAACACACCCCAGAGTGTCCTGCAGATGGTCTAATCGTTTCCTGTTTTGAGGCTTGTTTTTGGCTTGCCGATGGAGAGAGAGGTGAAATAAGTTTGATTTGACTGAGTCTATTAGGTATGAGGAAAACTATGTCAGTGGCTCCGGTTTCAGTAGGGTTGAAGACTCATTTGAAGGGATTCTATAGGATTTTGTCGATGAAAATGATACAAAAGCACTACTTGAGGTGTAACAAGGAAGTCGGAGTGGAATTCCATACTTAGCGGGAAAGACGTACTGGCAGTGGAGCTGTCAATCCACTTTCTGTTAAAACTTCTAACCGAGATGCAGCACGCAGTAAAGGAAAACCTTGTTGAAGGTGGTGCTCACAAGTAAATGGTGACCTAAACCAATTTGAATTACGTTCCGAGGGGCCAACACTGACTCAGGCCACTACCTTGTTGTAGCCAAGGTACGGCTACGGATACCCCTAACACCGCCAAGACAAGGAAGTACTGTGAGGAGTTTCGACGTCGGACGGCTGCAATCCCAAGAGATCACCAGATCCTTTTCTGATCGAGTCTCTCTCAATCTCTCAAGAAGTCCTATGCCGCCAGCATCAAGCACTGAAGCAACATTGCCAAAAAGTCATCAGAGACGCCGCCTCTGACAGGCTGGGTTTCACTAGACCAACGAAACGAAACACCTGGTTTGACGACGAGTGCCGGCAAGATGCAGAGAAACAAGAGGCACACAAAGCGGCCCTGCTTAGAAAGACCAGAGCTGCTTGCGAACTCTACGAGCAGAAGAGAGGAGACTAACAACGGCTTCTCAGGAGAAAGAAGAAAGAGCATGAGAAGCGCGCGATCGAGGAAATAGAAAGATGTTATAGCAGGAATGAGGTTCGGAAGTTCTCTCAAAGGGTAAAAAGAACCTGTCAAGGCTACAGAGCCCGAACCGAAGCCTGCAAGGATGAACAAGGGGACATCGTAGTAGAATCGCAGTCGATGCTGAGGATATGGAAGAACTACTTCTGCAGACTGTTTAACGGCGACGACGAATCAAATTCCGACGAAGGCCAACAATTCCGTCCACCCGACTTGGACGACCTTACATAAGTCCAACAAAGTTGTTGGAGCTGACGGCCTAGCTGCCGAGCTGTTAATAGCGGCAGGCGATGATTTGGTAAGGAGCATACACAAATTCATCTGTAAAATATGGTCGGACGAAAGTATGCCCGATGAATGGAACCTCAGCATTGTTTGCCCGATCCTCAAGAAAGGAGACCCTCTGAACTGCGCCAGCTACAGAGGCATCAGTCTTCTTAATATCGCGTACAAGATCTTATCTCCCGTGTTGTGTGAACACCTGAAGCCGTCCGTCAACAACCTGATCGGTCCATATCAGTGTGGCTTCAGGCCAGGAAAGTCCACCATCGTCCAAATGTTCACACTGCGGCAGATCTTGGAAAAAAACCAGGAACTTCAAATCGATGCACACGGTCCGGTATCAATTCAGACAAAGACACCAGCGCTGAGATCAAACGAAGAATAACTCTTGCCAATCGCTGTTTCTTTGGGCTAAGAAGGCAATTGAGTAGCAAAGCCCGCTCTCGAACAACTAAGGTGACCCTGTATAAGACCTTAATCGTCCCAGTCCTGCTCTACGGCGCAGAGGCATGGACTCTGTCAAAAGCGAATGAGGTTGCTCTTGGCTGTTTCGAGAGAAAAATTCTTCGGGCGATTTTCGGTCCTGTCTGCATAGACGGTGAATGGAGGAGGAGATACAACAACGAACTGTACGGGCTGTACAGCGACATTGACTTCGCCAGAAGACTGACGCTCCAACAACTGAGGTGGATAGACATCAATGCTCCGGCCCGGAAAATCTCCGAATCCACACCCGAGGCACGGCGAAGTAGAGCAATACCGCGACTCAGGTGGCGCACGCAAGTGGCATGCGAAAATGGAGGCAGCTGGCTAAAGATCGAGCTGGCTGAAGACGCGTTTTGGTTGAGGCCCAGTTCCACCCCGGACTATAGCGCCACCTTCAGTAAATAAGTCAGTAACTGGAGGCAGTCAACTAAGCCCTGGGCTAAAACTTCTTGCTGTTAAGTCACCTAAGCAAATGTAAAGCCTTTGCCTTCACTTAAGTATTCATTTAACTGATCAAATCAAGCCCTAGCAACAATAACTCCTTTCATCATCCCATCAACCTTATCGCCTTAACAATTAACGCGTTCATCTTAGAAAAAAAAAAAAGATTGCAAACTCAGTCCGTTTATGAAATCATGTGATTCTCCCCCATTTACCTTGTTAATTGGATACAACCTCTTACACAATTATCTCTCTCGCAAATAACCTTCGAATGTGTGTTCTAATTAGCTGTTCGTTGTAACAAGACAATACCTGCCAGCAACCGATTCTCCCACTGATACACAAAGACCTACACTATCTATCGCTGGCGATGCTCGTGATTCGATTAACATTTAACGAATTAAAGGGTATTAATCGAATGCCCACTCACTCTCTGTTCATTTACAATTTACAAGATGAGCTATTGAATCAAACACAATCACCTTCCTTGACCTTGATTGCTGGACTCTCACACAACTCATGGCATCGCTCTCGAAATAGGTTCTTTATTTTTGGCAAGAGTACTCGTATCTCCAACCCACTCGAAGGCACCACAAATCGATTGCTGATGGCGAGAAATTTGTTCGTTTCCGTTAATAGACTTAAATTTGCCATAGTTATGCAATTTAAATAATATTTTCCACTTTTGATTGAACGCTGATTAGGTTCAGTCAGGCCATCGGAGCAATTTGAGCCGCTCCGCCAGTAGAGGTCGTTTTTATTTGTCAAGGTTAAGGTCTGGTAAAGTGTGCCTGCAATTGGAATCAATTTTGCTTCAAGTAATTGAATGGTCAAGTTCATATTTTAGTTGGGTCTTGAAGAATCTACCATCTGTTGCAACGCACTGCATACTTTTTAAGCCCAGCTTAGAGTCGTACAACTTCCCCAAACAGATAAATGTCATATTTTGACATGAATTACACATTATCTGTCACTTTTCGTTGACAGACTGATTGAATATCCCACAGCAATCGAGTTATCTCAGAGTACAATGGTTGCAAAGATGTCTAATAGGCTTAGAAGGCGCAGAAGAGGTGTGTACATGAATAATATTGAACGCTGAATAGATGCTTAGAGTCAATGGAATCGTTGTACTCAATGGAATTGATCCGTTGAGAAGTAATTTCAACATAATCCTGGCGATAGCTTTTGGTGTCAGTTGTGGGATTAGGTGTATAGCTGTGTGCAAATAGAGTGAAGGATTAACTGGCGTCAGTCCGTCTTCAGTAAGCAACCAAATAAAGAAGAAGAACGGTCGTCTTTTGCTAGGCTATGAACTCTCATTGTCTACTTCCTTGGGTGAAATGATTATTATTGATGAGGAGGTTGTTCCTTCCAAAACGGTTGTTCCAACGGTCAATATGTCTTCACAAGCTGTGAAGACTCCGACGTAAAGAAGACAAAGCCAAGCCCAAGCAGTTGTTTATGAAATTTTCTTTCTTTGCATTTCGCTCAATTCTGCTTTTAACCTCTAAACTCTTCAAAAATGGAGACTGTGCTCTTCACCAGGAGAAGGTCTATCCCAGGATTCAAAGTTTCAAGGAAGGCAAGGTGTCTGGGTGTAATTGATTTCAAGTCAAATTGAGAGGGTTATATCGACGATCGTGTCAAAAATGCATTCAAACGGGTTTTCAGGCAAAGTCTTGGGGTTTTAAACCGCACGTAGTACAGTGGTTGTTAGGTCGATTCTAACGTGTGATGAAATGACATGGGTGGGTCAAGTGCCACGAAGTAGAGCCCTGTAGAGCCTCGCTTGAAACCTCAAACAGTTTCAAATTGGAGTAGATAAGGTTGTTTGGCAGAGCTTTTGGGCACCCTTACAAAGGATCAGTCATTGCCTTCAACGGCAAAACAAACCCATCAACAACAATGTCTTTCGTCTCGATACGCATAATGAACCGTAATTGAGTTTCCACATGACATTCCATGTCTCATTTCCCCCCACTTCATGTTATAATTAGCAACAGAAAAATTCAATAAACATTTCCGGATAGCAATATATCACTTACCACACTACCGCGCCCCGAATCCCAAGATTGCCACCCTATCATTTCCAAAGCATAAATAAAATTTCGTTACAATCAACCTTCGAACGATTAATATCCTCGTCGACCTATGATTAAGTGAATTACAACGAAAATTATTACCATCATGCCGCTCATGCATGTGTGCTGCCATAAGAGGAAACCCTGCAGAGGAAAATAAAAATGGTGTTTCATAGCCGCCATTGGGTTTATGGCGAGATGGTGTTCGGTTGCCTGCATTGGTTTGGATGGTTTCGCTGGATCCTTAATTTTCAGCAAAAATCAATTTGGGTCATCTAGACCATATGGGCAGGCTTTTCATAACCACGCCAATAAAACCGAACAAACACCGATAAACCTCGAGAGAGGGAGATGGAACAATTTTCCATGAAAAACAACGAGGCGCCCCAATCCCCGACCATGATGGATTCCGAACCGACGAAGCCTGTCTGTAAGTTAAAGTTGGTTCAGTCTCTCCCCCTTTTGGGCTGAATAAGAGGACGAAGACGACAGCAAAAAATAATAATAAAACCCAAAAGCAACCTATTTTTATCATAAATAATTGCGAGCATATACTTCGCATGGTTGGCAGCTTATTCCGCTGAGATGGATACACAACAAGCCATGTACACAACGTGTATCTACAGCAATGAAATAGATGCCTATTTAGAAGGACAATAAAACAAAAGACGCTCGTATTGCAAAACAATCGTATACTTGTGTTTAGAGACATCAAATACTGTTGTCATGCATGTATTCAGAAAAGCAATTGGACACCGGATGGACAAATGAAGTACAAAAAACCAACAGAAAGCATCAAAAAATGTATCTTTTCCCCATAACTCCCCATGGAGTGCAAGTCCTCCTCGATACACTCGGAGCGCGAGATAGGAAAAACAACTCGAACCAGAGATGATGATGGTGATGGCGATGGAAGAAAGGGTGAGCGACATACCACAGTTCTGGGGTATTTCTTCAAACCCAGCGGAATGGCAGCGAAGTGAAGTGAATGTTTTACGGTCCTTGGATGGTTTATCTTTTGGAAAAATGGATTCCGATTCCAGCGGCTAAGGCACTGAAGGGATTTTGTTTCCTCTTTTTTGATGAATAACGTTTCGATTTTGTTTTCGGTTTTTCTAGTGAAATAGGAGGTAAAGTACATTAAATGTTAAAGCGAATGTAAGGTCAAGGGAGGAATGTTTTGGGAACAGTTTGTGCAACATAACAGGGGACGGTGGCAGAAAGAGAAGACTAGGTTAGGTAAAGTGCAAGTGCAAGACTGAACAGTGTACCCAGCATGTTACAAGATCAAAAATAAACAACAAATTTACAAAAGCTTTGACCCTCAAAAAAAAAGTAGCAAGCGCAACAGTTAAAGACGAGCCAAGGCCTAGCTTCTTCTAAGCCTCGACCCTGAAAGTAGTCCACAAAATATCAGCTATTGCCTAAACAATCCGGAGCGTAGCCTACCAAAGTCGGTCTTTCCAAAATTTATTACACCACAACCAACGGTCTTTTTCATCCAACCCGAGGACACAAAACCCTTTACCTCAGTAAATAAATAATTAGCTGCCGCGACAGCTCGAGGTGAACCAAGGCTTAGTTTCTCGCAAACCATTCATATTCCGCAGAAACTGGAATTTACTGCCGACTCCAAACGAGTAGTCGCCGTGGCTCAGTGATTAGTGCGTTGGACTGCTGAACGAGTGGCGTGGATTCAAGCCCCAGCCAGGAAAACACCGAACATTTTTCGCGGCACCACCTCTCGTCGGGGAACGACAAGCCTCCGGAAATATAATTTGTCACGAAAGAGCTTCTCAATTCGGAGTCGACAATAAATTGTAGGTCCTCTGCATTCGTGTGAAAAATGTAACCCGCACAACATGAATGGTTGCGGGAGCCATAGGCCTTGGCTCATCCCGAGCTGTCGCGCCAGCTATTTATTTATTTAAACGACCGGTTAAGAAGCTTCTTCATGACAAATTATACTCTTAGAGGCAAAAATGTTCGGTAAATATGCCTCGTGATTGAACCTACGAAGCTCGCACAGCAGTATGGCGACCATAGCTGAGGGAATTTTCGAAGGACCAAGCCGAGCACAGTCCTCATCCAAGTGCTACTCCAACGTGTTATGTTTCACTCTCTCTAACCTCTGTGTCGATAAAAACCAAGCCTCAGGTGAATCTAGGAAATCTCCTATAAACCACCACTTCATCCTTAATTCACATGCACACGCAGATACTCAAACCTTAAATCAATTCTTAACAATCATATTGGCATACACGATGGATGGAAAAAATCCCCAAAAACCCAAGAGGATGAGAGAGAAATGAATGAGTGGAGGCCAACACCAATTCTATTTTGCTGCACCGCTCCTTGCCTGAGATCTCTAGTCCATGAACGAACAAAACACCCAATCAATCGTGCCTCACTAAGTTTGGATAAATCAAAAAAAAAAAAAAAACCGTGCCTAGCTTAAATAAAGCAATTGAATGGAAGGAATGAAGGTAAATGATGCGAATTGGTTGTGACTAGATGCTCATACAGGTAATTTAGGATTGAAAATGAAAAATTTTCGCACGAATAAGTTAAGAGTTGAGTTAAGCTCTGGAAAGTCAATCCACATCGAAGTTTGAAATCCGAACAATTGGATTTGTCGACAAAATGTTTGAGGGGTTATATCTGTCAACTTGTTTATAGTCAAGCGTTGAATTCCTACGAAAACTCCCGTTGTGATAGCTTTAGGTTAAAAGCTACACATGTCTCATAACTCATAGAGATCTTGTGAAAAACCCTTAAACGGCAGAATTAGCGAACGTCAAGAACTGCGACTGTTCCGCACCGGCCATTAGAAGATTAAGCACTCTCGATAGTAACATTTTCCATGGGCTGGAGAAAAAAAGAAAAAAGAGATTAAATACGTACGACGCCCGCTTTTCGACTCTTCTGCCACCAGAATTGGTAGACACTTGTTTCATAAGCTGGAGGACTCTCAAATCGCAGATTACTGAGATTATTATCGCTTACTTGATGGTTCCCAAATAAGCTGTCTCTTTACAGTATGGGTCACACTTTTATTGGTACAATGGATCCGTTAGACATCCAAGTAAATCTCTAGGACCCAATAAGTCTTCAGAATCAAGTCAAACTCTAGGAACCAACCATGGTTAGCGGAAAATGTACATACGTAAATGTTTAGCAATTGCCAAAGCGTCTTTATAAACAAGTTTAAGACGTACATGCCTTTTGAACAACCGCCACTGCCGCACGGGGGGTAATACTCTATCTACTTCCTGTTGATATCTTTGGAAAGCTAGTGTCAGGCAAAGCAGCATTAAGACTCAGAGAATCCTTCCAGCTGATCAGCACGCAATGGGCCACTCTAGGATCCTCAGGGCAACCATACTATTCCTAGCAAAACGGACTAAGTTGTCCCCTATATTGATTGCAACGTCAAGTACAAAACTCGAATTCCCAGCAGAAGCTCTTGGGAGTCTGGTACCAGTTTTGAGTGATTCCGCGCTAGAAATATTCACAGACGGATCCAAGACAGCGCGAGTGGTGCGGGGGCTGGAGTCTTCTCCAACGCACCTGGCTTAGCCATTACCATGCGACTGCCCGATCACTCTAGTGTGTTCCAGGTGTAAATCACGGAAGTCTGCGAATCTGCGGTTTGGCTTTCAATTAATGCGATCGATTGTAGCGCTGTTGTACTATACATAGATAGTCAAGCAGCTATCAGAGCCTTGGAATCGCCGAAAATACGATCAAGATTGGTAAAGCAGTGCCGCAGATCTCTCAACGAAATTGCAGACAGGTGCGACGTAACCATGTGATGAGTCTCAGGACACAGGGACGTTCCAGACAACTGCAGAGTGGACGAGCTGGCAAAAGAGGGTGCAGGACGGCATCTGCCCGAAAACCTGGGGGAACCCCCTGCGCCTATCGAATCGATCAAGTTCCTCGTTGACAAGGATGCCAAGAAACTGGCAAGCCACAGGTGGAACAACATCAGTACTTGTCTCTTGTCACATCTGGCCTAACCTAGATTTAAAGAAGACAGAGAGACTTTTATCCACAAACCGGAAAAATCTAGGCTCACTGATAGGGGTCCTTACCGGAAATTACTTGATAGGCAAACATGCACTTAAACTGAGGGTTCCCTCCAATGATTTCTGTAAAAGCTGCAGAGACGAGGAGGAAGAGAAAACTACGACCCACCTACAGCATACATGTTCTGCTCTCGCGACGCTAAGAATAAAAACCGTCAGGGAATACTTCTATGATGATCTTAACGATTTTGCGTCACTCGACATCCAGAAGATAAGAAATTTCGTCTCTGGAACGAAATGGTTCAAATCTTAGAGTTAACACCGTTACAGTTGCCCACCTTCGATGCATTTGTGCTACATATTCTGGTTTCCTAGCGCCGGTAAGCAGATTTTTTCACTGTGGTATCACAATGGGCCAATCTGGTCTAAGTGTGTCCCTGCCGGAGCGGGGGTAGCCACCTAACCTAAGACGTACGAATATAACACGGGTAACAGTTCCTAGTTCGGATAATGAAATCAAACAACGCAGGTTAAGTCAAATGTGCCACAGAGTTTTATCTTTCCTTCCGTTGAGTTTAAGTGCAAGCTGCAATCGATCATAAGCAGATCCAGTCAAGTTCTATGGTTCTGTAGCAGACCTTGCAACAACATTAGTAAGCTTAATCAGACGAAAAGTGTTAAAAATGAAGCGCTGAACAGAAGTGTCCGTGGGACTTGTCAACGTTAATACCTTACACTAAATTTAGCGTCAATCTCCATTATGTAAACTACGACTTTCTCAAGATTAGCAAAGGTGCTTGTATGCATGAAAAATAAAGGTCAAGATGGCTTGCGAGATAAGGACCGTTTATCTCTTGAATTTCCATCCCAACAGTTCGAACAGATAGACACCAATCCACCCAAAATCTCAAATGTTAACAAAAACCAATACTTGCCCTTTACTTAAGGAAGTAGGGAGAAACAAATTTCCCATTATTATGAAATTTTCCGGAGGCTTGACGAAGAGAAAAACAGAAAAAATAAAAAAAAACCGTATCGGGAAAGGCCAAAGGGGGGCCGGGCAATAAATACTACGCTTACAATCGTGCATCACCTCAGGTGGAAATCAGTTCACGTTAGCAAAAAAACGAGAAAAAAAAACGGCAAAGTCGTTCAATAAGTTGTGCTGTATACAGAAAAAAGAAAAAACGACCAAAAAAAGGTTCGAGATACAATACAATTCATCGCCGTCTACGTCGTGGTCTTGGTCGTCGTTGTCGTCGTCGTTCATCGATTGCTGGCGCGCGTTGTTGGCTTTTTGTGTTGTGTAAGAAGTCACGAAGTTGAAATTTAAATATTTCGGGATGATACTACCAACCAGCCATCCAAACCAATCGAGACCGGGGCACACAGAACGGGAAAACTGGAACAATGACTGAATTATTATGCAGATGGAGCCGAGGAATATTTATGATATGAGTGACAAATTGAGAAGCGTGTGCCATGGTATATTTCTCTGACAGGAGTGTGACGTTTCTTTTTTTTTACTTTTCTACGTAACCAAAGGATTTCTGAGGCTTAATCAAGTGGAAAAAATTAAAGAGAGTCTTACTTTCGACAGCGGTATGCAACAAATTTTGTATCCCAGTCCAAAGTGTAATGTGTTAACAAGAAATGCTAACGACGAAGCCTTTAAATGTCAACAACCATGCGACTTCACCTGAGGAGAAAAGTTCAAACTTCAACGACGAGGGGCGGAATTTTGAGAGTCGAATGAGAAACGATAAATGTCGTGGGCAGTGAACGCATTGTTGGCGAGGAATTATCAGGCGAATGTCAAGTAAAAATGTCAACATGTCGGGTTTTTCTGGTCTAGATTTAGGGAGGAACACGATTAGTTTGTTTAAAGACTTATATAAGGCAGATCAGGGCGATAATTGACGTGTACTTAGTTAGTGATTTGGTGTTAATCTTCTGGAGACGTCAGTCAATGCATGCATAAACAGCATGGATCGCGGTAAAGCTAAGAAAGTAAGCCACCAAACAGGTAGACCTTCGGATTGTCTTAAAAGTTGAAGGCTTCCTAGGAAGCACGACAAAAGCGTGATCAAGGCTGATACTCGATGGTGTCATCTTCAGGAGAATCAAATACACAAATTTCATTAAATTAAGTCCTATCGCACAGTCATGTGAAGCGTCCTCACAGGGCTCTGCACAATAGGAATTCAAGCAGAACGACTTGGATTACTCTACCAACGAATACTGTGTTCGTAGCTTCTTCCAAAAGTTGAGATCTCAATCTCGAACTTTCTGTCAGGTGCTAGCTCTAGAAAGTCGGAAAGAATGTCCAGAATATCCCCTTGATTCTTGGACGTTTCCTCCACTTTCTTGATACATGAAGAAAGGACGCAGTTGGTGTTGGCACAAGGATAACGAACAAAAAGCGTCAACAAGATAAACAATCCAATGCAATGCAGAAGCCTGCAAATACGAACGAGGCAAGTACTCACGGTTGAAGCCCTTATTGTGACGGCAGCTGTATCGCTTGTATCTTGAATTTTAAGAGCCGAAGATATGTGTAGTATTTTTTTTTGCGGTCACATTCTCCTTTGGACAAAATCAGCTTGAAGTTGTTTGAGCTACATTCGACCTAGAGAGAGGCTTCCGGTATTCCCCTTTCTGCGTGTATAGATGAACTGATTTCAAGTGCTGATAACTGAAACATTGAGTGTCTTGAAACATTGAGTATCTTGAAACATGGAGTGTCTTTCCCTAAAAATGTAACAAAAAGACTTTAGTCCAAGTTGCATTTGGTTTGATTTTGCTTAAAGCCGATACAAATGTAAAAGAAAACTTTGATCCCCTGTCATAAACACCTTACTGACACGATTCGTCGGCACTGTAACAAGCCTGACTTTGAGAAAAGCCTCCACCTGCACAGAGAAACTCAAAGACAAGCACTTCAACCCGCACGCTATTTGCACTTAAATTCCACTTACACATCTTGCCGACAAGCCCTTATTTTTATCACCACATTTCTCTTCCCTGCAACAATGTAACCAAAAAAGGTATTTCCAGCTGTAACCTTCATTAGCACCGCAAAACGCAAAACTGCCGACAAAGCACAGTTGTTGACATAACTTTTTTTTTTCTTTTCAATTTTGATAAAAACCAAATTACATGCCTGAGTATTCCCTTCACTGAAGGAACCTTAACCAGCAGGTCTCCACATAATTAAACAGACGATATCCATTCATCCACATACTACCACCATGCTACCTTTGCAAGTACGAGCAGATATACCACTTCTTTTCCACTCATTGTCGTGCACTTAAGCCGTGACACGACCGACAACGATGTGACTCTGCCACACGGAAAATTGTCGTCCTAAAAGAAAATTGAATTTCTTTGCAGCAACCTCCCGTGCCGTCTGTCGACGTCGCCCCCCCGTAGTTTGTTATTTTTGCTTTATGCAGCAGAAAATTAGCTTACATGTCCATTGTCTTGGTATTTTCTTTTTTTTTTTTTGAGCTGCATTTCGCCCCACAACACCAGCATACAAATACAGACACAGTGTGTGCGCGACTTACGTAACCTCAAAAAAAAAAATTCAAAACAAACATCGACCTAAAAATGCGGACACAGTTTATGTTTGTGGTTTCGTCAATTGGTAGACGACGACGGCGACGACGACACCAGCTGTTCCAATTTTATTTAGTTTTATCTTCTTTTTTGCATAGATAGTGTATCTATGGGCAATAATTGCAGGAGGATTTATTCCAAAATCAATAGAAATTTATCAGAAGGGTTTTGTGGATATAAATGATAGTCGTAGATACTTCATATCACGACTTGACGAAATGTCATCTCTTTGCAACGAGTGTATCATGAATTCACACTTTTCAAAGAAATGTCGATAGTATCTGTGACTTTATCTGCCGTTCGAAGATCCTCGGTCTTAACCTTAGAAGCCTCATCATGCCTAGAGTATTCTCAGTATAGAGAGCCCACATAAGTGAGAAACTTTCCACAATGCATACATCAACCACGAAACTCAACAATCAATGGATTCAGCATAGCCCAATCGTCAAAAAAATACCCAAAGCAACTGGAAGCTTCACTAACCCTCACCGAAAAGGGGCGAAAGAAGGTGACGGAAGATGCACATTAAAACAAATTCAAACAAGGGATGCGTATCGAACTAGAAGCAGGGAAGAGAAGAATATCCCGCGTACAAAGAAGAGGACATAAGCTGCCTCAAGCCTCAAGAAAATCGAATGGTTTGCGATCCCAAAAGCGTCCAGATTTGTTTAGCCAACCAACTGGTTGCAGACTGTAAACCTGGAGCAATAGGATGGTTGTAGGCGTTCTCTGGAACTTGCTAGTCCATTTTATTCGAAAAGGATCTGTCTTCGGGAGCCCGTTACGAGAAACAACTCGCATTTGATTTTGTATCAAGGATACAACAGCATTAGTCAGCTTTTGAAATTATTTTCATAGTCAGCCTTAATCGGACCCCAATTCCACCACTTAATCTATCGGTCGGCGAAAAAAAAAAAAAAATGTGTTCAACACCACGTATGTTGCCTCAATCATTGAATCAATTTCTTCGAATCACGTTCAGCTAGACACAGACAGACAGTCTCTCATTATGGAAATACCGCAGACGAAAAAAAAAAAAAATAATTCTCGTAGGTACCCCCCATAGCCCATACATAGGCGCAGACATAAAGAAAATAAATCTCCTTAATCAATTGAAGGGTGGGCGCAAGGGAGGACACAATCACAGCCATCACACAAATCCAGTAGTTGCCCCGTCCAACAGCAAAATAATCGTATCTTCTCCAACTTGGTCCGTGTCTTCATTGGAAATTCATTATATATTCCGATATCTGAAGGTTATTGCAGATATACGAGTATAATCGTTGACAGTGTGTGTCTGGGGATAGAGGGACGAAAACCTGATTTCATATGTGATTCAGGTGGCTATTCTTGTTTTGAATAGGATGTGTGTCCAGAGAGGGACAAAATGGTGTGGTGTGGTTTCCTTTTTCAATTTTTTTTTCTTTCTTTTGAGAGGAAATTGCCTATGTGCATTTTGAATTTCCTTCCGGTATTAAACTGCAAAGGATAGGCTGACGACAGGATGTCATTTTAAATGGTTGAAATACATAAAATACAAAGGAGAATAATTTTATTTTGAATTTATTAGATGGTAATTGAATGGAAATTAATTCATAAGATAGAGATTCCTTCAGTTCTTGTCGATGGGCGCCTTGAGGCAGTTGAGATAAGTTGGTTAACCTAGATAAGGAAACTGTTTTTCAAGATTTTACGAGGACAAAGTATTCATATCTGCCCCTATCTGATGTCAAAAAATATGAATTCTGCTCTACCAAGAGACTTCAGAGTGTCCTAATAAATTCTGGAGACGAGGCTTAGTAGGCTGAAAAACATTTGAAAGGAAGACGAGGATGCCACTGAAATATGGTCGCAACGACTTTAACCAGGGCAACCCTGCCGCCAAAGAACTCAGCTGAGTAATCGCCAAATATGCAGTATGCGAACATTTGGCCAGACACAAGGTGTTCGAGGCTACAGAGCTCGTACAGCAGTAACGCACTAACCACTAAGCTATGACGACCACGAACTCACCTCTCCCAAAATTATAATACTTTGTAAGCTTTGGAACGCGCTACTTGAAAAAATATTTCCGGAAGAATTCAATCTCCAACAGTTCAAACAAAAAATCAGCAAACACGTACAAACATCTCGAGGCACCGTGTAAGCCTTTTCCAAAAAACAAACAACTCGAAGAAAAAAATTGCGAACTTAAGAAACGTAGGCAACACCTTCCGAGAGAAATGCGGGAATCTGTCATCGGTAGTCTCTTCTTGCTAGCTTCTTGTGCGATCAACATGTCTAAACAATGCTGCTCCAAGTGCTTCTACCCCAAATGGAAGCCGAACCCAAAATTAACTCAGTGACGATGCTAACCTCGTTTTCATCACTTCACTCGAAGTTGAGGTCTTACTAGTAGAGGCTAACACCCTCATCCCACCAACCAAGTCCTCTTTCTCAACGAAAACATAAAAAGATTCGCGTGGCATACTAAGTAGGGATGAGAGTCAGACTAGATAACAGTCTCATCTTGAAATCCCAACATGCTTATTGAAAAGGAAAATCGGTAAAGACCGCAATATACTCGCTGGTGAGAGCCATTGAGAAATCTCAACATAGTAAACAATATACGATGGTATCCTTCCTCGCACAACATAAATGGTTGCGAGAAACTAGTCCTTGGCTCATCCCGAGCTGTCGCACCAGCTATTTATTTATTTATACTTCCTCGATATTGAGGGTGCCTTCAACAACGTTAAAATAGAGGCAATATCCGCTGCACTCCTTAATCTGACGGTTGACAGTTACCTCTGCTATTTTATTAACCAAATACTTAAAGACATGCTTATCCATGCTGACCTAGGGTGCTGCTCAATAAGTAAAACGGTTCGCAGAAGTACACTGCATAGCGGAGTACTATCAGCACTACTTTGGCTCACGGTAGTGAACAGGTAAATTTCGCCTTGCACTAAGAGACCCCTTGGAATCTGCCTTTAACTGGCAAGGTGGATATATAAGGTAGGCCTTGTGGTTAATCTCCCAAATTCAAAATCGGGGCTTTAAGATTAGGAGGTGTGATACGTAGACGTCACAAGATGACATACATTTCCATATATCACGCCTCCTAATGGCACCCAAAGCGCCACTTAGGTTCATGAAGGGAATATAGCTCCCAATTGGTCAGCACAACAAGAGGTCACTTTAGTGTCCTGAATGGCAATAATACTAATTCTAGTAAAACTGAACATATTGTCCATCAGAAGCGCTTAGGAGTCCAGTGCAGTTTTAAGCGACTCCGCGAGAGAAATATTCACAGACGGATCCAAGACAGCGTATGGTACGGGGGTGGTAGTTTTATCTAACGCACCTGACATAGCCATTGCCAAATGACTGCCGGATCACAGTAGTGTGTTTCAACCGATAAATTGTAGCGCTATTGTACTGTACATAGACAGTCAAGCTGCTATTTAAGCCTTGGAATTGCATCACGATTGCTAAGAACTTGGGAGAACCTTCTGCCCCTATCGAATCGATCGTATTCCGCCTTGATACTGATGTCAGGAAACTTTCAAAAAAGACGGAGAGTCTTTTATTCAGTAACCGGAAAAAATGTAGGTTCACTGACAGGAGCCCTTACCGGACACCACTTAATAGGAAGACATGCACTCAGATTAGAGTTCAGTCCAATGATTTCTGTAGAAACTGTAGAGATGAAAAGGAGGAGAAAATCACAACCTACCTACTATACACGTGTCCTGCCTTAAAAGAAAAACCCTCGGGGAATACTTCTATGATAATCTGAACGATCTAGCCGAATTCGACATCCAAAAGATAAGAAACTTTATCTCCAGGTCAAAGTGGTTCAATACATAGGTTGCTATCGATACAGTCACTCATCTCAACGCACTCGGCGTTATACTCTTGGTCCCTGGTGCTAGTAAGCCGGTATTAATCGTGGTATCACAATTGACCAATCTGGTCTAAGTGTGTCCCTGCTTAAACGGGGGCAGCCACCTAACCCCACCTTACCTAATAGTTAAAAAAGATGCGGAGTAGAAGCTGAGAAGACGCTGAATAGTAGCCGTGAAAATGCAGATCAGCAACAAAGTAGTGGCAAAACGAAAAAAAAGAAGAAATGTTCAGTCAAAAAATTAAGGAATCATCAATCCTTTAAGAAATCTTAACACGAATCCAACGTTGCTACTCCAAAGAGATTGAGAGATCATTATAGTACGGGCTTATTCCGTCCTACTGCTGTTTGGAAAAGGATGCCAATAATGAGATGACTTCTGCATAATTTCAGATTGTCATGAAACTTGATCCTCGCAAAATGCCTCTCCTATTTCTTTCTTCCCCCTCGCAGTTCACATCGACAATACAAATAGAAACAAATGATTCGACAAGAGAATAAATGATTCAAATCTAATACCATCATGTCCAAGCCAAACTATCCCAGCACTAAAGCTCTTTCATTTGTTTTGAACTTCACAACACAAATGAACACACAAACACATCGACAATCTGATAGAAATACAAATGACCAAGATAAATTATCTTTTTGTGTCACAGAACGTTGTCGGCGGCAGCGACCCATAAACCACCGAGAGAGCGTTGAATTTTTCTTGTCAAGAAAAATAAATAAAATGCGAGGAGCACGTTCTCAAGATAATACATACGTATCCTCAGTGTGTGACCACCGAAGAACGTCTTCGTCAACCAAGAACCAAAAAAAGAGTTCAATACCATATTCACAGTTGAACTTAAAATTCAGTACACACCACCGAATGAATCCACCAGATACATTGTTTGCATTTGAAAACTCAGCTACTAATCGAAAAAGAGGCGAAAAAAATCACAACATTTGCAACTCTTTTAGTTTTTAGTTCCTTCATTGTGTGACTTGTATCTGCAACAGAGCACAGACTATCAGCTTGAAGTTTTCAATTTTTACTCACTCACACCATTCAAATTTTTAACGTGATTTGAATTTAATATCACGGGAGCGATGAGGAGGAGAGAGTACTCCGAGTCCGACTCTCCAGGTGGAACAGACGCCAAACCATCAGTAAAACATTGCGGTTCGATTTAATTTATGAATTTCAATTGCAAACGTCTGACTCAGAGCCAAGAGTGTCTAAGTACTATGGCCATTGAATGGAGGTTGATGCGTATAGGTCCCACCTCCCCGGTTCTCCCTCCTCTCGGTCTATGCATCGTGAATGAGTTTCGTTGCGAAGCTTTGGTATATAGGCCGAAGGCAGTTACATTTCTTAATTTAGGTCATTGTGTGACATTTCTGTGTGAAACTGCGTCTTTTGGTTGCTGAATTTGTAAGACTTCGTTGAGAGAATTGTTTGACTTGGAAAAAGTTGCGGAAAAAAATATTGCGGATACAAATTTGAATAGATACACAGATTTCATAGTTCACACCTCCTATTTACAGATTGTTTGTTGTGACTCACACACAAGAAGTGTGCCAAAATAGATTCGACAAAATGAGTCACCAGTCACCAGTGGTGTGATTTATTGCGGGGAGGTTTCTCTGGGGTGTGTCATTCGAGATTTACATTCGAGGGATACACACACATTATATCTGTAAGTCTCTGAGCAATCTCTCCTTACTGCTCGTTAAAGTGACAGAATTATACCAATAAATGGGAAAACATGTCACGTGGATACATTTTATGATGAATTCTCTGCTGGAAGTTGTAAACAGTTCTTAAGTCAGGAAATAGTTTTCAAGGCAAGGAATAGATTCTCTGCAGAGTTCGGATGGCACTAATTTAGGTATAAAGACGTCTTACGACCATGGCATGATTTCACGTTGATTCTGCGCTAATATAGCTGAGCACAGCAAAGGAAAATCTCCCCTGAAGAGCAAGATTTTTCAAATCCATCAGTTCAAACCACCACCGGTGTCTTTGCCTGGTTTTTTAAAGATGATATCACCATCATCATCATTTTCAAATGGCCCGCTTATCCACTATAATAGTCGCGGGTTTCGGGTGCTTAAGTGGACTCTCCGCATCTCCCGATCTTCTGCCATCGACTTTAAGTCATCAGGGGCTATCCCCATGCGGATAGAGGTTAGATTGCGGACTTGGTCCAACCATCTCATCCTGGGCCTACCCAGGGGATGCCTACCGGATGGCATGGATTCCATGACATGTTTTTGTTCGAAGAAGTAGCTGCTCGACATTGAGTGTCTCGTGTATTCTGATGTTCCTAACTCGATCTTGACGAGTCACCGCAGCAATACAACGAAGAAATCTTATTTCGGCAGCTTGTATCCGCGATCTTATTCTTTCGGTCGTTACCCAAACCTCATGAGTCATGACCATAGGTGATGTTCGGAACAAACACTGAATTAAAGACCGATAGCTTAGCTTCGATACCAAGTTCAGCCCTCCTGATAACAGATTGACCAAGCTGTCCCAAAATTGCTCCAGCCTGACCAATTCTACAGGCTAACTCAGTATTGCTCCTTCCATCAGTCGTGAATAGGACCCCGAGATACTTAAGCTTCTCCAATTGTTTCAATGGGACCTTACTGACATGCAGAGTGTATTGAACAGGCGTTCGAGAAATGACCATTTGACCACGTTTACTCTCGTTCCAGCTTCAACACAGACGGCTACAAACCTATGGGTGGACGTAAGGATGACCAAGTCATCAGCGAAAAGCTCAGCGAAAAGCTGTGGCCGAATTACCGCAGTCGATAACGAGTGAGTGAGTGGAACTCGTGATCGAATGCCCGATTAACTTTATTAGGAGCGGTAATGCCAAATCCTCACATTACGATGACGAGTTACTCGTTAACTCCCCTTCCACTTGTGTGCGCCACCTGAGTCGCGGTGATTCGGAGATGAATTATTCTTTAGTCTCCTAATTAGAACCTGTCTTGCCCACGGCTGCGCTGTAACATCCAATCCATGTACACAATGAAAAGGTGACAGAACGACGACGAAGTCTAACGCCCACAGTGAAAGGTGTCGGTTTAACGCTGTTCATCCAGCTCTAACAGTTTGTAGTTTAGAGATTGAATGGCCTTCAGAAAAGAACTGTCAATCCCATACTCCTGCAGTACACTTCAGAGTTTACTTCGAGGGACCCGATCATTTCTTCACTCTGTAAATAGTCCTTGAGAGTCAATAAAACGAATACAAGAAGTCTACCGAGACTCCAAAAAACGGCCAATTGTTGAACAGGGGGTCTGTTCAGCATCAGGTGAGCATCCCATGCCTTAAGAATGCTGAAACGATTTAAGTAAGTATGCCGAAACCTAGTAAAAACCCATCATCATCTCCGAGCATCGTGCATGGAACACAAGAGGGTTTAAAATAAGGAGACGCCGCACCCGCTCAATTTCAAGCCCAAAAATCGGATTATAAGTCGCAATTAATCCATTTCTCTGTTCAAAACCTCGACCGAGATACATACAAATAAACTGCAAAGCATCGCGCAGTTGGACATATTTTTTGTTTACTATTGTTATTGCGACGAATAAAAATAAAAACACAAAAAGCAAACAAACAAATTTTCAATTTGGTGTTGTGCAATGCAATGCACGAAACTCACAAATGCATTGAAATACAATTGAGTCAGCGGATTTGTTTCCACCATCTCTCACCATCGAGTGTTCTGCCTCACGTTTCGCGAAACTGCATATACAAGTGAGCATCTATGTATCTACCAGTTCCGTTGAAGTAATTATCATTGTAATCAAATCTCAGGTCGGAGTATACGAGACTGGCAAGAGCAGAAGAAATACCAAATCCAAGTCATGCACTTGCAATTAAATTTGTCGCAATGAAATAAGTTTAAGTAAAGGATTCACCAGAAGAATTTGATAAACCACACAGGAATGGCACGATGTCAGTTGTTTTAACCACTCTAATTCATTTAAAACTAAGAACGGTGGTCTTTATGACTTGAGACGAAAAGAAGATTGTCGTGTTTTGCTTCTTTGAAGTTTTGAAAAATGCTTGCTATGACCAGAATGTCTTGACAAGTGACAGTAACGATGACGATGATTCTGATGGAGACGAAGTTGGTTTGGAAGTCGACAGTATTATTCACACTTTATGCCATAGATAGTTCACTGATAGTTTGTTCTCCTTTTTTTGGTGATCTTGACAACATTGCAAATATTGAGGCCAGAAGTATCTTTCGCTGATTCAATTGGTTCGAGATTAGGGAAAGATCCTGTGCACAATAGCAGAATCGCTTTTGGTGTAGGTGTGTCTGCATCAAGTTGCGAATAGCCAGCCTAGCCTTGATGAAGAAGATGTCAGTGGGTCAAGCATGCCTTGCGGAACGAAGTGTGTGAAATAATAGAATTTATTCTCCCAGTCAGGCACCCTGAGGGAAGACACAAAGTATAACTAGCAGTCTACTGGGTATGAACTAGTCCTCTTCCCCAGGAGGTACAAAATTCCTCCAATAGACCCTCCTTCTCTAAACAACACCCGCCTGTGCTTTGCTAGCAAAGCCAAATGTCTGGGTCTCATTCTGGACAGTAAATTAGACTGGAAAGCCAATACTATTGAACGCGTTAAAAAAAGCCACTGCAACGCTATACTGCTGCAAAAAATAACCATTGGTAAAAAGTGGGGACTGCAACCTCATACAACGCACTAGCTTTACTTGTCCGTTGCCAGACCTATACTCATGTATCATGTGATCGTCTGGTGGACGGCCTTAAACAGAGCCTTATACTGTAATCTATTGGGGAAAGTACAATGATCTGCATGCATATGCATTACCGGAGCACTAAGAACCACCCCATCCGCGGGACTCGACGTGCTCCTAAATCTACTTCCTCTAGATATTTTTGGCAAGCAGACAGCTGATAGCGCAGTTATCAGACTGAAAGCCTCCTCCTAATGGTCAAACAACCATATTGGCCTTCAACCTCAACTTCCGGACTTCCATTCCTTCCCGAGAGGAGTGGTGACGCCTCTATATCGACAGTTCCAAAACCGAGAATGGAGCGGGAGGTGGTGTTTTCCACCTTAACCTAAGCAACCCCTTCCGTCTACCTGACCACTGCGATCATGGCGATCAACGATGCCTTATCCTGACTTGGGCAAAATGTGATATTCTTCAGGGACATTACAATTTTTACCGATAGCCAGGGTGCTATAAAATCGCTGGAATCGGTAACAAGTACATCAAAAGCTACTTCAGACTGTCACTCATCTCTCATGGAGATGAACATTTTAACAGTCACCTATGTTGGGTACCCGGTCATAGGGATATTCCAGGGAACTGTAAGGCCGATGAACTTATCAAATGCGGTACTACTCTAGACATCCTTGCGGAACGAAGGAGACTGGATATTCCACTCGCTACATGTAAACTTTTCTTAGAGTACGACGCGATCAGTAATACAAACCAAAGATGAATGGTACCACGTGCCATATCTCCAGGGAGATCTGGGGCCGAATTACCACACTCGTTAACGAGTAACTCGTCATCGAAAGGTGAGGATTTCTCATTACCGCTCCCAATGAAGTTTATGGATCATTCGATCACGAGTCCTACTCACTAACTCGTTATCGATTGCGGTAATTCGGCCCCTGGCCTTCTAAATCGCACTCAATCTTAAGTTTGGCCTTGCTCAATAGGTCGCTCATTAGCACCGTTATCGGTGTTCTCACTGGCCACTGTCCCATTGGCCTTCATGCCAGAAGGGTGGGCTTCTTCTCAAAGGACTTCTGCAGGCATCGCAGGAACGAAGAGGATGAAGAAACGATCCTCCATTTCCTCAACACTTGTCCTGCCCTATTCCAAAGAAGGAAGCTCTATCTAGGCGCCTATCACTTCGTCAACTTGGGCGAACTATCACATACTGACGTCAAAAGTCTAAGCTTCATCAAGAGCTCCAAATGGGTTCAATAAAGTGAGTGACGTTTTTCAGGGTATAGATCCATGTGGTATCACATAGGGCCTTCCTGGACCTACCTATTGGGTATGAACTGGAGGGAATGAAACGTGTTGCAGAACACAACACAGTGGTAACAGGCTTTAAGTAAGAAAGTTCATCTCTACGACTTTTAAACCAGGGAATAGCCAGTCTAAAGGGTACCCCCATTCAGTGTTTCACACACAAACAGCTTCTAAGAGAACTGTGCGTCATTGAGCTGGTACAAGGTCAAAGAAACAACTTGTCGAAGCTCACAAAAATTCATAGAAGCACTCGGTCTTGTCTTCCCCCTCTCTGGATGACATCATCGGCTTATTTCACCAATCTATCTCAACTGAGCAGCGATTTAAATGGCTTCAAATGATTAATTAACCCTTTTTTTGACGCGTAACAAATTCAATTTAATTTTTCATTTTGACAATTTCAACGCGAGAGAAGTTTTCAATCTTTCAAGGGCGGTTACTGATTAAAAAAAAAACGACAACAACAACTTCTTCTGATTGATGATGATGAATTGATTCGAACAGGAAAACCGGTTCCTACAAGGAAACAGTCAACATCCAACGTTTTTGGACACGTCGTAGTTTGAGGATATTTCTGATCACCACTCCTTTTGATAGAAATGAGAAAGAAAAATAATGTGGGAGCAGTCGATGACTAGGTCAAGAAATAATTCGCCTAAGGATACGCAAAAGATACTGTTAATGGACTAGAGACATGCCGTGAAAGGTATCATAGGTTTTTTTTTAGTGTTTATGACATGACAAGTTGAATTAGGTTGGGTTAGTCAAGGACGAAATGGAGCATACTTGTGGATTGACATACGACCGAACGTGTGATATCAAAGAGATTCACATTCAAATGACTGAAGGAATCTATAAAAAGTGACAAACCCCATAGGTTCGCCTTTCATAAAACACACCAAATGGTTTTTAATCAGTTGGCGTATCTTTGAGTTGAATTCAAATGTAAGACACCTTCCTTCCTGTACTTCTTTTTGCGGACAGTGTCCCAAATCGAGTTAAAATCCAAAAAATACGCTCCAACTCGAAGACACTACACCAAATGCCAATAACCTGTTGATAGTTCCTTTTCTCTGGCACGTAGAGAAAATAAAACGAGCATCCTACAGACGGTCTAGCAGACAGGAATAACACTCGAATAGCAAGTTAGTACACACAAGGAGTAGGATACAAGATGCAAGCATTCCTTCTTTATTTTCTGCTGCAGTTTCAACACATACACAGGATTCTCCTGCAGGAGCTTTGTACATCCCACTTTGCAACATTTTTGCTAATAAGCTACAACCATCCATGGATGCAAACAACCGCAACCAACCAACCTATACTATGCAGTGCACACTCTCGATTAAAGCAGACGACTTTGGATTGGATACTTTTTGTTTTTGGGATCGTGCTTCATCTCTTCTTAATCTTTTCCCAACTCGTTGTCTGTTCTATGTGTGTTGAGTACTTGTACATTTATTGCGCATCTGGCGTTCTTTTGAGAAGAGCTATAGATACAGCCACCCATCCATCCATACATGCGTATAGAGGTAAGAAAATAAGAATATGTTGGTTTTGGAAAGCCTACCTTTGATGGTATGTTGAACTTCAACCAGCCTACCGCAGAGACAAAAGATAAAAAAGAGAAGGAAAAAAAAACAGACAAACTAAACCCACAGGAGGTCTCTGTACTACAGGTTTCGTTCTTAAGACAGGAATTGGCCAAAGAAGAAAACGGAGCAAAGGAATTAAAAAAAAAAAAAAAAGAGGTGAAAAAGTCGGCTACACATCATCGGTATTGTATACCACATGGGGAGTTTCTTTTCCTTTTTTTTTTTTTTTAATTTCGTTTGTTAGATTGTTTCTTTGTCATCGCCTGTCGCCTGTTGTGTCCTCTAAGTCGGCGTTCAGACTTTCCTTGGAGTTGATAATTTACTCGTAGTATTTGTCTGGTATTTTTTTGATTTACCACGCCTCTGGAGTAACACATTCCAAGATACAACCATCGTTGCTTGTGGAGAAATGTACATATTGACTCCAAATGGCATTCACCTTTCTCGTTGAAAGTGGTTACACATTCCTGATTCGTTGGATCAGAGGCAATCTTTGGCTTAACACCTTTTTTTTCGACGCTTAAATGTGTGCTCTAGCAAGTTGTAGATTTTGGTTGTTAGACATCGTCATTTTGGAGGCAAATTGTCGACTAATTGGACTTCTATCAAATTTCCTACCACAACTCCAAAATTGAATCTTAAAGATACACAACTACTTCAACCATTAACACTAAAAATTAAGCAAAACATACACAAGCAAATATTCCGTGATTTTATCAACCGGAAAGTAAACTGATGACCAGCCAACAGACAGGCATAGCAGCGTAAGATGATAATTTGTCTTGTTTACGTGCCGCAGATACAGATACAACCTAAACAACAATGAAAAACTTAATAAAAACTAAATCGTTTAATAATATACCATTAGCGTTTGTAATCATTGAAAAGTGGTCAAGTTAAGATCAATTACCGATGGAGCAACGTGAGGCTTGAGGTCAATTTTGCTGAAAGTAGGACAAGTTTATGGAACACACAACTGTGTATCTTGGTGCATTAGTCACTTGAGAGTCATTTATTACCGAGTTTGAAAGTGATTGTCAGTTGTGTTCGGTTATTTAAGAATTTCCACATTAGTAGCTGTCCCTTAAGGGACTAGAATCGATTCACTTCTAGGTGAACTTATTCTGGAGGAGGCTGCTTGGAAATGCCCATGTAATAAGCAGCCTACTCTTGGGTCAATGACTGCTAGTTTCAGTGACTGTCTCTGGTACTTGGTAATAGGGGAACCTTGTGCAGAGAATTTACTCGCAGTTTGGTGTAATCGCAGAGTTTAGGCTGGCAAAAGCATTAGTGGAGCTCTCACTTGGGCCAGAAGGATTTAAAGTACTCAGACACTCCACAGGAAAGTGGACCGCTTCATCACAGAAAGCCCAACGTATGGCTTGCCTCAGCATTACTGGTGCGCTGAGAACCTACCTAGAGCTGCCCTTCAAACCATGCTCCACTTGTTGCCAATAGACATCTATGGCACGCAGCAAACCACTAATGCGGCTTTAAGACTGAGAGATATCCACTAATGGTGCGAAAAGAATGTGGGCCATACCAGTATTCTATCAACTAACCGCAGCCTTACCCAATCAACGTTGCCCACCGAAAACGACTTTAACTCGGGCTACAAACACAAGCTACCGGACAGAAGCGCATGGAGTCAGCGCGAAGTCCTTTTTAATGAGTCCATCTCTATCTTTACGGACGGCTCTAAGTCGAAGGAGTCGGTGCCGGTGTCTTTTCAGAAGACCTGGACATCCAACACTCCGTCAGTCTGCCCAACCACTGCAGTGTCTTTCAAGCCGAAGTCACAGCTATAAATCAAGCCGCCGCATGGCTGAAGGCTAACCCAATATCAGGCAAGGATATTGCGATATACATCGATAGCTAGGCTGCGATCAGGTCCCTCGTATCCAAAACAATAAAATCTAGGGCAGTGAGGGACTGCCGCGTGTCTCTAAACGAGATCCAGTATAAGGTCACACTCTGTTGGGTTCCTGGTCACTGTGACATTCAGGGGAACTGTGCGGCTGATGAATTAGCTAGAAAAGGCTCCAAATTTTCGAACGGCAGGAGGCTCGACCGTGTCAAAGCGCCTATGTCGTTTGTTAAGCACCTGACCCACACCGAAGCTCTGTCGAAAGCAAACCGTAGATGGCAACATCTCGATTAATGCAATAATGCCAGGCTTATCTGGCCTATCCTGGATCTGAAAAGATCAAAAGCATTAATATGACTCAAAAGAGACCAGCTCTCAAAACTCATCAACGTCCTCAAGGGGCACTGGAGATAGCATGCAACGAGTTCTGCAGGGGCTGCAGGGACGAGGAGAAGGAGTCCACCGCACAATTCCTCTGCACTGGCCCATATCAGGAAAGTCACCCTGGGCCAATACTTTTTCAGCGATCTTAATGATCTGAACTCCGCCAGTATGGCCAACCTTAACAGCAACGTCAGTAAATCTAAATGGTTTCAGGAGTAAGCAGGGTACCCCAGTACTCAGTGGCATCACAATGGACCTACTATCTGGTCTAAGTGCACCTCCTCTCGAAGGACCACTTTTAACCTTTGAACCATGAAGTCCACAGACTTCGAAGGGTCTCAAAACGCGGGAAAGGATGACAGATTCGATCCCTAAGTCAGGACTCTTTAGCTGCAGAAAGTACACACAAGCAGGCTTATGAATCCGAAGGTAAGGACACAAATTTTACAAGAACATTAAATGCATCAGAGGGGAATTAGGGTTCACCGAGCGCTTTTTACAACTTCCTTTTACAAACTCGAAAAATAAGCAAAGAGTGCATGCAGTTATATCTACCCTTTTCTCAATGTTTGGCTCTTTAAATTTAAGTCTAGATCTTCAATGTGATCAAAAGATTACACATATGACGTGTGCGATCCAGCAGCTTTGTCAGTAATTTTCCATTGCTTTAGGATTGACTTTGACATCAAAAGTTTACGGATTTTCGAAACTCGAGTACAACTCGCACAATAAGCCTGTGCCAGTAGATGATAAGCACCATTGGCATGAGACATTGAAGACCAACATAGAAATTAGCCCTGTCAACCTACGAAAACTGCAAGCCCCTTCCAACAGAAAGGCAGACAGAAACAAATCTCTTCAAGCTCTCCTCTCTTCCGTCTACCCACCCCTTGTTATACCGTTAATTTTAATTGTAAATAACATTTCTTAATTTTCATGTTGACTTCCTTGTGCACATGGAATTCCAATTAATTCGGCGACACTCGTTATGTGTGTTCAAAACCAACCTTTTGGCCCTCGTCCGCCCCCACTTGCCTGTGTCGAGACACATAATTCGTCTAATTCACAGCGAAAACTTGAACACGACGAGGGTGTAAATTTAATTATCTATCAGACCGGGATGAGCATTTTGTTTTTGTTCTTCTTTTTGCCTGAGTCGCTCGGTCTACCCCTATACATTTCATCTGCGAAGCAAAGTCTCGATCAAACAAACTAGAGCTACACACCCGTACTACACGTCTTATTTTGAAAATAGTTTACACTTGAAGGGAGCTTGCTTTGCACACGGTCATGAAACTTTCAGGATTTAGTGGCGGTAATTGCCACAAACATAATTATGAAACCAAAAATGTGAGCAAGTCGCTTATTACTGGATGGCGTGGATGGAGTCTATCTAAAGATCAAAAAGCAATTTTCAAAAGTTTCCAAGGTATACGACGAGGCCCGAACAACTTCTTGGATATCAAACTCAATTAATGAGATTAAAGGATTTTTTCCTCTACATTTCACGGAGGATTAGGAAAAAAAAATTGAAATTATTGATTTTGGTTGGTGGGAGTTTATAAAGCCTAAAGCTGGGTAGGTGGGCGGAGAGAAAAAAGTTTCTCTCCCCTGTAGTAATTACAAGAATTGCCTTATTGGTTATTTAATTACGTTGTTCTCCATTAGTGGCAGTGATTTTCCGGGCAAAATCAACGCAATATGTGTATCCATTGGGGATGGAGGATAATGATATATGCTGCAGGTACGTGAGGCGCCTTCTCAAGAGACTCAAACAGACTGAGCACAGAAAGGCACTAAATGGTTCGCCATTAGATACTCCTCCGGGTTAACAGAAACTATGGCAAATCAATGAAGTCGGGGGTGTAGGGGGCTGTAGACGTGTGTCTTAAGGCGTAGCAAGGCATTGAAGAAGGAATTGGGACTAATTTAAACTAGAAACAATGACCACTTTTCAGGAAGCACGTTGAAATAGGCCGAGCATTTATAAAAAAAAAAACACGTGACGTTCATAGGTAATACCAACCGCAGGACTTGAGGCTATTCTCAGCCTACTCATTGTGGATATCTTTGTACGACTTTCGGCGGCCATCTGTGCATTGCGAATAGGCCAGTCTGACTGCTGGAAACCAAATGCAAAAGGGCATACAGAAGTATCTAGGCAATGTTTCGACAACCGACTACATAACACTAAACCTGGATTTCACAAGACCATTTTTAAGCCCATATCCGAACAGGGAGGATTGGAAAAGCAGGCAAATGTACATTCTAACGCATATTCTATAGCTATCTACACCGATGGATCCAAAGTGGACACTGGTGTGGAGGCAGGTATCTCTTCCGATACGCTGAGCATCTCCAAATTCTCCCGCCTCCCTGGCCACAGCAGTGTTTTTCAAGCGGAAGTCCTAGCAGTGACACTAGCCGCCCATGAGACTGCGATGAGGCAATACCACGAGAAGATATGGTCTCTTTCATTGCCAGCCAGGCAGCAAAACAAGCAATTTCTGCTAATGAAATAAAATCGAAGCTTGTGAAGTGCTCTCGAGAAGATCTTAAGGTTCTTGGAACACAGCACAAGGAGACACTCTGTTGGGTCCCTAGACATAAGGGAATACCAGGAAACGAGAATGGTGACGAACTGGCGAGAAACGGCTCGGCAACAAGCCCGGACTTCGGTGAACATCCCACCTTGCATACTTAAGCTCGAAGCAAGGAAAAGAGCCTTAAGGGAGGCTGACAACAGATGGAGCTCTCTAAACATTTGTGCAACCACAAGGAAAATATGACCTAAATTCGTTAGAGTTAGGATCGACAGACTTCTGCAGATCGACAGAAGATGTACCCTTATAGGAGTGATCACAGGACATAATACGCTGCGGTACCATATGAAAAACCTTCGAATTACAGAAGACCTTTTTAGGGGGTGTGGCGATGAGGAGGCCCACGAGGATACAACCCACTTCGTTCGTCATTCCCCTAGTCACTGTCATCTAAGAAATAAGTTCCTCGAACGGCACTTTTTCGAGGACATTGAAAAATTATCCGATACGGCGGTGGAAGAAATAATGAGATTCATCAAATCCACAGGGTGGTTTGTATCACGGACAAAGTAAGTTGGTTATGATCCACTGACATTCATATATATATATGTATGCAACTGTAACTATTATGGGTCTGAACTGACCAAAGTGTGTCGCTATGGTTCTTCCTTTCGCCTGCCCACTAACCTAACCTAGACAGTGGCTGCCGGGATGAGGTTTTGCTATCAAAGAAGAAATCTTGAGTGCATTAAAACTCAATTTCATAATAACAACCATTAAGGAAACAGATGATGCCTTCAAAATTCTTTTTTCGCAAACTCCTCGCGATGTCCGATGAAGCTAAAATCATCTTTGGATATTTCAACACCAAAACTGAGTTTTCGACAAAAGGTTTACGAAAACTCATTCAAGCATTCCCACCGAACATTGACTAGGTTTCGTTTAACGCTTTAATCATTTTGCCACTATCTGTGCATTTTTTGTGCAGACTAAAGACTGACTTTGATAACCTTTGACGAATTTCTCATATTAATATGTAAAAAAAATTGAATCAGACATTTTTTGCGTATAAATATCCAAATATAAAAATGTAAATTTAAATATAAATATCAACACAATATGAAGAGAAAATAAATAGGAGTTTTTGACAGCTATTCTGTCAGCTCTTCTTCTGTTTACTTTGATAACCTCACTTTTGCGAGAAGATTATAAGTAGATTTCATAGAAAACTACTGAAAACTTGGTTTTGGTTTCGCGAGTTTTCGCTCCAGTGGAAAGGTATATAAGACCCCCGAAAGACATAGCTTGCATGAACCGACCTCCAGATATAGGTACATAGATTCTGGCAAACCATGCTAGTATGCAAAAAGTACGTCGTCAGCTAAGGTGATTACAATGAATTTTGGGTTTTACCAAGACCACAACGAGCTAACTATAAGTGTAGTTTGTGGCACGTTTTGTGAGAAAACAAATCTTACCTCTCAGCTTTTGTACAACGAAAATTAATCAAAACAATAAAAACCAAATACTAAAAAGCTGTATAGCATAAAGTTATAACAAAAAATTTTTGTTAATCTTTTAACTTTAACCAAAAAAAATAAGAAAAGTGACGTGCTCAGTAGTACCTATCTAGCAAGAACCCTTGAAAAGGGTCTTTTCAAGTTGCTTAAACAATTCTTTTAAACAAAAAAAAAATTATGTTAAGGATTATTGTGTTCTACCTCTTTCTAGCAAGCCAAAAACAAACATTTAACAGGAAAATTAATAAAAAATTATATATTCTATAATACATATTAATAAAAAATGAGCAAACGAAGTAAGAAGACTTGAGATACATTTCGCAACGTAAAACTTTAATTTAATTTTTTTTTTTTCATCATTTTTGAAACAACTTTCTTTTAAACAGAAAATTGAAAATACTATAAAAATGCTATTAAATAAAAATATAGTTCATTAAGTAATAAATTTGCAAGTAAAGTAGGCTACAATTAAAATGACTCAATCGATGGGCAAGCATTACTTCATACACATAGGAACTCGTATATGAGTTGATTATAAATTTGCATAGTTGGTTGAAAATTAAAATGACTGCGTTGCAGCTGGAAGCGAAGCTTTGCTTTTTGCACTTGTTGATAGGAAAATAATTAAAAGAGAGAAAAAAAAAATGAATAACAATTTTATCGTGATAACTATTTGCCATTTGCTTGCATAAAATATCATATTATGACTAATAGGTCAAACAACGGTATAGTTGTCCATTTGCTCGCTTTGCGGTTAAATAGAAATGAAAATAACAAAACGAGTGTGAGGTTTAGAATGATGAGGGGAGTGTCAAATGCATTAAAGGTTACATTACAAGATGTGGATGTTGTAATAATGTACAGTTAGATACAATTATCATCGCTGCACAGTTGTTACCGCAAAATTCCAGCGGTAGAACTTGCAATTCATTAGGATCATTCGGCGCAGTCTTCCAAGCTGATTTTTTTTTTATTTTTAAAAGTATCGGAGCCGATTGAATCAGAGAAAACTATTCGAACAATCAAGCAGGACTCAAAGGCATCATTAATCCCACATCTGATCAAAGGAAAAACTTAATCTGCTTGTCAGCTCTAAAGATGTCGACTTTATCTGGATGCCGGGTTACGAAGTATCGAATTGGCAGCAGGAACGCACAATTGGAATGGCACCGAAAATTATTAAGACGGCTATCAACTGAAAGATGCAAAGGGATTTTCAAAATTACTGGAGAAACCTCTTAACGTGCAACTTAGCAAGATCAGTAAAGAAAGTAAACAACTAAAAAGGTTTCAGATTCAACCGAACGACGTATCGAATCTTATTCTGGCCTTTCGGTCAGCTAAATCGTCAGGACACTGTTTTTAGGTTTCCATAACAAGAGGGTACGATTTTTTACAAATGATTTTGCAGAAGCTGTAGGGACGAAGAGAAGAAGACTATCCTATATTTCCTTTGCACCTGTAAAGCAATGTTCACAAAAAAAAAGGTCTATTGAGTGCTTCCTTCCTTCGTGTCTGATCGACAACATTGCTTACATTGATGCCGAATGTACATATCCTCTGCTTAACAACAAGCTCCATCTAATTAAATCAGCCTCCTGATTAGTTACTCGATTTTAAGGCCGCGTATGAAAGCATCTATAGAGACGAGCTATAGAGAGCCATGTCTAGTTTTGGCATCGTTGCCAAACTAATACATTTATGCAGGATGACAATGGAGAATGCACACTGCTAAATCAAGGTCGGTCAAGACCTCACCGAGACCTTTGATATAACAAAGGTTTTAGACAAGGCGAAACGCTGTCATGCGACTTCTTCATCGTTCATCAGAGGCACAATCTTTCAAAAGTCCATCCAATTACTCGGATACGCTGAAGATATTGACATAATCGGAAGAACACAGCGTAATGTCACTGGAGCGTTCGTTGGTTTCGCAGTCAATGAGGGCAAGACGAAGTATATGCTGTCAACAAGAAAGGACGCCCAACACCGACGTCTCGGACAGAACGTCACTATAGACAGTCGTAACTTTGAGGTAGTTAAGGACTTTGTCTACCTAGAATCTGCCATAAATTCAGACACAACACCAGGGCCGAAATCAAACGAAGAATAACTCCTCCCAATCGCTGTTTCTTTGGGCTAAGAGGGCAATTGGGTAGCAAAGCCCTCTCTCGAACAACCAAAGTGACCCTGTATAAGACCTCAATCATCCCAGTCCTGATCTACGGCGTAGAGGCATGGACTCTGTCAAAAGCGGATGAGGTTGCTCTTGGCTTTTTCGAAAGGAAAATTCTTCGGAGGAGGAGAAACAAACAACGAACTGTACAGGGGGCTGTAAAACGACATTGACTTAGCCAGAAGAGTGACTGAGACTGCTGTCGTGTAGAGCAGATAGACACCAATGCTCCGGAAAATCTTCGATTCCATACCCGAGGGAAGGTGCAGTAGAGGAAGACCGCGGGGATTTTAACCAACTTGGCGTGCGAAACTGGAGGCAACTGGCTAAAGATCGAGCTGGCTGGAGACCCTTGTTGGTTAAGATCCAGGTCAACGCCGGAATGTAACGCCACCTTAAGTACGATAAGTTACTGGATAAAAAAAAAGCCTGTAGTACCACAATGGACCCCTTTTGACCTAAATGTTTTCGCATTCAGGTACGGACACTCTTATCTTATCCAATCTAGGCAACATGGAAAGATTTGATCGAAGCTGTATTCAACCACAATTTATCCCTCGACGAACGTCTTTGAATGATACCTGACACAAACTCCTTTTAAAAATGAAATATTGAACAGAGATATGAAGAAAGGACTAACATGGTTCAATCTACTTTTACGGGTTTCTGGTCAGGTGAACTAGAGAAAGATTTCATTTCCGCCCGATAACCACACTGCGAACGGCAAAGATCGATTCTTAGTTTAAACCAAATCTGACATAATCTGAATAATCTAACCAAGGATCTGTCCGAAAACATCCAATCTGCGAAGACAGACCACCTAAGAATGAACACGCGGCTTTACAGGAAACGGTGTAGGCCATAAGACACTGACTTAACACTCTATATCGCGACAAAAGACCTTCATTAAGACAATATTATACACGGTACAGCAAATATCAACAAAAAAAAGTCCTGATTCTTTAAGAAGATTAAAAAAAAAAAACCTGAAACAAAGCCTGACATCGTTACATCGTTAGATATGCATTTCAAAACTGTCTGCAAATTTTATTAGCACACCCTTAACACCCCAGGCACCATTCAACCAGGTCAACAAACTACCCCGGCATTGTTATCCTTTCCCAAAAAAATTATTTACACGACTCATAAACGGTAATAGTACCTAAATAACTCTGCAGGTAACAACCCAATTTGCCGCAATGGACAAACACCTGTACGCATACGTGTGTATGTACAAAACCCCTGATAATAAAATCAACCTCTTGCCTCGGCTTTGTTTTAGCTGCAAAACTGCAACACAATGCAAATGAGTCACGATTCAGAGTCTAGAGTCCGAAGGTTCACAACAACACACATGTGGAGTAGCGGCAGGTGTATACTGAAAAACAAAAAAAAAAACCAAAAAACATCTGTGATCTACTTTCTCCTACATTTTGTCCTGCAAAACAAGGAATCCGACTGCATACAAATGGGTGCGTGACACAATTCTGTCCACTTAAAGGGTTGCAGATACATTGTTTCATTACAAAAGAGTTTGTTGTTTCCCAATCAAATTGAGAATTTATCGGCTTCGAGAGTGTTCGGGTTTTGTATGTTCGCAAACTCAAGAGTGGAATGGATTTATAAATAAACTCGGTGATTTGAATAATCAGAATCGGTGCTCCATTTGCTAGGTGCTTGAGTGAGTAGATTAAAAGTTGTCGGTTGAAATTTTGGTCCGGCAAAGTGGATGGTTCTACACCTCTTACACAAGCATAAGTGCGGGCATATGCTGCAATCGACCGACGTAAATGGAACATTATTACATAATTTGATTGAGCAAGTTCGATCTTCAAGTGCACATGTGTCCAATCTGAGGATTCAAAGTGAATCTGCTTCAAATGCCTCAGTACCGGACGGATGTAGAGACCTTTCACTATTCGTTCTATGGTCCGGTGCATTTTTGAAGGTGAACCTCTTGAAAATTGCTTATTTTGATTTATTCGTACCCATGATACGGTCATCAAATCAAGTTTTTTGGATCTCTGTGAAGGAAATCAAGACTTTGGCGAATGCAACTGCTATAGAAAGTTGTTTGCAGTAGAATTTGACGGACAGAGTACGTATATTGTAGGAGTAGCTGTGCCGTGAATCGTGCTGCCTCACCCGGATCTTCGTGGATTTCTTCTGTCCTGAATCAAAAAAAAAGAGGTTCGGTGATCCATCACATATCTGGAATCCAAAATGAATGGTTTTTCATGGATTTGTTGAGAGTTCGCCCAAGTCGTGGAACAAAAGTTTGCCTATGAGCATCATTCTGATCCTGCTGAGACTGGGGCATTCACAGAAAAATTGGGCTACATTCATCCAACGCGCCATACCCAACATCTCTTAGTGACTTGTCGTTTCGTTAGCAAGGACTGATACTTTTGCAGACCTTCACCTAAAAAAAATTATGGACGCATTCACCCATATAAGATCCAGTTGATGCAGGATCTTAAGCAAAATGATCTTTTACTACGCAATCGCTTCGCTGATTGGGTCCTGGAACATTTGGGAAGTGATCTCGATTTTGACAAAAATAAAACCTTAAACTATTTCTTCGGGGATTAACAAGGATAATTCGTGATTTCCTTTGGCCCCGTTTACTTGATAAAGACCTTGCTAACTGACAAGAAGATGGCGCTATAGGCCACACAGCCCCTTCAGTGGCACCTGCAGAGATTAAAAAGATATCCTGTCCTAGTTTTGTGTCAGTACAAAAACGTGGAGTTCAAACACACCATAAAATCAAGAATCAATCAGCGGTCGAATGGACTACTGATCCAAAGGCTTATGACAGATCCAGATGCACCAAGTCTTAAGAATTCAAAGTTTCGTGAATAGGATCATTGGTTTTTGGACATCATGACTTGCAGCGACATAAGCAAGGGAGATGTGCTTTAATCATGTATCGGATCTTGACCGTCACAAGAGACTGGCTTGCATCGATATGCAATATTGACCCACAAGCGCGCAATGGAAAATTAAAATTCGATAAGAAGTGGCCTAACAACAGTGATGGCACAGGATCAAGAAATTGACTCGAAAAATTCAAGCTGGGAATTTGTATCAAAATATGTTTTGAAATTGTACCAAAAGTTAAAAATGTATGTTCAGGGATGTCTTTCAGTAAAGATTCTGACACTGACTGGCCGAAAAGAACTTGGGGTTTGAAGCTGGTCGACTCTCTCTTTGAAACACCCTGTCTTCATCAATAAACCAAGAACAATGGGAAAACTCGGGGTCAACATCATACAATGTGCTCCTTTTGGGTGAAAAAAAATCACCAAAGATTGGACTTGCCCTATGCGTATCACCGAAAGAACCCAAAGAGATATTTGGCCTCTGCGGTGTCTCATATAAAATATGACAAAATGTTCTTAAATCGTAAATAAAAAATTAAGCGATATCTCATAGATCTTTTCCACAAAGATATATCGCGCTTAATGGGAAACCCTTTGCGTGGTATAAGAGATTTCTCTAGAAGACCTATGGTCGTTTTCCGTCACATTGCGAGCTAGTTTTGCACGAGTTTACTGAAAAATAAAACCTTCGACACAATTTCAGAGCCGAAACTCCTTAAACAGAGTCAAAAATTTGTCAAAAACTTCACACGATCTCATTAGTTATTCTTAACCCCAAGCAGTCATAAACTAGAATTTCCTAGAACCACTTTATTGATATTTTCAACTCAAAATTCTTGTAGTAAAGCGCGAAAAAATCTATTAAATATTTAAATGTATCTCTCGCTCTACCTCTCACATCAAAGTCAAGCTCAAAATGTATCTCAAACTTCTTTGCTCACAAAAAAAAAACTCGTAGCAAATATAAGAAAAAATAAGAAAATTTACATTAAAAATCCACTGAACAGCTGATTGGAATAATTGGGAGGTGTTGATATCCCGCCCCCCATACGCCAAAAGATAGAACTGCCGCTGTAAGATACTCTGCTAAATCATAATCCAGATTACGTATCTCAATGTTGCTTTATCCGTTCTTTTTTCTTTTTTTCGACTTCAAAAGGAAACGCACTTTTCTTTCACTTCACTACACCGATACACATACAGAGAGAACAAGACTCTTCAATGGAAGACTCTTCTTTGATTTTTTTTTCTGCTTTTTATTTTAACAATTTTTCTTCCTTTTTTCTTTCTTTTATTTCACACAGGATACTGCATTCAGAACTCAATTGTATAAACGCGTTCCGTTGAATCTAAAGAAACAACAATTCGAAGGAAATGTTAAAGGTCACCACAGAAAGGAAGCTCTGCCAGCTCTAGTAGGACTGGCCAAGGATCAGAAGAAAGCGGAAAAAAAAATTGTAAAAAACTTCGTTTTTTCGCGACGATGACAGTGACGGTGAGTTGCTGTTGCTGTTTGTTGTATATTTCAACTGCAAGTCTCAAGTCCCGACCACAAAGATGATGATGATGACGAAGCGGAATATTGCGACCGCAAACAAGACGCGACGAACCAACACAAACGAGGAAAACCAGAACGAACAAAAAATTAATCGAATTCAAATTGGGAAAAAAGTTTCACGAACTGGCGTAGTTCCTTCATAGGGAACAGGATCCTTCAGATGAATGCAGACAATTTTTTGCGTTCAAAACCGTACTTTTGAGAGAGAGGTGGAGGGTGTTCTCCGATGTCCACTAGTAGTAAGGTGATGCAAGCCCGATATAACGACTCCAATGCGATACGAATGGAGCAGCAGCATAAATCGTACTGAAACGGTAAAACAGAAAGCAACCTCGAAAAGATCCACAGAGAAGAGAACTACCACCACACAAGCAAGCGCTATTTCTATTCCAACACGAGCGCACACTCATTGAACGCCACACGAACCATCCAAACAGCAGTGCTGTGTGCGATGCGCGAATAATTAAGGAATAGCTCCCACAATACAACAAAACGCCAAGAAACACTGCTGTGGCAAAAGGTAAAAACAGCTGCTTCTCGAGGGAACCACATAAAAGTAACTCAGTGTTGAAAAAATGTATCTGAAGCAGAAAACATTAGCGCAAATGGAAAAATCCACCCATACAAACGCTGATACGTTCGAAAACAAGTTTTTCCGCATTTGCCTCGATGCATTGGTGTGTGTCACAGATGTTTTTCTCCAACACCAACTGGCCCTGGATGGCGATGCACACAAACAACCTGTCGTTAGCACACAAACTCACTGGCAAAAGCAACAAGATACAGACACGACCAGATGAGTAACCAACAACAACAAAAAAACAGAGATGCGAAGAGAGAAGCCCCGATGAATGGGAATTGACGGAACGAAAAGAAAAACATCGAATCAGCTGTTTCGGGGAAAAAGGCCCACACCAACTTGAAAACTTCTCGACGAACATTTTCCCAGCTGCCAGCTGCCAGAGTGTTTGTGTGTGTTGCCTTTGCAAGGTTGTTGCTACATGAGCACAAGGTTATTTTGGTTGACAGAACGTATAGGGAAATTTGTTGTGTCGCCATTGTATCTCAACAAAGAGAAATATCCCCTCGCAGATACAATGTTGATGGGGAAGTTCATTCGCTGGTCGATGTTGAGGTACGAGCGCGTTTTTGTATTTGTGAGGTAGTTCAAGGATGTTGAAAGCTTTCCTTTTTGGAATCTAAGCGGGCTGGTTGGGTGGGTGGTTTTTCGTTTTCTTTTTGCTATAGTAATGCGGATTTTTGTAGATACAAAGTTATGCAACGTAGAATCGATTGAGAATTTGCTCTGTCTTGGCCTTCAGCGGTGTGAAATGAAGTTGGGTGGTGTTGAAAAACGTGTAATGCGACGGGAAAATGTCACAGAATTTTGTGTCAGGCATTTTTGTGATGCGCTGAAGTATTCCGAGATCAAAGAATGCGTTCAGCAAATATCGGTGGAAAATATGAAAAAGAAACAGAGAGTCAGTGTCGATAGAAGACACAAAACTTATTTTTGGTTTAAAGGTGGAGACTCCAAAGGGTGACGTTCGTACAGTTTCTTGGTAGCATTTTCAAGACAAAAAGGTCAAGACATCATCTATGCTAGCAGTTCCTCCTTGAAACGTCAGTAAGACACACAGAAGCAAGTCTGGAAATCATTCTCCTTCAGTTTTGTCATAAAATACATATGTACGTAGGTGGCTATAGCGGTGTCATGAAAAAAAGTCCAAATCTCAGTTTTGAACTTTAATGGACTTTTGAAAGTGCATTAAAGTCCAAACTCTAATCGGAATTTAGCTCGCATTCCAAAGCTAAAGTTTAGACTTTATTTCATGAGAGCTTGCGACGCTACAATGAAAAGAACAATTAGGACAAACCATCGCCCGATTAAAGAAAACGCAAAGCATCGGTCAGATGTCGCCACGCGAGGAGGTATTATATATGCTTCAGAGCAACGACTACCTCTTCCAAATTACACCACCGCTTTAAGGCAGCACAACAGGAACTTAAAACAGCCATCATAAGAAGCGAACAGAGATATTTTCGGCACAGAATCCGGAAGAGCCCTTAAAATGTTCAAAGAGAATTCTGCATTGGTTTTCGGGTTTCCCAAGACAAAAATGGGCCCCTAGCGAGTCCTTTCTACCCAAAATTTTTCCCTAATCAAATCTCTTACAAAAAGCCAAACTTGGAGACCACAGATAGTGAATGGTTAAAGACCATATTAGCTTCTCATTACAAAGTCAAACCAAGCTGAGAATCCATGACCCAGCTTTAAATAGTTTACGAGCAGAGCACGTCTTGTTTTTCTCTAAATGACAGTCACAAGACTGGTTCCGTAAGTCATGCACAATCGATTCCTCTCACCAAAATACCAAACCCATAATTACAACAATTTTGTCCGGCACGGTGCACCAAAAGCTGCCGATGCTTGCAGCACCCCAGGCCCCATGTAAATACCCGTGAATTCGCCGCCATCACTAGTAAGTGGTGCGAGTATTAATAGCTTTATAACCTAATTGTAGACTACAAGTCTCGGAGATCATCCCTACACACTCGTGTATGCCATTTCGAATGCAACCGCTAGTGGCAATAAAAAGTCGTTCGTTGAGCCGCTGCACCAGCAACCAGGCCAAAATAACAGTTCTCATCTGAGTTTGTGATTTATTTCGCTGCAAGACACTTAACCTCTCCAGATGCTCGACTCTCGACTGACATACGACAGGCACACTAGTTCAATTTCCGAAGCCCGATACCGGGTACAGTTGGACGTTTTAATGAGCCGAGCCCAGAAGGCCCCACTAGACACACTTGCATAACCTGTGTTGTCGTCCATTTTGGACTAGTCGGCACAATAATGGAAGATGAAGAGATAAATAATCGCTAGTCAAAGACACACATACACACACACATACCCACGGCACCGGGAATAATTATAACTTTCTTGAATGCTCCGCTGAAGCTACTGCCTGCTGTTCGCCTTTTCGGTGTTAGATGCAACTCATTGTGAAGTTTTTTTCGTTTTGTTTTCGCGCTTTTTGACTGCTCAACCGGTTTCTGTTTACCTGCGCAGAAAAGATAGGAAAAACGAACCCAAAAAAAAAATATTGTTTGGAACAATAAAAGTTTGTAACTTTTGTAAAGTGGACATGGATGGTGGAGCATGATGATGTCAGAAGTGGAACACCGAAGTTTGAGGTGTGCGCACACAATTTACATGAGAGGTGTGTTGTCACCATCATCGGTTGTTGCCCAAATAGGGCTAAGGAGGCGTACATTGGACAGTCGAACTTCCACAATTGTGAGTAAGCGTTGTACTTTCGATAATTGAAATTCAATTGCCTTTCTCATTGACGACTACCGAGTTTGTAGATAAACTTGAACGCTGGTGAGATACTTTTTTGTGTTTCACGTTGGGTGAGGTAATAACAAAAATAACAAAAAAAAAAAACATAGTTGACAGTAGCTGGTGCCTGAGTACACTTAAGTAGCGAATTGTTTTATTTTTTATTTGCGCTTAAGTGGGTCTCGTCAAAACAGGTGAACAGTAGTCGCTAATGGAGTTGATGTATTGACATTGTGCGATCGGGTGATCGTAATGTTTGTCAATGTTTCGCAATTGTGACAGACGTTGTTTTGTTTTGATTGCCTTTGACAGTTGACACTGACAGTTTGCAATATGAAGCCTGTATGAAATTTTTAGTTCAGAAAGATGATTTACATACATGCCGGGTATTTTAAGAGACTGTCTAGCGTCCTGATGTGGGTGTAGTTATTATACGCAAAGCAGGTAAAGTCTCACACATATTCTCTAAACCAATAAGTTTGACCTTCTTTTCGATCTTCGTGTGAAAGACGATGTCGATTTTAACCCCATTTAATAGCTAGAACCCATCCTAGACAGAAAGGATTCGTTGAAAGAAAGACTCCGGTAGCCCCCTACTTTTTTCAGATGAAGTTTAGACTGTAGGCCAGACTGCGCTTGACAGCTGAGGGTGTTAGTGGCTTTCACCACCCATTTAGTCTCGCTAGCTACAATAGCGTCTTTTAGACTACAATCACAGCTGTATGATAGACCGCTGCATGCCTGGAGATAGACTCAGTTCCGTGACAGATATTGCAACAGCTAAAATGCGATCAGATCCCTTCAATTCAGCACAGTACAATTTAGGACTGCGCAGAACTGCCGCGTGTCTTTGAATATGATGTTCTATGGTGCTGCGCAGGAAGTCCCCACAATATGGTGGAATTTTGTCCTTGCTATGAAGTGTAGAAGTTGACAAATAAAGCCCGATAAACCATCGATTGGAAGTGGCATCAAAATGGCTTTTGGTAATCGATTCAGCCTTTCCTTATGTCGTGAGTGGAAAAAATCACAAGAAAGCACTAGGTACATGAATTTTCTAGTGGAATCCAACAAATCAACGGGCATAGACCTCGGCCTACCACCTTGTCAAAACACAAATTAAACGAGAAACATTCCTAGTGTTAGCAACCGTGTCTGTAGAAGACAATAATAGGCGTGTTTTTTTGAAACCTAGGTAGCCAGTCGTTCGTTTAGACGATTCCCAGCCAACCAAACCCAGTTGATTTTTTATACCGTTAAGTGTCAAACTGTCAAAGCATTCGGCATTAAACCAAATTGTTTTTTTTTTAATTTGTTGTGAAATTTAGAGAATTTATTCAATGTATAATTTACAAAAAGAGGTATGAAATCATAACATCTTCCATCTTTGTACTCAGACGCCGGTCAAATGTCAAGAGAACAGAACAATTTGGCAGTGATACCAATGCTATAAATGAGAAACATCGCTTTCGGCGCCCCCTGGCATGGGATATCAGAAAATTCCTAGCCAGTTGCTTTTGACTGGTTGTTGTATTTGTTTTACGTATAAAATTTGACTTTGCTAGCAACTACTGGCTGGCTAGGTTTTAAAAAAAACACGCCTAATGACAAAAAACACTGCAATACATCGTCCCCCATCTTTGAACTTAAACCACCTTGAGAGAATCTAATAGATTTCGACAGAAATATCGAACTTCAAACAAAGTTTGGAGACAACCATCTTTTTAATGGCAGTAGTCCAGGCCTGATAAGAAAATATGTTCGAACCCCGCGGCAAAGGTCAAGTTTTTTATCGTCCAACTTGATAGTTGTCCCAACTAAAGGGTCAAATTGGATTAGAAAGCATCCCTAACCCCTTTCAGTTCTCAGTTCCACTCTCATAAATAAAAAGGAATTTCAAAACTACTTACGAAAACCACTCAACAGAAGCTGTATACCTCAGTAGCTTAACTTTCGCTTCCCGTTTCATGTGAATTTATTTGTAAAACCCACACCATAATTAAATTAAACAACCTTCGACTGTTCTATAGTTCTACACCCTTCTAAGTGTATTTACTCTGCGGGTTTTCTCTCTCCTTAGGTCTCCAAATTCTATTCTTATTTTCATTGGCTCTATCGGTTTACATTTCCCATATAAAAAAAGAAAAGAAAAAACAATACAAGACAAGTAAAACAAGGAAATGGGGGAATAAGTAGAGTGTGAAAATTATAACAATTTACCGCAGATAGTATTTTTTTTTTTACACACATTTCTTCGGTTGTTAACTTCACTCTCTGTCTGTCTGCTTGTCTATTCGTTCGTGTTTTTCACTATGATGTTTGTAATTTTTGTTAATTTCGCGGATTATTTGAGAAGTTTTTCGCTATTTTTTTAAATTTCTCAAGCGGAAGATGTTCCTGAGATTATTTCGCCGCCATTATTAACTTTTTTTTTCTCTTAAATTTAAAACTTACTTTCTCTACAAATGAAAGGGAAGACGACCCCTTTTTGGTGAAAAAAAAATTGTCCAATTTGAATTTAGTGTCATGTGTTCACTTACCTGAAACGAAAAAGAAAAAAATAATTTAATGTGAATAAAGTCATATGCATGTGTAAAAAGAGAATAAGTTTGTTTGTGTCGCATTGTAGTGACTTAAGCCATGTGACTATCCTGTTTAAAGATCGCTCTATGTAGGGTTAGGTTTAGTTAGATTGGTTGACGAGGGGAAAGAAGCTCTCTGCGCCACACTCAGGTCAGTAGAGACCCATTGTGATGCCCATTTTTGGGAGAGAAGGTACCTCTTGCTCGTGGAGCTGTACCCTAAGCATTCTTCTATTGCCGCAGGCTTACGAACAATTTTGAAGCCTTAATGAACCTCCAGATGTCCCTGATAGGTATGTGCCTTAGTTCTTCGGTATCGCTCTATGTAAGATGCAAATTCGAATTTGGCTAACATTTTGCAGTGCGATTTGGGACTAGAAAAGTCTACAATCGGCCACATATTCATACTATCGCAGATCCTAGAGAAAGCCCAAGAAGTCCAAGTCGATACCCACCGTCTCTTCCTTGATTTGAAGACCGCATGTGACAGCATTTGGCTATTTAAAAGGTAGATATGTGCATTCAAGAGGACTCAAGCGTCCACAGCTTTGTCTCAAAGCTGCTTCTCGGCCTAGCTGCCGAGTCACACTGCGGCAGATCTTGGACAAAACCCAGGAACTTAAAATCGATACCAACCGCCTTTTCATCAATTTTAAGGCAGCGTATGACAACATCTATAGAAACGAGCTATACAGAGCCATGTCTAGTTTTGGCATCCCTGCCAAACTCGTCCGTTTGTGCAGGATGACCGAGAGTTTTAGGCAAGGCGATGCGCTGTCATGCGACTTCTTCAACATCGTTCTTGAAAGAGTTGTTCAAAACTCACGCGCCAACACCAGAGGCACAATCCTTCAAAAGTCCGTCCAATTACTCGCATACGCCGACGATATTGACATATTCGGAAGAACGCAGCGTGATGTCACTGGCGTGTTCGTAAGTATTGAGACAGAGGCGGCGAAAACGGGTTTAGCCGTCAATGAGGGCAAGACCAAGTATATGCTGTCAACAAGAAAGGACACTCAACATCGACGTCTCGAACTCGGTCCCGTCTGCATAGACGGTGAGTGGAGGAGGAGATACAATGACGAACTGTATGGACTGTACAGCGACATCGGCTTAGCCAAAAGAGTGAAGATCCAACGATTGGGATGGCTGGGTCATGTAGAGCGGATGGAACCCAATGCGCTGGCCCGGAAAATCTTCGAATCCACACCCCAGAGACGGCGCATTATAGGAAGACCGCGAGTCAGGTAGCGCTCGCAAGTGGAAGGGGACCACAACCAACTTGGCGTGCGAAACTGGAGGCAACTGGCTAAAGATCGAGCTGGCTGGAGACGCTTGATGGCTGAGGCCCAGGTCCACCTCGCACTGTAGCGCCACCGTAAGTGAGTAAGTAAGTATATGGCGAAAGAAGTCCATCTGTGCACTATGACACTGGAGAATGTTCACTGCTCTGTTTAAGTCGGCAACGACCTCATCGAGTAGTCTGATGTCAACCGCACTTCAATCATGTTTGAACGAGATGTACGAAACTCATACGCCAACACCAGACACTTAAACAGAACTCAGCGAGCTGTCATTGGTGCTTTCGCGGGTATAGCGACATGAGCGGCTAAAATCTATTCAGCGGTGAACGAAGGAACCAATCATCTATTCGGTATCAACAGGAAGGGACATCCAACATCGACGATTAGGACAGTATGTCACACCTTGACTACTCTCCAACTTCCGAGTAGGACATATTATAATACAAATAGACATCAAACCTTCGTCTCCCAGGGTCTCCGAATCATTAACGATTAAGCCACAGCGACTTCTAATGTGCACAAGGAAGGTTTGCCGAGTTTCTGTCATTTTTTGTCGCAGTACTGCTACCCATTATTTTATCGAAAGAGTCTTCAGTCTAATACGCTTCACCCACCGAAACGAAAACTGATTTTTCGGCAAAAAGTTTGCGAAAACTCTTTGAGCATTTTTCAGAAGGTGCATTTACCTTATCATTGTGAGACGGTTTCGAGTAGGTTTCGGGGAAAACTGCCGAAAGTTCTAGTTTACGAAAACTGAAAAATGTATGGAAAAACTTCGGTTTTAGATGTACATAGGTTTCGTCAGTTTTTGCGAAAACTCAGTTTAACTTTCGGTGGGAATAGGGTATAAGGTTCCTACGCTAGCGCAATTGGCAATAAACTTTTCCAGTGTCACTACAAGCGTCCCAACATTCTTTAGCGCCCATTGTCTGCCAGACAATGTTATCCGGGGTTAATTCCTTGTCCAGATTTTGACAGTTTTTCTCTAAGGGAAGTTATGCAGAAAAATCAGGATCTGGGTTCTCGCAGTTCATTCTGGATTACAACGTTAAGCATTCAATCAACATTTTGTAAAATTCCCTTAAGTTATTGTCAAAAATTGAGTTAAACCCTCTTATATACTCCACCTTGAGTTCAACAAATTTGTAATAATCCTTGAAGGACATCTTTGGAGTAAAAAAAAAAATTAAGAAAAAACATGAACTCCCCCAGTTGTGTACAATTATCCTGTTCAAAGTGAATTATATACGATTACAAACAAACAGCTTATGTTACAAGGAGAGCCCCCAATAACACGACGTGAGAATTCTGTAAAATATTCAAATTAGTTAACTTTATTGGGTCACGAATAAATATGGCGTCTGACACGGGTTTTTCATGCATGAGTGTGTGCGTGCTTTAGGGCTCACATTTGCATGCGAACATTTTTCAACGAATCAAAGTTTTCTACATTTTATGCTGTCGCTTCCCTTATTTTATTATTTTTTATTTTTATTTTAAGTGAATTAAGTTAGGGTTGGTCGGGGCGATAAATACAAACACAATCCTTTTAGGATTTACATGTTAAATTTTATCATAACATGGGTGTAAAAGGTTGTATAACCAGGGGCGAGGGGAGAGAGCACTTTTCCAGATGGAAAAATTCAATGGTATGAATTTTGTTTTGCAGGATTAAAGCTTTGACGTTGCAAAACTATTGACTGAAGGTTGGTTTTGTTTGAATTGAAAAAGGAATTAAGTGCCAGAAGTGGGGAAAAAAAATTTGTTAATTTGCTCTGTGAAGGCACTTATGAGATTCTATTCACCTAAAAGCTATTGAAGCTGTTATTTGCGAAATAGAAGTCAGCTCAAGAAACTTTCAAATGGGCAACCGCATACAACAGACACACTCCTATGGTTGGTTCTAAGACTTATTTGGACCTTTGGACTTTTGGCGAACCTACATAGTAGTGACAGTAAAAGTTGTGTTCCTGGCGACCTAACAAAAAGTCCAGTTCGCGCCGTTTTGCAATACCACGACTTACCAAACCCGGTTAAAGAATTTTGTATAATTAAGACTGTTTCAGGTGTTCAGACCAGTAGAGTTCAGGAAGCTGATCAATGTTTCCAATATTTGCACAGATTTTTAGAATCCATTCTTGTTGTTGAGGTAACAGAATTTTACCAACGTTTTTGTTTTATCTTCTAGGTTCTAGAGTCCTACCCCTAAGCGCCATCCTGCACGGTTTATAGCAATGTGTCTTAGCCCCGCAAATTCTTTACCAATTTCCGCCTACCCCACATGACAGAAAAGTAGCGCGCGGCTAAGAAATACATAGATGGCGCAGAACGTTGAAGACATGGACGATAGTCTTGTGCACAAGAGGCGGGCCCCCAACAACGAGAAAATCACAAGAATGCAAGCTCCTATTGTAAATAATAGCTGAGAATCAAACATTCCCTGTCATCGAGGACGATGCCAATTTCCTCTTATTTGAGAGGAAGCAGCGTCATCTCAAAACCATGATACATCCCAAAAATTCACTCCGATTCATTTGAATTCGTTGACGAAATCTTATCCGCATCTCTGAGTAATAAACTGGTTTCAACGCGGCACAACCGAATCAAAAATAAAAAACCACATCGCCTGCCGCGAATAAATGCAGTTATTACCGCGTTGCGATGTTCTTGTTGTTAATGGCGCGTCGCGGTCATTGATATTTCCTCACCACACATACTATCACACATCGATTTGAAATCCAGGAAATCGTGATACCCTGGATGGTGGACGCCTGAACGGTAATTTCCTTTGTCCTCCATTATGGACTTCTTCCTCGAAGAATTATTCCATTCTTTGTATCTGTGTCTCTTCCACAATCTTTAGCACACAAAGCAAAACCCAGTGTGAGTTCCGTCCGTCCAACTATGCTTTTGTTGGAACAGCGATAAGGAATCAACGTTGAATGGAGTGTGAATGAACTTCACAAACGCCAACTGTTTCAATGCATTCCAAATCGCTTTTGGAACACGAAAACAAAACGTCGTGATTACATTTAATTTACTCAATGATATGATAATACGGTTCTAATGACTTCTTTCTGACTGTTCGCTAACAGGGGATGATTTGCATCCGCGTGGGAATTGAGTGGACACGTGGAGTGTAATTCGATATCATGAACACGAGTAAATAGATTTGGAGTCATTGAGCTAGAGTGCCGTATAGATAGTCTCTCATGGGGACGTAAACAAAGTTGAACTATGATGAAAGGGTGGATGATGACCTCAGAGAATAAAGATTTGGTGTGGACCGTAGAAAGTCCGGAACCCTTTTATTTGTTTTGAGAACTTTTCCTAGAACAATGGACCCGCCACAGGTTCAAAGAAGTCTTGGAACAGTCAGGGAACCAACGAGCATATAGCAACGACAAGAAGGATAGAAGGTAGGTAAACCCATTCCCTTCTTTGAACTTGTAGCTATCCAAAGTGACCTTATCTATGCTTCCTTTAGCCTTGACTGATTCCACATTCTATTGAGAAGCATCTCCATTAACTAAATTTCAACGAAAATCCCTCCAAGCCACAAGCCTCAAGACCAAAAATCCTGAAAAGTAATTAAATATCCTTCCAAAACTTTTCGTCAACATAATTCAAGCAGAATCTACTAGTCGTCCATTCATAACTAATAATAATCAGCGCGCATTAAAATTAATACAAAACCCTTCGCCATTCATTTTGGAATCAGAATCCGCAAAAACCACTCTCTCTCTCTCTCTCTAGCGCCAACAACACTTTCCTTTCGCAAAAGTCAGCAGTCGCCATTCAAGGCGAGAGTACAGCACTCCCCAGAAGTCTTTCACAAAAATATCTCGGCTTCTTGCAATTATTCATCCCACACCAGGCCAAAATCTCTAACCCCTTTCGAAAGGATCTTCATAAATTTGAAACACACAACAAACTTGTACAAATCCCAGTTTTCTTTCTTTTTTTTTTTTTGGATGTCATAACTTTGGTGTTTCGTTCGATGCTTGAAGGATGTAGGATATGTGAGGCTTGAGAGATGGAGAGATGAGACATGGAGATATTTGGATGTAGGGGGGGAAGTGGAAGGAAATCAACAGAAGTTGTAGTGCGTTGAGGTAAGGAATTGGATTTCCTTTTTTATTTTCCCCCATGGAACTTTGACTTTTGATTAGATTTCTTCGATGGTGGTGATGGTTTGCTGGAGAGGGCTTTGCTGTAACGGAAGCAGGAAGCCAGACAGACATACACTTTAAGGTGATTTTACATCCGATTCTCAAGGATATTGAAGGTGTTCTTTTTGCGGGATTTACAACATTTCAATTGGAAAGATATTTTTGTTTTGGATTTTATGTTTAAAGTGGTTTTTGTTTTGGTGGCGGCACCTGTAGATGGTTATGGAGATGGAGAGTATAAAGATGCAAAGAGAGCATCACCTTCATGAATTCAGGACGGGCGATGTTCTCAGGTACTCTTGTTATATGTTTATACAACTATCTGTTAACTTAGAAGGGGATATCGTTGCGTTATATCAAATTACGTATGTAACTCATCTTCGTCAAAATGAAAGCATCCGCAGAAGAACTTAAAGATCACTTTGATTGTCTTAGGAATGATGTCTGAACCTATACTGTGAGTAGCACTTAATCTGTTGCAGCCAACACACAATCTACTTATAAACTGTTGGAAACCAGCAATACGTTTTTGCGTGCCAGGACAGCACTTAAATAAGTTGTCCGTAATTTGAAATTGCAAATTCGAGCTATGGACATGAATACCGGAGGCAGAGACGTTGAGGGTCGAGGAAGACTACATATTCTACTTTTTGATACAATTTACTCTCAGTTAGATCACTACACAAGCCAGTAAACTGATTGAGTACGCGTTCTGCGCGAAATTTGGAGATGAAAAAGCAATATGGCATGGCGTCCGAACATTTTCGCAGATGTGCGGCACGGCAATTCTCAGACCAGTGAAAGAAGCAGACTTCCTACTGCCTCAAGGCAACAACTTAACGCAAGACCCACCATCGGAAAGACCACTGTGCAAACAGGAATCTGCAATTGTGGACCCAGAGTCTCCAGCTAAGAAAACAAAACGCTATGACGGAATAATATATATATTTCCCAATGGACCTATTTTTGGTCAAAATAAATTCACCTCTGTAGACAGGCACTCCAAATCTTTATACACGGACAATTCCAATGCTGCAGGCAACTCAAGGGCTTGTCACAACCTACTGATAGAACATGTGATCCACCCAGAGGCCTGCATCACAGTCTCCTGAACAGAAGTCTTTGCCACACTTAAGGTAGGAAAATAGAAATCTGTTCGTAGAGTCAAACACACTTCGTACACTTCAACCATTACAAATCTAGCATCTACATATGTACATCACGCCAGAGAATGTAAAAATTAGTTAAAACCTCCCACCATCAGGACGTGAACTTTTTCTGTGACATTTTTCTTGCATTTTTGGATGCGTCTGAAAAAATATCCAAAATCCAATAGGTTACACAAAAACTTAATTCGCATACCGCGCAACCATGTGGTGAATTTTGTCCTAAAAACCTTCAAAGTGTCACCTTCATTTTGAATGTCGTTGTGACCCAATTTTCCAATTACAGGGTGATCCATAATAATGTGCACTTTTGGTTCAGAAACGAGTAAAGGGCAAAGCCTGACGCAAATGCCACTCATTAGTCAAATTTAATCATTCGACGCGACCTTATTGACTTTCACAACAACTATTCGTTGGTCTAGTACCTACATTAATGCTAAATTCATTAAACAGGGTCTTACATGAAATTCAAGCTTGTGTTAGAAGTCAATTCAAGGAAAGCTGCCTACAAACTTCTGACATAAAAAAGAAATTTGCAAACGGCCTCCGTTTCATTAGAGTTTTAACCGAAGACATACATTTAAAAAAATGCTCTTGGAACCCTTAGACCAGCCGTTGTCAATTTGACAGCGTTTCTGATCTCAGATGCATTCATTTCTCAGGTAATATTCAAGAATATAACATAGAGCAAAATGATGTCACTTGTAGTTCGTGAAATGTAGGAGAGGAATCACGACTGCAAAGAGCAATTATCTTCCCACTCGACATTTTTGGTAACATCTTCCCCTAAAACTTGACTCACTTCAGTAAGTCACTTTTGTCGTTTGGCAAGTTTTTTTCCATGAAACCTACGCGAATTGACCTTAAACCTTTCAATGGCAATGCATTACTCTGCCATGTCCAAAATCCACCACTTATATGTCAATTCGGCAGCCCAAATTGATACCAGAAAGACCTCATTAGACAAGATATCATAATTACGTAACCTAGGCTCACAGCCCTACAATTATTGACCCAAAGACCATCCATTGCCTACCACCCCAAAACTTCATCACAACACATGCCAGTGAATTGTTTCATTAAAATAAAGCTCTTACCCCGACCAGAAAAAGAGTACATACATACATATATCGACAATAGGCTTCGCTTCCCAGCAGACTATACCACTCCCATCCTCTTCGATTCGTCTCCGTGGCCGTCCATCAGTTTTTGACTTCTGTGTCACCGAACAAGAAATCATGTGGAAAATAACAAAACCACAGTTAATGGGTTAGTGCGGCAACCAATGAACGGAAAAATCAATGATGAAAACCCCAATTTCAATTTTCATGGAATATTTCTACATCTCCATGCTGGTGGCTTTGTTGTGTGGGCTTATGTTTACTTAAATCACGTACATACATCTGCAGCGCTTTTCACAGTTCATCAGCTGTTTTCCTGTGGAAAATCAATGAATTTTTGACAAAATTTTCATCTAAAATGTGCAAAACACTTGAAATCCATTTCGAATCATTTGACATTTGTGCATTTCCGAGTTGTGCTTGTGACACACAAATGTCATCCTTCTCGTATCGAAATTGCGTCGCAGAATGAGTGGGTAGAGATTGTGGACCGACAGCTGTTTTATTTTCTCCTTTTTCGTCGCATAATACTTGCTTGAGTGTTGTCGAAATTGAGGCAAAAATCAGCTGAAGTGAAAGTTTTGATGAAAAAAACAGAAAATGTTTCCCAACCGAGAGCTTTTAGGGAAATTTCTGTGGATCAATAACTGCCAGCAACATGTTGCTTGTGGAACGAATTGTGTTGTGTCATTCTTATAACACGTTAGGAGAATGTTACACTCGAAAAGTGAAGCATGGAAATGGTGATTTTTCACAGCCACTGTTACGCAGACAGAGAAATCACATGGTTTGAAGAAATATTTGGCTTCATGATGTTGATCTTAAAACTGCAAATGATAATCTTTTCGCTCTATACACCGTCTTCTAAAAGGTCGAGGACATCTACAAAAGTTAGGCAAAACTACCTTTCGGTTTAGATCCAGCAGGCTTCGCTAAGTTTCAGACTCGTAAGCACAGCAGCGTTCTAAACGCCTCATTCCGCGTTCCTATGCTGTCGACGCACGTATAAGCCCTTGGGTCTCGAAAAATTACATTTTTTTAAATTTTGTCCTGGTCTTAAGTGAACCACGACGTAAAAGAAGCACAACAGTGCCTGGCATGATAGTGCTGTCGACTTATTGATTCTTATAATCCTTTAAACCGCGAAAGACTAGATTAAGCTCCAGTCAGACGCGAAAACAAGCATAACAGCGTTTAGAATCTTTGAGCCTCTAAAAATTGGCCTTTTTCAACATAATCCTGATTTCCGATGAGCTATGCTGCAAAACAGGACGACAGTGTTTAACCTCGACTACACTCACCTTAAATGCTTAGTACGTCAACTGGAGATTGGGTCTCAACTCCTTTGGGAAATTGTTGGAAAAAGCTAACACGAGGGGGGAGGGAGCGCTTCTCCTAAAGCATTCCTCGATGGATCCAGTGAAAAATGTCTCAAGATGAAATCACACAATACCCCGACATACTCAGAGCTCAAACCAATGAACACCGATTCACTCCTCATTCTGAGAGTATACGTAAGGATCCGGCCTGTAGTTTGGTGGGCACTAACTGCATGACTGCGGAAAACAAATTCTAAAGACGTGAGGTCCCAAAAATTGCATCAATATCTGGCGTCACTGTCGAGCAACCAGATGACCAGTCCATTCAATATGTTGAGTTTTCAACGGCACCTACATTCCTTCGGTCTGTTGTCGACAAGTTGACGCTTTTGAGAAGTGTGGGAGAGGTGCTTTACCCAGGCACACAGTCAATAGTTCGTTTCGCGTTTCGTTTGTCACGTCTCCTTAGACAGGGATTCCTCTGAATTGCCCTCACTCCATCTTCTTCAAGGATACACCTCTCACAATTTGAACAGGAAACGACAAAAACATTTTTTCTTTATTTACAACCAACAGGTGACTCTGCCTTAAGGTCAATTTCAAGATCCCTGCGATCCAAAGCCATGAGAGAGAGAAAGATGCCGTAAAATTCATAATTCCCTTCGTCCACAAAGGCACCAGTTAGTTGGGATTTTCAATGTTTGTTTTTCTCGACACGAAATATTTTGTCCTAAACAGGACGAAGGACACGAAACGGTGGATGTATGAATATTTACTTAGGTAACAAGGGAGAGATTAAAATTCACAAGAACGTAATAACCTCAACAGTTTTTTTTTTATCACAGGAAATGCTTTTAATTACCGTCAAGGATCTGTTCATTTTTTTTTCTGTTGAGAACCGCGAGGCTAAGTGTAATATCCTCGCTTAATCGATGTTCGGTTTGTTGCTCTACCAAACGAACACGTCGGTAGACAATATGAATACACAATCGTTACTGTAGTCATTTAATTTTTTTCCCACGAATATCCTTGGAATATAATTGGACAACCTTTCTGTTTTTTGTTGTCTTTTTTTTTTGTAAGGTAACGAGAGGTTAATTAAAAATTAATGAATGTCGAGGACACAAAAAAAAAAAATTTACGAAAATACTGGGAACGTTTATGTTTATTTGCGGTAGGAATGGCGGTCTGGTGTTGTAAAATTGTTCTTTAAATAATTAATTATTGTTGATTTTATCTTTTACAGGACTTGGAGAAAGAGAGATTGTGAGTCCTTTTTAACCTTTTTTTTGCGATGTTGTTGTGCGGAATGGAAGTTAATGCACTGTGCTGTGATGGTTTGTTCAAAATTATGTCCACGTAAGCATTAAAAGGATATGAAGGGTGAACCAGTTGTTTTAAATTGCGACGCAACCAAGCGATTTTTCAAGGATTTGCAACCTTGCACTCTGTCCATTTAGCTGAATTTATCTACTGTGTCATGGGTAGAATAAAGACTTAAAGGTAAAGGTAATTTTTTATGGAGTCATTGGCTATAAGAAAACTTGACGCTGAATTGTTAAGGATGCAGGATGAACGATGCCTTAGGACAATACTCCAACGTTAAGTGATGCATTGAAACCCATTTGCGTACGACTGTCCAACTTCTATTTTTTAACAGACAAGACCTCTCTGTCAAACAAGGATCATACTCTCACATTATCCTCCCACAAGTAACGTCTTCTCAAATGATTTCTTGTAAATGCTGACTCCAATGGCCCAGATTTTCCAAAAACGATCTCCTGTTAATCTTATACTAAGGCAAAACACTGTTAAAGAGTATGTCGGTCGTAAACCCTACAAATGCTGACGAACTTTATGTGTATTTTTCGTTCCCTCGAAAATCGAAAATCCTCACAAGTTTCAAAATGAAATGCTGTAAAAAAAGAACATAAAATTGAAATCTACGTGTTTCCAGATTTTATGGCCGAAAACTCTTTGAAAGTTTTTCCACCGAAAGGACTCAGCGCCAAAAGATGGCGCATCAGCTGGCAATTGCAATTCAATTGAACGCGCATTTATATTGAAAGAAAATCGAAGAAAAAATGAAAGAAATCCTTGGTAAACCAAATGTTCTATCGTTTGAAGGGGTTTTCCTTCTTCTTTTTTATTTTGTGAAGAAAATCGATTTGATTTTCACTACGACTTTTGAATTTTTTAAAAGTTCATTGGTCCTTCGGAGCTGCGTATATACTTTGACATATCCTCGCCTAAACAGGAATGACTTTCATGTCGACCACAGAGAAATAAATAATGAAGTCAGCTGGTGGATCGATGGCAAGTGAAAAGTGGGTGACAAAATCTTACTGGTGATGGGGCTGGAGCGGTGTTCGAAGGGTCTGTGAAATTTGAAGACTTTTTTAAAGGGTGACAAGGTTTGAAAATTTGAGGATTCAGTGATGTGGTTTATTGACTTTTGTTGAGGCAGTGATGCTCCGTGTACTATCGTCGTGTCGCTTTGAAGTTTTATTTGGTTTTGAACTGTTGGCTTGTGGGAGGAATTTAATTTTCTTTCTATTTTCAACTGAGGTCGATTTGTGACTCAAATTTAGGTAACAAGGACCCAGTTGAAGCACGCATTTCAACTAGTAGTTGGCATATGGTGCAAAAATACGAGGGCATGAGTCTGTATAAACTTAGCTTCTAAGAGAATGCTAAGTACGATCAGGCCAATGTAGCAACATTTTGCCGGTAGTAGAGAAGCCGCCATATGATTGCTGGCAAAGCATCGACTACTGTTGCCATCTCTGTCAAAATTATAGATCCTATACTCGACACATGAATGGATAGGCATTCAAGCGCCAGTCCAGCTTCCCGAATATCCCAAGTCTTCAAAGTCGTCGACTACATTATAATGAAAGGAGGCTTTCTGAAAATCTGAAGGATCAGTCGCCTAGAATTTCAGGCTCCAGTAGGCCACCGCGGCGCTGTAAATACAGGAGCACTCAACTGGTCCATTTTACAACCAGAAAGCAGAACTCAGTTTTTGTCCATTTTACTGAAATTGTTTCGACTTTCGAAGTATAAGTACTCACTACATCAGCACCGAAGATCTGAAACCTGATCATAGCAAAGACAGGACAATTGCAAACGAAATGATCTGAAGTAGCGTCGCCTCCTCCACAAGCGTCGCAGAAAGTGGTGCCACTTAAGCCTAACACATTCATATGCTTGGCAAAGGCAAAGTATCCTGTTAAAACGTCAGTAAGTTGTCTGCAGTCTCTTCTGCAGCGTGACAGGAAGAATGCCGCTGATTTCTTACAGACGTTCGGAAGCGTTTGTTCAGTCTGCCTGGGTCCTGGAGAGCTGTGCCACCCACAATTGTGTTTGAAGGAAACCCAATCGTCAATAGAGGCCCTGACCGAAGACGCGGGAAGACCCAGCGCAGGTTCAGGTCCTGAAAAATTATCCTCTGAGCCGTATCTAGCAATCCCATCGGAGATCTCATTTTCAGAGATCCCAGTGTGACCTGGGACCCAGACAAGAATCAAAGAGTTTAGAGTTTAGGGTTTTCCGACCGAAATCAGATGTTTCTTGCATTCTCGAACTATTTTGGAATTGGTTAAAGGGTTGAGCAAGGCCTTAGACGGAACCCTGACCCCTCTACCTACCCTTAGCAATGGTCTCTGGTTGGAAAACCGAGGTATGCTTGCCTAACGAATACTGAAGTCTTGTGCTGTCGGCCTCCACGAAAACATCAGCACCGGACCCATGGTTTGGTTTGGAGTCACCCGTGAAGATTCGTCTACACCCCAGTCCAGGCTCAGATTCTGGCCGAAGCCATTCCTGAACGGAAGGTAAGTTGACTTCAAATTTGCGCAGTAACCGAAATTCGGATGTCATATCCATGGAACCATGGTCGCGGAATAAGTGTCGCGCAAGGTCATCAAAACTCCAGTGCGGATGATACCAAAAACCGGTCCATCTAAGACGACAGATTACTTTGATAGTACAGCCCATGATATAAGTATCAAGGGGAGGTATATCAAGCAGGGCGTCTAGAGCTGCACCAGGCGTACTCGAAAAAGCTTCCGTGCAGTCGAGACAAGCCCTTCTTTGAAGTTTAGTGCAGAAAACAGTCACTTGACTGGGCACTTCCCCCGTAACTTTAACTAACCTTATCTACTTCCACGTACATATTCACCCAGCGGCGCCAGAACCTCCATATAAGAGTCAAACAATCGCGGCTTAATCCTGGTGGTAAAATGGCTGCTTTCCCATACCCTTAACAACTTCCCGGACATATCTTTTCTTTCGGATTTCAATTTGCTTTGTGAGACTTTCATGTAAATTCCAAACCAACTGAAGGATTTAATACGTATTCTGCATAAAATGACGCCCAGTGTCAATTGAATTCAAAATATCGGCACTTACATAAAAGCACAGGTACGTCATAGAGTATATCTCTGACTACAACAATCACTACCTCAAACAAATAAAAACAAAACCTTGATCCTAATTTGTTTATTTATATGGGAAAACCACATCTGATTAAAAATTTTGAGTTATTTCCACGCACATAACGAACAGAAAAAACCAATTCCCATAGTCAATCATAAAGAAATTACCATACAATGTGCGCGCTAGCTTAAGAGCAATTACACAAGTTCCATCTGACTCTCACATCGTATCACATTTCAACTTGAAACAACGAAAAAAAAAAAAAAAACAAAATTAATTTTTTAAAACATAATTACCCGTCTCCCATTGGAGTTGAATACCCCTACGACTTGTCGGCATTGTTCCATAATCGTTGAACTGTGATAAGCCTGTTGAAACACCAACGACTGCGCTGGGAGTACAATGTCAAAACTCTCGGCACACTGTCGGGCTAAAATGATTTGTTTTTTTTCACTTAGAACAGGAACGTAGTTCAGGGCAGAAGATGTGACATATGCACGTACACCTTATGCATCATTGCTTGTTGCCTGCTTTGTAGGCGTTTTTCCATTTTTTTTTGTCTGGACTCTGTTCTTTGTTTTCGATCGAAGAGTGATTAGAGTAAAACATGAAGTAAAAAACATCGAAACACTAAACGTGTCTCCATGGAGGCACTTCGGTGGTAGTCACACTACTCGATTGAGTAATTATGGCATGTACACATTCACATTCTGTCACTTTGACAGTGGCAAATGCTGTTTCAAGCGATAAACACACAAAGGGAGGTTTATAGGCAGTGTAAACGGTTTGAGAGTTTTTATGTGGTGTAAAAAACTAGTTTGACGAACCTCAAGGTTGATGACTTGCGTCGATCTTGGTTGTTGATAAAAGGATTGCGGTCTGATTGTTAGTGGCAAGCGATTATTAGAAAATTGCTGAAAACATTGTGACCAAGACCTCTGTGGTCTTCCATTTTCAAGTAATTTTTTTTTTAAGTCAAGCTGAACTGATTAGTTGGGAAGTTGTGGCCTTAAAGTTAGTTGTAGAAACACTTTTTGACTTTTTTGCGGAGCTCTGGTAGTTGACATCTTTGTTTAAACTATCGATCAAGTGAGTCTAAGGTTTATTAAAATGGGACCAAATGCGTTAATTGGACCTCAGGCACTCCAGCCTGATCACCGTCACTCCTACCCATTAGGATTACATCTCATAGGTGGACAAAAGATCTTTAGGGGAGTCTGGAAGCAGTGAATCTTTGGAAAAGCCTTTTGTGCTGTCGCTTGGAAAAGGGAGAAGGTAGCTGCAAATTCTGTGGTCAGAGTCTATCAATCTTTGCAGTGATGCAGCCAACAGTTTTTTTCCTTGGCTCCATGAGATTTACATGTCGAAAGACTCTTTATACAGTTCTGGGATGGTAAGTGGCGATTTATATTAGCCTTTTTTGTTTTCAGCGAACTGACTAACATTAAGTGAAAGGTAGCTCAGATGCTCTTTATAAGGTTTAAACTGCTGTGACAAATTTTAGAATGACCTTATAGTCTCGTATGGACAGAATAAGTGGCAATATTCTCGCCAATACTCAACCAGGAATGCCACATCAGATGTGTTGGACATGACTCTAAAGGCTATGTCTAGTTACAATACTATCAACAGGCTCGCAGTGGTCACAGACAAAAATGACGTGGCTATCTTAGTGTCGTAAATATTTATCTCCGTGATAAGTAAAATCATGGAATTTATCTCGGATAAGGTAAGCAGGTAGTTCACCAGTAAACCTTATAGAAATCGGCAGTCAATCAAAAAATATATAAAATTGCATTGAACCAATAACAACAGATAATTCAAATCCTACACCTCTTATTGAATAACGCTTCAGAATCAGTAGACCCCTCGAGTTTTGACTGAACGCTTGACTGAACAGAATGACAACATCGGACCACCCAACAGGACCTTCCTTCGTTTTTCTTTTTACTTGCACACTATAAACGGAGATTTTCTTCGCGAAATTACTTCGCACAACAACCACTTGCATTCGGAAGTAAGCCAACCTCATCCATTAGATGGAAAATTGTCAATTTAACTACGACGTTCGTTTCATACCAGCCACCTTGACCAGCAGGATGATGTAACATGATTTTATTGCAGGCACACATAAATCAACATCAATGTCCATTAAAACGTGGCTAAGACGTAGGGGTGCTGGATAAACTCCTGACAAGTCGGCGACACACATACTATACTCGTTGTTAAAATGAACGGCAAATAATTTTTATGTAGGTACACAAGGCAAAGGATACTTAAAAGTATCTGCACATCCACAACCAGAGAACACTTACAATACATGTGTGACTGTGGTTTCCTATGACTCATTGAGAAGGGTTTCTACTTTCCTAGAGTGCATCTCCATATGTACATACGAGTATTGCGCCGAACACCTACCCCAAGCGTTGGTTCTTGATAGATGGAGCTACTATTTGTAGGTCAGCAGCAATTGAATCTTTTTCTCCTTTTTTCACACATTTTTATGGTAGGAGTGGAGGCGGGGATCTGTGTGTTATTGAATATGAAGTGTAAATCCTTCGAGCAGCAGGGGTCTGACATCGAACGTTGAGCAAGTAATATTTATGGCGGTGATGCTCTACTCTGCATTTTTATAGTCAACTAAAGTCAGGAGGTTAAACGAGGTTTTTTTTATGAGAGACAAGCCGGAAAATATGAAATATCGGAAGAGGGTGTTGTATGAAGATAAATTAGGCGATTCGAATGCGGGGATTAGGGGCGATATATTGCTTTCCACAAGCCAACGGAAGACACGTGTAGCCGGTTCGAGATCATTTGGAAGGTATTTTGTGGGATTTTCGGTTGATTAAACTGATTTTACTCAACCAATTGGTGGGCGATTCTAGGTAAATGTCACAACACAAGTGTCAAGAGTCTATCTGATGGTGAGCTTGGAGATCACTGGGGTGTGAAAAGTGACGGAAAAGAGAGTCCTCATCGCTAACAAGAGCACCGATCCTCCGATCCCCAGTTTAACCCCCAGATCTTACCAAGATCTGCCTTTTACTTCGAAAGAATTTTTGCTCATTCGTAAGTCCGCAATCTCCTTATATTGCTGATTCTAACGCCCTGACCATTTACATATTTAGTATCCGCTTCCGTGAACAGCCTTGACTCAAGCAGACTTGAGCCCTGACGGGACCCCGAGATACCCTCGTTGATTTAACCTGAAGAACTCATCGTCTGCCTCGACTTTTAATTACAGAGGAGGTCCTTGGTAAAAACATGCAGCCCTATTGTTTTATTCCCTGCGCTCAATAACCTATCAAAGTCCTAGAAACTAAATCCATAGGGAAGGCTCTAGCCATGAAAACTCAGAGTAGGAGTTCATAGGCAAGATGCATTCGATCGAATTTTGTACCCTGAATTTCGGATCGTGCTTCAAAAATTCAAGCAGAGACCGGTGACATCCTCAATAGGATATTGGGTAGCGTTTATTAAGTGTCGATGAAAGGTGAGTTTAGCTTTCAATTTCATTTGTTTGAAAATTTGGAGTGAAACCAACCCTGGTGTGAAACTTAATGGCATGGTTATGCCGAGGCTAGAGGTTGAATTTGAGTGTAACTTTTGCAGAGGTCTTGAGAAAGGCTACGGTTTCGCCAAACTCATCTGAATGCAAGTGACTTTATTGAAAAAAAATATACTAAGACTCCCTTCTGTGTTCCCACTCTTTTACACACACACAGAGGAATTTTGTACCTTCTGCATCAAGAAGTAGGATCACGTTTCGGTTGCTAAAAAAAAAAAAGAATCTTCAACCCAAATGGCGCAACTGCTTCACATTTTTTTCCTCTTCGATTTATTCACATTTGGCTACATATGTACATACATATGCATGTAGGAGCCATTCATTCCTTAAAAGAAAACTGAAGGGAAATAAGTAGAAGGAAATTCCATAATCCATACAAGACACACTCAGCGAGCAGAAATGAGCATTTCACATCTGTCATGTGTGACACCATCCAGCAAAAATGCCACATCCTTCTATTTGCCTCGGTTCCAACTCCTGTGATTCCAATATTATGGATGTCACATTACAATAATGAAAGCCATGACGAGCAGAGGAACGAGGAGGAGGAAAATCCTTAACGTAAGCGATTTAACACACACCCGCTGGCATTTAAATTGCAGCAGGACAGAGGAGTCTTTTATCCTCCTGCGTCATAGGTCCTTGAAAAAAGTTTCATCTTCCTCCTCTTGCCTGGATTTCTTTTACATCCATACTGCCTGTGTGGGTTTATTTTTTTGTTGGACTATAGCCCAACTTAGACTTTTGGTTGCTGCCACTGTTGATGCTATTAACATTCCTCCGAATGTTGGAACAAGGCCACGAGGCCAACGAAATTTTCTCCTCCCAGAAGGATTTCATTTCCTCGTTGCATGCAATGGATGGAACGGGAGGAAAGGTAACTAAGAGTACATACGCCAAAGGTAAAAGCCTTTCATGCATTGCATAGATTATTTGAAGAATTATGCATTTTAGGTAGAGAGTGGGTAATATAAATCTGCAATGAAGATACATTTTCAACCACCACACTCTGGACCGCCTCCCCCCCGACAGCAACCATCAGACGGTGAGTATGGATTCTGAAAAGGACGAAGTGTGATAAATCTGTGAGTGTGTCTCTGGGAAAACCACACTACACCGCACGCTACACCATCAGGTACATCAGACAAGCGTATAATTCGAAATCACTGTGTACGGTGGCAAGGACTGCGAGGACTATACTCCAGCTTGACTTTTTTTTTCCTTTTTCATCAATATGAGAGGAACTACTGCCGCCTGTAACTTCTCCGCCATCAACAGTGCGGAAAGTGTGAAAATTTACTGCCAGCAATTAAGAATGTATGCCCTACAATGCGAGAATACTCTCTGTCGATATCCTTTTTGCGGTAAAACACCTTTCACCCTGGGTGCCACAAAGGACTATCTCTCTATCTGTATGGGCTTCTCTTTACTTATGACGTTTACCTGTAGTAAGCAGACTAAAAGGATGTAGGACGACGATAGCAAGCTTTGTTCCTGGCAGTAATTAAAAAAAAAGGACGCACACACGCACGAGTATGTGTCTACGCATTGCATAGCTGCGGTTTAATTTATGCGCTTGCAATGTTCTTTGTCAGACGTTTCAACTCCAATTTGTGGTCGATTTTGGTGGCAGGACATTTGGTGTTGAAATTTCACTGACACGCAACTAACACCGCAAACATTTGGCACACATTATGTGCGGGGAGGATTATTTTTTAAATCAATACGAGCGCGTGGAAAGGATAATGCTCTCTAATCCCAGCCAGTCGTCATTAGCCGATTTAACTGCGTAGAAGAAGCGACAAACTTAATAAGATCCACATCCTTGTGATTGTCGTCGTGATGCTCAAGGTCTATCTCCAGCACTCAGTCGATATCTTAATTAAATCAAACAGCGAATGGATGAAATAAAAAGGAAATAAGGTTAAAGGGACACTGAAAAACACACACACACAGAGAGACTCACAGTGAGACAGATGGAGAGACGTGGAGAAAATTTAATTAAATAAGTTCCTCACACAGGAAATCCATTCGATGCCAGAGTGTAGTTTTCCGTCTTTTTTCGAGATAAAAAATTTAAATCAGTTACTCTATCCGGATTAAGGACTAAAGGGGCAGAGGCATGAAGAGAAAAATAGGAGCCTCCTTGCCCAAATCGAACTCGATTTAAACTTTCACCGAGTTAATCCATCAGTCGTTCCCATAACACTCACGGAGTATCCTTTTCGTTTAAATATTTCAATTGGATTCTTTCCAACTCTCCCTAGCTTCATCAGGACGTGTATATGTGTGTGTAGCTGGGTTAGTGGCAATTTAATTTGAAGGTCAACAGTAGTCTACACTACGTGTGGCATGTCCTTTTGTTTCTGTTTTTTTTTTTTGTGAATTTTCTCACCACTACCTTTTGGTTTTTATGTATCTCAATGTGAATGTAATGAGTTTTCAAGTTTATACCTTCGATGCAAAGGTAAAACGAAGTGTGTCCCTGGCGATAGAGAAAATCCTTAGTAGTGTTCATAGTTGATTTTTCAGTTTTTCCAAAACCACCGGATGTGGATTTTAACATTTTATGAAGATTTTAGCTATAAGTTCTTGGATTTTCCAGGATCCTTGAAAGTATCGTTTGGGGGTTTTTCAAATATTTATATGGTAATGTCCCCAAGGACACGATATATGAATGAAGTTTCATGTGGACTTTGTGAATCCATAGCTTCGATGGAAGGACGAATCGTATGTTTAAGGATTTGAATGTTGATGTTACATGGTCCTATTGGGGTTTGTAAACGTTCCCTGACCAGCAGTGAACTCTTAAACAGACATTGTAGGTGGTAACATACATTTCCAGAGTAGAAGAGGGATCCGTCGTGCAAATTCGAAATTGGGATCGCGTCTATCGTTGGTTTATCGACAATGTTGTTGCAATGCAAGGTGTCAATCACAGGCCTTTTCACACTATCTCAGAGTGAAGTTGAGAACTTTAAGAATCTTGTCATTGGACGGCTAAGATCCTAAAAACACCAAAGAGTTTTGCCTGATTCTTCAAAAACAAAAACCTTTTCCAACTAAATTTATGAAACCAGCAGAATGTAATTAACAATTTGCTGCCATAGGCCATGATTCATAAATGGGCCACGAATGATCGCTCAAAAAGGTGGGTTGACGAGGCAAAGTGCAAAGAAGCCAAAATGGCGATAAAAGTGTCTGCTGACTGCGTTAAGAGAGAATTTCTAACTCTTCTTTTCTTCTATCCACTGGGCATGGAAACTTCAGATTTGGTGGAAGATGATAACTTCAGACTATGCCTTGAGAATGTGGAAGCCGCTGTCTCCATATACTGTGCCAATTTTCAGCTTTGGTTGGCAGACAATTTTTTGCCGACTCCGAACGGCGAATTGCGAAGCTTTTCATGACTAGGACGGAGGTTTGTCATTCCCCGACGAGAGATGGTGCCGCGAAAATGTTCGATGGACATGGCTGGGGCTTGAACCCGCACAGCAGTCCAACGCACTGACCACTGAGCCACGGCGACCAGTAAATGGATTGAAACTCATAGAATAGATAAAATTTCAGTCAAACAGTTGTCAATGAAGACACAAGGAATCAAGGTTAAGCATGAAGTGCGAAGATATTGAGAGAAAATCCTAGACTAAGATTCTGAGTCACCTCGTGGAATAGACTGACATGTAGAATAGACTGCTTTATCTTAAGGCTCAGGTCTTAAAAAACCTTGGCGTCATTGTTAATATACAAAGAATATACACTAGCCTCCTTCCTAGATATAGGGGGAGCCTTTAAAACGTACACACTGAACCTATTCATGAATCTCTGATCGAGCTGGGCATGGGGGAATTTATTAGACAATGGATAGTCTTCATGCTCAGAACAAGGATCATTCAGGCAACACTGGGTAACAGTCACTTAACCAAATTCGCCCACAGAGAAACGCCACAGGGTGGCGTCATTTCGCCTCGACTCTGGCTAATGGCTATGAACAAAATTCTCGTAAGACTAGACAGAGAAAGAGTCAAGGTGGTCGCGTATGCAGACGACGTGGTAATTCTAGTGTCAGGGGTGTTTCCTGAAATCATGGAGGCAGCTCTAGACAAGGTAAACCCCTGGACCACAGGGTGTGGCCGGTGTAAACCCGAGCATAACTGAACTGATTCTATTCACTACCAAAACCAAAATACCTGACTTTACACTTCCCCGTCTTGATGGTCTACCACTCATACTATCCTCCAGCGCTAGGTATCTGGGTATCATGCTTGACCCAAAGCTTAACTGGAAGCAAAACATTGAACACAGAGTAAAGAAGGCATGTGTAGCCTTCTATGCCTGCAGTAAAACCTTTGGAAAGAAGTGGGGACTTCAAACAAAGATGACCTTGCGGATGTACACAGCTGTAGTGCGTGCGATTCTCATCTCGCTAGTATGGTGGCCTGCGCTGAGCAAGGGCTACAACCTTACAAAAATTAAAAGGCTCCAAAGAACAGCGAGTATAGGCACCACGGGAGCATTGATGTCGGCCACAACGAATGCCCTTGCTGTGCTCCTACATCTTTTGCCTCTAGACTTACACACAAAAACCACCGCAGTATGCAGCGCAGTCATACTTAAAGAACCTGGGTGCTGGACCGCACGGCCCTATGGCCACAGCAACATATTGGACTCACTACCAAACGGCATGTTCACGTTTCCAACTTAACTTTAGGAAAAACTTCGACGTGGGATTCCCCACCAGAGCACAGTGGAAGATAAACGAAGTGGCGAAGAACTTCGATACGGTCATCTACACGAACGGATCAAAGATGAGCTGCTGTGCGGGGGCCGGTGTCTACTCGGAATCACTAAAAATAGCAAAATCATACCGCCTGCCGGATTTCGCCAGCGTCTTCGAGGGGGAACTACTGGCAATCCGAGAGGCTTGTACGCAACTCGGGCGTGAGAGATCACACAAACAAATCATTGCTATTCTCATAGATAACCAAGCCGCTTTCAAGGCCATTGACGCAACTACCATATCTTCCAAACTAGTGCTAGAGTGCCGGAACGAGCTTGCCCGCTTGGGCGAACAGTTCATGGTCACACTGCTCTGGGTTCCACTTCACAGCGACAAACATAACAGGAAGCGGGCTTGCAGACGAGCTGGCCAGGCAGGGGTCAGCTCTACACGGCTCACTCGCGGCAAAGGTTCACACCCCGCTAGAAGTGGTTAAGGGACAAATCCACTCACACTTCCTGCAGAAGGCCAACATCCAATAGAGGGATTTAACCAACTGCGCCATATCAAGGAAGATATGGCCGACCTACGATACGACTAGAACAAGAAATCTCCTAAGCAGAACCCCCCTAGATATTGCCAGAATAACGGCAATAATCACGGGGTATTGGCCAACGGGAGACCATGCAGCCAAACTAGGTATTCCATACAATCCCCACTGCCACAGCTGCGGTAATGAAAATTAGAGGGAAACTCTCGTCCACTTCCTCTGCAAATGTCCGGCACTTGCAAGGGCCAGATTGCGTGCACTGAACCAATCATTCTTCGACCTCAGCGACATCTCGGATAAAAGGATTCAAGATCTAGTTCGATTTCTAAACTTCACATGTTGAATCTAGGCACTCCCGCCTATCTCAAGCATTTTCAACAACAGACATTATCAACCAGTTCACACGAGTCGTGGTAACAAAAAGGCACATCCTAGTGCTAATTGGGTTCAGCCGAACCTCTACCTACACCTTTCACTGTAGAAGTCTTCTTCAGTTCTAGCTGATTCTGTCAATCCCCTGAGTAGTTCTGAATTAGTGGAAGATCTTGTGGTATCGCAACAGACGTCTGAATTGTGTCGAAGAATTACTTTCGTCCGTCCACTTCATACACAAGTTAATAAATCGTTTTACAAAGTCGCCTACTTCCTACTTTTGCTAAACTATGTCGAAGAACTTTTGTCCTCTTTTATGCAAATCGTCTAATTCGTACACCATCTTTTCCACTTTCTCTTCCTCATTCGAATAAGTCCTTCACCGCCAAAACGGATCAATTTGCCCCTTTTGCATAAATTATTCACTTCCTACACCACCAACTACAGAAGAAAGTTATCCCCTTCGTATAGGCCTAGTCAAGTAGATGTCCCTTTACCATCGACTGACCCTGAGAACCTCTTTAATTTTTTTTTCTTCAACTAACAAGATCAATAAAGAATAAAAGTCATCAATAATCGAAAAACAATTCCTCGTTCCCAGAACTCTTCACTGTGATTAATACCGTTGCCATTTATCCAAATCGTGATGAAAAATTTTCATTCTTAAATTTATGTCGAGGTAATTTGAATATTTCCTGGCAAATACACTTATTAGCCAAGGAATTGTAAATATCCTCGCAACGCAGCACATCCGCACAGTATCGTCGTCCCATAAACACCATCACCATTATAAATCCATTCGCGAAGAACCCTCCCCAAGGATTCTATCGCTGCGTATGCCAGTTTTTGTTTGCACGAAAGAAATAGAACCTCCGCTCCGCTCCGCTGATGAACGTTGGTAATTTATTTTCCCCGATTTCAATGTCGTCGGCTGACGTCAGCGGGGGAAAATAATAAAAAAAAAAAAGAAGAAAAATCCAACGAAGGCGTAAACATCCTTAAAGCAAAAACGAGCGTACGATGCAACATCATCCTTATTCGTCCTTTTTCCTATTCGTATTCGTATCTCATGAATATTTTTCGTTGAAGGAACGGACGGGCAGAGGGCGGATTGAACGCTAGGCTAGGTCGATACTTGACAAATTCACCCCCGTTTAGCGGGGTGAATTGCTCCTCAGGATTGTCTGGAGAGATAAAGTTTTTTGTTGTTGCTTTCTTTTACTTTTTTTTGTCTTAACTGCGCGATAATTTTTCACTGCAAGCGCTGCGATTTGTTTTACAGTTTTCATATTGTCATCAATGAAATTCAATTGAAATTGCTTCCGAACACGATGACAAACACAACACAACACAAGCACCAGTCGACACTCTCCGGCAGGGTTCAATTAACGTGTCAACTTTCAATTAAAAATCAATTCGGGGGACGTGTCACAAGTGGGCGGTGATAATTTTATGTAACGCACCGCCTATGGATTACCTTGGTGAAAATTACACCACACAAGTTGTGTGCTTAGGCATTAATTGCGAAGCGATAGCGCACTCCACACTGCCGCCAGGCAATGTGTCCTGACAAATCAATAAATCAATTAATTTGTAATTAATTACGTTTCGAGACTGTTGACCCACACTAACACTGGGTAAACACAGAAGAGTGCATTTGGACAGGCAAACACGGTGCGATATTGTTCAGTAATGGCGAGGCTTATGGGAAGGGATAATGGAAGTGATAAGGTATGCATGTCCTTTGTTTCGCGATGAATAATGATTGGAAATAACAAAGTTTTGTTGGATAAACATCCAGGCAGCTGTAATTAGTTGCGAGAGTGCGTGTTTACATAGGACGCTGCGTGTGTTCTAAAGTGTCACGATGTTTTCCTGACTACAGTAGAAGCTGAGGCAACAAAGAACCCCTATGACACCTACTATGCGAATGTCTTGAACTACCCACTATAAGATTGAGTGCTCTTAGTAGAAGCTTCTTCCATGCTCTGAGGGCATGACCTTCAAGTCACTGATTTCAAGAAACTCCTAAGAATCCTAGGAGTCATTTCCAAAGTCTTCTTCTTTTGCACTTTTCCTCTCTTCGCAGTTCCTCTTGGATTCGATGCGATCCCAGCCGGCAGTTTCTTGCCAGTTCATCGGCTGCCTCATTTTCCTCTGACAGCCAACCACCGATTAAAGATTTGGGTTCAGATCTGTCTCGAGTTGTGCAAACACCCTTAAACAGATAGCGACTCACAGGAAAATCATGAGCTTTGACTCAAAGCTTTTTTGCAGCTGCCTAAGTACCATGAAGCAGGCACCTATTCCATTACCATCTATTGGGTCCCAGGAAGTGTATGCAGCGCAACAAGACTGCGAATTAGTTCATCGGACAAGGGTTTGAATCAGCAAGGTGTCTGTCGGCTGCATCAGAAGAGAAGTTGTAAGGCTGCTGTCAATTTATACGATTGTGTAGAAAAAAAGAATCGGACCGAACCCATTGGCATTGAAAAGATTATGACCAACGAGTGACAAACTACGGACCAGTAAACGCCTAAAAAGACAGGAAATCCATGTCGAGGCGGATTGTTGATTTGTCACGAACAGCTCTGACATCACGAAATTATGCTAGGATCTGCCTAAGAATATATGTGCGACTCCTCATTAGAGACTATCTCATTCGTTTTAGAGTTGCCTGTGTGTCATAAGAGCTTGTACTCAAGTTTCAGAATTTAGAATCTCTACTTTATACTTTGTTTATCGCCAGATAGGTATGAGGCCCCACAGAGCCTACTTTTGGTTACTAATATTCAGTCCTCGAAAAAAGAGACAAATGCTCTGTTCAGCTTCAGAGAAACCCAGTCTTGTTTCTAGCTTACGTCATTGTCAACGCATTGCCTCTGGAAGAATTCTTACTCTTCAAATGCCCATCGGCCAGTCTAATTGCTCTCAACTTTTCCCTAATGTCATACTTCAGACACAACACTCTTTCCCGTTTCATAAACTTATGTTTCCCCATCTGAAATTTTAATTCCTGGTCGCAACCTATTATGAGTTTTCTCAAAGCCCCGCGTGTACATGTTATTACAATGGAAATGGTCTAGCAATTCCCACAACCATTCGTAAATTACACCTTTTTGGACGAATGCGAGTTCTGTTTAACCCCAATTCGAAGTCTCACGATCTCGGTGAAAAAAAGGCACGAACTAGCAATTCCAATACGCCTTTTCTTATGACGATGAACGACACGAACTAGATGTCCATGATGTGTTATTTTGGATCTCGAACTTTCGATTTCGATGTGGTTTGGCAGCACATACCCACCACCACCGATACATTGAACCTATTGATAGGTTCGCATCGCATGCTAGGTTATATGTTACCTCATTTCCATTTGCATCCATTCCACGCCTCCTTAATCACTAGCAGTCGAAACGTTACTACGTCTGTCGACGACGACGACTATGACGCCGTTAAATGAAAATTTCACTCACAGAGTCGGCATGTTTCGCACTGAAACGATGAAAATGAATTTTTCACAACGAAATCATACCCTCTTATGTGATTATATTATTTTCTTTGACTTTTCCCAACTGTTTTGTGGGTTTTTTTCTTTATTTTTTCTTCCACTTCTGCCATTGTTTGCATGGAAAATAGAATCCAAAATGATTATGAGAGCTCGCATGCGAAAACAAGTGCGCGAAGGCAAGACAATAACAGTCGCAGATGTTGCATAAGACATAATATGCCGACTTGAATCAATAATTTCCCTCTTGTGCGGAAAATTCATCATAAAATGTTATTTATTCATTTATGACGGAGAACACATCGGTTTGCGAGTCTAATTAGATCCTTAGGACATGGATTTGCAAAGATGGATGGTGATCTTATTTACTTTTCGTGTGAATAATTTATGCAGTCATTTTCGTCATGTCATTTGTTCAGTTTTCCTTTATTTTGTTTATTATTTCTTCAGTAAACATTATTCGTTCAGTGTTTTCAATGCGTCCTTTACATCGTTATTTTTGGAAAACTCTACGCTTTTTTGTCTTACCGAACTAATACCCCGAGAAGCTGCTTTTCAAAAGCAGAATCTTTTCCATTTGGAATTTGAGAAAATAATAGTTCAAAATTCGCGCGACTAGCGTGTGACTGGAGTCTGACTGGCGTTTTACTGGCGTCGGACCAGCATCGGACTGGCGTCAGACCAGGGTCGGACTGTCGTCGGACCAGCGTCGGACTGGCGTCGGACCAGCGTCGGACCGGCGTCGGACCAGCGTCGAACTGCCGTCGGAGCGGCGTCGCACCAGCGTCGGGCTGGCGCCGGACCGACGTTGTACCAGCGTCGGACCAGCGTCGAACTGCCGTCGGAGCGTCGTACCGGCGTCGGACTGGCGTCGGACCGGCCTTGGACTGGCGTCGGACCGGCGTCGTACCAGCGTCGGACCGACGTCGTACCAGCCTCGGACCAGCGTCGGACTGGCGTCGGACCAGCGTCGGACCAGTGTCGTATCGGCGTCGGACCAGCGTCGGACCGGCGTGGGACCGACGTCGTACCAGCGTCGGACTGGCGTCGTACCAGCGTCGGACCGGCGTCAGACTAGCGTCGTCATAATAGCATTTTATGCCTTAATATGAAAAAAAGAACATAGCGAATTTTATTTGATTCTTATGCATATCACAATGACTTGGATCCTCAGGTGTCAAAGGGAATCAAAAGATGACTAAGCTGCGCTCAGTCTCTCAGTTTTTGAGTCGTGAACCATTCTTGGACCAAGGTAGAGGTGAATGGTGAGGACATGATCGATAAGTGGGCCTCGAATGAATACCAATGAATGAGGACTATCGTGGCTCAATGCAAACAGATATGAGGGACTTTCAAAGCGTTGTCCACAGAATGCGGAAACTTCATATACCTGAAGAGGATACTTGCAGACTGTGTCTAAAAGACAAGAAGACAGCTCTAGGAGTGTCCAATACTGGCTAGCAAAAGAAAATATATTCGGCTGCCAACGGGTTCCAATCGTTGATACGATGAATCGAGGTCAGAGGAAAACTGCGAAGAAATCCGAAGGGCATAAAACGACTTATGGAAGAGAGACGAAAAGGCACCGAATGAGGTGATCTGGGTAATGGTCCTTTGGAGACTTTGAACACTAACTTTGAAAAGGTAGACATTGTTGGAAAGTAAGTTCTGCCCATCACATCGGGAAACTGAGTCAAGCTGAAAAATATGATAGTGGAACTTAACATCGTAGCCTTTTGTGACAGATTTTCTGCATGAAAGTTGCCCTGTCGTCTTGTTAGCGATGAAAAACACTTTTTCCTCCTAAGTACACAAATAAAATTTAATGCAATGTTTTCCCTCCGATTACCTGCAAAAGCAAGTGACAGTCTCCTCGACATCCAGTGGTAGAGTTAATTGTGCCGCATGCCTGGGTACTGCTCTGCCGGGTATATTCCTTGATCGACTGTTCGCCGCAGATGATGTTGACGATGAAGTAGCAACTGGAGTTGTTGGTGTTGAATCCGAATCCAATGGAACCGCAGAGTAACGCACTAGAATTGCCCGACTGACCCGATTGCTGCCGGTCAGATTCGATATGGCCCACATCATTTTCACTCACACAATTCAACACGCGACGGGTTGTACAAAAGAATCCTTGAAGGATCAACACAGATTCAATGGGTTATCAGGAAAAAAAACGCGCCGCGTCTTTTCACTCACGTCAAGAGTTACTTATGAACTGGGATTCCAATTCGAGAGCGTAATGCAATTGAGGTTTATGTCGAGCGAAGCTTCACCAATGTTCCTTTTGCCCGAGAGAGGTAGTGGAGGGTCTGTGTGTAAGTGATAGACAAGAGGGTTAAATCTCACAGCCGGTTGGATTTTGTATTCATTTCCATTCTACCACTGCAATTCGCATGGACACTAATTAAATTAAATGTCAAGGATTCTTATTTTTTTCTATTTATCTCTTGAGTGGGTGACGGAAAGAAACAAATAAAAAGCAACCCCACCCCCTCTCGTAGCGAATTGACAACAAAACTGAAGCGACAATTGGAAAACGGAAGAAACTATTGATTCGAGAGAAACCCTTTCAATTTGGTATAAGGCAAGGGGTTTGGCATTCACGCAGAAAATCAGAAAATTGAATAAAAAAAACTGTTGGGATATTATGGAGTCGTTATTAGCAGACAAGAATTGCATAAACTGGTGGCATATGTGTGGGAAGCGCAATTGCAGAAAGGGTAGCCGGTGAAAATGTTACAATTGGCTTTGAAATTAATTCAGCGAAATGGAAATTATTTGTCTTTCCTTTGGATTTTGTTCACTACGATGAGCTTCATTTGTGCGATGCAAGAAATGTTTTTGTAGACAGAGCCCACTTTAATGGAGACTTAGTGCATGTAACCTAGACGATGATAGCCGAAACTTTCATCCGGCTGATCAAATCGAAGTGAGGACAACAACATCTAAGCTAGAATCCGGCAAAGCTGATTCGGGAGCATTGAGACGGAAGCAGCCAAGATAGGTTTAACGAGCTCCTTTGGACTAAGAAGACAATTCAGTAGCAAAGCCCTCACTTGAACTAAAGTGCTTCAGGCGACCCTCTTTTCATCACAGGCCTGCTTTATGGTGCAGAGGCTTAAATATTGTCAAGAGTAGATGGGTACAGTTTGTGTAGGGTGTACAGCAGGATGAAAGATTTCAAATACAACGACTACCATGTAGATGTAGAGCGGATGCACACCAGCGTGCGGTCGTGAGGATTTTTGAACAGACGGCATAGTAGAGAAAAAACGCGGCTCAGGTGGTGCCCGCAAATGGAAAGAGGCCTCAAACAACTTGGCTTTGGAAACTGGAGGGAGCTAGCTAACGATCAAAGTGGTGGAAGACACTAGTTTTTTAGGGCCTGCTGTACCCTGGACCGTTACTATAAGGAAGCAGAAAGATAAATTAGGTGCTTATAGCGAAATTTTCAAATATGTATCTTTAAAAGATTCCGGAGTGTATAGCAATGAGCCCATTATGATGTCTAGTCGCTTCATGAGAGCATTGCTTTATCAACCCTTCTCGACTCGGCCTAAACTTTTTCTGCCTTAGTGAGGAAGAAAAGTCTCCTTCCTGAAGATACCAGTCCCTCTTCGAAGCGTCTTTGCAAACCTGTCAATTTACTTAATAACATCTCAAACTGTTAAACGCTGGACCACATTGGCAGCCATCCTCGAAACGAAAGTCGTGTCAAACTCCTTCGCTCCGAGTGTGATGACATGAAAATTTCTCTCAATTATTAACCACAGCCGAGTAAAATGGACGACCAATTTGTTAAAACGCATAAATATCGCTCAAAAAAAAATGTAATAAATTATTCGCCTCCATTACGTCAAAGCTCTGCTCTCACTCTCCTTTCTGCACCATGAATGTTTATAAATAGTTCATCGAAACAACGCCAGTGAATAACAAACAAATAAATTATTTTCATTCCTTTCTCCTTCATTTCCCCCCAAAAAAAGGCGAAAAAAAAAATATTAATCGATAAAACGGATAACCCACAGAGACAGTCCACCCGATGGTGAGGCTTTCCTTGCAAAAGAAAAGTGAATTAGTAGGTGCCCCCGTCTAGAAAATTTTTACCGAGAAAAACAATTAACCCGACCAAGAGTCAGTGAATTTCTGCACAAGTGCACTTGAGAGCGAGATAGCTGTATGCAATGCGCTCTTGTCCCATTCAAATGACCGATAATAGGATCACCAAAGCCATCATCATTATCAATGCAACCAATTAAAAAATAAGAAACTTACCCCATAAGCCAGTCGACAGTGTCGCGTAAATATTCCGGTATACGCTCCAGTTTGACAGATGTCCAGGGATTCGATGTCGCAAAACGATCCAAATTAAAATTGTTCACAAATTGATCACTTTTTTACACTTTTTTTTTGTCCACACAAAGAAAAGAACGAACACACTTCACAAAATCGAAATCCTTTCAGTTTTTTTTTTTCCTCTCCACTTTTGACAAGGACGTATGTTTTGACAAATGACAGTTGATTTCTAATTAGTTTCCCCCGTGAAAATTCGATACACTTGTTTGTTGTTCCTATTTTTTCGTCGCCGTTTTCTTTGTTTCTTCCTTTGCAGACGAGAGAAGGGAAATTTTTAAAAACAAAACAGAGCAAAATACAAAAAAAAAAGATTAACTCGACGCAGCGCTATTTATCCCTTTCTAATGCACATGAACTCAGCTGATTAGGAGAACAAAAAGAAAAACAACAACAATCTCTCCAGTAGAAAAATTGTCTGTGCTCAGTCCACTGTGAAACCGGCGAAAAGAAACAGATTTCAACTGAGACGTGGTCTTATTATGATCGGCGAACACAAAAATTCCGTGACAGATTACCGATGAATTTGCACATTTGTGCAACCGCGGAGAAAAACAAATTTATTTCATTTGACACTTGATAAACCGTCAATCTGAATGTTTCCCCCTCACTCTCTCCACTTATTCACTTTCCATTTGCATACTGGCAAAGGAAACACTTGCTCGTCTCCCTCTTTCACATGGGAGATTTTCTTTTCACACACACACGCTGAGAGACACTTCGTTTTCTTTTTTTTTTTTTTACCGAGAATTGGAGAGATATTGAGGACTGAGGGCACCAAGAGTCACAAATTCACTTTTTTCCAATCGATTTGCTGTGCGAAATTTCTACCTTTCGTAGTAGTTTTACACTTTACTTTTCTTATTTTGACTTAATGACACTATTTTGGGTTATAATTTCTCTGGGAAAACCCGATAAGAAATTTTGGTTGCAACTCGCAGCCGCAGATACCGTGGTCGACGACGTTTTCTCTTGCGATCCACAAAAACTGCAGCACCTGAGTCCAGAAGAATCCCGTTTTCTATGATTTCTTACAAGTTGTTAGAGTGAGAAAAAATGAATAAACGAAATAGAAGACTACATTACGCGGGGAATCCGTGGCGTTGTCTCGTTTGCTCCAAGTGCTCAGATTCGAATTGGATTTGTTTGCAGAAACGTATGATTTTTAGTTTCGTATTTGTTATGGTTTGCAGACGGGAAATGTTTGTTTTTGTCAAAATTGATGGAAATACACTTTAAGATGTCGATTTATATTCGAAAGTGAGAGCTCTCACACAATTCTTGTGCACTTTCTTCATCTCAGGTCTGTGAGATGTCTACTTTTATTCAATCGAACTGCCTTATCTGTATCCAGCTTCATAACATTCCTCCCAATTCAGCCGTTACAGTAGAATTATAAGACCCCCCGAATTGATTTCACATCATAAATCTTCATTCCATGCAAAGGCAATGAGTAAAACTTAAATTAAATTCTTATTTGCCCTTTAATTTACCCCAGAATCTACAAATTGGTGCAAACTCTCCAAATCCAAGTAGTTACACCTTACCAACCTGATTGATAAGAATCCCTCTTCAATGCCATTCATTCCCCATGCCAACTTTGACACATTATTTTAGCCGGGGTTGTTGTGTTTTCTGCACTCCGATTTTTCAGTATTTTTTCACGAAAAGTTTTCAACTAAATATAAAATATCTTTATAAAGGAAATAGAAATGTTACTCCTACGAACGATATTGGGTTTTGTATTGGTGGTCGTCGCCTGCTTGGTGATTACAGACGCACAAAGTAAAGTGAAGGTAAGTTATAAAGGGTTTTGGGTTGTGGTTGGTGGGGCCACGTCACTTAATGAAATGTGTTTGTAGCAAATTGATAACGATTCTCTTGGCAGAGAATTGTGGGAAAAGTTTGCTAATTTGTTTGCTGTAGATGAACTGGGTCGTTGTGCGTAAATCGCGGTGACAATGATCTACACATTATGCAGGAAGCTCGCTGAAAGAAGTCTCCACTGATATGAAAATACCAATGTCAATTATTGCTTCTGATTGTAAAAAATCACGACTATCCCACAAAGTAGAACGATTTTTCTTTTATAAAATTGGTATCTTGGCCACAGTGGTTAAAGACGTCGGTCGTACTTGCTTTGGCAACGTATAATTATGAAGAGGACATCTACTAATTTGCCCACATTCCCCTTTTTTTTTATTTCAGGCTGGTCTAACGCTCTCGGAGAAAGTGCAGAATCTCCTCGACATGAACACGAAAAAATCCCTGCTTCGTTTCAACGGGCCAAAGTTCCGCGAATACGTGAAACAATCTCCTCGTAACTATTCTGTAATTGTAATGCTAACCGCTTTGGCACCGTCGAGACAGTGTCAAATCTGCCGTCATGCCCACGATGAATTCAATATCGTTGCAAATTCTTATCACTATTCACCAATCTACTCGAATAAACTTTTCTTTGCAATGGTCGACTTCGACGATGGGTCCGATGTGTTCCAGATGCTTCGACTAAATACAGCGCCGGTGTTTATGCATTTCCCTGCCAAGGGTAAGCCAAAAGGAGCCGATACCATGGATATTCATCGAGTTGGATTTGCAGCTGAATCAATTGCTAAATTTGTTCACGAACGCACGGACATTCAGATTCGTGTATTCCGACCACCAAACTACTCGGGAACGGTAGCTGTTATTACGTTAGCTGCGTTGTTGGGTGCTTTCTTGTATCTTCGTCGAAATAACTTGGAGTTCCTTTACAATAAGCAGCTATGGGGATCATTGGCGGTACTTTTCTGTTTCGCCATGATTTCTGGACAAATGTGGAATCATATTCGTAGCCCACCATTGGTGCATAAGAGTCAGAATGGTGGTGTTGCGTATATTCATGGTTCATCGCAAGGGCAGCTGGTCATTGAGACCTACATCGTGATGTTCCTAAGTAAGACACATCAATTCCTTTCCAAATTCATTGGCCCTAACTTTTGATTGTTTGTTTCAGATGCAATGATTGTCCTGGGAATGATTTTACTGACTGAATCGGGTTGGCAAACTGATATGCGTAAGGGGCGCATTATGGCAATTGCTGGACTAATTCTCGTGGCATTGTTTTTCTCATTCCTGCTCTCTGTGTTCCGGTCAAAAGCTCAAGGCTATCCCTATAGGTAAAGGTGACATACTTTTCGAATTCAAATTGTAATCCGCATTCCGATTCTTTACAGCTTCCTGTTCAAATAAAGGAGATCTCTGGTGTGAACTTCATTTCATCACGATGATACCGATTTCGTGTTTCTTTTGTCCACACGTTCACAATTGTTTTTTTCTTTTGTAAAGATCAGTTTTTGAAATAAAAAAAGAGGAACTGAAGCAATTCAAGATCTTTTGCCCTTTAAAAGTGTGGGCTCTGCTAAGCGAGCTAACACAAGCTCAAATATCTGCAGCATCAGCCTTTTGAAAAACCATAATCCACCGTTAAGAGTGAGCTACGAATGGACTCGTCTCCAGTTTGCTCCTTGCCTGCTGAAACGCTGACACTTTCACCTGAAATATACTACAGATCCATTAAGTGTTGAGAATATTACCAAATCGTTGACTTCCGTTGAAAACCAGCGGTGTTACGTCATGACAGACAACTTCGCTATTGCATTTTAAGTTCTTAGCGCGCGTCATGTCGTTAAAAATACACGTACTCGTGCCTCTTCGATAACCCCAACTGCTAGTTGGTCTCATCGCTTTCAACTTGACCTCACTGATCTCGTCTTATTTTATACATAAACTCTTTGCAATGTTTGTTTATTACAGTCTTAAACAACGGAAATTAAATTGATTTGAACGTTCGACAGCTGAGCAGTTACAACTAAGTTTAAGTGCAGAAGGAAAGGTTTTCCGTTTAATGTCAAAAATACAACCCGGGCAGAAAAAATAACTTATTTACACAAAAATCACGTTCGCCATCAGTTGAGTGAAACCCTCGAAATGGAATGCCAATTGCCTTTGAAATGCGACATTTGCTTGTTCATCTACAAGATGTAAGGATATATAGCGTAACGTCCCTTGGGATAGTTTTTGAAAGTCTCATTGTACCATTTGTGTGTTAGCCAGGCATTTTGCGTCTACAAAATAGAAAACATCTCAGCACACTTTTCATTTTTCCCCTTGTTAATATACTCGTACCTGATTGGCAATGACCCAAACCAAAATATACGTCCAAGTATTACATGTCGGAATGATTCCAGAAATCGCAAAATACATTGCAACTTCGAAGAACATATGCGGCGATGAGACAAACTCAAAGAATCCACCTTGTGGCAACAGATGGCTCTCGGTGACTTTATTCCCTGAGGCATCCTTGCGCAAGTTGATCAGAATCATATTCGATTTGTACTGCTGCGTCCAGCAAAAGTGAAATATAAAACAACAGATGTACTGCATGAGAGTGATTCTTGCAAAAGAAAACGGCGATGGTGTTGTTCCTGGAATAAAAAAACGCCATGAAATATACACAAAATTTCTTCGAACCCAAACTTACCTCTAACAAAGCCCTCAGTGTTGGCTAGCACAGCAACCACGGCACCAAAGTAATGCAAAAATCCAACAATATAGTGACTCAGATTTATTTTATTTTTCGTAGAGAATATTTGAATGAAATTCGACTCATAGAAACGACGTACACACTGCATTGTAAGTAAAACCATTGCCACAAATCCAGAAGTCGAATTGACCATTACCCTGCGACCCTTGCCACCAGCAACGAAATCTAGAAAGTCTATGACGCAATCTGGTGCCGAACTGCCAGTTATGAAACCTTTAAGTGTGAGGCTGAGTCCTAGTACTGACCAAACGAAGGCGAACACATAAAAGTGACTAAAACACGCTTTGGGTACCTCCAGCTTCCCAATGAGACCATTCTGCACTCCTTTGTAACTGTGTTTGCCATAGCGAAAGAATTGGGCGATGAAAGCCGGCAGATAAGGCTCTATGCTGATAACCATTACACCCATGAACAGCATAACCAGCGTGAAGTTTATAAACACATAGTTGATTAAGTTTATTTGATATTTTTCTATCAATTCTCGGATAAACTGCAGCGGTTCCAGCAACATTTTTCTAATGTTTTCACTCACGAATCAGGGTAAAGAATAAATAACTTAAGTGAAAGCTGAAGACAGCAACCAGGCAGTAAGCTGACTCCGATTACCTGGCTTCGTCAGTTTTTGGACTCTGATTATCAGAGATAAATGAGGGGAAGCGTAAAAACTCAGATTGGAATTTGGTCGAGCTAGTCATTCGCTCTTCTCTGAAATTGTACACCTGCGAATACGTGAGAGAAATGACAACAACTTACTGAACGGGTGAAGGGGTGAAGAAAATTGACAGAAACTGAACATGCATGTGTTTTTGATAAGAATATTCTACACACACACACATACACAACACACCAACATTTGTTTTTGGGATTTCTTGGTTGAAAAGAAATGTGTTCATCGCTGGCTGAACGATTGAATGCTTACTCCCAGCTTGCATAAGGGACAATTTGTAAAATATGTAAATAATCGAAAATTTATTGGCTATTGCTGATAGATAGCGTAAACTCAACGTCTTCACCATAGATTTCCTGCAAACATTTAAGACGCCTTATTAAATAATTATCACGACTTAACTTGAGATTTTCCTGAAATCGGAAAATATGAAATACGCCTTCACTTTTAGATTCAATTTTCTTAATAATCTTGTGTTAAGAAGACTCTTTCGATAAGATATCGCCTTCGGGGGCTTGATTAATTTCGTAAGACATTAAATTAGCAAAAACAACAGAGGCCGGGTCTTTAGCCTTCTCCCGAGTGCCTACTGCACTCCAGTTGTCCCCCGACAAAACTGAAAATAGTTCCACCATCCATTGACTCTATATTCTCAGACATTTCAATTTTCTGTCATGACATTAAAAACAAACGTTCTCTAGTCCGCGTAATGACCCTGAGCCTGACCCTTTGTTGGAAACAGTGCACACATACACATCGCCATCAACTTGTTCTCAATGCTAATTTATGCATATAAGCGTGTGTTTATTAACAGTAAAAAAAATTATATAAATTTTAATGTACATATGTCATAAGTTCAAGGACAAAAAGCAAAGTTCGTAGAAAATGCAAAAAGTCTGCCATCAGTTAGTTAAATTGTAATCTTTTATCTAAATGTGATGTATAAGGTTATGAAAGATAAAATGATTAAAAAGCAAGCAACTTCGCCTGAGTTTGGTAAAGTGAAAACTAACGGTCGAGATATGTTAATATCTGTGGTCAGTTGGTCACAAGGTATATATTTAATTAACAAGCCTTTACATAGCCTGAAGGTACATCTTAACAGTTATTGTAAAGTTATTTAAAAATTCTATAAATATGCTTATGAAATGTGTAAGTTAAAAAAATATTTTATTTTTGTCTTAAATCGACTTAAACAGAGTAACGAGAAATTAACCCTTCTGTCAATGGATGTTTTAAAACCTTTTCATCAGTGGAATATGGAAATTAATAAAACACAATGAAAAAATTAAAGGTTTTTTTTTTGTTATTTTTGACGTGTTATTATATTTGTATTGTTCTTTTAAGTTTTTTTTACACAATAGTGTATTTTCTTGATATGTATTGTATTTACATTTATAGCATTTATGTAACTAATACTGTAATTGCAAATAAACAAGTTCTTCGCAGGCAGTTTTTTTGCGCTTTGTCGTTTATTCTGCAAATTCTGTACGACTTCTTCTTTCCCGTTGATTTGATATCTGGCTATCGCTGAGGTGTATACACAACTTCTAAATGATGATTCAGCATTCTCCACTTGTTCTGAATGGGAGCTGCTTTATCTGCCCTTTGTCATTCTAGACGGACTTCTGATCGTCAAAACTTATAAGCCGATTTATAGCCGAAAATCAGTTCAGTGATATCATTGCTCTGAGTACGGGATCACTGTTGTTTTTTCACAATTCTTCTGTATGCTGTATGTTTGCATGATTTACACCAGTGGCTATATAAAGGCCAAAATAGGATAGCTTTTCTTCAGTGACAGATTTCTTAACTTATTTTTTTCGGGTTACTTTCGTTCTATTTTGAAATTTCGCATTGAGCCCTTCTATTTGTTTTTTGCATAACGATACCGATTGAAGATGCAAATATGATTACGAGCCATTCCCCGTCTTGCGTAGCCACCGGGTTCTCGAATGACATTGTGTGCTCTTAGACGACTTGGGAGTTTTTGGTACTATTCCTGATTCCTCTCACTACCAAGTCTGTCTCCGCATCAGAATTATCTCATCGTCATCGCCAATAAAATCCTCTACTTCAGGGCCATTCTCTCTTACTTCATCAGCAAGTTTGGTGTATGCATATTTAGGCAAAACACTCCAATAAATTATTTTGTTCATACGTAATGCAATTATCTAACAGGCACAGGTACAAAGAGAGTTTTTTTTCTGATGAAATGTGGAATAAAAATATATCTCCACACAAAATGTAGCAAAGCCTGAAAAGACCTATTTCATTGACTCATTGTTGACCTCATTTCACTAAGAAAATATAGTTTTAAAAATGAAAAAGGCCTCGCCAGACCTATTAATTGACAGAAGGGTTACCGAGAAATATAATTAACTGATAACTATTACAACTCAAATTATTCTAAAACTATTACAAATTCAAGTTGGAATACCCGTCACCTTTAAAATGCGGTATTTAACTGTACATCTAAAAGATGTAAGGATATATAGCGTAACGTCTTTTAGGGTAGTCCTTAAAGTTCTCTTTGTACCATTTATGCACAAACCATGCACACTCCGTCTATAAAATAAAAAAGAAAATCACATCACACTTTTCACCTTCGTTTTTTTTTCTGAAATAAATGCACTCGAACCTGATTGGCAGTGACCCAAAGTAAAATATGCGTCCAAGTTTTACATGTCGGAATAATCCCAGACATCGCAAGGTACATTGTAACTTCGAATAACATATGCGGTGATGTGACAAACTCAAAGAATCCACCTTGTGGTAAAATATGGCTTTCGGTGATCTTGTTTCCTGCTGAATCTTTGCGCAAATTGATTAGAATGATGTTCGACTTGTACTGTTGCGTCCAGCAAAATACAAAGATGAAACAACAAATATATTGAGTGAGGGTGATGCTCGAAAATGAAAACGCCGATGGTGTTGTTCCTGGAACGAAAATTGCCATAATATATTCAAAAAATCATTTTAAGATTGAACTCACCTCTGACAAAACCTTCAGTATTGACTAGCAGAATAAGCACGGCACCGAAATAATGCACATAACCCAAGCTGTAGTGAAAGACATTGATTCGATTTTTCGAGAAAATTTGAATGAAATTTGATTCATAGAAACGACGTACACACTGCATTGTTAATAAAATCATTGCCAAAAGTCCAGACGTCGAATTCACCATCACCTTGCGCCCCTTGCCTCCGGCAACGAAGTCTAATAGATTCATGATGCTATCTGGCGCTGAACTACCAGTTATGATGACTTTAAGTGCAAGACCGAGTCCTAGTATTGACCAAACGAAGGCAAACACATAAAAGTGGCTGAACCAGGCTTTGGGTATTTCTAGCTTTCTAACAAAGGAGTTCTGTGTTCCTTTGTAACTAAACTTGCCATAATAAACGGTTTGTACGACATAACGCGGTAGGTAAGGCTCTATACAGATGATCAGTAGACCGAATAGCAATATGTTCAGTGTTAGAGCTATAAATACACAGTTTAACAAGTTTATTTGATATTTTTCGAATAAATCTTGGAGAATTTGCAGCGATTTCAACATTTTATTAATGTTTTCACTCACGAGACAGGGTAAAGAATGAAAACCGTAAGTGAAACAGAAGTCGGAGGCAATAAAGTAAGCTGACTCTGATTACATGGTTTCTGCGGTTTACAGTCAGGTCATCAGAGTTCAAAGGCGACGTACATACATAAATGGTAATCAAATAAGAATTGTTTGTTTCTCTTCCAATTTATGCGAAATTGTGTGATCAATGTCAACTACACGGTGTAAAGAAAATTTATGAAAACTGAGCATGAGTGTAACACCAATACTTTTACTGTGATTACCTCTGACCGAACGATAGATATTTCAATCTTACTCCCAGTTTGCTGGTGGTCAGGTATAGAGAATTTTTGTAGATACATACACACATATGTATGATCGCAGAATTAATGGCGGTTTTTGTATCACGACAGCCTAAGAGATTAAGCCTACAGTAGCCAAAGATAGAGGAAGACATGAAAACGTGATAAAAAAAAAAAATTGAAGCAGATCACACTGTTATGTTCCAAGCTGAGACTCACGAAGGATCTGAGTCTATGAAACACGCTGACACTTTTAGGAGTTAGCCAAAGAAACAAAAGTTACACCTCTAATGATTTACCATAGTTGTGTTAATCCTATTTTTTCCTTTGACCCTTTTTTTTATTTTATTTTTTTTTTAGTTTCTAAGGCTAACTATTTATGATATCCTTTATTTAGAACTTAAAAATGGATATCTCCTTATTATTATTCGCATTTAATCAGCTTTAAATAAAAAAATTAAATCGCAACATCACAACTAAATGTAATCACACCTCAGGATTTGTTCAATTCAGCAGCGAAACACGAGTCGACCGACGCCATCTTTATTTCTTTCATTCAGCCAGTCCAGCACGAAATTCACCATCACCACCACTCACCAAATCGCATTTCTTGGCATTTTCCTTGTTCTCTCGCATTCTGTGAAATCTTCACTTTTCATAAATTAATTTAGCATCGGCCTGTAAGTGTGCTTTTTTCTGTTCCTTCTCTAAAGACTTTAAAAAAACCAAAAAAAAAAGTTCTCATTTGTTCTCTCAATAACAAAACAAAAAATCTCAATCTCAATTTGCATCCATCAAAGTAATTGAATTTTGAACAAGAAAATATTTGGAAAACTTTTTTCTTTAATCGCAAGTATTTTTCCTTTCGAAATTTCTTTTTTCCAATCTTTTTTTTATATTTATTCCTCTCTCTGCCTTCTCCTTTCTGTTTTCTCGTGTGAAGTGAAAAAAAAAGAACCAAAAATCGAACAAAGGGTGTTTAATAGAGAAAAATTCAATTCACAATCTATTTCCTCATCTAATTTGTTGTAAATTGTTTAATTTTTAATTATTTTATTGGACGATCTTGCATTTTATTTTGTTACAAGTTTTTCTGTTTTTTTTTTTGAAAAGGAATCCGCAAGTTTGTAAGTAGAAACTTAGAATTTAGAAATTTTTTCTCAAACTTTGTGGGGAAATTTTTGTTCCACCATTCATTTGGTTTTTTTTCTTCGTGTTCTCCATCTCCGTGTGTGTGAAGGAGATAAAAAAGTTTTATGGGGTCGTTCTGTGTGGAGCTTTGTGTGTGGAAATTATACCCTCCTCCCTCTGAAGAAGCAAGTGAAAAAAAAAAAAAAAATGAAAATGGGGTGCGGGGATAATAAAAGGCAAAAAGCAAACGACAACGACCCACAGGACTTCATTTTGTTTGAGTCAGAAGTGTGTGCTCTCCACTCGGGGAGGGAGAAGAGGCAAGAAAAAGTGGATTTCATCAGGGCCGAGCGAGAGGAAGAACATTTTACAGTACCGTGTGCGATGATGATGTTGTTTTTCCCCTTCTACCACCGCCCCTTGGCGCACATACACATACACGTGTGCGCGTGTACATTTGATGGGCCAAAGCCAGAGATTCTCCTCACTGACGACCGACGATTCGTCACTTGGCGACGATAGATCTGCTGCTGGACGGGCGAAGTATATGTATCTATATGCTGTCTCTTTTTCTTATCAATTTGGCCCTGCCACAGGTGATTTTAAACTAGTGTTGTCTCTTTTGCTTCTGACAGATAATGGCTGTCCTCGGAAAAATTCCATTGCGGCTGCAAAGTGCAGCAAACTGCGGAAGACATCCTGGGATCTTCGATCTTTAATTACAACGTTCTTTGTCCTGCCGTCCGTCTCTTTCGTTTTTCTTCATACTTGCGAAAATCTTTGCGAATGAAGGTGCGAGGGAGACAGTGGCCTAAGCGAGTACACGCGCACACACCTCTATTAGACAAAGAATCGTTTTTTTTTTCTCTTTTTCATTGGGGAAAAATGAAAATTCCTGCTTCCTGCATGTTGCCGCATTTCTCTTTTTTTTTGTTCGTATCGTTTTGGAGAAAATTATTGTTGGTGTTTCCATTTGCATTTACACATGTCAAATTTTTTTAAATTTTTTCCATAGTCAATGTTTTTTTTTATTATTCTCTTTTTGATTGGGAGATAAAAAATCAAAAATTAATTTTTCTTTCAACTCTCCAAAGAAAGCAAGTAGCAGTTTCTGTCGGGTGGTTAATTTTGCTTTTTTTTTTTCTCAAGAATTAGGTCAAATGAAGAACTCTGACGCTGTGCGCTGCTGTTTTTGAGATAGTGGATGGGTTGGAGTGGGGTGGGGTGGGGTGTTCTTTTGTTATTGATTTTTTGCTAACTCAATAATTCGGGGGAAGAAATTTGGGCTTTGGCTGTTTGTTTTAAGATGATGAGTAAGGTGATTTCTTTGTAATTCATATTCCGTACACTCTTTCATTTTTCTACGAATTCAATTTACTTTTGCAAGTTTGTCCATAAAATCCGGCTAGTTATTCAGGTACCTTTACCAAATTCAACTTAATCTCTAATTTACAATTTTTTGACTTCTATTGGTAACATTTTTTCATTGGCAGCTCTTTCCAAGGCCCAAATTCTATCTACCCTACATGTTTCAGTTGAAAGTCGGTTCACGGTTGCTTCTTGGGGATTTATCACACGTTTTTTGAGGTTTAAACTTAAATGTATCATTTATTTGTTTGTATCGTTAATGATTTCGACGAAACCCAGATGCTGGAATAAACCACAAAGTGTCATTCTTCGGTTTATTTTTTTGATCTTCTGACACTTATCTTAAGGTTTATGAATGTCCATCCTTTCCAATCATTCTATATGCATTTCATTTCGTTAGCCCATTCAATCTTTCACCGCATTGAATGGTATACTGGTGGCCAACCCATCAACAACTCCTAGTCAGTGTGGTATAGACACGTTTTTGATCCATTTGAGAAGTGGATCTGGTGTGGAAATATGAAACAAAAACTTAGACTTTGTCAATGAAATCATTTTGAAAAATTTGATTCGGTGCTTCCGCTGTCATTACTTCTATACCCGCTAATATATCCATCAAGATTGTCTTTATACCGCACTGCGTTGATAGCTTGTTCGAGATTAATTAGAAAACAAAACGAACTTTTACAAGAGGTATGCATAAACACATCAAAGCATGAGGAGACGGTTTCACAGAGTGAGGTATGTGTACTTGACTGTAGCCTTTTCTAAGGCATAGTGACTGATTCTCATCCGGTCCAATGGCGTTTAACTTGAATTCAAGGTAGCGCACAAATTTCAACATATCTTCAACGCTCTAGGTGCACTAGTCTCTAGCCCAGTCTAGTCGCTGAGCACCTTCCCAGTAAACTCGTTAATAAAATTCTGGATGGTTCTGACACGGACATCAACACTAGTAACTTCTCGTGTGCAAGTTCTCAACTCCGATGAGTTCCAAGTTTGTAAGTCGAGCTTATGTTAATCCAGGCATCGACCACGTCGTTAATTTTAGACCAGCTTGTCTTAGAGTACGATATTTGAAACTTTCTCTTTTAATTTTGTATTTCAAAAGAAGTTGCAGACCAAATCTATGTCAGACACTGATGTTCAACAATTTATTTATTCCTTAAGGTGGCGTTTGAATCCTTGTGTTTAAGAACTCAACTCAGAATTGTCATAGATTCAAGCGCTTTTCTCTTCAATTGCAATAACCTCTACCTTATGGCCGTTTCCAGATCGTGGTAGTTTATGAGCATGTGTAGAATGAGTCTGAGGCTTTCCAGAATTTATAGTGGGTTAGGGCACTCTTGTTAGGAAAAATTTGCTTACTTACGATGGCATTATAGTCTAGGTTAGACCTAGGTCACAATCCACATGCGTCTTCAGCAAGTAAGATCGAAACCTAACTTAGTTGCCTTCAGCTTTGAATGCCAAGTTAGTTGAGATCCCTTTCCACTTGCGAACACCACTTGAATCGCTTTCTTTATCGATTGTGTTGTCCCTCCGAAGCTGATTCGAACACTCATGTACGGAGCTCTGGTGTTCCATTCGGACTCTTTTGACTAGGTCAATGTCGACCAACAACCCATACTTTTCTGCACTAACCGTCTACGCAGACAAGATCAATAATATGCCGAAGTAATTTTGTCTTAAAAAAGTCATTCTCGACAACGTCAAAACTTGTACACTATCGAGCAGATCGGAGACTATAAGGGTCTTTTAAAAAGTCAATTATGTTGCTTCAGAGAGGAAATAACGATTGGCAAGATTTATTCTCCTTTTAATCTCAGCTCTGGTGTAGTTCACTGAGATTATGGCGGAACCTAGCTAAATCGTCTCCACCTACTTCAAACTTGTATTTGTGAGTTATTTTCTGTCCAAAACGTCGCAGAGTTCTAAGTTTGTCGTTATGTATTGAGAGGGGATGCTGCGAAAACTTTTGTTGAATTTGCTGACATGTATACGAACCTCTGTCCAACACAGTGAACCAAGGCCTGTTGGTAAAGACAATCTCCATCTAGTTCTTTTGAATAATTTTCTGAAAATGTGACAAAAACTAATTCAATGGAAATCCTTTGAATGGTTGAGAGGCTATGTACACATGCAAACACAAAAGACTGACGTCCTTCTTGCCGCATATTTCTTTCCTTTCCTTTCCATCAGCATTGAGCAGAAATTTTATTCCAAATTTGTTTTAAAACGGTTTATGCATATCATTTTTCCTCGTTTTGTTGGTTTAATTAGTTTTAATTAAAAATTATCAACTGAGTACTGCGCGGCTACTTTAATTTTTCAATCAATTTCAATTGCACCAAATTGTCATAAAAACGTACATAAAATTTACAATTTCTGTTGGTCTAGATTTTGTATGATACCCTACAGGAGTTCTGTGGAGTGAAAGTAGACGTGAGATTTAGAAGGAAGGTGGTGTTTTTGAAATGAAACGTCTAGAATGACTTGCATGTATGATGATGACAATATTGAGAAGTAACCTATTACATGATGGCGCTACATTTCGGGGTAGACCTGGGCCTCGACAATACGATAACTCATGGGAAAGAATGTAGGATATTTAGAACATGTGTACTCTTCTGTAACAGCTCCACATGTCTCTTTGGGTTTTGCAACGTGACTATTCAATTTCGATGATACCTCCCCGTAGCATGATTCATCTCATCATACGTATGTAGGTTAGGTTATGCTCGAATAAAAGACGAAGGCGCAATTGTTTCTATGAAATTTCACATGTTTTCAACACATGTACACTGATTTCGCAGAGGTAAAACGTGAGAGAATTCACCTTCCAGTCAATTCATTGATTTTTTTCAAACGTGAATTTCTCAAAATAGCAATATTCGAGTCATTTATAGGAGGGAGCTCCATACAGCAGTGCAGTGGGGTTAGCGTAACAGGAAGTCGACAATAAACGAACACAAAACACACACATGGATCTATTCAGTTTTATTGAAAAGCCCGAGTGTGCCTTCTCTTTGGTGCAGCAGGTTTTCAATGAAGAAAATGCTAAATTTCCTGGGAAATATTCTCGATTTGCGTAGTAGTTTTGCCTACATACGGTGTTGTAGGCTTTCGTCACCGGTATTTCTGCCAATTTTGGTATATTTCTTTGTGTGTGCCTCTATGTGGTGCGCTAGGTTGCATTTGAAAAATGCATCGTCGAAGGTTAATGTTAAAACAACTGCGCGCTCTCGATTCCCCGAGGATCTGTATGCGTTTGGACTTAATGCCAGTCCAGATAAATAATAAATTTAATTATTTTTCTTGATTACTTCCCCATTTGTGTTTGCAGCAGCTTGTGCTGCTTGCTGGTGCATCTTTGCTTTGTAAATTGCTTGTAAACATGCATTCGAAGTTGCTTCTCTATGGAGTGTGTTTGATCTAGAAATAAAATTTGTTTATACGCCATGACAGGCAAGCACAACGTTGTTGCTGTCGTTGGGTACTTTTTCTATTTTCAAATGACGATAATAAAGTGCCTCCGAAGTGCGCAACATTGTTATGGAAAATCATATTTCAATTAAGTTTTCCATCTCATTTGGGACGCGTAGAGTGGCTATGGGCATGTGTATGGATTTTGTAATGCTTTAGCGACGATGTTAGAGGCCAACTTTGTAAGATTGATGTACGACAGTTGTGTGCTTGTAAACTGACGTGCGGTAATAGTGGTTGTTACTACGTGACTGGTGGCTTAGCTTAGGTGGCACTTACATATTAATCGGAGAACGGAGAGCTCCTCTTTGGATTTTTATTATATTATGAGTACTTTGTTCCTCAGTGCGCTCTCATAGATTCTTATTACACAAGCACTGGTTCAGGTCAATTTTAATGTCATTATTTCTCTTTTGAAAAAAGGTCGCCCACGTCATTCTTTGTACATTCTGAACAAAAGTCGAGGGGAAGTTCTTTCTTATTCTCCGATCGATCACTTCCTATTTTCCAGGCACGTGTTGCCATAGTCTGTTAATTACCAGAGAAAAAGCGAACGCTACCACTTGCCGCGAATAGTTGTTACATATAGAGCTCTAGGTGCCTGGTAAACATATTGGTCAGCTAGCGTAACGTATTTTAATTGATTTTTTTTGTTGATTATTTATTTTTATACCCACTTGCCGAAGCTTCTTTGTGTTCGTTTCTGGTTGTAATGCAAACAATACGTTCACCAGAGAAAGTTAAAATTCGCACAAAGGTTTTTATAGCTTTTTAGAGAGAAATGATGAAGCTCTAAAGTGGCGACACACATGTGATTAATTTGACTGATATAACTTTCGTCTTACAGCATCCGCTTTCGGAGGGGGTTTGGCAGTCGAAAACGTTTCCTTTTCTGTTTCGCAAATGTTCCAACTCAATGACAACAAGTATTTGATCATCACTTGCTTGCAAGATCAACTCTCCTTGTCTCCTCTTATTTACTTTGCCAAACCTTGAACAGTATCTGTCTGAGGCATTGCAGCACTCCATTTTCTTCTTTTGGTTCTCTAGACCAAGCTTTCCTTATAACTTGGTTTTTGTAACAGACGCTTAAACTTCCCCTGGCCAGTCTAGGATTCATCTTGGCTAGAGCATTATTGTTAATTTGCTCAATATGGTTGAGCCAATGTGCTCGATGTACCTTGGTTTTTTCGCGTAGAGTCCGCGTTCAAATGTTCTTCATTCGCGCTCTTCAGAAAGAGGACCTAATATCCCACGAGTATTTACGAGTAGCTCTGCTTTCTTACAATCATTTGGCGCCATTGACTGGAAAGATCTTGCCGTTCTGTGAGAATCAATTTCGCTCGTTGTGTTATGACTTTCGAGCCTAGTTGTTTTGCTGCACCGAAATATTGGGGTTTCTTAGAGTTATTCTTCGTTCTGCTTTCTTATGCAGCGTATGTCAAAAAATGTGAAAACTTGGTCTTTGGTCGATTTGCTAGACAGCTACACTAAAATGTGTCAGTAAGGTTGCCGCAGAAAGGCTTATGACGATCCTATTATATGCACCATACGAGCATAGCAGGGATATGCCTCGGCAGTTCTTGTAAGCCATGGAGCATATGGGGCATCATTTCGGCATATTTTTGGGCATCATTTCGGTAAGTAACATTACGCTAGCACCAGATGTAATTTTCTTCCTACGTAGTCCTTCCATGGTATCATAGGCCAGCACTCTGTTTTTTAGGTAACTTTTGTTAGTATAGCATCTTCACCACTATGACGTTTGTTATAAACTTAAAATTCCGCGGAGGACTGAACAAATAGTAAATGGAGACACAAATTGCGCATAAGACCTCATTTTCATTTTATTTAAATTATATGTCACAAGGCTTGTTTTTACTTTTTGTTTTCGCTGTTAAACGTCGAGAGTTCAAGGTTCACCACATCCTCGACAGCATAGTTCCGTCCTCGCTTGGATTTACTTTATCCAATTTCCTCCATCTCCGTTTGCAAGTCGGGATGTCAGTCGTATCTTTCCATTCGATTCAATTACGTTACCATAAATGTAATCGTCGTCTATTGCCAGAGAGAAAACAAAATGAATTCCTTAATCAAAGCTCTCTTTGGGGGGTTTTTGTCTGTTACGTTGTCAATTTATTTCTCCCGTTCTATCACCTCGTTTCGTTTATTGAATAACGTTTTTTCAGTGTCACTATCTAACGAAAAAAAAACAGTATTCACTTCCATATTGTTTCAAGTTTACACCTTTTATGCTATTATTTCCCCCAAACGGACGGCTCTGGCGATGGTCGTCAGTTTTTCTAACATTCCTTCTTTCGTTCTCTTTTGTTGTACATATGTAGGTTGAGTCTATTTAATTGTCCTCCATGTGTAGAAATAGAGAAAAGAAATTTGTTTTATTTATTTTTTATTCTTTTCTGCTTATAAAATTGTTTCTCTCCCGTTTCTCTACTTGAGTCGGCAAAATTCGTGTTGTGTATCTGCCTTGTGCCAGTGCGAATGCGAAACTCGGTGTGTATTTGCCGAGCATTGGAGAGAGAGCAGAGTCTTATATGTTGTTGGCGAACTTATACATAACTGTGCAGTTAATTAAGGTCAAGTTTTTCACGGTGACACAGTTTTGTCTTAATTTTTACAGAGTATCTTGCATTTTTTCTCTTTTATTTCGTTTTCTCTGTTTTTATTGCAATTTTATGTGGGTCCCCACGAGAGGAAAATCCGATGAGAGATCATGGATTCTGATTATATTCGCGGCGCAGCCGATGTAAGACATTAAATTTCACTTAACGTTTCAGAGTAGGCATAAGTTACTGTCGCTATTAATCACCATATCGTTGCAATAAGATTGAAGTGCTCTAGGTTAATGATATAAACCACAAGAGAGCCGTTTCTTCGATGTAAACCTTCTTAAAATCCTGTCCATCAGTGCCTACTTGCAAAGCTGTTTTTTTTTTCTCCGAAACTCGAATTCTATTGGTTTTTTTGACTCAATCAGCACTGAATCCGGAGAGTCCCAGTAGTAAAAGCGGAAAACCCAGCTGTAGCAGAAGAAGTAGCAAGATTTGTTTTCTTAAAGTTGATCTGCGAATAGCGACTTCTTTTGTGAATCGAATAGCTTGTTCAAACATTGAGGGCACTTTGTAGATTGTTCTTGTGGAGAAGGCGTCTAGTCGCCTACCACTGCGGCCAAAGAACTCCCAAAGAACCATTCAAATTCTAAATATGATACCGGCTTTGTGGACACCTATGTATAAGCTTCTTGACAATCTCGTTAACGTTTTGTGTAGCTTATAAATTCACTTATCAAGTTTTAGGAGAGTGTACACTACGTAGAAATCTGATTGAAATATATCTTTTACCTGCAAATTCCTCTTTAGTAGTTGCAGGCAAGCGCTTCCTCGCATCTTTTACACGTGAGGCTCATCATAAGCGCATACAACAGACTAGATGTTATGCATAGAACGCATTGCAACCTTTAGAAATATCGCTTTCTATGCTGCTTCTAGCCCGCAGAATGGTTCTGGAAAAACGAAAGGGGTCCTTGACCCTTTCTTCGTCAACTCATCCGTTTCCTCGTTTCCCTCCTAAATGTTCTGCCACGCATTAGAGGGTTACCTTGTTGTTTTGGACAAATCTGTTGAGCTTCTGCGTGCACACATATGTATTGGACCTGATTTTTTCAAAAGCTTAATGCCTTGAAGGCAGCCTGTTCCTAATAAGGTTGAATTGCTGGAAAGGCACTGGGTGATATTCTCAGCGACTCAAGATTCTTGGCACGCGCATCTCTGCCTCTCTAGTGCCGAGCACTATTTCATGGTGTTGTTCTTGTTTTGGTAGACGTCGTTGACCCTTTCGCATGCCCTTCGTTGGGGGTAGACGTTCTCTGAAGTAGACTCTTCTCGCCTTTCGAATCCCTTTGTTGGTAGTAGACGTTATAATCTGACAGAATGCTTTAAAGTTGGCTCTTTTGCCTTGTTGTGCTTAGATAGTGTCTTTTCCCAGTCATTTAAGTATTCCATTCCATTCTGATGTATCCCTCCTATCCCTAAAGACTGGGATATAGCCCTGTTAAGTGTACCTTGATTTTCTAAGACTCAAAAAAAAAAAAAAAATAGTTGGCGCGACAGCCAAGGCCTAGCTTCTCTCAACCATTCATGTTGTGCGTGTTACGTTTTTAGCACGAATCGAATCAATCCATTCGATTTTCTAAGACTCCCAGTCAAGCTTCTCCAGTGGTGGTTCCTACTATGTCGAACGCTATTACCTAACATTGAAGGCTATTCTGACACCTTTTAGTCTCCTATCCGGTTTCTATAACGACTACTGAGAGATGTCCAGAATCTCTTCCTATGGAAGGTCTTTCATCACTTTGCAGCCCGCCTGCATGCAGAGGGCATTGGCATTGAAGCCCAGAAGAATGGGCAGTATGCTTTTCTCCTATAAAGCTCCACAAGCCCTGAAATCCCTTTGGCGGTATGGTTTCGTTTCCGGTTACGTATGCTGAGGTTTCTACTATAGTGCAATGGATGCCCTCTCTATTAAATGATAGCCAGTGACAAGGTAAACCGTTTGATTCTGCAAAAGCTCGCAGATTCACCTGCAAGTGTGTACGCTGCCTTACATTTTTTTTTGATGAAAGTCGAGCATGACATCATTATCGGTTTGATGACCAAATATTTACTCACACTCTGTTGATAGACACTGGACAAGTTGTCAGGCACTCATGCTGTTCTATTCTCGAACAGCTGATTGTCTCCATGCAAACGGTGAAATTAACAAAAGGTTGCTTCCCTCCTAATCATATGTATTTGAGGTGTGAGCGTTAATTAATTAAGTGGAATAGCATTGGTGTAGGTACACGCTTTCAAATATTTCCTAAACAATTGAGCGAGTGTTATTTTTTGTGTTGGGACGAGCTTAAAGGTCACCATAGCTTGACATTACTGTTGCGGAACAACAGATACCTACGCCTTTTTAAGATTTAAATTCTATCGAAAACGAGTTCCGTTATCACATTATAGCCTTGAATGCGAAAGGCACAAACTATAAGCAACAAATAACGCGCCAATCTCGCAGAGACGTGCTAAAATATTAATCAACGTTTATCTGGAATTGGGGTCAAAGGCTGAACACAGTATCATTTATTTATTTTATTTTTTTCCTTTGCACATTCCTTGAAACAAAGAAAGACATAAACATCCAAGAGAAAATCGTAAATTAAAAAAAAAAAGAAAACCACCCCATTTGGTGGCGTTATGTGTGACTCGTACCTCAAACATACAGTCAGTAACCCGATTTTTAGGCGGTGGTTGGTTTCGCAATGAATTCAGGGCCGTTGCTCACCACACTAACTCTCTTCATCATCTCTTGGGTGAAAGACTGTGGAAAACATAGTAAAGTTACCCTTATTTCCATGGCTCGCACGCCGAAGAAGACTTTTTTTTATTCTCACTCCTGCAAGGGTGTCGCCTTATGTACTGCAAGTCCATGTATATTTTCCATTACATGGCGAACGCAATCGTTTATGAAGCGTGCCAAAGCCACCTATTCTTTGTTTAGCCACTCAATGTGTCGGTATTGCTTGATTTTCTTCTCCGAAGGACTCCCCAGAATGGGTGTGTTGAACTTTTGGTGTGGAACCGAATATGCGTGCTGTGACACCATTGAGGAGAGAAGACTAAACGAAATTCTCTGTTGTCTGGAACAGAAGGCGGCGACGGCGATACCCACAGTAATAACATTTGTGCTTGTATGCGTGTGTTGCTGTTTGATTCCAGTGCGTAGTGTGGAACCTGGCGCATCTTCTAGTTGAGAAGTTTATTGACCGTGTATTTGCTTGGATTTAAACTTGAGTAATTCGTTGGCGGGTTGTTGTTACAGAACAAGTTTTTCACTGAGACAGATGGGGGAAGAAATACACTCGGTTGACCTTTGGAATTGATTTTGAAATGAATTGAGCGAAGGAATGTCGAGAATTTTCATAAATCTTGTACTTCACCCATCTGGGGAGAACAGAAGCTCTTTGATTATTTGACCTCACAATGAGTGAAGAGGCTAAATGCGGGTACCCATACCTAGTATGATCTGTACATGCGGAGAGTAGGTCAAAGAGAACGCCTTTCTCTGTTTGAAGTGTTTAACTACTACGTAGTCTTTGTTTGAACAATGGTAGCTGGTTTGTTTTCCTTATTTTCTAGTTTCCCAAGCTTGAATCCAGTCTTTCGGGTTTTTCAAGTCGTTTGTCTTATGGAAGTCACACTTGTTTATTCACGCGGATTGAGCTTTTCAAAGTCTTTTTTTAGTTATTGGGTGGTGCGAATAAAAATTGAGGGAGAATGTTCCCTCAACTTTTGGGATGAAGCATTCAATATGAATTGAATAAAAATGAGTTTCGTCAAGTTTCAGAAAACACTTCCATCAAGAGGGTTTGCTCAGAGTGTTCTCTCAGTTTTTATTCACACCACCCATTGTCGTATTGTCAGCATAGTCAAACAAACAAACATCGATTTCCAACAACGAAGCAAATTTCATTTCATAACATAAACTCCCGGCAGGCAATTATGAACCTCTGAGAGCGAAATTAGTTTTCAAAAAAACGAGAAGGTACAACTCAGATGATTGGCAGAAGCTTACATGTGTTTTGACCTCCATGCGCTGCTACATGTTTTTGTAACAGTCCTTGTCGCATTATGCTTCATATTTTCTGCAGGCAAGTTTGGCATTTCAGCTCTTAGTTAACTCTAATTGGCGATGCTGATGCCATAGCGTTTGTTCTTAAAACAATCATCTTGCCTTTAAACAAGCGTATCATGAATGTTTCATTTCTAATATCTACGTTGCGATGTCGAAGACTGGTCCTGAAGAATATGACTAAGAATTCATACTCCTTGAAATTAATTAAATTGTAATAATTTGTACACATTTAAAAGATCGTGTAAGATACTTGCAATACAAATATTCGTACCATGGAGAAGACAGCAAAGTTGCTAACTTCCCAGCTTATGCTAATAGCGTCGTGTTGGTTAATTTTCTTTCATATTTGGTCATACGGCCCTGCTCTCTTCGGTATCTTCTTCAAATCGATGAGTTCCAAAGTTCAGCGCACTAGCACCAACACGTAGGCATCAAATGAAATGAATTCAAGTTCCCTGACACTGACCTGACCACAAATCTTTAAACAAATTTACGATTACGAATCAATATCAAAAGGAAAAGGAACGATGACGATAAATGTAACGTTAAATTGGTACGTGCTTCACATCACACCTATGTACATATGTATGTAGTAAATACGTTGCAGAAAAATTAGTCAATCTCTCTCGAGCAAAATAAAGCACGTTCGGAATACATAGTTGATGATCTAATGATGATACTCTTATGCTTATCGTATGTGCTCTCTCTCTACACTGAGAGTCTCAAAATTTTGAATTGCATCATCCGTTTCTTTGTTGCCTGTTTTCTGCTGCAGAAGACAAGTGCCCAAACGAGAATTGAAAGGACATTGCCTTCAACCAGAGATCATCATCATCATCTCCTAGTTTCCTTTATTGCTATTTTCTTGTGCGGAATACCTTGAGTAGTTTTAATACTGAAATGTTCACCAGGAGGGAACTTGGTGGTTCAATGGAACTAATCTACGTTGCTTGGGGTGGTAGAGTTTATATCAATGATGGAGCTGACTTGTTTGTGGAACAGATTAGCTTGATCTTAATCCAAATTGGGAAATTTCTTTATACATATTCACATCACTTTAATGTAATCGCATTCTTTCCTTCTCTCTCTTTCGGTTTTTTTTTATCTGTCTGTGTCTTCTTTCCTGGCCCTTTGGTTTATTTAGTTAGTTGTAGGGAGAATGAACGAATTGCCATTTGCTTTTGTAGAGAGAAGTAAACTCAAGTTGTTTGTATTTGATTCGTCCCCGGCAAAAGCGAGACAAAGGCCCGACTGGCGGAAAAGAGAAAGAAAGGTCGTTGAATCTTTGTTGAATTCTTATTTTATTACTTTTTTTCAATTGGGAGGCGACAGGCGAGATAATTTCATTGCTTCTGTGGTGAGACACCCCTCTCTCTATGTTCTCTTGATTCTCTATGTTTTAAATTTGTTTTGGGCGACGCACAGCGCCCACTCTTGCAGTTTATTTCTCAAATTTAAAATTAGCTACTGAATTGGGAGACGAATACTTGTCGTCGCTCATATATAAATTGTTTGCTTTTGATATTTGCAGGTAATTTAGTCAGCGCGCTTGCCTTGTTTATTCTTGTGAATGAGCTTAAGTCTATTTGACGAAGTTTCTACAAAATGCGACGTCAATAGCCTTGCTCTTTGACGAAAGACGTGTTATGTGTTGCCTTCGCTAATTTATAATTAATTTTGAAGGTTTCTGTTTGGGTAGTTTGCGTGTGGTGTACTGATTTAGAGTATGCCGCGGGGGAGGTTTATAGAAAAAGCCATGTGCTGAGTAAGAATATTTACACGCGCGTTCATAAACATATGTATGGCGGTGTACTCTACTCAACTGTAAACACGAAAGCATGAGACATGAAAGTGTTCTAAGGGAATTAAGTAGAATGTCATTTGTTTATATTTGGCACGTGAGGATTCTCCGGAAGGGGGTTTCTCAGTGTCTCTAGGAAGTTTGTTATGATTGTATAAGGTTAACAAATAAACAAGGGAAACTGTTTTGACAAATACGATTGAAAATAAAGCACTTAGGGTGTTGTTATTCTCAGATATTGTATGAATCCCTATAAAGTATCATCGATAAAGGATTGAGTCGCAGTTGATTCTCCATGTGAAACATGGGGCCATGTCTACAACAATTTTGTTATGCTTTACAGTGTACTCTCCCATAAGCGAGCACCGACGGTTCCGAGAAAATTGTCCGCTTATAAGAGGTGTCCGCTTGTGAGAAAATAAACAAAGCCACATATTTTTCTCCGTTCTTTCAAATTTGTCCGGTTATGAGGGTTGTCCGTAAGGAGAGAGTACGCTGTTTATTTTTTTCTGTCTTTTTTTTGAAGATCTTAGGCTCCATCAAAACAGAAAGCGACTTAAACGCTGCCAATGTTATGCAGACATTTTGGAAAAATCCTTTCTTTGCTAGTTCATCAGCTTTTTTATTCTCATCTTTGTGTTTTGTTTTGTCGATCTTTGTAAGATTGTAGTTGAGCGGATGGTCGCCAGGTGAGGTGAAGAGCTTAGCATGACAAGAATCTTGTAGTCACTTTCATATGTAGTCTTTTACCCCGATTTTCGAAAAGTTTATCTCTATGGTTCACGACCGATAGAGGCAGATTGTGAGAAGCGTTTCCTCTACAATCTCGTTGCCTTTATAATTTTCGTATTAGGCGACCAAACATAGACAGTTTCATTATGCGCAGAATGTTGAAGTAATTCACTTTTCTAATGCTGCCAAGGTGTTTGAAGATGAGACCTGTGGATCAACGTCAAATGCAGTCACTGAAAATGATTATTTCCAGTGTCTCAGCAAGTGACTTTGACTCATCTACACCGAGTATCAGTCATGTGCTTGCTGCTGAATAAAAAAATAAATTCAAATAAAAAAACTCTTTGTTCTTGGCAATCATGTTAAACTGCTTTTTATTCTACACCATTTTCTCACTCTCAGCCCCTCCATACTGGATTTGACTGGCTTGCCACTGATTATTTTGTGTGTGATACATTTTCTGCGTCGTTACATTTATTTTTTCGTGCCAAAGTCAGCAGTTTTTCCTTGGAAAAATGTCATCACATGATGCTATCCTCTTTAATTTTCTTTCTCTGTCTGCACTCATGTACTCATTTTTAGATTAAATTAAATTTTTCTTTTTTCTTCCAATCGATGGTAATTATCGTTATGCATCTAAACGATTCGTTGGCATAATTTCAAATAACTGAAGTAGTAGGGGTACCCTCAATGTATACAACCTTCCGTTTGGCACTGACTGGAAGTCCAAAGTTTACGACAAAACAAAAGAGTGAGGGGAACAAATCAGCATTTGTGTAGTCGTCTCTGTGGCAAATTGCAATTAAATGTGTTTATTATAATATCTTCTAGCACAGCGTACGGTAGTTGTTGTGCGAAGTCAACATGTTTACCATCGAGACACATCGGTTCGACCGATAAGACACGTCACAGAAATTCCCCTACGCCAGACATCATCAAATTCAGATTTGACCATAACTTTTATTTCGGTGTGTATTCGTCATTTGTGTGAATTTTCCTGTTTCTGTTGTTAAACACTTATCACAACCGGTCGTCGCCAATACCTTCATAGATAGACAGGAAGACAGACGTTGAAGATGCAATAAAAAAATTAAACTGAAATCGATTTACTGAACAGTGTCTGTGCGTCTCTTATCTTCCTTTGTTTTTTGATTTGCAAACTCATTACTCATTCTTTACAAATAACAGAAGCGATAAACATAGGCGCATTGCTTTGGGAAAGATCAATATGTACATATTAAGAAGAAATACAAATTTAGGTGACGACACACAAATGTTTGTCTTCTCCAAAAAGAACTCGTTGTTCGCTTTAAAAAAATATTCTCTTTCTCTCGGACAAAGTGTGTCAGTCAAGCAGTGAGCTCCTTCGAAAGTGGGTCAGAAATTGGAGCAAAGTTGCTGGTGTTGCTCTTTGGCTACTATTGCACTAGATTATTTTTTATTTTGATTTACGAGTACGAGTATTTCTTCATTTTCTAGTTTCATTATCGGTTTTCTGTTGTTTGTGCTTTTTTTTCTGTAAGTTAATTTGTTGATATTTCAACCCTTTCCACTGATAGTCGATGCATTTTGAATAAAGACTTGAAAAATATGACGTGTGTTACAATCTAATTGGCTGGCATATTGCATTTTTTTATCGTGAAAAGTGAATTTCGCTGTTGTTAAGTGAAGTAGAACATTGAATATGGAAGCCAACACGACCAAACTTAAGCTTATTAGAACAAATTCTTATCTTAAATTGCATGGAAATGCCTGTACAGATTTTGCTTTACATAAGATCATCATTCCTTCTTTCCACTCATCGGAAAAGTTCTCGATTTTTCACAAGTGGGTGCAGCAGCTTCGCGGATATTGTTAGCATTGCTCGTTAGAGTTTCGCAGGTGTATCATTAAGTCCTATTATTTTTCAGTGCGTTGATCACGGTAGTAATATCATTACTGGAAGTGCGTATTCGAGTAGTTGTTACTTGGCTTGACTCTATTTGATTTGAGCGTTTTTTATGGGGAAATGAATATGTAGTTGCAAAACGCTCGTTTAATAGCTTGAGTTGATCCACATCCGAAATAAGCAGAAAATCATATGGTTTTTTCAGCGAGTGTTGGTTAAAGTTTTGACCACCTTTACTTTATTTTGTGATTCTGTAGAAGGTTCTACTTCTCCGCCTTGCTGCTGTTTCCTCATCAGTGGCCAACGCATTGATGACATGACGCTTTTCTTTGAGTTTATCCCGACAAACAATAAAGAGAACGAGGACACGAGTCTCGTCAATTGGAAGGTCGGGTCTACGGTGTCGGTCATTGTTTGTTGGGACTCGCAAGGCATAACCTTCATGAACTATTTATGGAAGGACAATCACAGGGCAGTTTGTTTTTTTTTTTTTTTTTTTTATAAACTTTTCTCCATTTAACTGGCTAAGCTAAATTGACAATGTGCTCTGTTGTCGATAATTACAAAATGACATGCAAAGTGCTCATAGTATGTATCATCAAAATGTGTTTTACGACAAAATTGATGCAAACATTAAAGTCTACGTTGAAGCTGATTACATCACGTAAAGATGTTCTCCGTTGAATCATTGGCTATTCTCCTGATTGGGTCCATGGCTTGCACCTCTCCGATATGACTTTATAATTAAACAACATTCTATCACCGGTTCTTGAAAGTCTGTTTTTTTTTTTTTAATTTTTCAAAACATCCGATCGTTCGTTTAAACATGACTCACTCGCAGCTTAACCAGTTGCAAAGAAAAAAAAAATCAACAACTGTTCCGTTCTTGCCAATAATGGCATGACTAATTATTTATCATCCCATTGGCAAATGCATACACTCGGGGTGTGCGACGCGTACTTGGTTGGAAAAGATTATAAACAAACTAGGAAAAATACTTGCAATCATCCACGCGCGTTCATTTCTTTTCTATAACACTCATTTCTCTCTGTTTTTTTGAATTGTTTTGATTTTATTCATTTTATTTTATTTTTTTTACAGTTTTCAACCAGGCCGAACTATACATATACATTACTAGTTTAACACAGGACTCTCAGAAAAATAACAAATAACTAAAGGTACGAGTGAAGTCAACCGCGAAGAGAAGTGAAACTTTTTTAAGTTTACAAAAGGAACTTGGGGAAAAAATTAAATTCACATCCACCAATCCAAAAAAAAAAGAAGGAAACTCCTCACGGATTAGCTTCGTAGAAAAAGAAACGGCAAAACAGAATACAGAACCAAGAAGCAAACAAGAAAGAAACTGTTTTCAGGGACCTCTTTTTCAAGTTTATTAGTTAATTGCAAAAAAGAGGCGTCCTCTCTGTTGAAAGCAAAACAAACAAAATAATAATTTTTATCATTTAATTTCTTTGTGTCTCTCTCCGAACAACAACAAAAAAAACTTTCTCTCAACCAATCATCAATAATTATAAGCGTAACAAAAAAAGAAAATTAACATACAAAGCTCTTAGGTAAATTGAAAATAGTAAAATAATTATTTTAGTTTGTATTTAAGAACAACAAATTAGTGAGTGAACGCGTCGCGTTTTGTGCGCATAGTTTTTTGCAAAAAGATTTTCTCGCATAAAGAAAGCTAAACTAAGCAAAAAAAAAAAAAAAAAGCGATACACCCACACATAAAAAAACACAAAAACATTTTTTACTTCCCCACGTTTTAAATAAATCATCATCATTCCACACTCAACGGTAACGATTCCTTTCGCTCAGTCAAAGGACACTCGTTGGGATATACACGATAAAAAGGATACAAATCCCTTTAGTAACACATCATCTGCATTACCCATCATCACGCCACCAACAATTATACCATCCTCAACCATTTATCGACAGGATTCTTCACCCGGAGGGTTCGATTATCGTCGTAATCCAAAGACTGCAATAACGGCTAATTACAGGAGTGACGAGTCCTCCTTTACTAACGCAACAACATTTAAATCTTCATCGTCAGATCACGCCAATATCTACAGTACAACATTTTCGAAAGCCATAAATATTGATCCATTAATAAATCCCGTTTCGCCGTCGTCGTCTGCCACGCTAACGACGGCAATCGAGAACAATTTCAAGCAAGCAACATTGCTCAACAGTGGTAGTCAATTGCTAACGGCAAGTGAGACATTTCAAAATTTGAAAAATCTTGTTAAAATTGATACAAAACCGCCAAATAACAGCAGCAATCAGTCCAACAATAAACAGTATCAAAACTTTAATCGACAACAGCAACAGCAGTCGTCAGGTGGTAGCGCAAAGCAACAATTGAACGGCGGCAGCAGCGGCATCATCAGCAACAGCGGCGGCAGCAGCAGCAGTGGCAACTCTGCGAATTTTTCTACCGGCTATAATAAAAATTTCGCCAAAATTCGTCAACACGATTCAGACGCTTTAAGCCCTCGACCACGACGGCCGTATCAGAGCGATTCGTCGTCGCGTTACTATAACAAAAATAGTGACGTCAATGGTCAAGGCCGTTTAATAATTGGTGAGCAAAATAACCGTAGCGTTACCTCTGGTGGTAACGGAGGTGAGGGAGGCGGCGGTGGAGGCGCTGCTAGACGCCAATATCAGACGAATCACTACCAGCAATCCGATTCGAATTCCCTGTATTCGTCATATAATAGCAACAGAAATACAAACGATTACAATAATATCAACAGCAGCAGCAGCGGTGGCGGCAACAACTCCTACAAATCCAATGCCGGTGGCAATGGTTTAGGGGTTGCTGGTGGTAGATCATCTCAAAGATCCAATTCACCATACGGCAGCGGTGGCGGTGGTGGTGCCAGTGGCGGAGGATATCATCGTCAATCGAATCGATATGAGAATACCGGTAGACAATATGGTGGTGGAGGCAACAGCAGCAATAATGCCTCTGGGGGATCAACAACAAATGGAAATGCCGAAACAACAGATGGTTATCAGTCTTCTTCGTACAACAGCTCCAATACCAATAATTTGTCATCGTTATCGGGCAATGTAATTAGTAATAGCAGTGGTGGTAATCGAAATTATCGTAATAACGATCGCAACACAGATTACGGCGGTCGCAATAACGATTTTGACGATTCTCGTTCATCACGTTATAACAACAACAGTAATTATAACAGAAACTATAATAATTATAACAGCGGTTATAACAACAGCAGCAACAGTAACAGTCTTGATCGACGCTATAACAAACAAGAAGATCGCGGTGGCTATAACAGCCGACCATCAAACGCCACCTCGTCAACAGCAATAACAACCGCTGGCTCATCCGGTGGAGGAGGCGGAGCAGCGGGAGCAGATCCCTATTCGGTCGATTCATCGGCATCATCTTCGTCGTCTACAACACCAGTTTCATCGTCATCTTATCGTGGTAATTACAATAAGAATGCCGGTGGAAATTTGACCGGTTCACCATCGGCATCGAGTGCAAATATTTCAGCAGGAGCAGGCGGTTCATCATCACGTGCAATTTCACCAACTCCACCACCGCCAGCGGCTGGACGTTGGGTACCACCATCATTGAGACCACAACATTTGCTAACACAAAATGAGAAGAACGATGCAGTGTTCAGGAAGGTAAGAGTCTTTGAAATTACGTACAACAATGAATTGTTTATTTATTTTCGCGTGGGTGACTAGATCTATGGCTTTGGGACAGTACAAGTGTACAACAATTCATGGAGTTCGTCTTTAAAATTTTTAAACTGGCACTTTCCTTCAATGTCCTTACTTTCCGAGAGACGATATTCAAAGTTTAGCCATCCATAAATCTTTTTAAGATCTGTCGTAACAATATACGCAGAAAGATATTTGCCATGTGTCGTCTTCCTTTCGCGGTGCCACCTCTAGTTTTGCATATAAAACCAAAGAAGAGGGACATTTCCATCTCAAAACATTCAAACTGTGTCACCAGGAATTTCTCCTCACATTTTCCATGATAAGGCGATTCATTAAGATTTTTTTTTTTTTATTTTCCCCCCATAAAGTGACATCATTGTGAATTCTTATCCCTGACCTAGATTCAGAGAAAAGGAGATAAAATTAAACCAACAGACCTATGTATGCTGCCATGGTACCTTGTTTGTGTTAAACCAATTGAGGATGCATTAACTTTTTATCAAATTACTTATACAGGCTGGTAGGAGGAGGATTTGTCTGCCGATATAAATAACCAATGTCATTGGAAGTAAAGTGATTGAGTTTGAGATCAACCTTGCTGTTCGTCTGCCTACAATTGGCCTTGTCCTTGTGGGTTGTAAGGTATTTACACCCACTATACACATCTAGAAGCATTACTCTTCAGTTTCTTTTCAATTGAGTTAGTATACTCCAATTCTTGGGTGCTGAACTTATGTACATAATGTAAATATCTTGATAAAAGCTGTGTGGAAGAGAGGCAAGAACTTTTAGTAGAAGAGTTATCGTTGTATTCCATTGCAAAAGTAGCGTGCCGATTTTAACAACCTCTTACCACAATTAAACTCAAAACTTTAGGGTATACTTTTACGTTTCCTCTTATCAAAAACTAACTATGCAAGACCAAGCTCGAAAGGGATCAAATACTTTGAAGAAAACGTTACTCATGTAAAAGTCCCATTGTTTCGAATTGCGGCCTTCAGCTTTGAATCAGCGAGTGCTTCTTTTGCATCTCTATAAATTCATAAATTTCTTCTGCGTTTCGAGCTGGAGTTTTAGTTCCTTTGGTCGACTTGTAAGAAAACGGGTGACCAACAAGACCTCAGCATTAAAACGAGAATTGCGTTTTAGTTGTTGCAACAAAACAAGTCGCTAAATCGTCGATCCAGTCAAGTCTTTTTTGTTTTTAATCGTGCTCCTTGCTACATATCTTTGATTTATTTAATGCCTTCACATTTTTTTTTTTTTTTACAGATTCGTGGTATTCTCAATAAGCTCACCCCAGAAAAATTCCAAGAGCTAAGCGATGATCTATTAAAGCTTGATTTAAATTCTGCAAATATCTTAAACGGTGTTATTCTTTTAATATTCGATAAAGCCTTAGATGAGCCAAAATATTCGTCTATGTATGCACAGTTGTGCAAGCGATTATCCAAAGAAGCGCCTAATTTTGAAGAACCACCAACGGATAAGTGCACCTTTTTGCGTTTACTTTTAGCTATTTGCCGTGACAGTTTTAATAATCGTTTAAAATCGACTGAAATAATTAGTGAGACCACCGCCGAAGATGCAACAGGAAGCGGTAATAATGTTAAAAATGAATCGGGTGTTGGCGAACAACAGCAACTTACCCAGGAGGAGGAGGAGAAACGCCATTTGGCCAAGCAGCGTATGCTCGGCAATGTTAAATTTATCGGGGAACTCAATAAATTGGAAATGTTGTCGAAGTCAAATTTACATCAATGCATACAGATCTTGTTGGACAAAAAGAAAAAACGTACCACCAAACAGGAAATGTGCGAGGACATGGAATGTCTATCCCAGCTACTTAGAACTTGCGGAAAGAACTTGGATAATTCAGAACAAGTAAGAGATAGATAGAGAGTGAGAGAAGCATGGAATTAATTTGCTAATTTCTTTTATTTGTATTCACAGGGCAAAGACGTGATGAATTATTACTTTGGAAGACTGGAACGACGATCAAAATCGACTGAATATCCTCCAAGAATTCGCTTCATGCTGAAGGATATCATCGAATTGCGTGAGAACAATTGGGTACCTCGCAAAGTGGCTACCACTGAGGGTCCTGTACCAATTAAACAAATTCGAACAGACGACGATACACTCATCCGAACGCCGTACGCTAATCGCAATCGTGATATGCGCAACAACGATCGTGATAGTGACAACTGGATGAATCGATTCCCATTGAATCCCCAGCCTGGATACAATGATATGTTTGGCAGCTTAAGTGTCGGCGGTTCATCACCAATTATGTCACCGTAAGTACCTATAACCCCAAACTTGTCTAGGAACCCTTTTTGTAAACATTTACCTTATTTTTTATATAACAGTGGTTACAACAATAACCGCCAATACAACAATCAACGTAACAATCAGAACAACCATCACAATAATTACAACAATCGTTATAACAAGCACAACAACAACGGTCAGCATAATAACAATGGTGGGCAACATAATAATAACAATAACATGCACAACAACCAATCATCGCAATATAACCAGATGTTGAACAACAAAGAGCTAGCGCCACGTTTCAAGAGCAAACTAATGTCCACCAATCAAGACGCGGTGGAGAATTTGCAAATGCGTCCGGCCGCTAACAGTTTGTTGTTTAAGGTTGCCGTGCAGAATACCAAAACACCACCAATGTTGCCAATGTCGACGCCACCACCACACAACATCGGCGGCAATAATATGAATGTGTCCGGTGGTCAGCAGACTGGTAACTCATCGGCTTCCTCATCAACATCGCAGTTGTCGACAAACCACTATCCATTGTTGGCTACACCTGCATCATTAAACCAGAATCGCCCAAGCTCAACGCCATCGAGCGAGTACCAATACGAAGCCAATGAGTCGGGAAAACCATTGGCAACCATTAGCGCAACAGAGAAGGTACTCAAATCGATTGCATCATCGCCAAACTTTAGCACTGCCGCAAATAGCAGCAGCAATGATGATATTAATGCATCAGTAGCATACACTCAATCGAATAAGAATAAGTCGAATGTTGATAGCAGTGAAGCTATGCTAACAAAGCAGGGATCCACAGAAAAGCCATTGGGTCCGTCAGTGTCAGGTGCAACTTCCGCTGCTGGTGGTGGCAAACAGGCAAAGAAGGACAAAGCCTTTAACAAAGAAGATGTCTTAAAACGAAGCTCAATCTTCTTTAAGGAAAACTTCTACACCGACGACAAGAACATGGATGATTTGGTGGAGGATTTTGCTCAGCTAAAGGTCCCAGAGAAGTGCATGAAAGATGTGTGCATAAATTTGGTTATGGACGTGCTAGATAAGTCCGATCAGTACTTTGATCGCCTGATTGAATTCCTTCAGTCACTGCGCAAACAGTCTCTTGCAAAAGCAAACGTAGTGCTGGAGGTATTCAAACAGGTAATCAACCGTATGAATGAGCGTGAAGTGATTATTCCGCGCATTGCCACATTGGTCGCCTGTCTTTTGTCAAAGGCAGTTGGAATCGCCAATTTGCTTAAGTTAACTGAAGTTGCAGCCTTCACTGAGAACGGTCAGCATTATCCATTGTTCTTATTGGTGCTACAGCAATTGCACAAGTCCATGGGACGTGATGCGCTCGAGGAGATGTTCCGTGCGAGTAAGATTGATCTGATGAACAGTTTGCCAGAGGCCGATCGCAACAAGAATCGTCTCGCTGAGATTCTTGACGACCGCAATTTGGCATTCTTGTATCCATTGTTGAAAGTGCAAGCCGAGATGTTAAAACAGCTGCAAACTGAATCAAATCCACAAGCATTCTTCAAGTGGATTAAGTCCACCGTTGATGCGAAATACTACAAAGATCCGGGCTTTGTTACTGCCCTCATGACGGTTATACTAAAATATATCACAGAGGTAAGATATGCACACCCAAACCAATTGAATTTCACTTGTCTAATTCATGTGTATGTGTTATTTTTTAGGAAACAACCCTTGTTGAAGGTACCGATGTCAAAAAGAATCCCGACAAACCCATGATTGAGAAGGAAGAGGCTCTATTACACAAATACTGCCAGATATTAGAAACTTTCCTAAGTGGAAACATCGATCTACAATTAATTGCCCTCTATGCCTTGCAAGTATTTTGTTTCAATGCTAATTTCCCAAAAGGTAAGTCGCAATTTGTACATATGTATTGTAAATTTTTAGCAGTCAGTAGAATAAGTTGAGCTGAAATTTTCCCAATTCCTTTTTTTAATTCTTCGGGATCTTTAAAATGACCAAGTTTCCCAAAATACCACTTTATTTGTTAGCTCTTGGTCGGTAGATTGCGAATTTATTGCTCTAGTTCCTTTTGTTGCAATTGCTTAGCTTCGCAAGGAAATTGTTTTTGAAATTTTCTTGTCGCCCCTAGGAATGAAGAATTGCTTCAATCCTGTGCATCCCTTCCTTCCTTTTTTTTCTTTCTTCGACGCAGTCCTCAACTGTTAGGCGTTTCCTAGATTTTATCTGTTCAAAAAGGAGACTTCTTTTTATTGAAATTTATTTTCTTACATTTTCAGGTATGCTCTGCCGTTGGTTTAAAAATCTTTACGAAGCTAACGTAATAGAGGAGGAAGCATTCTTCTTATGGAAAGAAGAGATCTCAGATAAATATCCGGGCAAAGGCACCGCACTATTCCAGGTGAACAACTGGCTCACATGGTTGGAAGAAGCAGAGTCTGAAGACGAAGAAGATTAAATAAAACAAACAAAAAAATATATATTACAAAACAAAAAAAAAATTCAAACTAATATCAATTATATTGGATTAAATTCTATTTAAAAAATATATATACACAATACACAAAAAAAAAATAAACAAAAAAACGATTAAAATTCAATTAAATTTTAAATTCAAAATGAAGAATTTTTTTTATATATAAAAAAAGAATAAAAACAAAAATTGCAAGTCAAGCAAAGAAATCTTGAAAAAAAAAATATAAAAATTCAAAACTAACAACAAAAAAAAAAAAATATAAAAATTTATTTCAGATTTAAAAATGAAAGAAAACATTTATTTTATATTTTTTTCCTTAATCGATACACAAAAAATTATATATTCAGCCTCACTTTTTTTTTAATTTGTTCTTGTATTTAATTTTTTTGTTCTATTTTTTTATATACATATATTAAATCATGTGCAAGCAAATAGTCTCTGGTTTTAAAATGTATTTTTTTTTTTTAATTTACTTTCTTTGCAACCGATTATTCTATATATTGCGTTCTGTTTACGTTTCGTTCAAACAAATCATTGTATAATTGCAAAGCAAAGCAACAAAAAAAAGTTAATCTAAACTATTAATCGAAATCACAAAGTAAATTTAAAATTCAAGAAAATTTAATATAATAATCATACATACATACACGTGTAGAAAATTTTCGTTTATTTCTCTGTCCTATTGCTCTTTGTGGAAACACCCTGTCCCAATATACACACGTTACATAATTAACAGGAAAATTTAAAGGAAGATGAGTATCGTAGAAACATTACGATTTTATAAAACTTTTCACATCCAAAAGTAGATTGAAAATTCAATTAAAAGGACAAAACTAATAATTATATACATAAAGTAGTAAACAAGCAAAACAAATTTGGTTTGTGTGTCTAAATTTATTCACTTTTCATGTGGATTATAAACGTCTTTCTCTTCATAAATTTTAAAAAATGAAATCATTTCTACTTCACACGCCACAAACAGAATTTGCAGAACAAAAAAAAAAAAAACAAAAAAAATACTTGCTGATTGAAAAAAATCTAAAGAATAAAACAAATTATTTGAATACAATAGATATATTAAAAGGAAATTGAAATTTCGGGAAATAAATGGAAACTAACAACACATCGTTGCCTTTTAATTTTTCATATTCGACGTAAACACTTTTACCAGCGGCGAATGACCTTTCAACTTACTTGTCAAACGTGACGTTAGATAAAAAAAAGAAAACACGTTGTGCGGACCAAGCAGAGTTTTACAGGCAAAATATATGACTACTTGCTTCCAATAAACTGCGATATTTAATATTTAATGAGCATTTTTCATATTTGCATTTATGTATGGTACCTACAGTTGATTCTAAAGAAAATAATCGAAATGGCTGGAGTAGTGTTGTTTTGTGAAGTGCGGTGATGGTGCGGACTCGGATTGAAATATTGGGCGACGGATTAATTCTTTTGTTAAAATCCGACCCAGCGGGAGTTTTGATTGTGTAAATACGCGTGAACTCAAAAATGCAGTGTTGTGGCAACAAAAAGCAACGAGGTCAAAAACGCAAATATTGGCAGTACTGCTGAAATCAAGGGTTTTTTTTGCAACATCAACGCAACCAAACGTCAAAACAGAATAATCTGAGCATAGTTCTTTTGCTGTTCCTTTAAGGTTTTTTTTTTGAACTAAATATGTACATACATATGAATATGTACGCATATAGTTAAGCCCCGCTTTTTGCCTTCACCTTTTTTCACTGATCTTTTAAAAAAAGTTTTAAAGAAAAAAAATCACAATTACCCCAATAAGTTTTTATTTAACTTAACTCTTAGGGCACAAAGATAATCAGGGAAACCTTTTGTTTTTGCAAAGTTAACTATTTAAGCCTTACTGCTGTCAGCCTCAGACTCTTCAGGTTCCTCCAAATTTTCTGAAATGTGAAATGTCAAGAAATGCTCAACAAAAGATAGAAATGTAAACGTTCACCTACGCTTGTTGCCTGGTACACGACGTAATCTTTCCTGTCGCACAGCTGCATAATATTCGGCTTCAGCTTGTTCACAGGCACCTGGAAGTATTGCCATAAATAATTAACTTCACCTCATCACTTCTGAATGCTTACTTTTGAATGGCTGCACATTAACTTTCCCGTCCAACATCGTGAGATCTCCCTGTTCTGGGCCAGGTGCAACTTTGACTTTGAGTTTGATTTCTCTTGACTTTGCCTCGAGAATTTTCTCTCGACGATTCTCACGTTCGAACATCTAAAAACGGGTTTAATTACGGTTGCCGATGGGATTTTTTTCATTTACTTACCGCTGTTAACAATGGCTTGTCGTTCTTAGACGAAAGCTGCATGTTTTCCGAGACCTCAATGAGGAACGTTGCGCCCTTCTGACTACCACAGCTGACAAATTTTCCATTTTCATTTGTGCGCAAGCACAAGAGTGGTTCATCACACACTTTAACACTTAAGACCGGTTCGTTTTGCTGTTGCAGCAGATCCCAGGCATCCAAAACTCCGTCCATTCGGGTCACAAAGAACTGAGAAACTCTAAACGAAAACACATTCAAAAGGAAGTCCTTGAGTTGCTTTTACTAACTTCGTATAGCTCCATGCGCCATCTGTCAGCATAGCAGCACTGCTCTTTGTCCAAATGATGGAACTCTCACGGCAGTCCTCCGACCAAATTCTAGCTGTCCAGTCTCCGACAGTTAAGAAGTTTTTCACAAATGCTGGATTACGTGTTATGGCATAGACCGGACCCAAATGGCACATCATCTAAACGGAAAACGTTACATAAAGTGCAGAGCAATATTATGACCGTTCGACTGACCCTGATTTGAATTTTTTCCATAGGTGTCTTTCCCTTCCGGTTGCAACAGAACAACATTCCCATTTCGGTTCCGCACATGAACCTTGTCGGTATTGTAGTTTCGTATTCCAATACAGAGATTCCATACGAACGTGACAAATCCTGTTCGTCAGTTCTCACCGGATCCATAAGCAATTTGTCCAGTGGTTCATTCAGTTTTCTTGTATCCCACCATAGTACCTGACCGTCGGAAGCTCCCGAAAAGAATTCTGTGCCACTTTTCGAGTTGTTCCAGAGAACCGAACTTACTGGGTCTCGGTGGCAAACTTCCCTTTCGCTTATCATCACCGGGTAACGACCGTGACGTGTGTCCCAAGCAGCCACCTGGCCATTGTACATACCGCTCACCAGACTAGTTGGATCTTTTTGATTGTACTCCAGACAGACACACGGAACCTTAGGTTCTAGCGTAACCAGTGGTTCATTGGGGTTCTCTATCTCCCAGATGTAGGAATTGGTTAATTGACCGGATTTCTCGCCCTGGAACTTCATGTCGCAGTGGCTAGCTGCTAGACGAATGCCACCATCCGGTGACCAAGACAAGTGCGTGACGGGGACTTTTATAGAGTTCGGATCTCGATATACGTTAACAGTTCGTGATCTACAGGGCTCCGGCAACGGAGCTGGATCCAAATCCTCGAAGTAGTTTTCATAGATATTGACCGCATTGTTTTGATGGATATAGTGCTCCATGGGTTTAGTCAAGTTCATTACTTGGGTTATGTAGTTCTCATCTTTTTCAATTTTACGTTTGTACCTAAAGCAGAAACGAAATGGGAGATCATGACAGATAAAGGTGATAAGCTCACCTGACAGTCTGCTCTGGATCCTGCATATTGATGTCCTTAGGCCAACCTCCCTCGTTATGTGTGATGCCACAGTGCTTAAAGGTGGCTCTCTCTGTGTTCGCAACACTAGCCGACATTTGTCTTGTGAACTGCGTCATTCGATCGATCGGATTTCGTAGGATATAATCTCGACTCATCTCTCGATTGGAGCTTTCTGTAAACAGCACTTCATCTTTGTCTTGAAAATTGGGCAGGTGACCAAATGTTCGACGTTCCTTTTTATAGGTGTACTCCATGATTGAATCGTTTAGTTTTTGCCGATTGCAAATGGAGCAGAAGTTGTGAAAAACTTTTACTTAAGTTGGCCGCCGTACATTTTGTCTAATCGATAGTTGCATAAACCTCTTGGTTACCAATTTCAAAGGATTTGACAATCCTCGTTGGATGTATTGTTTTACCTGTTGATAGTGAAATGTTTGTTTATGTGGATCTTCGGCTAAGCCTCTTGCCCTGTCTGCGCCAAAACAAACAAACACCTCTTACATAACAACTCCGTGTACCTTCTGACCCTTCCACAAGAACGCCCTGCTTCCATTTTCCCAACCACCTCATTAACAGCCTTCCATAGGTGCAGTGCATACGCAAGCAGAGAACATCCATGTTTTATCGCCACCGGAAGACGCATTCAACGACTGCAAAATCGTTTGTGTATTGGTGTGGGAAAAGAAAAGGTTCTTACATCTGATTTAATCGCATATTTACTGATCTCACCCATCTCAGTTCGAGGTCGGAACGCACCCATAGTTTTAGTACTCAGTCCTGTTATACTTCAGTTTCTTGCAACATTTGTAAAATTTGTCCACGAAAAGCCTAATTAGTTTGAAAATAGTATTCTGTGTCGTTAAAAACCACAATAATGTGAAATTAGTGTATAATTTGATCATAAAACATTCATAAACTGTGACGAAGCAGATTTAGATGTGAAAAAAACGAAAGTAAGTCCGGATTTCAACGAGATTCCAGTCTCCAAGTCGGGGTAACTAATGCATTTTATTTAGGTTTTCTGTTCTAAGCAAATTTAATGTTAAACACAATTGGAAAGGGTACTGAACCTGGTGTATAAGAAGTGGGAAATACCGCCAAGTTTGAAATGTTTTCGCAAGTAAATTATGCTTAGGGTGTGTCGTAGGTTTGCCATTGTAGGGTTTTACTTGAGAATTCTGGTAGAGGTCGTAGCTCATTTCTCATTTAATTTGTGTAAAGAATGATTCGTTTAATGTTTACAGAAAGAAGTAGCAAAAAGTATATCAATCAGGCAAATCGTTTTATTTTTTTGTGGTAGCCTCTCAAACTGTAGGTTGGGGAATTTGTACGGTTTTGTCTTCTCGGTTAAAAATTAAACTTTGGACATTGGTATACATCAAAATAAATGGTTCCTTTCTCAAACTAAACATTTTCTCCTGAATGCTTTCTACTTTACTATACCTATGTATTAAATTACTGAATAAACACCAAAGTGCCTTTTATCGTTAACCAATTATTTCCCACAATAACTTTTTATTGTGCCATTTTATCTGGCAATTCCCATTTTCAACCCCGTCTAACTTCGCATCATAATAGGCATATGTCAACAAATCTTTCATTTCCACAAGAATTAGCCTAACCTCTCGTAAAACATCACACGTTTTTCTAAAAAAAAATCAAACAAATTGACCTATCTACGTGCTCGCCATCACACAAGAGCAATAGACTCACCTTCATCGAAAATTCATCCAACATAACTGGAATCGATTAGCAAAAAAAAAGACCCGGCGGTCCAAAATCGTGTTGTGTGTGGCTGTCCGTTGTCAGCTTGCCTACGTGACTTGATGTAAATGCCCTATGGATGAATTTTCTTGTCATTTGTGTATGCATTCACCCCTCTGCGCATCTACCTGTGAAGTGAGAGGCATAAACTCATTTGCAAGCGACCAGTGCCAGTGCAAGTCTCCAGTTGTTTTGTGAAAGTCGTTTGTCGTGCGTCGCCTTTGTCGTTATCAGAGCTCGCGTTCTTCGTGTGTGAAAAGTAAAGAAGTCTTTTTTTGTTGGCAATTTTTTGAAATACAAGTGCGACGTAATGCTTGTGGCCCCACCGCCCACTCTCGACCAGACAGGAGTGGTTGTTGTTCGAGCAAAACCGAAGAAAGTATTCAAACCTAAGGCGAAGGTGAATCGAATCCCGCAGGAGCTGCTGGATGACCCCATTCTGCAGAAGGCCATCGAACGTCTACCGTGGAATTATAACTTTGAAATTTACAAGACGATATGGAGGGCCAGGGAGATCAAGGCCAAACGCATCGCTTTACAAATGCCCGAGGGTTTGCTAATGTATTCGATAATAATCAGCGAGATCCTGGAGCGATTTACCACAGCCGACACAGTCATAATGGGCGATGTCACGTACGGTGCGTGTTGCGTAGATGATTACACAGCCAAAGCGTTGGGAGCAGACCTGCTGGTACACTATGGTCACAGTTGCTTGATTCCGGTGGACCAAACGACTGGCATAAAGGTGTTGTACGTGTTTGTCGACATCAAGATAGATCCCCTGCACTTCTTGGACTCGGTGAAGTTGAATTTCAAACCAGAAGACGGCCAGATGGCTTTGGTGAGTACAATTCAATTTGTCACCACACTGCAAGCCGCATCGAGCGACTTAAAAGCGAAAGGCTATGATGTAATTGTTCCTCAAGCGAAGCCCCTCAGCCCCGCTGAGATTCTCGGGTGTACAGCACCCCAACTGCCAGAGACTGCGAAGATTTTAATTTACCTGGGCGATGGTCGTTTTCACTTGGAGGCGGCCATGATTGCAAATCCTCGACTGAAGGCGTACAAATACGATCCATATGAGAAGAAATTCACCCTCGAAGAGTATGACCACAAGTCAATGCAGAGCATTCGATGGGAGCACATCAAAGAGGCAAAGAAGGCGAAGAAAATCGGCATCATTTTGGGCACACTCGGACGACAGGGCAGCAGTCGTGTCCTGCGCTTCTTGGAGCGGCGGTTACACGCGAAGGGCTATGAAACATCGGTGATTCTTTTATCTGAGATATTCCCCCAGAAACTGGCCCTCTTCGGAGCAGATATCGATGCCTTTGTTCAAATTGCCTGCCCGCGGCTGTCTATCGATTGGGGTAGTGCCTTCCAGAAACCCCTCCTCAATCCCTATGAGCTCTCCGTGGTGTTGGGCGACGTCGAGTGGACACCGAACAACTTGGAGCCAAACAACGCGTACCCCATGGATTTCTATGCATCCGGCAGTCTTGGGCCATGGACACCGAATTTCAAACCGCCAGCGTTGGGCGAGTGCGAGAACAAACCTTCAGCCAAATGCTGCGGGCGGTGTACCCGCGGCGAACTAGAAAAAGAGACCCTAGCAGCAGAAGATCTACTTGACTTCAAAAAGGGATAAAGTAGCAAAGAATTACAGCGCGCGAATAAGTACAACTGGACTTAGATAAGAGAACTATGTAAATAGTATACATATTGTATGTAAGCTTAGCAATAAATTAACAATGTTTTGCCTCGAATGATGTTTCTTTGTTTCTGTTCACGGTTTGGGTGGTCGCAAGACAAAGCAAATTCTGTTTTGTGTTCTAATTTTGTTTTGGTCTTGCGTTGTTTTTTGTTTTAGTTTAAATCGTTCGTTCACATGAGATAAGCGAACAACGTGTCTCGCTGTTGGTGATGATGGATCTCGCATGTGGTATTGGTTTGATAACAACAACCACCATCGGTGGAAACTTTGATAGCCACGACCGGTGCGCATTTTTTTTTTTTTTTTTTTTGCAGTTTTTGACCTGCCACTAATGGACTTGTTTGCCTTCCGAATTTCTTGACGGGTCAATTGGAGTTTAAGCATATATAATCATCGCCTCATCAAAAACAAAGTCTCTTTGTACGACAGGCAATCGGTAAATTAGGGTAATTTGCGTTTCACATGTCCCTGCTCCTGCTCTTTCATCAAATTTCTGCACCCACTAGAAAATCAAGCCAATTTAGCATGTCCATACCCATGCAGCCGAAAAAAAAAAGATTGCCAAACTTGAAATTCAATAGCAGCGACAACAAATTTGTTCATTTTGCTACAGCATATTTATACTTCCCTCTTTCTACTTACAATGCCCGTTGCCTCGGTCAATGGCACACAGTCAAGGTAAAAATACAAACAAATTCCTAAGCGGAAATAAACCAGTGTGCATCAGCTGTTTTTGAATAGTTCGTATTTCCTCGGTACGTTATCGGTTTGGCTTGCTAATTAATGAACTTAATCAGCAACAGGTTTCTTTGGTCGGAGTGTTGATTAAGTTTAATCTTAGTAGCAACCCAAATGGAATGTTTGAGAGTCCAATGTACGTTGTTATGGAGTGACGCATTTAAGTGTTTGGTTTTTTTTGGGAATCGCACGCATTTGCAATCTGGAGTGAAGCCTTTGGCTGGGGATAAGAAATGATAACTTGTTTTTGTGTGGTCAATCAGTGCAAAAGGCCACATAATAAGAAGACTTCATGCGTATTGGGATGACCTTCAAATTAATTTAAATATGACTTGGATATGCTCTGGTGGTCTAGTCTATTTGGCGATGACTGAAAGAAAGCTGGTGGTGGTGGGGATCCGCGGTGAATTCAAAAGATTGCACTAATGTAAGTTTTCATCAATAAACGTGATGAATGGTTTGTTGTTTGTTTTAGCTAGACAGAATTGTAAGCAATGTTATCGACATACTGAAGAGAAATTTGCTAATCGAACCTAATTGCCTGAAGAGATGAAGACTGCAGTCTTTTGGTATATTCACAGTCGGTGCTTAGAATTCAAAGAGGGCACTTCTGCAGACTGTAATGAAACAACAGGTACAGACGTAATGACACAAGTTGATGGCAGAACGGACCATTCAACGTAGACGACGGTATTCAAAATTTACATTTGCCTCATCGAAACGAAGCGGATAGCAATTTCCAAATTCAAATCCCTGACGGCTGTTGGACCTGACGCGATACTGGCGAAGCAGTTGGAGATCTACTCTTACCCCATCTTGTGTCAGCAAGGATCAATTGCGAGTCTTGGCTGGCTATGTAAGCGTGGACATTCCTTTCTAACACTTGATCGAACGAGTGCATTCCTTGTGAAATGAATCTAACCATAGTTTACCCTCTGATCAACAAACAATTTCGCCCGCTATGGACTCTCCTCAGCATTGAAAGATCTTATCTGTCATAATGTGTTAACACCCGTTTGTTAAGAACTTGATTGACTTCGGTTAGTGCGCTTTTTGACCAAGATAGTTCTTACTCGACCGATGTATTCACCTCTGGAGATCTTGAAGAAAATCGAGGAACTCCGAATCGATACCCATCACATTGTATTGGGCGCGTTCAATATTCTAGGCAAATGGTTTTCTTTGCAGTCAAACAACAACAATTGACTAAATCCTTAGTCAATTTTCAGGCTGTCAGTCAATCAAAACGCGTAAATTTGTAAAGAAATTCATTTGCCTAGAATATTGAACGCGACCATTTCTTTGCCGATTTTATGTATAGAGCCAGGGTCATGTCTTGTTTTGGCGTCCCTTCCCTGCACCATAACTTGAAATTTAGGCCGTCACTTATTTTTCTTTTTTATTCGTAGATTCATTTCTAAAACTCTTTACTCTTTGGAACGCACATCAATTGAATCAAATGTCAAAAAAAAAAAAAGATTGCACAACAGTCAGTGGGCTGTCATTCTAAGCACATCTGTCACTTCTTGGCTGTCAGTGTGCAAAGTACAAAACACGGGAAAGAATGGGAAGCGCCGAACAACATATGGATTAGAGAAAAAAATAATTCGTCCAACATTGCTCTAAAGTGCATTTTTCCGCCCACCATTCCCATAAAGTGCATTTGTGATACGAAAAGTGTTAAACACTTTAGTGCTTTATTTATTTCTTTTACACAAAACTTTGTATACCATAAGAGGACTACAAGATGCGTCCAAACATGGACAAGGAACTGTTGCCCATGAAGGCACATTATTTCCTCTTTAACGCAGGTGAGTGTGCTTTTGCCTCATACGCGGCAGCGTAAAGTTTTGAAGAAAAAGATAAACTATCTATAATTCTTGTGATAAATTAAAACGACTTATGTGAGTGTGTGTATTTTTTTTTATGATGATTATAGGAACAGCACCAGTTGTGCCTTTTATGCCAACCCTTGCCAGACAATTGGGATTCTCCACAGTTGTCGTTGGAACAATGTACACTATATTGCCGGTAGTTGGAATGCTAGCGAAACCATTTTTTGGTTTTATTGCAGATAGGTAAACGAGAAAATGGACTTCTACAGTATTGACCAAGGGAACTCTGCTTGTTTTTCTTGTGGGAATTATGTTCTGTACTCAGCTGTGCTTGGAAATCGGGTTTCATGTGTGGCGCTTGCAATATTCTTGAAACTTAATATGATTTAACTGCTTCGAGGATGGCGCTCGCCTAGAGACTTTTCTAGCATTTGATAGAAACAAAAACTGAAAGCGCTAAATTAACTTGGACTACATAGATTAACGATGGCGGATATAGGCATGATATCAGTTGCAGTAGTCTCCAAATACTTTATCAGATAAGCCTATCAGTACGATTATTTAAAGTACATAGCTAAGTAAAGGCAGGCTCCAGAGCTTTTTGAATCATTTTAACGAACCGCTAATCAAATTGGAATGAGTTTTTTCTATAAGACGGAGCAGAGAAGTACATATTTGCAGTTGAAACTTTTCGTTTCAGTGGCAGCTATTCTTAAATCAAAAGTATTCTTAAATCAAAGGCAAACAAATCTGGCTACAATCATCGTCGTTTGCTATCAAGCCTTTGTCATGAGAAGTCTTATATGCTGTATGCCAGTGTTTTGTTGACTCTATTCGACTATATTTCGTTTCGTATCGCCATTATAGTATCTTAGGGTAGGTAAGGTTGAGAAGGTTGTTTGTATCCAGTTGCCTTTACAACAGCTTGATTGTTCTGCAACAGGCAGTATCTCTTATTGCCTTCATTGCATTCTTCACATGATATTACGAAATTTTCCAACAAAAAAAAATGAAGCAAAGTTCCACGTTTGGTCAATGCAGTTCCGCGCGCGTTCCAACAAACAAATCTAATCTTTCATCGGCCACTTAGATTTCAGAGGCATCGTATTCTCTTTCTTACTGCGCAGTTGATAACAGCAATCTCATTCTTTTGCATAATGTTCATACCGGCGATTCCACAACCGGCGCCGGGTGTTGAATTGCACTGTCACGAAGGATTCGCCGAGCTTCGATACTGTTCCGAGTTGGACACATGTATTCATACGAATTTAGAGAACCACTATGAAAATACAACGCTGACGTGTAAATTGCACTGTAAATCTGATACATGGATGTGGGATATTGTGTGTAGCGATTGGCTGAACAATACAGCAGACTGTCCAAAGACAAATCCGTACCTGGATCTTAGTGTCGAAACCAACATGAATCACATAACTCAACCGAACCAGTGTTTGTTCTTTAAAGTGCAACACGATCGAGGCCAGTTGAATGGACAGAATGTAACGTTAAATTGTCCAAAGGACGCAAAGTTCTTTAATACAACGTGTGAGTTGGACTGCGGTGAGGAATATCTGCAGAATGCACTATCCGAGAGCCCTGTGATTAATAATTCAGAAGCTGTGGGTCTCTATCAGTTCTGGTTGTTCTTTATGTTGCTTGTGACAAGTTGGATTGGAATGGCTGTGGTAGTGAGTATTGGAGATGCAATTTGTTTTGCCATCTTGGGGGAGCGCCATCATCTTTATGGGAAGCAAAGACTGTGGGGCGCGGTGGGATGGGGTATCTTTGCTATATTGTCGGGAGTGCTGGTCGACAAGCTGTCGGGGAACAGTGTGAACAAGGACTATACGATTGTATTCTGGATGACAGCATTGCTTATCGGATTCGACATATTCGCTTCGACAAAGTTAAAAGTGAGTGCAAGGTTCGTTCGTTATAACAATTCGTGTACACATTTTTCTTTTTATTACAGCACACACAGACGAGTCTCTCGCAGAATATATTCCGTGACGTGGGACAACTATTTCTCAACTTGCGTGTTGTAATTTTCTTTGTGTGGTGTATTCTCATTGGGCTTTGCACTGCTCTCGTGTGGAATTTTCTGTTTTGGCATTTGGAAGATCTCAGTGCAAAGCGTGCGGGATGCGAAGGGAATTCAATGAAAACACTGGAGGGCTTCGTCATGGGCGTACAGTGTTTCGGCGGAGAGTTGCCATTCTTTTTCCTCTCTGGTTGGATTTTAAAGAAAATTGGACATGTGAATGCCATGAGTTTGGTACTCCTAGGCTTTGGAGTACGTTTTCTGTTGTATTCAATTCTGGAGAATCCATGGTACGTTCTACCCATTGAATTACTCAATGGAGTTACATTTGGAATGTTCTATTCCACCATGGCATCGTATGCGAGTATACTCGCCCCGGCTGGATCAGAGGCGACATTGCAAGTGAGTTTGGGAAAAAATGGGAAGTGACGAAAATTCGCATTAAATCTCGTTATCAGGGTTTAGTTGGAGCAATTTTTGAAGGTGTTGGTGTGTCCATAGGCAGTTCGATTGGAGGACTTATGTTCAATTCGGTCGGTGGTTCAACAACATTCCTCATATTCGGCTTGTCTGCAATGGTTGCATTTGTTGTGCACGCCATCATACAGTGGTTATTGCCTAGATACTGCAAAGAAAGTGGTAAGCATACAGAGGGACACACTATAACAAATGATAATCAAAGGGTGAAGGACAATAAGGAGGTGGTGGACGAGAACGATGACAAACTTAAAAACGGGTTGGGTACTTTAAATCTGGATCCGAATCAGTTCACAGATATTGATTTGAATTCTTAGGCTGTGCTAGAGGTCTTGCCATTTAGCCGTAGATTAGATTTAAGTTTTATATTATTCTTACAGTACGTTTTTTTACGCAATAGACTTGACAAATAACAATGGGAACTGGTTTTGTTAAATAAAAAAAAAAACAACATTTGTTAAACGATCTTCATAATTTAAATCTCATTTTCATCATCCAACGGCAAATAGACGTGCCTGTTAGTCCTAACAAGAGCAGCAATTAGAGAAATGTGTGACACATTAGCGTGGTGTATCCTAAAATACATTTACTAATTTATTCTTTCGACTTAGATTGCGTGTGGTTGCTTATCGCGTTGATTTTTATATATTTAACGCTATATTGGTTGAGCGGGGTAAATAGGAGTGGTAAATTGTTTTATTACAACTGATAAGGAATGAAAGTGTCTGTCGTAAGCTAATACACACAATTATTAGGATGAACGGTCAATTGACTTTTGTTGTCTGCTAACAAAGTATTTAATTGTCGTAATTTTGAAAAGTATGTTCTATAAATGCCTGAATAAATTAGGTACGTGCAGGAAAAGTTATTTACGTTAGATTGAAACAAAAGAAAGTTGATTTATCGCACAGAATGGTGGGCTTATCTTAGTTTATATTCCTGATTGTAGTTATTCTGATGGGTTCTTATTGAAAGGCATAAGACGTAGTTCAGTTGCTTTTCAGTTACTTCTTTCAACACATTTTCATTGAATTGAGTTGATCTCATATGAGAATAACAAATGCATGGCTAATGAACAAAACTTTTCAATTTCCTAATTTTAAAGGTTTCATTTTGTCAATCGGCTTGCAGCTTACGAGTGATACCAATGTGTTTTAGGTTCCGTGTTCCTAGTATCTACCAACATCGTGTCCCGCTTGAGAAGGAGTGTTCCTTTCTGTGCGGCTCCTAGGCTGTCCCTTTTTGTTCTCCGCAGAACCGCCTTATGTCTGTATTCGATAATTTCATCTTAGTGGACAGTGGCCAGTTAGGTAGCCCGTTAGATTCCTTAAATCTTTCTTGTTCAGTTTAATTAGTTTTTGCCTTTTTTCGGGGTTGAATTTTTCGTTTGGTTCAGGTCAATTCTTTTTGCCCAATTTTCAGCGAGAGCGTCGATTTCCCATTTTGTGATTATGGAGTGAATACTACTGGGTGACACCCCAAAATAGGACAAATAAGTAAGCGCATTTTCTCAGCAAACAATATGCCCGTTCATTTTCCTCGAAACTTGTGTCCAGTGATCCAGGTTACAGTAATCGCCTGAAAGGATGTTGATGCAGGTTCACTGGGCTCTTATTACATAATTTTTAAAATGATTGTCTACTGGTCGATCCTTCGATACTCATTTTGCTATCGTCTAAGAACAATCATCGAAACGATTGCGAAGGATATTTTTCATACTACGTGAAGCAAAAAGACGATAGCGTTTAGAGGACAATAGTTACTTTTGATTACGTGAAAAAAGAAACTCTGAATTATGTGCTGCTTTTATACTTGATATCACAAGCTCATCATTCATTTAGCTAATCGTCTCCCGGACCAAGAATTGCCAGTATTTACAAGTACATCCTTTCAGGTTGGTTGGTTGGTTTGTAAATGTCCTAAAGACTTACTTAGACCTCAAGCGTGTCCATTGCACCCATAAAAAGTATACTTATGGGAGTAAAACCAGGGGATAGGGTTCGCTGATCCAGAAACCACCCAGAAAGGGATAGAAATCTCAGGAGTTTCCTAAAATCAGCGATATGAAGGTCCTCCAGTCCATGGAAGAAGCTACTACTAAAAGTACGCAGTCTTCTGGTGGTCAGTGCGGGACATTCGCATAGCAGTTGCTGGATAGATTCTTTTTCCTCTTTGTCCCTGCAGTAGTCATGGTAGGGTAATCTAAGACGCTCCGCATGGATTCCTATTCCGCAGTGTCTTGTAAGGACACCGGAGACGATTCGTATTTCCCTTCGACTAAGTTGTATGTATGAGATTTTTGGAATTCTTCTTATCGAAGGCTGGCCATAGTTATCTGGCTATTGCACATGTGTCTTTGTGACACCATCGCGTATTACCCCTGATCATGGTTTCCTCATCTATATCCGGGTAAGGAGTTCTAATGGGCTTCTTTGCGAACGGAAGGGTCGCGAGTTCGTCCGCCCTCTTAGGGCAGGTACTCTATTTCTAGCAGATTATTCGTTAACCCTTCAGTCTTACTTAAAAACCTCATACTAGTTACCTGTTCAAAGCCAGTTCCCCCATCTCAAGACTCGAATTTAAATCAATTTTTTCTTTATGTGTTTTAGTTTGTTTAAGTAGAATCAAATTCAAGTTTTTTTTACTTAATATGCATATATATATTTTTTCATAAATAAAATACGAATGCCAACCACTTGTGCCGTCTATAATTTTGTGTTTTAACCACCTCCCTTACTAAACATTAATTCTCTTACAGCTACAGCAAAGTATTTAGCCCCGAACGATGCAATGCATATGCTTGACGAACAGGAATACATTATTGTGTCGTAAATTGTTTTCTTTTAGTACACTTACTTGCTCACTGTTGGAAAAAGGAAACAAAGTTCAATGCATGGTTTATTTTTGGATAAGTTTTACTTTAAATTAGTTTAGAAAAAAAAGACAAAACACAAGAGTTGATACGTCTACGTTTTATTTAGTTTCTTTTAAAATTGTTTTTCTTTTGTTATTAGACTTGAAGCATGGTTAGATTGTTTGCCTTAAATTATTATAAGAAAACAAATTTTTTTTTAGTTAGTTTTAATTTTAATTTATACCAAAGTAAAATTGTTTGTTTTTCTAAATGAATATTTACAATTAATTGATTATTTGTACAAGTTTTGTGTATGTGGATAAGTTATAAAGTATTAAGAATTAATAAAACAAAAAAAAAAAGCAAGGTGAATGATTCAACTACTTAAACGTTGACTATCTGTTTGATGATGTTGCTGTTGTCGCGGTTGTATTTTGATTTCGTTTCCCAATAAGCGCTTCTTCTTGTTGCTGTTTTTGCATTTTACGCGCGAGTTCCTTTTGTTTGCATGCTTGAATGTTATTGGCTCTTTTCTACAAAAAAAAAAAAATATTTTGTTATGTGTACTTTAAGTGGTGATGTAAGTGTTATGTTCAGTTAACATTGAACAAGGGCTCGCTATTCCAATGGTACAGGTAAGATACTCCACTCCGTACTGTTGTAGGCTGACGAAAGGTGGGGTAACCTTGTCAAGGATGCGCTGGAGAGAATTGAGGCACATCTCATTAATAGAACTATTATACCAAGTTCACAGCGTGGATTAATGTTTGAAACATAATACTGAGTTTACCCAATGCTTTCGAGTTTAGTTTGATTGTTAACCCATTCTCATCTTAGCCGCAAACATGTCTTGACAATTAGATTCGTTTTCATAATTTCCAGTCCGACTTCGAAGCCACAACTTGCTTTTTAAGTGGCTTTAGATTTATTACCGACAAAATTTACGTTTATGAGGTTTTCCATCGTCTGAATTTCGCTTAAAAATATTACGTTGACCTCCCTATTTGCGTCAAAACATCGTTAGATGTCTTGGACGACGACACAGTCTGTGGTTGCACCTTTTTTTGCTTACGTATCCACTTGAATGATGACTTCATTCTTAGGCTATGGTCTCGTCTATGTTAACGCGTGTACGCTTCTAAATCAAAAGTACGGCTAATCAACGTGTTGGTCGTGTTTCACGCTTCTTGTGTACACGCTTGTAAGAAGCCGATTTACAAGCATACACGCGTTAACAAGTTTACTCATGGCCATAGCCATAGGCGAACACAGGGACACTGCCGCTTAACTGTGATAATTCAAGGTAAACAAGGTAAAAATGGGCGTTTGTTGCTGCATCGGGCGAAGGATGTATACAGGTTTGTACACAGAGAAAAATAAAGTTAATTTAGGTAACATAGAATTCTTTTAGAAAGTCTTTTGCACGATTGTATTTTGTTGCTTGTTGTAAGAGAAAACCTTTCACCTACCAATTTAAGTGTATTATTGTTATTTTCACTATTATTACTCGCGTTGTTCACAAACTTGTTAATGCTCGACTAAGACTAAATTCATTTAAAGGCTCTAAGCACCAATCAACTTAAAAATAAAACCAATTGCATCAATTCCACCTATAATCGAAGGTCTAGTAGATTGTTGAAATCTAGATTTTTTATAATTAAAAATGCGATAACTACCCTACCTACTTATCGGAATTCTTGTGTCTGGATCTAAATGAGTTGGATCACGTAGTTTTTGTCTATGTAATACACAACACGTGTCGTGTGTAAATTCTTAACAAAAGATTAGGCTTTCTCCTTGAAGTTAATTGAAACCTTTTACCTTTAATACTTTCGTCTTCTGATATATGGACTGCATTTGCTTCTTGATTTTCACCAGTTTCTCTCTGTAAACTTTGACATTGTTCATCTATAAATAGAAAACAAAAATGCATCAGATTTTGGCACATCTGTGGAGAAGTTTTTCCATAGTTACCATCTCTTGTAGGCTCGTAATCTCAACATTATCATACTTGTACTTCTCCGTTGAGAGATCAATATAAATCTTATTCTGTTTACCTCTAGACAAATAACGAAATTCAATGTGAATCGTTGAAACTTGATGTTTGGCTTCGACTTACATTAATTCTTTAAGATGATTCCGAACTTTAGTCAGCGGTGGTTCATAGATTTGCAGTAAACCAGTTGCCATCTGGACACTGGCCAATGATTGTGGGTCATTTGTTGTGGAGGAAGTATTTGCACTGTCGGTGGTATTTTCGTTTTCTGATCGACTATAGATGAGGGAGAATATTTGGAGAAAATAAATTAATTCTTATCGTTGAATTATCATCATAAATCCATTGGTTCGTGCGGCTACATTGTTTATAAAAGGTAATTACCTATGATTGCTGTTGTTATCTACCCCAGACATTGTTGCTATAAGTAGGTAAGTAAATAAAAGACTCGTTCCCGACTAAAAAAAATTGCTTACAGCAAATGAATGAGAATAATAAAAAAGATTCTTTGAGGAAAAAACAAAATAATCAAAACTAACAAGGGGGCTTTGTTGGGTAGAATCAGCTGTTTTGGGTCCGTAGTTGACATGTGAAAAAAGAATCTCACCACAAGGAGAAGCACTATGTTTCTATGCACACGAGGAGCGCGAGATTCATTTGTGGATATCGTTTTCAGATACTCTTGTGTTCCTCTGCGTTTTGGCTATTTTGTCGGATAGGGTGACCGCGAGTATGGCTTTTCTTTTACCAAATGATAAAAAGAAATGATCATAACAAAGTGAATTACTACATAGAAAACATCAAAGGATATTTTATTTCATAGTTTTCTAAATATAAACACAGTTTAACCTAATCGTACATATGGCTATAGTGCTCCTGGTAAACTAATATATAATTCTCTTTTTCGTGTTGACTCATTAAGGCTATAAGTTCGTCTGTTATGCCATCGATTGGATACGGACGTCCTCCGACATGGACAGTTGGTGCATCGTCATCTTCCGATTCAGAGTTAATATAATTATTTTGATTGATATTTGCTAGAAAAAAAACAGAAAAATCGATTTCATTCACGTCCTCAGCATGGTGATTTGTAACTTACGAATATTAGCACTTTCAATGTTCTTCTCATCGTCACTAGAGTCGCTCGAATTTGCATTACTTCTCAGTCCCTTCAAATTTGTATCATTCTTTCCGGGTTGTTTCTCATGTTGTAATAACACTGACATGATGTCTTCATTTTCCTTTCGACTACGTCCACTATTAGAAGCACTGGCAACGGTTGTTGGTTGACTTGATGTTTGTGCAGCTTGATCAAGAATTGCATCGGAATTTTCGGTATTATCTTCAGCGATAATTGTACTCTCTGTCATCCATACTGGTCGTGCCTTACGTTCAGCACTGACTTCTGGTGCATCATCACCACCGATGCTAATATCGACACGGGTTTCTTCGACGGCAAATCCTTGATTTCTTGTCGCTTCACCAGACCACGCTTGACCATCGGGACGCATTGATGTTTGTTTATTGATGCTGGTGGAGGCAAATTGTGAGAAAAACGCAATAAAAACGAGTGGTGTTCAATTCTTACCCACGAATGGTGTCGATATCTACTGGTTCAGGCTCCAAAATTTCTGGAGCCAGCTTAATACCTTCAACTTCTCTCAGTAAATCATATAATGGCTGCAGTTGTTCATTGAATTTTGCCAGTAATAGGCGGGAATCTTTCTTTGGCATAGCTGACATATCCTCTTCGACGGCACTGTCACAGAAGGTGCAACGAAATTCTTGCGATTCAAAGTCAAAAAGCTGATCAGCCTGAAAGAAAATTTTACGTTGTTATGTGAATTTCACTAGTAAATGGTCAAAGCTTTTTACAACCATGAAATCCACCAGTACTTACCTCTAAATCGGTAAAAGTCTTGTTGCAACTTGTACATTTGAAGCTGGCACGGCTGGTTGCGTCACGTTCTTCGGTTTCCATACGTTTTCGCATCAAATCCAGTTTGTATTTCACAACATTCACAAAGGTCTTGTAGTTTATAAAGTAATAATTGACCTTTTGTGCTTTCCCATCGGGACCAGTCTCCATTTTCAGGCGAATTTGAATAAATTTATCATTCCTCAGGGTGGATATTCGAGCTCGCATTTGTTTCTTTTCAAAACGTAACAACTCTGCAATATCATCTTCTTTCATACCTAAGAAAGGGGGGTAATATAATCACATTTCGACGGCCACATACAATTACAGAGAAACTTACATGGATTTCGCACCAACATATCAATAATTAATGCATCCTCAATTGAATAGAAACCTCTGACTACTAATCTAGCTAATTGTTTAAGACTACTTGGTACTTCAGTTACATATTTTGTTTCGGTTGTTGTGCTTGCCATTTTGATTCTTAAAAAAAAAGATTACTTCATTATCATTATTATCAATTTCAAACCACCCTGTCGCTGTGCGTCTACTTTTTTTCACCATTGCTTCTGCGCATCATTGACCCAACGAAGTGTTGCCGAAACATTTAGAACAACAATACAACACTTGAAAATTCCCACCACTCACCACAGATACACGATGGGAAACAACAAAATTTTAGTTTCGATACAACAGCAGTAGGTGAAATACGGAGAAACGACTGCGACGACATCTTGATGGTGGCGGCAACTGTCAAATGTGAAAATTTCTTCCACTTACCTGGGCACTCGCAACGTTGGATTCGTAAAATGAAAATTTTTGCGTTTTCTTTAAAGAGGATTATCACAAGATTCTTGGTGTAAATTGTATAAATAATATAAGGATGTGAATTATTGGGTTCTAAGGTAAATGGGGAGGGGTTTTTTAGGATATAAATGTCGCTTTATGATGGTAAATCGAGGGTTTTAGTGTTGAGCACAATTCGCGAGACGTTTCACGGAATGCGCCATCACAAAGACGAAATTTACAGGGTGCATTGAATGTGGCATTATTGATTTACTTGTTGAATCGTTATATTCTGTTCACATCGTCGTATTTTTACTTAAATTGGAAAAAGTGTTAAAAGAAAAAAATTATTAATATGCAACTATTTGCAAGCGAAAATTGTTGAATGTAATAATTTCAGTCTTGTCCATGTAGTGTTTTTAACAAACGGTCCATTAGTGCACCTTTTGCAGAAAACACTTGTCGAACATGCTAACGTTTTTTTTTATTTCAGTTAAAATGCCAATTGATATTTGACATTTAAGTCAATCGTGTTTCCGGGTCGGAAAGCGAGTTTGAAATTTTTCTCAAAAGGGTCCTTGACATCATTTTTATATATATGTAGATCTATTCGCGAAATTTTTGCTTAAAAAATCGGTTATTCTTTAGAACTAGTGTTGAGTAATTATCGAATATCGGAGATAAAAGAAAACGCATCCGATTTGTTTTTAAGTTGCCCAGCTCAGTAAGAATTGTCAATACCAGTAATCAAGTTGCTGTCTTGGACTAAGGTGGAAGAAACCCATCCTGGTTACACAGGAATTTGACTTTGTGCGGTCTCTTACCTTCACTGAGTAAGACCAGAGAGCATTTCTATTTATAATATCTAATTGAAGAATCTAGTGGGTCAGAGTCATCGAGATCAAGGAGAAATCTCAATTTTTTGTTTTTTAGCAAGAGCAAAATGCTTGTTAGGATTTTCTCTTGTGTGCGCTTTAGAACTTTCGAGAATTATGAGAGAAGTGAAAAAAAGGCGGCCTTAGCTATTGAAAGATGGCTCTGGCAACCGCTTCTTATCTTTAGATAGATTCATAGTACCTATATACTCGAACGATCGAACCACTTAAGGAAGTTTCTTTTAGGATCAGGGATTCCCGATGGTGTCCAGTGAAAATATAATGGATTAACGATGAAGTTCACTGCTCAGTTCTGACAGGACCGAGCAGGACCTGAATTTCGTGATTTAAGGAAAATGTTGGTGCCCAATGGAAGCAATGAGTCAAAAATTACTTGCGGAATTAATACAGAATGCAACTCAGGATTATAAGGTAACATTCATCTATATTGTGGGGATTGCCGTGGGGCATGGGATGCATCTTTATCCGTCCTACGGAATGAAATGCTGGGTTCACTTACTTTGTGTGAAAAGTGTCCAAAGGTTCTTGTTTTTTATGTGCAGAGAACTCCTGCTAGGTGCATTTCTCGTCTAGTTCGTCCACTTTAAAGTTACCTGGGTTATTATTATGCTACTGAACTGATCTATAACCATTCAATAGTTTCAAGAATGAATCGGGTCACCCAGCAGAGGTGAACCTAGGCCTCAACCAACAAGCCTCTCCAGTTAGCCGGTCGTTAGCTAACTACCTACAGTGGCGTACGCCAAGTTGATTCTACTTGTGCGCGCCACCTAAGCTAAGGTCTTGCTCTACTCCGTTGTCCGTCCGATTAGATTCCAAGACTCTGTGTGCCGAAGCGTTGGTGTCCTCGGTCTACATGTCCTAGCCATCTCAAACCTCAAATGCGCAATTTTTTGTCTAGGTCGATGTCGCTGTACAATTTTGAATGTATTGTTCTGCCTGACAGCGGGATGTTGGTCTTCGTCGCCGTTATAGAGTATGCAGAAGTAGTTGTCCCTAATTCTCAGCAACGACTGTGATTCTACTACGGGGTTTCATTCTTCATCCCTACAAGTTTTCGTACTGGTTCTGCTTTTCTGGTTCCGCTTTCCACCAGACGACTGCACCTTACGTGAGTACAGGTCTCATGAACGCCAGTGAGTTATATGGCATTTTAAACGCGACTTATTCGCAAAAACCTTTTTGCAAGATAAAAGTGCTCCTGTAGCTTTCGTTACATTTTCTTGGATCTTTTTTCTTATCCAAAATAAGACCCGAGTATTTTGCTTGGTCAAAGAAAATTAGGCTTGTACCATTCAGGGAGGGAAGGTGCGTTTTTGTGGGGGTTCACACCCAAACCACACTGAACCGCCCACTTGTTTAGCTTATTTAAAGCCTTTTGTAGGAGTTCTTTTAGAGTGTTAGGTTGCTTTCCCGAGAATACTACAGCAATGTCATCTACGTAAGTGATCACCGTGCATCCCTCAGCTTCCAAGTTTATCAGCATTACCATAAAAACCAAATTCCAGAGAAGAGAAGCTCCTTCTATGTCTAAGAATTCCACCATTGTGTACTCCTTATGGTGCAGTGGGTATTCGGTTTTGTGTACTAGAGAATGCAATGCCGTTTCCACTGATTTACCTTTGCTACAGGGATGTTGAGCCGCAGAAAGGAGATGTATGTTTAACTGTTGCGTAAATAGATATCAATCAGTTGTTGTAACGTTTTAAGAAGGAGTCATGAAAGACTGATTGGTCGCAGGTCTTTTGGACTTCCATGTCAGCATTTGCCAGCTTTGGGTATAAAACCACTTTAAAAACCACTCTCTCCATACTAGTGGAATGTAGACCAGATCTAGACAGCTCTGTAAGATTGCGCAAGATAATATTAGAGGTCTTCTGAAGTTCTCAGGGATTATAACATCCGGCCCTAGAGATTTGTATGGTTTGAAGTTATGTTGCGCCTTGCCTCTTCTACTTTGCCACAGAAGAGTCTCCAAGATTTCCTCTTAACTTTTCTTAATTCTTTCTTAAATGTTTTAAGGATTTTTTGTACGAGTTCCAATCGGTCGCAGATTTCGTGCTTTTGGCATTGTTGAAGTTTTCTACAATTATTCTACAGTCCACCAATATGTCTTAAAGAAGCCCATTAGCGTCGTCATGTTTTTCCTGTCAAGGTTTAAAAATTTTTTGCAGGAAAAGGACTTGATGAGTCTCCTGGATTGCCTAATCACGGGAAAATGTTCTCAGTGGGCTAGGTGCAGTTGTTGTCCCCAGCTGTTTAGTAAAGCTGTGGCGGTAGCCCAATTACCGCCACAGGAGGGTTCCATTCTTAAGAGTGCAGAAGTTCCGGCCATAGCCAGCTTATCCGCAGATTTTTACATTGTACTGGTGGCCAAGCAACCAACCAAATTTGAGATTTTTGTGCCTGTCAAGTGCTTATGATTCCACGAAGTGGAATGTTAATGCTTTAGGGGCTACTTGGCTATCTGAGTAGATATGCATTTTTGTGCCGCTAATACCTTTAGTCTTGAAGTCTATTATCTGTCTTGTCACCGCTGTGCACACAATTTCTTATCCGCGACCCTAAGATAAGTCTAAGGCTTGTTGATTGAAGCCATAGTTTCTCCTCGTCTATAAAAAATTCGTCTGCTATTAATCCTTAAGTTGTCAAGTGCCGCTGCTACATGTAGCCTCTGGCTTAATGTTCTTGAAAGTCCTTTTTATATCCAGGATTGCTCTCATAGTAATTCCGAAATGCCTAGAGACTTCCCAAGAGTGCCAACGACAAAGTAAACGACAAGTCTCTACTGATCATTCGTTTTAGTAATCATACTGCGAAGTTGAAAGCATTTTTAAATAAGCATATGGAGATCCACCAATTTTTTGCAATAATCCTGAAGTCTTGTGAGAAGCTTTTTCGGTACAAAGACCAATTCCATCTGGAGCTGCTGATTTAGATAGAAGCAAGGCACTCGTGGCTTGTATTCGATTACTTATACGAAATGAGTGGAGCTACTGACATAGTACTCTTCAATGTATTGCCTAGATAATGGGTATCTAGGAGCCGATGCAGAGATTCTTGGGCGGACGTTATGTCTGGTCCAACAAGTTTTTTAATCTCCGTATGTAGCTGGGCAAAATAGGAGACTTTGACATTATCTTCATAACTCTGTCTATTTTGGAGTAAACTAATCGCAATGACTCTCGTTATGGTTTTCTGATCTTATTTTTCTTGTCCTTGCTCTACAGACTCAGTTCAGCAGTCTACCATGGGTTTTTTTACTCTTAGCGACTTAGCTAATAGGTCAGGTTAGGTTATGGTGGAAGTGCAAAAACTGTGTGTTCATGGGGTCTTGCTTGTTCATTCAAGGGCATGATTTGGATGTATTCATAGTGTTTGTAACCTTCCTCACCAAGGAGTCAATATCCTAATTATCTTAGCCAGCGTCGCCTATATTACATTGTTTTCCTCTAAGGAGCAAATTATATCGCAAAATCTTTTGTAAACAAGAAGAAAACACTCTCAGCTAATTGGCATAGTCATGAATTCCGATCAACTTACTAACAATGTCATCAACCTTGTGTTATCGCCCTTCGAAGCGACAAAACCCCTCGCAAATCATCATCATATCTTGAACGACGTATTTGCACTTGCAATGCATTTGATTGCAAAGAGAAATACATAGTTGCCATACCAGTAGTTACTGACGTCTTTATCAAAAGTGAAAGGTCAATTGTCCTATATCTCCATTCCCAGCAATCCCTATAACCTTCCCTTCCTCCGTTCCAGGGATTTACAAATACCTTAGCTCAGCGTCGCTTTGTCTCAGTTGTTGTTTACAAAATAAAACGAAGAAAAGAAAACAACATCTGACTACAAAAAAATCACCCCTCTCCAAAACTGGGCTCCAACATTCTGCAGAACTCCAGCATCCTGACAGGGTAAACATCCTTTTTTTGACTCACAACTAGGCGCCTCACCTTCTACATGGCACAGTCCACTTTTTCTCCCTCGATTAGAACGAACACATTTTCTCAATGGAAGCGCAGAGAGAGCGAAATACCCTCAGAGTTCATCCCTTGTTCTTCAGCGCAGGTATTTTTGACATTTCGAAAAAGCTGCTGCATGCGCACAACATTCGGGCTAAAGTGCTAAAATAGCTTTTCCATGCTATTTTTCAAAAATACATTCACTCTGTATTTACTGCAGTATTGTTTTGAGTGTTCGTCTGCAAGGAACACATCCGTTTCGGCAATCGGTTTACAAACGGTTTGAAGTGGTGTTTTCAGTTTTTCCTTACTCCTTTCTTGAGTTATCGGTTTTCAACGTGGGTAAGGTTTCTATTGTCGGTTTCAACACAAAAGAAATTCGAAAATCAAAATTGTATGCGAAACGTAGTGAAAATTACCCGAGAAAAGAGAAAAAAAAACGAATGAAAACCTAATGGATTCGCAATAATTTCTCCAAACGGAAGTGGCAACATTTTGACAAGTTCATTGGATTGCATTGTGTGTGACATCTAGGTGAAAATTTCGTCTACTTTGCATTTTTCTTTCAAACAAAAATTAGGAATTAAGCACATTTCGAGTGTCCTTTTCCAAAAAAAAAAAAAAAAATACATAGACATTGGTTACATGTTACTCATGGCATATACGCTGTATGTAAAGGAACCCCACCAGTTAAAGGAAAGCATTATCCACGCTTTAAAACGATACCAATGCCGTTGTATGAATAAGAGAAAGCGAGAGAGAGGAGGAGGTTCAAATAACAATTGCCCTGCCATTCATTCCAAAAAAAAAAAGTAAAGAATTCACAAAACACAACCAACCCCCTCTGTTGGGCGACGACAAAGCTTTTATTTTTCATACTTTAGACTTCCCTTTGAAAGGTTCCTTCTTAGTTTTGATGGAAAAATCGATTTTCCTTCCCGTTCGAACAGGGGGCGGTTTTCATTTTCAGGTTCTTGTCTTCATGTTGCGAGGTTTTATTATGTTTTATAATTTCTTCTATGACTACTCTATAAGGGAGGCTATCAGAATGAGAGAGAGAAGATTGAAGGATTTCGACAGGGGGGCAAGGGTTCAGGATGAACAAAAAATCCGAAAATCAGCCTCAACATTTCTTACTTCTTCGGACACACGAAACCATGCTGCATCATTTGAAGAAGGTTTGTGTTTCCTATTCGTCTGTAAAGACTTCCTTTTTACCATTTTTGTAGATGGGCCTGCTATCGATGGGGTTTTGAGTGTTAAATTGAGATTTCAAAATAACTTTATGACAGCTGACAGAGACTCTTCTGGGCTGGAGAAGGGACAAAGGTATACGAATTACACACGGGGCACATAGTGCTTTTTGTTTCATGTTTGTTAGAGAGCGAGAACAGTGTTTTATGTTTTTTTTTTTGCCAAATCAATATTTAATGGAATTTGAAGGGCATTATAAAAAGGGTTAAGAGGACGAGTTCAAAGGCTGGATCAGGAGAATTGTGTAAAAAATTTAGCATAACCTACATTTTAAATGAAGATTTTTTGTTGGGTTTTTGATTTTGACAGTTGACTGACAGGAGTTGAAATGTCTTTAAGTTGAATAGTGTGACGAAGGCTTTTTGAAGATTGTATAACATCTAGAGTTTTTGAGGAGCGAGGAGGAGTTTTGCGTAAGGGAATTCAACCTTTTATTGATTTTTGTGAAGGAATTGTTTTTTTTTTTAAAGAGTTGCTAAGGTAGGCAATTTTCTTCGCCGTCGAGAATGTCGCATATGCAGTGATAACAGGTCGTTTTCTGATTTCTACTAGCAGCACCATACAAAGCCTTTCATTTGTTTGATTTTAGACTCGTTGATTTTAGTTCTTGCATCCGCAATCGTAATAAGAACGAAGTTATCTCTAAGCCAATCTCACGAGCTTTCGTGTCTTCTCGATCCTGGTACTAGTATTCGAGGTCGCTTCTCTACTTTCTGATATTCGTAATCGCTATTAAAACAGAGACTTTTTGAGCAGGCATGAAAACTTTTGATCTGGAACCACTATTGGAAGAACCTCCCTTATTTCACCGCCCCAATTTGTTTAAACTACTGTGTTGTCTCAAACTTTTACAAGCTGCGTCAATTTTGCTGTTAAGGAGTTTACTGAAAGGTTAAAATCTTATAAAACTACAGAAGAACAGCTTCAACAACTTGTTGAATTCTCTACGGACTACAACCAATCATCTACTTTCTGCACTTGATCATCGCTATACTACTCTCAAGTATTACATCGCGGAAAGGGCTCAAGTCCCATGCGTTCGTCTCGTTCATATTTGCAGACTTTCACACTGCATATCGTTGTTGTTTTTGTCGCCTATGTTTCTTCTAAATTATTGCCACAGTGTCCTATCAGTGCCCATCATCTGCCTGGTTATGTTGTCTGGGGTTAAGCCCTTACTCAGTTTCCACGGGCAGTTAAACATCATTTGTACCGCAGCTTCGATTATTCACTCGGCAATGTCGTGTCTCAAACCTGTGGAAATAGGCCCTAGAGCATTAATTATAGACTTGGTGCGTACTGTGTCAATCATGTCTCATACTTCCCGACTTATCATTTCCTTTGCCTTCTAGTTGGCAAAACTTTTCAAACAAACCAATTGTGAGCAAAAATTTGGTTCGATCCTCATCGCAGTTGTTCTTGAATGATTTGGCGAATTTGCATTTTTGGTCCCTTATCCCTCAACCCTCAATAAAATATTTTCAAGGACTTTAAAGAAGGACAATCTGTAAATGAAGGCAATAGGGAATAAACAAATAAACGCTAAACAACATATCTGTCTAGAAAAACAGAGTTCGCCATTAGGATAAAATACCAAATGAATTCTGAACACTATGAGTAGGTACTTTTAGTTGTGCTCAACCTCAGTCCTCTCAATCAGGATTTATTAAAAATTCAATTCCCCATTAACAAAGTATGCAGCTCCTGAAAATAGTAAAGTTAACTTCCGCTTCCAATTCAGTGCTTTTTTACGTGCACGAGCCAATTCTGTGTTCTCCTGGAAAAAATAAAGCGCATAGGAAAATTCCCAAAGTTTTTCTAGGCAAATATGGAAATTACGAGTACATGCCGTTATTTATGGTGTATATGTGGGCTTTCGTTTTGTGCTTACCTCCTTTTACTTCGTTCGCTTTAATTTTTTTTTTTGCTTTTCCCTACTAGTTGTAAGTGGGTAGAGTATTCCTTTGGGTATTTTCATTTGCATTCCACTGAATCCCTTGTACAAAGGATTCACCCAGTAGAAAAGTCCATTCACTATAATTTGTTAGCAAGGTACTTCAAGAAGAGAAATATGGGTCGGGAAGTATAACCTGTCTGGGTGGCTGGCCAATCGTGTATTGGGAGTGCATACAGCACGCTATTAAAAAACTCTTCATAATAAATATTGCAGTGAGTCAGAGTAATTTGTGTGCCATTGGGAAGGACTGGTTGGCGCCATGTCTTTTCATGTCCCAACTTCCTATGAATTCGTGCATCGGTGGTTTTATTTTTTTTCTTGATATGCAGTCGTTTGTATACGTAAGTTTCCTTCTATACTGAAAACTTCAGTTGTCATTTTCGAGATGAACCACCTTTCTTTCTATTGCCGGCATTTTCATTCTCCAAATGCCTATTTTCTGGATGTGGATGGATCCTCTCGTAGCTTGATAATCTCACAGAATTTCAATGTGGTGAATATTAGAACATAGGCTTTTCTATTGTAAATAGAATCGACTACAGACCTCGCTCCGATGATCATCCCAGTCTGGTGACATATTTCCTGTTGAAAATCAGTTAATTCAACATGCCATTGAGCGACATACATATTCCCTCAATTATTGCTTTAAGCGAAATTTTTCAGTATTCATCCTGCTAAAGGACCACTCAATGCATGTCATATGCCCTGAAATGTAGGTTAAGGTCATTGTAGAAGCAGGGTTTGTTAAATCTTCTGGATAGTCTTAGCCACTGGATGGTTTTCGAATAGACTAAGCAAAGTAAGTGTTTCCAATTATAGTCTAACACTGTGACAAATGTCCAATTGACGTCACAGAGGTCTTCAGATCTTCCTTAGAATATGGAAGCCAAGCCGATCCTAGCCAGTTCATCCACAGATTCATTGCCCACAACACGTTGGTGACCATGTTTGACCTCATTGTGTCCAGCAAATGATTGCAAGGCATCGTAGCAGCTTTAAGCACTGGCTGTCTATTTAAAATGATATAAAATCTAGCGCCCTTGGTACCTTAGTCAAGTTTAATCTTAGCACAGATGTCAATGACTTGGATTTTAGGCTGAAAAATACTGGGACACGTAGATATCTATTGGTACCGAGACTTTTGAAATCCAACTGAATTTCTATACCATAGATTTAACGTTGTGTGAAATGTCCAACTTTTTCTCTGGCGCAGCCAAGTACAGACTTGTGCATACGTTGCAGAGATTGGCAAATAGTCTTCTGCACAATGCCGTGCTGTAGCTACTACTGTACAAACTAATTTTCGTGATTCCTTCACGGACAAATAAACCATCTAGTAACGCATAACCAATAGGTTCCAGAAGGAGGCAGAGTGAGCCATTGCGATATGCACTTCATGCCAGTAAACTGGCTAAATGCACATGGGTATGTAAAGAGTTTTTAACTGAGACTGTCTTTCTCGATTGTTAGACTGGGTTTCCTGGCATCCGAATTTTTACTTGTTGGCAATAGAGATTGCGTTCAGTAAGTCTCTTTACGTACTGTGTCATCTGAGATCACTTGAATTCCCATACAGGTGCTATGCTTGCATTTGACTAAGATGATGATGAGCCACTTTGTAGGCTAAAAGCTTGTTATTTATTCTCTCGACGTGCTCAAACTAATTTGGTCGCTTGACCTTAGCTGATTGGAGTATACGTTTTCATAGTATGGCTGATAGTATTCGTGGTTGTACATATCTTCTATCCATGACCGAATATCCGAAGATGATTATCAATATCTGTTCTGCTTTTCCTGATTATCCCCGAGCAGTAGGAATTCGGGATTTGATCGCAGCCTGGTTGTGGCCAACCCAAACACTTTACAGTGGACTAACCACTTTGACATTTGTATGTCTTTTGATGAGGCTTTTGTAATTCGAATTTTAAAAGAAATAGATCTTTCCTTAGGCTCTGGGTGTTTGATGTGGAAGCGCGTGAAGCGGATGCTACTGACGGATGCAATACGAGGGCGTTTAAGACCTACTCGTATCATAAGATAAAGATCGAGTGTTAGCCTGACGAGAAGTCAGAGAGGCAACTACTATGATTGGATGTCGGCTGCCCGACAAACAGTGTACCTCCAATATCTAGGTAGTTGACATTGCAGAAATTCAAAAGGACAAACCATTTGCTATTGTGGTTTCGGTTTTCAAGGCTGTGAACTCCCAATACGTGCATATGAGCGCATATTTCCTTCCTCTCTTCGCATTAAAATTCATCAAGCACAAGTGGTGCTTCAAAATGGTCGCAGAATCGCTTTAGTAGATAGGTGACACTAGTATCAAAATTCATTTCACCCTCCTTGTGAAAGTGTCCTGTAGTAGAAGGCGTTTCTTACGTCTTCGTTCCGATTGATAGCTGGATACTTGCAGACAATATGCGCGGTAGATGATCCTTTTCTAAACAGACTTGATATGCTTTCTCGCTAGACAGATTTTAATTATGGTTATCTCAAGCAAAACTGGCTTAAGGGAAAGTCCATAAGCCTGCAGATATTCTTCATCATCATCATCATCATTTTCCAATGGCCCGCTTATCCACTATAAGGGTAACGTGTTAAACGAGCTTAAGTGGACTCTCCAAATTTCCCGATCTTTCGCCATCGACACTAAATCATCAGGGGCTATTCCCATACGGGTGGAGGTGAGATTTCGCACTTGGGCCAGTCATCTCATCCTGAGCCTACCCAGAGGACGCCTACCTGATAATACGGATTCCATGGCACGTCTTGAAAACTGAGTTGAGGACATGCGTTTAACGTGTTCAAACCATCGAAGTATGGACCTCTCCGTACGAACAAGTAGCTACTCGATATTCAGTGCCTCGTATATTCTGGTGTTCCTAACCCGATCTCGACGAGTCACCCCAGTAATACAACGAAGAAATCTCATTTCGGCAGTTTTTGTCCGCGATCTTATTCTTTCGGTCATTACCCAAACCTCATGACCATAGGTAAGGCCTTGAGCATTTCTGGCCGGATTTTATCCACACCAGCAGATTTGCCGACTTTTAGCGCTTTAATTGTCAAAGTCACCTCCTCTACGGTGGGACTATTCTCCGCCCTACTTTAAACTATGGATCTGCCATCCTCAGTGCCCTGTTCGTGATTGAGCAGCTCCGAAAATTGCTCACCCCATCTGCGCAAGATGTCCTTTTCATCGAAAAGAAGTACACCTGTTCTGAGGCGGCATCTACTTCATCCAAGAAAGCTGCATACTCCGGCTCCAGATTCGGTGCATAGACCTGCACCAGTGCCAGAGTTGACCTTTCAAGCTTAAGCTTTAAGATCGCAGCTCTCCCTCCTAATGGTATCCTCTCCAATACTCTACCTCCCAGCCTGGGACTTTCAGATATTTTTTTTATTTTTTTTTCCAGTAGCCGCCGTTTCTACGAGAGTGGTGGCAGATCCACCCTTGGTTTGCTCGTCCGGAGTCTTATTTCAAATTAATACCCGGGTTCCTCTAAATTTAGATTTTTTTCTGTCCAGCAAGACGTCACAGCAGCGCTTGATCATCTTCAAATCTGTAACATGATGATCGTACATTTAGCTTGGAATGTACTACGAAACATTCCTAGTGGTATGTGTGCCCACAGACACCAGCACCAGTTCCGTAAATAATGTTCGAACTGTCGGTGCCCAATACCTGACTTCTAGGGTCGATACGATCTAAATCTAAATCTTTCCATCCCGTCTTCTTAAGCCCATTTGCTAAAACGACTTACACTTATCTACTTATCGGATTACCTGGAAGTTTCTCTTCGAAATGCAAAAACCTATGACACTCGAAGTCGTCTTCAACTTTTTCCGTGACTTCTTTAGATAAGTGGCACGTGTTTCACCCCAAATCGTTTAGGGCTCATTTAAATTCCTTCCTTCGGCCAGACTCTCTGCAAAACTTAACAATGGAACAGAAAAACTGAGTTCATCGGACATTCTAATCAAATTCCAATTAAATTTCCTATCTCTCTACGGCTGTTTTGTAGGTTTTCTCCATTCCGTTTCTTCAAATGCAAAGTAGACTTGTGTATGGTTTCCCCGTCTTTCATTAGAAAATCCTCGATGAATGTAATTGAAACAGCGCTCGGGAAATTGAAATAAACAAACAATAAAACTCCATGTCACACACAAAAGAAAAGCACAAAAAAAATAAAAATAAAAAAATAACAAAAGAAGCGAATTAAATTAAAAATAAAAGAAAACTTTGTCATTGAGTTTTTCGTTCGTTTTTTGTTCTTCATTTCTGCCCGTGTCCTCCCGTGTTGTTTGTGATGCTACCCTCGTTTGTTTGTTTCTCAAGGAAAATGCCTACAGTGTACAACAATTAATAAAACAACAACGGGGTATAGAATTCATTTTGTTGATGTTTGTTTTATAAGAGAGCAAATTGAACCTTACAAATAATCTTGCCGAATGAGTGAATTATGCATGAGCGAGTTGTTTGAACGCTTAAGAGACAGTTTAGCAAGTGAAGACCGACATAATGTCATCGATATCGGCGCAGGGTGTTGTTGAACGCGCCTCCGCTGAGCTATCGAAACGGATTAACGGATTGGGGTTGCGCTCGAAACATCATCATGGCAGCAGCAGTGGCAGCGGCAGCAGTAGTGGTGGCAAGACATCTGTAATGGAGCGTGTCACCAATGCCCTCTGTGGAGGCAGCAGCAGTGCTCACAATAGTAACGCCGCAGCAGCGGCAGCAGCAGCAGCTGCAGCCAACAATCAACCGGATAAGCCATCTCGGGTACCTGCGAACTCAGCCCAACAGCAGTTAGCTTCGCCGGGTGTCGGAAATACACACTCGAATATGTCGTCTTTGACTGGTAATCTTGCATCGAACATGGTGACCGGGATCAAGCAGCAGCAACAGGGTATGAACCAAGGTGGCAACCAACACATGGCGGGCCAGAAGAGTCAGACCGGGACGCCACAGCAAGTGCGCAAGCAACTGCCCAATCCGCATCTGCATCACCATCCGTACAGTAGTCAGCAGCAGCAAATGCTGTTGCAGCATCACAAGATGCAGGCGGTGGCGCCACCTCCGTGTATAACCACAATGGAGCAGCTCCTGCAGGATGATCGTTTCTTGGGTAAATTGTTTTTGTACTTTAATCCCTACGAGAGACGTACCCTGGCGCAGGTGTGCATGCGATGGCGCGATGTTTTGTACAGAAGTCCGAGATTTTGGTCAGGATTGCTGCCCACGTTACAGTGTCGAGAGTTGCGACTGATTCCAAATCATGATCGGGTGAAGCTTTATAATTCGTTGGTACGTCGGGGATTTCATGCGCTTGCATTGGTAGGAGCCACGGATGAGGATGCCTTGGATGTGGTACATTCGTTTCCGTTGGCCTCGAAGCATATACATTCGTTAAGTTTACGCTGTTCGTCGATTAGCGATCGAGGATTGGAGGCGCTGTTGGATCATTTGCAGGTGAGTTGAATTGAAACAAATTTTTTTTAACCTTTTCAGGATCCGTACATATGACTGTATACAATTTTTTTGAAATAACATTTTTGAAAGCGACTGGCTGTTGTTCTTTCCCCATTGTGGTATTGTATGTGAGGGTGAGCCGGTTACTGTTTACCTAGTCCTTGTGTTGCTCGCTGTCATACGTCAGAATTTCAGAAATCGGGCAGGTATGCGAATTGTGGTCGCCATGGCTTAATGGTTAGTGCGTTGGACTGCTCTGTGAGCGGTGTGGGTTCAAGCCCCAGCCAGGAAAACACCAAACATTTTTCGCGGCACCACCTCTCGTCGGGGAATGACAACCATCCGGGAGTATAATCTGTCATGAAAGAGCTTCTCACTTTGCCGTTCGGAGTCGGCAATAAATTGTAGGTCCCTTCCATTCGTGTGAACAATACAACCCGCACAAGATGAACGGTTGCGAGAAGCTAGGCCTTATCCCGAGCTGTCGCGCTAGTTATTTATTTTCTTTATTTAGCAGGTATGGGATGCGTGTTGGAACAATTATGGAATTGACACTAGTGTGTGTGTGTGATCACCGAAATCATCGTGTTTCTTTAGCCAGGATGTCACCGATTCCTTTATCCAAAAAATTCTTTAGGCCCGATATTTACATAGGTCTAAGGGTCTTTTTTCGAATTATCTTTAAAGCAGTGGCTACGTGTGTATAATACGTATGAACATATCTCCTTTCTGGACCGATTAGGATTTTGTCAGACTACATGACTGGTATCATCACTTGTACACGTAACTAGGTAGGTAGAGCGGCGGTTCCTGAGAACGCCCTAGGGTGCGCCGTTTTGTAACCACGAAATTCGTTAAAACCTATTTTTATGTCGGTGTTGATTTATTGTGTTGGGATGATGTGGCTAAATCCAGCCGGTGGAGTTCAGATACAACATCAGTTCTCCAATCCTTTTTTCAGCTATCTTGCCGAGGTCCATGTACATATGTACATTTGTACATACATACACATTTGGCGTTAATTTGAAATCTTTCTCACTTACTAAAGGTCTTGACCTGGTAACATAGATCACGAAGTCCATAGCTGACGAGCTCGCCAGACCTTAAATATCCTGTTGGAACTTACATAAGATGCAACCAAGAATTGTAGATGAACTACTGAACCAATCGAAAATCAGTACCACTTCCGTCATCCTCATAACAAAGAGGCAAGGCGTTTTCTTAATTTCCGGCAATACTGTTGAGATAAAAAGGAGGCTCTTTTTTCCCGACAACCGTCAGCTTCAACTGATTCAATTATTCCATTGAAATAAGTTATAGATTCTGTGGTATCACATTGCACCTATTTGGGTTTAATTGTAAATGTGTCCGGTTGCGGACATCTACCTCAACCTAAACAATCAAGTAATATAATACTTTATAAATCCTTCAACGATCCTTTTTATCCCCAGAGTCTAACGGGTTAGGTGAAAACAAGCTTTCAATTCATCTGAAATGTATGAAAAGGTTCGTAGTCCCGGTAGTGCACGTAGTCGGGGGGTTATACAACTCCGGCAGTTCACCTAGTTCATGGTCATCAAATCGATGTTCCTTATGCTTTTTGAAAAGGTTACTTAAATTTTTCGAGCGTGGCTTGCTCAGGCCCTTAACCAGCAAGTCTCTCTTGTTGTAAGTTTGTTGAGTAGTTTTTCCCTGCTCATGATATAAAGGAAGGGAAAGACTACACAGATCCTACACTCTATGAGGGAGAAACATCCAAAGCTTGAAAAAATCGACGTCAGATAGTTAGATATTGTAGTGAAGATGCTCGAACTGTATGTATAGATCGTGGAAAGAATTTAGGTACCGGAGACTTCTCACCTATATTTTTGCACTGTCATCAAAACACCGTCACGTCCTCTTTACAGTAGACTGGTATATAAGCAGCAGTTTTGATTGCCCATTTAGTCCCACTCTTGTCGTGTGTCTCTGATGAAGTCAGAACTGTTCATTGTGACTTTGTTTCAAAGTCCTCGTGGTAGAAATCGTTTTCAGTTTACAGATTGTGCTTCATTGTAATCTTTGTTCATTTAACTATTAACCGTTTGTCCCGATCGATTGTCTTCCTTCTTTTTTTTCTGTTGGTAGAATTCGAGAGCAGTTTTAATTTTTTTTGCAGCGCAACTCTCGTTTTCTGTTTTACTATATAGTCCTATGTGGGGTTTTCTTATTGTTATTGTGGCCTAGATAAATCCAGCACTTTAGTAGCTGCATCTTGACTCATCATGACTTTCTGCCAGTATTGCCACTCGTCTTCTGCACTAGATGTTGGTTGTATCGGCTTTCTTGAGAGATTGACGAGTACTTACAGTGCAAATACTCTTGCGATTGCAACTGTTCGACGTTCCATTTTCTGGTATTTCTGCTTTTGCTAAACGGGGTCCGGAATCGGCATTCGTACTATGGCTACAACTAGGAAGCGATAACAGTCACGCTGTTGCCTCTTCGGGAACGTCCCAACACTTATAATATCACTAATGACCAAGAAAAATGACATTGGAGACAGTATGTGGCATTGCGCATTTTGAAGTCAGACATTATCCCCTTGTGTGGGACGCGACATTTAGCACCCTTTTAGGTATCCTTAGTTCTTCTTCTACAAGGCATTCCATGGAATGATGTGCCCCCAAAACAAAAAAGCGTCTAATGCAACAAATAGTTTTCAACCAGAAAACCCCTTTTGCATGACAACCTTTTGACTTTCTATCACACTTTCTTCACCCAGACCAGATTCAACAACTTAATCGTCACATAAATCGATCTCCTTCTGGTCACGTGACCTCCGGTAGCCCCAAGCTGGTTCCAATAAAATAGTAAGTTGTAAACGCCCGGTAACAAACAAAAAAAATTCGTTAATTTATTTGTTGAAAGTCATAAATTTTCTGTTCGTATCGACGAACAAAAAAAAAAAGAAGTTAAAGTCGCGTGCGTGATAACCTAATCGCGTGTTTATACTTCGTTCCGTTCTATGGTTGGAAACAAAATTAGGTCTTGCGTCACGTTAACACAAGCCACTGAGGCTATAGTCGTTCTAAAAGAGACCTGCAAAGGCCGGTTTGTTCCTTTTTTTAACAATTAAAATCAGGAGCTCTTCCAATTAAGATTAAGAGCATGTTGTAAAAATGTTCTATGGCATTCAAAGGTCACTGTTAACAGGTTCGAATTGTAGCCTAGTTAGGCATGATATTTGCTGTCAAATCAGAGATGATTCAGGAGAAAAGACTGCGAATTTTATGGAGCAAAAGACTTTAATTGTTGGGTTAAGTACTTGGAGGACTCACGCAGAGGAACAAATCCCAACTTGACTTGTCATTGACTGACATGTCAACAGCGAACGTTGACCATTGTTTCTTTAAAGTAAAAAATGCTTTTAAGCACTTGAGCCATTCCATTCTCCTGTAGTCGTTTTCTCAAATCACATCTCTCACTGAATACAATTGTTATTCTGTCAAGAAGGATCTGAGTTCAATAAACGAATGCTCTCCGCGATTCAATTGCTATAAATCGTGCGAAATAGGGTTGTGACATAAAGAAACAATAGAAGATGCGGAGAAATTGTATAGCAAGTGTCCTTTGTGTCAAAGTATCGATCTAGGGATCATCTAAACTTTCCCATTCTGGTCATAAACAAAGAATAGACGACTCCTCACAATGAACACGTTCAATGTGTCATTCTTGTGCGGAAAGCCTTTGGAGAAGGTTTCGCAAATAATAATAATTACTTCCCAAAGTGTTCTCTTAAGTTTCGCTGGGTGATTTTCTGTCAGAGAAACGCAAATAAGTATTTAATCAGCAAAATTCAGTTTCTCGCCTTCGTTCACATTCTAATTGTGTCATTTTGTGATAAGGAAGTAAGCTATTTGACAGAGGAGACACTTTAAGCGGATGATGTTTGGCAGACATGTTGGTTCCGCTCACTTGTTTTTCATGGTGAATGAGTTTGTTCAATAGTCGTTAGAAAAAAATGTGATGTTCGGCCAGCTTTATCTATGTTAGGCGTCCCTTCTTGTTGACAGCAAATACTTGTGACAGTTTTGGCCATAAAGTTCCTTAAATTTAATAACTGGATTCGCCCAGAAAACGCTTCACGAGAAAATCAATTTAAGCGTGACGTATACGTGCCATTTTGGTTTTAAAATTGTCAAAATTCATCGCTTCTGTTCGATTTAAATTTATCAAATCAATTATCCCTTCGAATTGAATTATTGGTGAACAGAAAGTGCATTTCTGAGCGATTAAAAATCGATGAAAAGACACAGGTAGATGAAACAATTTTTGACTGACAAGTAGGCCAAGCAGCGGCTTAATCATTTCGTAGAATATACTGTGCGTTCTCATGCAGGAGACACGGTGTACATACACGAAAATAAATAACACTTTGCTTATGCATAAGAGGTGTTCACATCTCTTATAGATCACGTAATAAAAATGTGAAATTAAATGAGAAAGATAATTTGGTTTTATTTTGAATTTTTTCGAGTGGGTTGTAGTAACATTTTTAGAAAGCAGCAGAATTTATACCTCGCCGAGGTGGCATTTGTTAATTTATTGTGTGACGTCACGGTTTGTTTTGTTTTGTTTTATTTATTTTTTATTGACAATTTAGACGGGGGTACACTGAATGCTCTTTGGATGACTAATTTGGACGTCATGGTACAATATTTTGCAGATTTTCCAAAAAGTATACAATAGAGGAGCGCAAAACATGTGTTGAACTAAATACATCTTTTACTGACCAAACGATGACATTTTTATTTCACAGGAGAAAAGTTTCGTCCTGATTTTCTACGCAATATGATGCCCAACGATATCCTACGAAACCTATTTTTGATGATGTGTAGACCAAACACGGCTTTCAACGTCACTGCGAGTTTTAATTGTTGAAAATTCCAAGTCTCTGTTGTAAAAAAATATGTATCCTGCTACTGTTTACTTGTTAATCATGAAAAAATTTGTTGAAAATAAAACGCTTTCAAGCCACAGGTACAAATCCTGCGTTTTAATTCTATCCAGCTGGTAAAAGCAGCAATAATGCCAGCAATCCTAAAAGTCCCATAGAAACTCTCATGGGACACTAACAAAATTGCTTGTGACGTAGTTTTTCGCTGTAAGCGCGGTTTTAACCCACACAACCCACTCACGCAAAAAGTCTCAGTTTAAAAAAAAAAAAAAAGAATTTCAAGTGCCAGGCCACCATACATCAGCAGCAAGTTGTCTGAAATTCCAGTCTGTTGAACATTTTATACAAAACTAGGTCACTGGAAGTCAGTGTGACTGCAGCAGAAATCCAACTTTTGTTTTTCTGGCCCGCGCGCCGTAGCCCCCTGGTCTAAAAGCCCAGCTGAAGTACAAGGCTACCAGACAACGCAGCAGGTATCTTCTGACATACAAATTCCATTGGAAATCCTGGAAATATAAGCCCCGCCTTCTGCAACGGGATTTTATTTGGAATATTTTGAGTGAAAAAATATCCAACTCAGGGATGTTATTGAGGATTCTTAAAAACTTTTCTAAACAAAATTCGGGTTTTAAATAATTTTTTTAAAGAAAAACTTAAAATTCCAATTAAGATGAGAAAACTAATTTAATTTTGTTTATTTATTTATTTTTTATTTACAATTTCCAACCTCGAAATTATAAGATTTCACCCAAATAGGTATCGCCTCGCATCTGGCACAAAAAATTTCATTGGAAATTTTAGGATCCTCCTTCTGCAACGGGATTTTATTTGGAATGTTATGAGTGAAAATAATAGCCGACTCAGGGATGTTGATGAGGATTTTGAAAACTTTTACTTTAACAATTTTAAATAATTTTCTTGTAAATTGGTGTTAATACGATTGTATGATTGATTCTTACGACAATATTAAAAACTCTGAATTTGCTTACCTGCGTATGCAGCTCACGCCTCGGCACGCTTTTAAAAAACCCTTGCTGGAACAGATTGCCATTTTCCCCAACAGCCAGGCAACGATTAAAGCTCTTGTTTTGATGCACGCTAAACTCCCCAAAGTAGCTAGATATTTACAATAAAATCAATCTATTGGATTTCTGGACGCCAAGGCATTGAAGCGAAAAATAAGCTCGATGGACAAGGATCTAGATCCAGATGTGTGCGTCCGTTTCACTTCTATAGTTTATCGCTTAGATACATAAAGCTGTAGCTCAACCCATGGGAGCACTAAAAGAACATCTGAAATGGAACTCAACAATAATTGGCAGGGAGTTCATGTCAAACCATCATTTACCTGCACGATCTTGAGGCTCCTCCTTGATGTTGAATTCGGTCTGCACCACAATGTTCGCTAGTGTAGAAGAACTTTTTAGAGCAAAAGGTCATCTACAAAGTATTCTCCGGTTAGAGTTTAATTCTGATAACCACAGTAGGGAGCTGTCGGGCTTAGCTGGAGAAGATAACAATTTTGTTATTAAAGGCAATTAAAGCGCCCAATCAGAACGAAATGCTGATAAAATGTGTCTTTAATCATTTCAACAATCTAAGCACTTTGCCTATCCAGTTCAATATGTGTACTTCACTCCAAATTTCGTCCTTAAGGGAACTCGATATCTACAAGGTTTTGACAAAATAATCCATAAATCACCATTAATTACGTATATTTATAGAACATACACATGTACATTCAATTGGAAACACGAAATGTAGGCACCAAGACATCCCGTCCTTCTCAAAGTAATTCGAGGCACAACTTTACTACGGTTCCTTAGAAATTAAGTTCCCTAAACAGGTACTGTACACACATTATACCTACACAAGTACTAAAGTTTTAGTCTAATTTTTGTGGTTTTGTCACACAAGCCACTGTCGTTGTTCCTCGTACACTCCTCCAAACCTATACACACACACGCAGTAACCGTACACCTCGCATTGTGTTTCTTTTCCATTTTGTGTGTGTTTCTCTTATTTGATTTTGGTTGGGTAATTAATTGCGAAAACAATTCACGTCACATAAAAGCCTGTGTGTCGGGGAATTCCGACGAATATTTCGGAGGTTAAAAGGTTGAAAATAATTTATTCGAGCACAGTATGACAGATGTCAGTCATCGGTTGGCTGAGTGTTATCATTGATTTATGCACTTTTAATGGTCGTCGATGAGCTGGCACATGGAAATAATAGACACTTGCCACTGAAGTTAATCTTAAGATTTCGTTTTTTTTTTTAAACTCACTCCAGACAGTATAATCCTAGAGAAGACAGCCTTTTCTACTTAAAGGTTTCAAGAAAATTTCAGAAAAAATAATCCCTGCCGTATCGTTTTACGGCACTTTTCAGTGGAATCCTCTTGAATGACTTTGAATTTGAAAAGAACGTCAACGCTATTTATGGCTTCTTTGGTGTAATATTTGCTGTCTGGGGTTGAAAAAGGTTTTTTTTTACGTTTTGCGGTTACTTAACCGCATACGAGTGGTGCCAAAGTTCACTGAGAATGGGTGGACATGGACACACGTTGTCAAAAGGATTTAAGAACGAGATGAAGTCTGATAAGGAAACTGTCTCCTAATAGTGATAGAAGTATAAACGCCGTATGACGTGCTTATTTCTCTTTGAATGCGCAGGAATTGATCATGAAATGATGATTACCACTTGGTGTCCTGCTACCTATTGTGGCTTAAATAAAATAAAAAGAAATAGTTGTCGCGACAGCTCGGGATGAGTCAGGGCCTAGCTTCTCGCAACCATTCATGTTGTGCGTGTTGTATTGTTTGCACGAATTGAAGAAACCTACAACCTACGAGTTGAGAAGCTCTTTCATTACAAATTATACTCCCGGAAGCTTCTCTTTCCGGAGGATATGTCTGGGGCTTGAACCCACACCGCTCGCACAGCAGTCCAACGCACTAACCACTGCGCCGCGGCGATCACATTGTGGGTATTGTGACTCAGCTTAGTTTATTAGATGAGGACAATGTTGTTGGTACATTATATTCGCATGCAATGCCATGATGCCTGACATTCCTTTGACAGTTTAGTACTAAATCAACGACCACGGATAGAATCGAAGGATAGAGAACTATAGATATCTCCGACACGTTTCATCTATCAAAATGCAAAATCTTTACGAACATAACTTTACGATTTTACTGTCAATTGTGTAAATATTTATAGCTTCCGATAAGGAAACGAAATATATTACTATTCCTCGCTAAGTACAGCTCTTTCTGTGACACTTTATATCGTCTGCACACGTCAATTACCATAAATATTACAAACATTAACCCGATTTGTATAATTTATGTCATTTTACGACAAAAGGATTCCTGATATCTGCACCCAGTATTCATCTACCCATTCAATTTTCGTTTCGTTCTGCCAAAAGTGTACACATGTACCCACCTAAACCTTTCAATTATTATTTCCTTCATTTTTTTTTCTCTTTTTACACAAAAGACATCAACAAATTTTATAAAAAAAAAATCTTCAACGATAATCCTATTGTCCAAATGAGATATCGCACATGTGCTACATTACATCCTTTTGAATATTGTGTCGACCTTTTTGATTCGTATAAAAATGGTCCATCGAAGCGTTGGCAATTTGGACGACAAAAAAGGAAGAAATCTTTTAATACAGAGTTCGTAAACCATGTGACGGTTGAAGGATGAGTTTCTGTATGTTGAAAACGTACGAGTATAATGTGATCCATTATTGTCGTCAGTGTCATCGGGAGTCCTTTGATTGACTGGCTGATAAGTGTGGCACCAGTCGCTGTTAATGAGATGGCAATATCTCGTTTCAAACCAGTTGCGACATTGAAGAGGCTACGACTAACCATAACTGAGAATAATAGTCACCAGAGGATGCCCGCAAGGGGGAGTACTTTCCCCCCTGCTCTGGACTTTGGTCATAGGCGAACTCCTAGAACTTCTAACAAAAGCCGGGTAAAGAGTACAAGAATATGCGGACGATATCGTTATTAACGTTAGGGGCAAATTCGATGACATCATATCAGATATGATGCAAAATGCCTTTAACCTAACTTCGTGGTGGTGTAGGACGAAGGGCCTGACCATAAATCCTGGAAAAAGTGTTCTTGTACCCTTTTCCAGAAAGAGGAAACAAAACCTCAATCAAGTTTCACTGGAAAACACCCCTATTGATCTATCCAGTGAAGCGAAATATCTTGGAATAATACTTGATAAAACGCGTACCTGCAACTCGCGCTTTAGCGGGGTTACCAACAAGGCGACTAGGGCAATGTTCAAGCCCTGCCTGCACGAGAAAACTTGGGGACTAAATCCTAAAATGATTTATTGGTCGTATAACGCCATAATCAAACCAATGATCACCTACGCGTCATTAGTATGATTACCAAAAACCCTACAAATCATAACGCAGGAAAAGCTGAGCAAAATCTATCACTTAGCTTGCGTAGGAATCATTGGGCAATGAAAACATTTACTACAGCTATTAGTACAAAAACAAGCTATGCTTAGTGCTTTAAGACTGCCTCAGATACTGGATCTTAAAGTCAGTGACTTCAAAGGTCATCTGAGAATACTAGAATACATTCATCGCGACCCAATTCTTAAGATTCCAGATAGCATGCTCAAAAGAAATCGTTTCTATAGAAGTTTGTTATAGGCGTCCGCAGCAAGTGGAAAAAGGGCCCTACGACAACTCCAAATTCTCAAATCTGGTATACAGATGGCTCAAAATTGGAAAAAGGTAGCACAGGTGCTGGGGTTTATAGTCCCAGTCTCCAACGCGCGACAGCGCTTAGTAAGTCACCTACAGTATTTCAAGCGGAAGTCCACGGTATTGAGAACAGAAAGAGACCGCTGAACATATTTTGTGTGTATGTCAGGAGCCGCAGGGAAAAGATTAGTCCACTTGACGTCGGCTTCGGTCAACCCAGTGGAAATTCGGAAAATTGAACCTACGGCTATACTGAGGTTTACCAAAAGCGTCAATATAATCTCTGGTTAAACCATATGGGCCAGCACAATAGACCTCATAGGTCGCAGTATTAGGACTTCTTATACAGAATACAGAACCGTAACTGATCAAGACTGACAATCAAATGCAAGTTTTATGATCTCCTGGACAGCGTTGTGTCATACAAGCAAGGTTCGAAGGCCCAACTTTTGCCACTATGCAACTGTCAGGTTGCGATTTGCTTTTGCGGCAAGAAATTGAACAAACGACCATGTGCTTTGTCTAGTTTATTTACATTTTGGATTCTACTCGAAACTAAACAAATACCTAATACCATAAAGGTTATGCGAATGTTAAAAGTTATAAAAAATATAATTTTTCTTCTCAAAACATTACAATTATCTCAGTAAATAATAAAATGTTTATGTATACATTTTATGGAAACTTACCTGATTAAAAAAGGACGCTGATGATACTTGCTGCTGAAAACTAACTTGAGGACAAAGACGAACAGAATAGACGATATTCTCGTCGAATTCTGCTGTGAAGCCGTACAACCTACCTTAACACCATCCAGCTTCAACCATTCTTGGAAGCAAACTGAGCGCAATAGCAAGCAAACCGAACATTTTTAATGGAAGCCAGGTGGGTGTGGCTTATTTTTCTCATGCAATTCCAAACTCAAATGTCAAAAGTTAAGATCCAGGACGAAGCTGGTTGTTTGTTGAAATGTGATAATTTTTTAATCGTTAGTAAGTCGTCAAAAATGTGCTTTGTACAACCAGATACAAGCACATACAATGCAAATAGGCAGCCAGTCTTTTTTTTAACGTGGGAGGCTCAAACTTTGCACATCAGTTAAGACATTCTTGATACCTTGCTGGCTGTATTGCCATTTGCCACTTTGAATGTTGAATGTTGAATTTCATCACTGTGATGCTTCTGGTCGCGACAAAATTATACGTATACGCAGATATTTGCATTCATACTTTTCCCTTTCCTGAAACTAGGTGATGGTCTGAGTCGATATTTGCACCGGTGAACCTTCGAATATTCAAATACTCGAAAGTGTCTTCTTTCGATCGCAACGCGATCAATTGAATTGTGTTATGGATGTTGATATGTGGGAATACCAGGTCTTAGGCTGCGCAGAGTCAATGGGCTTGAACGCCTTTTTAAAGTCGTGTCGCGCAGGCTTCGTCTTCTGATGGTCCTTCCAGAGATATCCCCCTTTTCAATTTTGGTTTTTAATTTTTTAAGGACAATTTTAATGACATATGTGTCTTGGATATTGCTCGTAGGTCTTCGTGAGAAGCCGTAGAAACAATCTTTGGTGGCATTGTCTTCGTGTGATCACTATCGAGTCTGATATTCTGAAATTGAGCTTTGATGAGGATGGACATATTATTAACATATGTGTTTGAAGTTCAAAACTGTCTAGATATACCTCTGTCACCACAGTAGATGTCGCATGCCGCCTAAATAGGTTGTGTTTAAATCCTGTCCTCTGTACTAACAACCGTTTCATCTTAAAACACTTAAATTCTCCGCAGATATTTTACTCAATATTTTCCTTATTAATGACATTTAAAATGATGACACATTTATTGTTTGTTCATAGAAATTCTTTCTTCTTCTCTTTGTACACAAAAATGTCGCATCAAAAGCTTGCAAGCAAATACTTACTTCTGAAACATCCCTTTCCCAATCTCTTTGTAAACAAATTTTAATTAAACAGTCAAGGACTTATCTTACTTCTACCGGTACTTCCACAAAATCGTAAATATTTGCTCAAAGTTGGAACACAAAAAAAAAAAATCCGAAAACGTGTCATGTTCCCAAAAGGAAAATAAAGAACAATAAGGATGTACTCAGCGGTGTGGTACGACTTCACGCTGTTTCATAGCAAATTAACAAGCGAATGAACGTCTGTATCTGTATCTTAAAATAATCCTCTGTATGCAATCTGTCTGTTATACTCTTGACCTTTCAATTTTAAAACAAAAACCAACCATAACAACCGAAAAATTCCACCAGAATTTATGGGAACAAGGTAAAAGCAGAAATTCCACTGAAAAGCACTTTCCACACGCATAAGAATTTTTCATTTTGTTTATTTTGATCGGTGAAAGCGTGCTTGGAACGGAAAAATGTTTTACAATTAATTTTCGATTCCAGAAAATTTGAAAACGATTGCAATGAGGGTGGTTTTTGCACTTTGAAGTCAGGGGGGGGGGATAATAGTGACGGATCACGGTATTTACGACGAACGCGTTCACCCGTTTGATCTTTACACTTAATTTTGTGTTTATGTCGTCAACGGGGATATAATAAACGAAAATAAATAAAATTCACCGGGGTACATTGACACTTGAACCAGCACAATTGGCCACATGTACATACATTTGCGCCGCTATGTCGATGGCGTCGCAGGAGAGAAATACGTCGAAATTGTTTTTAAAAATAAAAATGTTCGTTAAAAATAAACATGAATGCATAAAAATAGAGGGAATTCATGAGTCGACACAAAGGTGTTGTTTTGATGAGGAAATGTGCGCCACAGAAGACACGAAGTCATGCGTCTCTGAACACACGGGCAAAAAGACAAGAACCCCTTGACAATTCATCTCGTTTCCGGATATAGGCGCTCGCAACTAAGCTGTTACAACTGACAAGAAGCAAAAGTGCCATTTTGCTCGACGTCAGGGGAAGACCCTAATGAGCTTACAGCTTATCCCGGAAACCATACGAGAACAATTTTCCGCTGAAATCCGAGTGTAAAATCTTCTAACAATGCACAATTATTCCCCGGTGTTCACCTATGAGGAGGCATGGAACTCGCCCCGGTGCAACAGAGGCCTAGACACATGTGTGTAGAAAGTAAAAAGTCGCACACCCGCACTCTACAGAGATCTGTGTCAATTGGGTGGATAGTAACGAAGTGAAGACCCGGAGAAAGAAAAAGAAAAAAAGGATGCGGCACATGAGAACACAAAATGGTTGCTGGATAAACACGCACACACAATGGCTGCTGACAACTGCTTGCATGCACAAAATTAACAATGGAGGACACAGCGTATTAACCTACATATCCTTGAGACTGGAAGATAATGCATGGCAGCATAATGAATGGGAAAATCGATTTTTTTTTCTTCCATTTTTGCCTAGTATCTTAAATGAGCATGTAAATAAGTATATTTAGGATGAAACTACTCGTACACACTTTGGATGTCATAAATTGTTAACGAAGAAGGAAATTAGGTAAATTACTCAAGTGAAATAATGACAGTTGAGAAGATCTCTCTCTGATGGTGTACTAAATTCATTCGAAACAATGTTTTGACATTATTTTGATAAGCGTCACTGACACGTCAAAGATGAGAACGTGCTGAATAATAAAGGAAATACAATCTAATTTGTCGCATCTCTTTTTGTTGTCCTTTCTTTTGTCATGTTTACATTCGTTTATGGTAATTTTGTTGAGCTAAAAACGGAATTCGAAAAGTGTTCTTCCGTAAGATAATGACAGTAATTTAGGTGTTGAGTGCGTTAATTACGTTTAAGCTGTCAAATTGTGACAGCTTGATTCTTTTTCTCTGACAGTAATCTACGTAAAAATTACGCTTCGATTAAATTACCACAGTGAGTAGGCTATTAAGATTTGACAGTGAATTTCATTTGGTGGTGGACTTGAAATAGAGGACGATGTCACAGTAAATGTCACTAATGTCAAAAAACATGACAAAGAAAAACCGCAAGAAACTGACGCAAGTTCTGAAGTCTAACTACTCGCAGAGTGAGCTATCAAACCAAAAGAACCATTCATGCAGCCTGCAAAGTCATCAAAGCCGGTAGCTCCGTTCTTCTTCAGCTTCTTTATAGCTGTGTCAATCTCTTCTAAACTGGGAAGGGATACTCTTTCTGCTTTGACTGAAGTTGGGCTTGGGTCACTCTATCTTTCTGTCTGATACCAATTAAGCAGCTGCTCGAATACTTGACTACATTTACATACATACAACACCTATACTATTTTACAGCTAGGTAACAGTTGCTTGGCTTTCTTGTATACGTTTTAGATGTGGGTATACTCGCAGGACGTGTCGACTTTCTTGACCCGGGAAGCCGTACAGGATAGTTGGCATAACGATTTGCCATAAAATTGGTCGTCAACCAACAAGCCTCCCGAGTAAGTAATTTAGTCTGACGAGAGTTCCTGATCGCAGATATCATTTTCATCATTTGATATTGGTACCGCGGTGATAACAAGGAGTTCTTGAAGTCACAATTTCTGCACTTGTCGATTTAGTCTCTATAAATCCATTTTGGTATTCTAAATCCTTTCTATCGACTGCAAAATAAACACAGCTCTTGTGATGATTTCAATAATCCTCGTATGTACTGCCCTTAAGCCCACCCTAATCACTGACTATGAGCATTCAAATTTAATCAACTAAATAACTGCAAGGCCGATCTCAAAACCCCCCAATTTTATAAGCTTTCCCTTCAGCTAGCTGTTTGTTTATTTCAAATTCAACACGAGTATGTGCACTGAAGCCAAATCGATTCGCAAACGGCTCCACGTAATCCAAATAGAATCATCTATGGAAATCTAAAAAAAAAACAAAAAATTATTTCAAACTCCTAGCACACGAAAGTCCCATTTGGTGCGTTACGAAGCCCATAATTTCACATCCGGGAACTGTAAAAGTGGCATTTTTGAGTACATCTGTTGTTTTGAACTACTTTCTGCCAAACACAGAGCGACCTAGAACATTACCACCTTCCCCCCAACCATGTAGGACAATGTCCGCCGCGACAAAGTGGAAATAGTTAACATAGTGGCGCGGCCATGTTCATACAACATGCATCACCTATAGAGCTGTTCATCCGTGAAATTGATATTGATTTACCCTACATTCAGCACCGGCCAGAATGTTCGCGTAAAACCATCACTGGCATTCGAGACCACGGCCCAAAGTGTTGGCCAACATAAACGAATCCAAAGAAGGGGTAGTTCCTCAAAAACAGGAGAAAATAAAAAATTACGTGGAAGGGAAATAAAAAAGAAAATTGATTTTTATGGCGTGTTTCTTGGAACCGAAACTGGTGTTTGCTGCGCCTCAATGTCTGGAATGGAGATCCCGTGGTCATTTGGTTGGGTCATTTGCAGTTCCACTGGCGAATAGTTGATGACGATGATGACAATGAAGTAGCGGCCAGAGCCAAATATTCGCAATTTTATTGCCACATAGGCGATCTGTGTTGCCGGTGCTTGGAGGCAGGCAGATTGGCCCATTTGTTCATCATGCAGAACACTATTATTTGTTATTTGATGAATTTATATCGAGAACTTAATTTGGTCCTCTACTCTGGACGGAGTGCATTAAAGCTTAAGTAGTCAATTAATTTTCCATCTCATTGTTCAGGTTCATTGCGACAGAAAGGTGAAATATGCGGTACGTATACGCCCGAGTGGACAGATGGTTTTTGGCAAGGAAACTTAATTGATTTCAGTTTTTGTTTGGACTGGGAAATCTGGGTACTGGAATGCACTGTGGAGCACACATGTAGATTTATGATGTTTTAGTAATTTTTTTTGTCATGTTTTTCTTAGGGTTTTCCTTTGAGATGAGACGATGCAATGCACCCACTTCGCTGAAAAATTGGTGTGTATGGTTACTCACTCAGGTCTGGACTGAACCTGTGCCAGAAAGCAACAAGCGTCTCCAGCTAGCTTGATCACTAGGCAGCTACTTCCAGTTTTGGATGTCTAGTTGGTTGAGGTGTCTTTACACTTGCTCGCGCTATCTGAGCCATCACCTTTGGGGTAGATCTGAAGGAAGGGGCGAAGGATGCCTGTATCCTGTCGAATGCACATGTAAACCAAAACATCGCCAGCTAATTTTTAAACATCAATAGGCAGTCCATCGACCCCAGCGCCCTTATTGAACTTTAGCTCTTCACAAGAGTCTATTGGGCGTATATCTCGTTTTGTCTTGTTGACGCCACTTCATCTTTGATCCGTCGGTGAAACATATCAGACTTCTTGGTTTCAGTAAGGGTTCTTCATTAGTCTACACTGGTTGTAAAAATCCTTTCGATCGTGTTTTGGGGTTAGAAGAGTTCTTCAGGGAGGTACACTTAGACCGAAAACATGTGCATTGTGAAAAGGGTCGAGTTCGAAAACGTCTGACTAACAAAGATCTGCATTACTTGCGTTCATAAAGTGAAATACAAGTCGAACTTACGCAGGCGACAGAAATTTAGTATGTTCGTAAACGTCAAAAATGTGCAGGAAACATGTTGGCGTTGGGCAGATTGTATAGACAAAAAAAAAACATCTGTACGAACGCCTGCTTGTTCTCTGCGTGCAGAAAAAAAAAAATTTTGCGATTTGCAAACATAAAGCAGGCATGTGGTTTGACTTTCGCAGATTACTGCGTTTACGAATTCACCCAAGGTGAAAGAATATTAGGTTAAGTTTGTGGGCTGATGAGGGCTGCCTCATCACACTTAGGTCCGTGTAGACTCATTGTGATACCCATGATATTCCCTACTGCGGTTTTTATTTCCTTGGTGCCAACCATCCAGTCGCTCTAGCAAATTTGAGAAGTTCTGATGGCGAGCCATCAGCTAGTTCGTCGATATGATCGAAGAAGAATTTTTCTAGGGTCCTATTTCTTATCTGGCAGAGGTATGGGTAGTGGCAGAGAAAATGAACTGTGTTCTCATGGACTTCCTCATCACCGCATCCCCTGCATATATGTTTATGTTTATGTTTATGTTTATTTCATTTTAAGGTTGTACATTAAGAATTAAATTGTTTTTATTTGTACATTAAAAGTATAAGCAATAATAGTCTTCATATTCATATGTAAAAGCAAGGTTCATTAAATTAATTTATACATGATGGTTTTTCAAGTTAGCAAAATTATTAATTAAAAGGGCAGTTATTTTGATTACTTTTAACAAAATTGAAAAGAAGTCTTTTAAAATTTAATTGTGAATTGCACAAGCGAATTTTTACGGGTAGGAAATTCCATAACTTTATAGCATGAACAAAAAATAGACGCTTACTATTCAAGTAATTAAAATTAGGAACATTGATATGTCTTGTACGAGCTGATAGAGAGAAGCTTAGTTTATCATAAAGATATTTTGGTTGGTGGGTTTTTAAAATATTGTAGAGGAAAATGCAGTTTCTTATATTGATATACTGCCTAAGAGTACAACCAGTAACGTTTGAGGCAAATCTAGAAATGTGGTCGAATTTGCGAAGTCCGTAGACATAGCGAATTATGGAATTAAATGCAAGTTCTAATTTTCTAAAAGATAAAGAGTCAGGATTACTATATACAACCGAACCATAATTGATAATAGGCATAAAGAGGGCACGCACAAAATTGAGCTTTATTGCAATGGGAACAAAAGCAGAGGAAATGTATAGCTGGCTTAGTCCAGAATAGATTCTTCTGACTACATAGTTAATATGAGTTTCACAGGTAAGCTTACAATTAAAATAGACTCCTAGGTTGTTAACCTCATCTACATAAGGGATCATCTTACCCAGTAAGGTTAGCGGAGGTAGTGAATCCTTATCTAAATATTTTTTCGAAATGACTAGCGCCTTTGATTTAGTTGGATTAAAACAAAGGTTATTTAAACTAGCCCACCTACCTATGGCGTCTAAATCCACGTTAAGAAGATTTACACATTCATCAAGACAGCTAAAAGATCTGGACAGCTGAACTTCAGCATCATCAGCATAAAGGTGCATAGATGAGTTAAGACAAACACCCGGAAGGTCGTTAATGAAAAGGGAGAATAAAAGCGGACCTAGAATTGACCCTTGGGGTACGCCTGATCGAATAGCCAAAAAACTAGAGCTTCCAGATTTTGTGCACACCCGTTGAAATCTATTGGTCAGGTAACTGGAAATCAAGAGCCTGGATGATTTACTGAAATTATATTTTTGCTTCAGCTTAGTTAACAATAAGTAATGATATACACTGTCAAAGGCCTTGGAAAAATCTAGAAGGCACAAAAAGGAGACATTGCTGCAATCAAACTCACATCTTAAGTCATCAACAATCTTTACCAAGGCAGTGGTGCAGCTTTGTTTTTCTCTGAAACCAGATTGACAAGGGGTAAACATGTTTTGATGACTGATATAGACGTTGATTTGATCTCTCATTAAGATTTCCAAGACCCCTGACAAGCAGGGTAAAATACTGATAGGCCTAAAATCTTCTGCTCGACTTCTTTATGTATTTTTTGGGACAGGAACAATTTTCGCGTATTTCCAAGAGCTTGGAAATGCCGATCTCATTATACAGGAGTTAATGATGTGTGCCAAAGTATAATAAATATGTGGTAAAATTAATTTAATGAATTTTAAGGACACTCCGTCTACCCCTATAGCGTTCGATTTGATTCTAGTTATAGTCCTTATTACATCAAACTCTGAGACGCATTGAAACTCGAAATCATTCGGATTATTAGAGTTGATTAAATCGGCCCCAAAACAAGAAAGTGCATTATTTGGAACACTGACACCCACCCCGCTAAGAAAATAATCATTTAAAGTATTCGGATCCAAATCACATCCGGTATCCTCCTTTTTCATTATTCTAAGAGACCGAAGATTTTTCCAGAGAGTCGAGGGAGACTGGTTCCAATTCAGCTTGGAAGAGAAATAAGCGTTCTTATGCTTTTTAATTTCGGCTGTAGTTCTATTGTGTTGAAAGGTAGAACTTTTCCAGTTTTGATTGTTACGGTTCCGACGCTATCTAGAATATAGTCTATTTCTCTCTGAAATAAAGCTTCTCGCCTCTTCCGTAAACCACGGGACTCTATTGTCTTTAATTTTCTTGGTTTTATTAGGTACATGGCGATCAAAAAGTGATTGAATTATACAGGGTTTTGCAATAAGAGCGCTACAAAAGTTTTTTTAAATAAAACAAAAACGGTTTTGGATATCAATGAAATTCTTTATTCCTGTGAAAGTACGTTCGATGCCATTATGTATGGAACTCGATTTCTTTTGCATGGCCACCACGGGCACGCTTGCAGAAGTCCAGACGCTGAACCCAATTTTCGACGGTTTTCAAGCATAAATCGGCCGATACTGCTGCAATTTCACGTTCGATATTCGTACGAAGTTCATCAATCGTCGCTGGCTTGTTGGCATAGACCATAGACTTGACGTAGCCCCACAGGAAATAGTCTAACGGCGTCAAATCGCACGACCGAGGCGGCCAAGCGACTGGACCATTTCGTGAGATAACACGTTCTCCAAACTTGGTTTCCAATAAATTGATTGTGACATTCGCTGTGTGGCTTGTGGCGCCGTCCTGTTGGAACCACATGTCCTCCAAGTCCATATCATCCAATTGGGACCAAAAATATTCGGTTATCATTGAACGGTAGCGATCCCCATTCACAGTAACGTGCCGGTCTTGATCATCACGGAAGAAGTACGGCCCAATGACGCCGCCGGCCCATAAACCACACCAAGCCGTAATTTTTTCGGGATGCAATGATGACTCATGGAGTACGTGTGGATTGCTGCCTGACCAATACCGCATATTTTGTTTATTGACGAAGCCATCCAGCCAGAAATGAGCCTCATCGCTGAAGATGATTTTTCGTTGAAAATCCGAATCATTTTCAAGTTGTTGCTCAGCCCAATTCACGAACATACGACGCCTCTGGTGGTCAAGCGGCTTCAGTTCTTGCGTCAAGATCTTTTCGCAAAATTCGCCACAACGACGTCACAGAGATGCCCAACGCTTGAGAACAACGTGTGAGAGACACATTTCGGCTTTCTGCAACTGAAGCCTCAGCGGTAGCAATATTCTCGACACTACGGGCACTTCTTTGTCTCACTGGCACGGAAACATTTTGTACTGTGCCTGTGGATTCAAATTTTTCCACTAGACGCTCAATTGTTGATCTGCTAGGAGGATTATGACGACCATAAATTGGACGTAGCGCTCTTAACGTTGAGGCCACTGACTCCGAATTTCGGTAGTAAATTTTAATAATTTCGACTCGTTGTTGGCTCGTATATCTTTCCATCATGAAATGGTATCTCTTACTGAAGAGAAATGTCAAAAAACCGCAAGAAAAATATGGCGTCGTTTGCTGTCCCTGTCGCTCTACTTTTGTAGCGTCCCTATTGGAAAACCCTGTAGTTTCAAAAGCTTTGACTTTGTCATCGGTACTGGATACTTCCCAACAAATACACCATGGACTATTAATAATGTCACGAGTAAGTTCAATATGATCTATGCTTCTGAAGTCCCGATAAACGTATTCAACTGGGTAAGGACTGGAATTAAGCGAGATGTCAAAAATGCAAAATATTAAATCATGATAAGATGGGATACCAGGCAAACTTATTTGGTTTCAGAGTTTAACTAAATCTAAGCTTGAGTAGCACTAGATACATTAACAAGATCAACACCAGTCATGGAGCAGTCATTACGTAGTTTTTGGGATAAATTGTTATTAATTAACAAGTTAATATTAAAGTCGCCGCATATAATAATGTTATTGTAAATAGGGCTGTAAAAGCTCAAGCGATCAAAAAAGTGATCTAAGTTAAAATCCTTGTGAGGGTTATAAACACAAACAATTAGGCACTTACTTAAACTATACGACACTTCGGCAAGGAGAAATTCCGCTCGACTCGAAGAGTCAGGCGACGATTCAACAATTCTACATTTCAGGGATGATTTATAAAATATAGCAACCCTCCCGCCTCGCTTGCTGACTCTATCGTTGCGTAATACATTATACCCCGGTATACCAATATAAGAATCTGCAATTTCAGGTTTTAACCAACTTTCAGATACACAAATTATTTCAACCAAACTATCCGAGAAACATTCCCGTAGCTCGTCAATATGAGCAGGAATACTTTGTGTGTTTAAGTGACAAAGTTTTAAGCCTTCTTTCATATATATCATATATCATCGTCATTCAGGGGTAATTTTTTTTTGTGATATCTTAGCATGTTGTGACCAGTAAGTACGTCCACCAGCATTGACAGTTGTCTCCTATCTTCTTGTAAAATTTGGCAGGTTTTTGGCTTGTTATATTCTGGCCACAACCTTCTTGATACTTCACAGGTGGTTAGAGATTTCCACCTGTTATTTGCTTCTGTTAGGGTTTTTTGTGCAATTTTCGCCCTTAAGTTGCAGAGTGGCGGTCTGACTGTACAGTCCGCTTGCTCTCGTGCTAGGGTTGAACCCATTCTTGAGAGTTCGTCAGCTTTTTCATTACCTGGTAGTCTGCTATGACCAGAAACCCAGCAGAGCTTAACATTGTACTGCGTGCCAAAAACCTTAAGCTCTTCACGACACCACTTCACAAGCTTCGATGTTATCTGCGTAGCAGCTATTGCTTTAATGGCAGCCTGACTCTCAATGTAAATCGTAATATCCACCCGTGATATTGTAAGCAATGAGACTAGTTGGGCGGCTTTTGTCACTGCTAGGACCTCCGCTTGGAAACCGCTGTGCTGTGATCCGGGAGTCTTATGGAGCTGCTAAGTCCTAACTGCTCTTAGAAAAGACCTGCTCCTATGCTTTCATCCATTTATAAATTATCTGTGTAGATGGATTTGGACATTCGATCGGTAAAGATTCTAGCAGTCTGTTGCGACTGTAGCCATTTGAGTGAAATCTCCTCGTATCGGTTTATTCATTGAAATTCATATTCGTCTCTGGCTACAACTCGGTAGTGATGAGAGTTGATGTAAGCTTTTTGGAAAGTGCGCACATTTAGAATGTTCGAGGAATATCTTGCATCGATCGCCATCTTGAACAATTTGGTTGACAGTTTGTCAGTTCACCAGATTCCCTTGTAAATACGTATTCATGGGAAATGCTCGCTACTGTGATACCCGACCGCAAGGGCGAATCTAAATCATTTTCTAAATCTTTTGTTACACAGAAATCAAAGCAAGATGTAAATTACATATTCTTTCTTCTATTTTCAGTCACTATTCGAACTAGAACTCGCTGGATGCAATGAGGTAACCGAAGCTGGTCTCTGGGCATGCCTCACACCGCGCATTGTCTCCCTATCGCTAGCCGATTGTATAAATATTGCCGATGAGGCGGTGGGTGCTGTAGCACAACTCCTGCCATCGCTCTACGAATTCTCACTACAAGTACGTATCATTAATTTCAAAGCCCTCAAAATACGTCCAATAACAAACTTCTTATGAATCTTTTCAGGCCTACCATGTGACTGATGCCGCTCTAGGATACTTCTCACCCAAGCAAAGTCATAGCCTAAGCATATTACGCCTGCAATCATGCTGGGAGCTAACCAATCATGGTATTGTTAATATTGGTAAGTGGAACACAGTCTATCCGTGTAATGTATTCATATTTAGTTGAAACTCATTTGGTTGTGATTAATCACAGGGCTCCCCCCTGGTTGTGCCTCAAATACCCTAAAACCAAATCGACCCAGAAACCTCAATTACATTCTGTGCCCCACAAATCCGTTTTAAGTGAGTGTGTGCCACTGTTACACATTCTACGCCGTTGGTTCACATTCCTTTCTTGTAATGACTAACCATCAAGCGGGGGTACGGGCCAAATTGAATTGTAAATTTATTAATCAATAAGGACCTTGATCCTTGTTAAATGCGAATGAATCACTTCAGCAACCATTTCGCTTGAGTAGGGGTGTGTGTTAAAGGAGGAATTTCTTATTGATTCACTTTTTGATGAGAGGATTGGATAAATAAATTTTCAAAATGACCATTCAATAGGCAACGCCTCAGATGGATGCATCCTCGCCACTGTCGTCTCCCCCATGCAGTCCAAGTGGGGGATTAGAAAGTTTTTCTAATTAATAACAAGTGTGCAGTGATGCACACAATCGAAAGCATCTCAACAGCTTATCGCATCTATCCTCTCGTTGAGTAGGGGATACATGCCCACCTGAATGCCGGACTTGATTACTTGTACGATCAATCAATGGTTTATAAATTTAATTAAATTCGCACAACACACACATAGATTACACGGGCAAAGGGACGGTGGAAGAGAGATACACTTAAATCGATTGCGCTGACCGAAAATAGACCATACTCTGGGTTTGTTTTTGGCGCTCAAAATAGCTTCTCGCGGTTGCACCTTCGAAGATGAAATTGAATTTCAAATGCCACTAGATTTCGTATACCAACTAAATACATATGTACTCGTATCTAGCGAATACATAAAGAACAGCCAAGAGGGAGATGGATATTACGATGAACACTTTGGCCAAGGTAAAAGGCGCTCATTCCCTTGAACTCGATTTTGTAATTCGATAAAGAAAACACAGAGCTCTGAGGCAAGATAATAGAAATACATTCGAATGGCACCGGGGTTGGCGGGACGGGTGTTTTAAAACAGAGATTTGTCGGATGATTAGGGTAGGATTACACTGAAGTGGCAGTAGAGAGTGAGATATTCCTTTAATTGATGGAATTATAATTAACAGAGGGGATAAGCTGCAATCGATGTGACCATTTAGACCGTCAGTTGAGAAACTAGTTAGAGGAAGCTCGGAACTGAACGATTCCTAGTAGACCGACTAGTTCTATGCAGAGTTATAAAGCAAGACACTTAAAATCAACTGACTGAAGTTGGCTACTGACTTAAGCTGGTTGTTGAATGAAGCTGGGTATTGACTGAAACCGGCAACTACTGTTATACTTGAAAAAACTTGCTATAAGTGTATAAGTATAGGTATAAATATTGCATTGGTATAAGTCCTATCCATTCATGTAAATAATTTCAAAATGGTCGATGAGCTTGTTTATGGATGCATGGTGCTTTGATCTTAATGAAAACAAATTCGACTAAAAATGTATTAGTGCGACGAGAACATTCAGCATATAAAAGTGGATAGTGGCACCAATCCATGCATTTGACGCAGAACACGTAGGAGAATGTCAAAGGCCTGCAGGCTATGTATACCATTAAATGGGAATAAACTTTCCTTCGATGTGAAAGGTCAGCTTTATCGGAAGGTTGGTATTTTAAAATTGCATAAGGCTCTCCCCTTGACTGTGCGTGTATCTAGGAACGTTTCCGATAACTCAATTTTTTTCTATAAAACTCCACGTCCTGCCGTTCGCATGTATAAAACGTTCAAAACGTCAATTTCAATAATTTAACATTTCTAGCATCAATTTTGCAGCGCTTAAGCTTATAGGTAGCAATTTCCTCCCTACGTTCGTTGCATTCGAGCTTTTTAATGCAAAACCATAGAAACTGCTGCTACAACCAACACCCTCCTCTAACCAAGGTTTTGAATATTTTCCTCATTTCACGCAATCCCTCCTGCCCCGCGACCGCAATTATAAAAAAACAGCCATGTAAGCGAAAAAAAGAAAGACTACGTATGTATCTAGGACACGCACGTTTAGAAACATTAAAAAAAGAAAAAGGAAACCTCCTCAAAGTAATTCCATGAAATTATGTATCCTCTCGTTTTTCCCCTTGACTGGATAATTAAGGGATTTACCTGACTTAACTGTAACTCTTCTGTCAAATTGTTAACGAAAATACATACATATGTGACATTAATTTATCTGAAGGTTCTGCCTCTAATTTCATTAAACATATGGCAGGCAAAAATGTTGAATAATGTGTTTCTGTGTCGTGTGTCACTTGCGTTTTCAAAATGCATTAAGAATTTTACCACCATGCAAAAGGAAAAAAGAAAAACACCGGGACGACTCGAAGAATTCTTGCAATTGTCAAAAAGTTGAACGAAATATGTAAATGATTTCATGGCTGATTGGTATTTTCATCAAGATTTATGTGACACTCCAAAATGCCGCACAAATATCATCCCTGTGTCTACCGTCATGCCACATGACTCATGTCTTACATTCCACCGGATGCGTTCAAATGGCCACTAATCAGGCGAATTGCGAGTGATTCCAGGTGATTAATTCACCCAGGGCACATAAATAATTATTTTCTTCTAAATATTGCGCCAAATCATGCGCTGAAAAAAATCGATTTTTAAACGGGGGTTGACATCGTGATACGCAAAGATTCGAAATGAATTTTCGAAAACAAACTTTCATGCCAAATGAAATGTGTTACTTAATTTACAGTGTGATGCAGGCGAGTGCAAAAAAAAAAAAAATAACACTGCGCCCTGTGGTCTTGGTCTTTGCTCAAACAAACAGTGCTTGATGTTTTTGGCAATAGTCTTGAGTTGTTCCTAGATACATAGTTGGTATCTTTTTTGATTTTTTGTTAACCGAAAGAAACAAAGATGCAACCGAAGGAGAGATGTTCTGCAAAGTCATAACAAAAATATTAATAAACAGAATTGAGTAAATATTTTGACATAATTATCACGCTGTTTTCTGAAAATAGAATCCATTCGAAATGAGGGAGAAAATTACGTGGGATTCCTTGAGGCTTCAAAGTGTCACATACATAAGTCATGTAATATATCTTGACAAAGTGGTGAATAATATTTATCTGATTTCATCACAACAAGCTGAAGGAATAGCATTCATAGAGCGGACATGATGTGAACCCTACTTAGTCGTTATTTTTGAATTTTTTTGTTGATGTTCTGTCTAGTTAAAGTGAAGTAATGGCAGACTGGAAAATTTGTGCAAGAAAAGGTTTCCCGCATCAAATCTATCTACCTGCCAGTTAAAGCTCGTTGGTTCTCCCTAATGCTCATTCCAACCTGTTTGATACAACTCGAGCATAAGCGAAATTCAGTAAGCATAAGTGGGTGCAGACTGTAAGTGAACACCTTTTCGCAACTCGCAATTAGAGCTGAACGAAATGCAATACACATCTCTCTGACTAAATCTCATCAAATCAACATAACTAATGACACCTGCAGATGCATTCGTCACACACGCACGAAAATTGTATAATTCTAAAAATTGCACACCAGTCCTGTGTGGTGATTAAATTACCCTTTCATTCCACTCATGCAGAAACGAGATGCATCTAAAGATGAGCAAGAAAAAAAATAAAACTCTGCCCAAGCAACAGAAATTCAACTATTTTCGTGTTGTCGGTGCCGTGTTTTTGTCGCATTTAATTTCCATTTCCCACATTTCGTGCATTTTTGCCTACTGGTCGCATAGCCAAGTGCGCTAAATTGCATACAAAAAACCGCTGTTTGTTCGCCTTTTTATTTTGAACATCATTCCTGATATTCTATTCTGAAGTATCTACTGCATTTGTTTTTTGTCGTTCTCATCTGACGTGTCCTAAAAACTGAAAGACGACGATGCCCAGCCAGAGCAACGTCATTAGGCGTTAGACGATGCTAGACATGGGCACTTCAGCCCAAACATAGTTTTTCCTCTGCAGGATAATTTAAATTCCCGAATTGCGACGAATGTGAACGAAAACGTACACACATTTAGTGGAGTAGTTGACTTGATGTGGAGGGATTTAGAAAAAGTTTCCGTCTCAGACATTTTTTCGTTGTGCACAGTGCTTAGGCGTACTTTGCGTCTTTTGTGTTGTTGAACATTGTTGGAGTTGGGTGCTTTTTTTTTACCCACTCTCTCTGTGACTATTTTCGTTTTACGTTTAATGGTAGAATCCGTGGAGAATGCTTGTGTACACAGAAATATGGCACATGACTATGGAACTGGAATGTGTACAAATATGGACCAGAGGACTGACGCTTTGCACTGTGAATATTAAAGCGAATATACCAGCACAAGTGTTTGGATCAATATGACGCTTTGATGTTCCGTTAAACTTGCAAAATCATAGTGGGTTTCCACTGAGAAAAATTTTCCCTGAACTGAACGTCAGGTTGTTCGTGGGAGGATTGACGATTTAAACTGAAAAGGAACTTGTTTCTCTGTCAAACTTTTCAAGAGACCAAACTCGCCAATCATCGAGTAAAAAGCAAAAACAGCAGTAATTTCTACGCAATTTAGTCCTTTTCACTGCGATTTTCACGCACACACTTCCTTTCACGTAAGGATAATACAATTACAATTTAAACTCACATCGAACATTATTTGCTCCACATTACCATTTCCACATTCTTTTACAAAACGTGTAGGGTAAAAGAAATAACACGCATGCTTAGGCCAACCTTACCCTTGTTAACAAAGGACATGCACAACATGTACTAAATTTGATAAATTCATCTTTCTCCTGGGCAACTTGAAACCCAACACGCGCTCTCAATGGAAATGTGTAATAAAATTCTTCGAATCATCGCCAAAACTATCACACACTCGAGCACTGTGTCTGTTATTTTAGTCCTTAAACAAGGATGTTATGCTACACTTATCATTACGTAACCCAAAAACAAAAAAAAAAAAAAAAATCGAAATAAAACGAAAGCCAGAGAGATTACCTTCCACACAAGGATGAACAGCAATAACAGACGGTTGTGTGGGAAACAAATATCACCAGGATAACCATCCTCTCAACTCTGAATAACAAGACAAGAATTCCTTTTCAATAATAAAAAAAAAAAAAAAAATCGATATTAGTATTCATCATTTCCATGTGACATTGATGGCAAGTAAGGAGGAGAAAATAAACTGGTGGAGCATATTTCCGTGACAGTGTGCAGGTGTAGTAGAGTCCTGTACAACAGTGAGGGGCAGCATAAATTGATTCATTTTTCTTTTTCTGACTAAGAAAAGTAAGTGAATGATGGATTGCTATTAAATTTCGAAAACATGTGCGTGGATGTCCCTGTCGCTTACTTCCAATTATAGCGAGTGAGTCTAGAATAGATTCAAACTTTCTTCGAACATCTGCGCCACTCGATTCAGTCGATTTCGATTTCGCACTTAGCCGACTGCTCTGTAGCTTGTACAGTTCGTAGGTCAATCTTCTTCTTAGGTGACATTTTTTTTGGGCACCGCCGTCGACCAAACTAGTGAGTATGTCACAGGACGCCTTTTACACTACGTGCTATGTACGCCAAGCAGAACAGCAAAGAGAACCACATGGGCTTACTATTGCTCCAACTACGTCTTTTTTGGAGACGCATTTGAGAACCATTTATATGCTAAGCAAAACAGCGTAGTCACGAATCCGCGAAGAATTCCAACCTAATAATCTTTGTACTAAAAACTCTTGAGTATATTCTAGATATGCGCTCAAGGACTCTTCTCCTTCCAAATCCCACTATGCATACCTTAAAGAAATATCCTAAAATTGGGCTCCTCACGAAGTTATTCGGATGATCAAAAAAGAAAATCTACGACAAAACAATACACTCTGCCTAACTTCTTTGAGTTAAGGGGTGATCTCAGGAATGTTCATATAAAATCTATTCTTAAATCTCTCACCGAACTATCTAGGTGTAGGAAAGGTCACCAACCAATGGTTAACTTAGAACTAGAATCACTAGAATCACTGGATTGGTCATACATTTCGGAAAGGCGACATTTCCATTGCTAACTACGCTATGCAATGGAATCCGCTTGCTCAACATGGGAGAAGAGTGGGTCGACCGAGAAATACATACATGGCGCAAAATAGTTGAGGAGGATTCTCGGCAATTGGGGAAGAGTTGGAGAGAGCTAGGGCATATTGCCAGAAACCGCCCACGATGGCACGTAGATTTAGTAGAGGCCCCAGGACCCATAAGGGGAAACAGGGCATAAGTAAGTAAGTAAGAATTATTCAGCTTAATCTTCAGTCTTCTATCCAAATTCGTCAATAGAGAAACAACGCAGGATGGGTTTATCTCCCCTCTACTACGGCTAGCTGTTATAATTAATGCCCAGTCTGCCCTTGGTAGAAATAAGATCAAAGTGGCTGTGTATGGCGATGACGTAGCTGTTCTAGTGCTGCGAATTTTATTGACGCGCTTTCGGTGTCAATCAAAGAAAAATTGAACAGCTGCTACTATACTATTAAAATCAAAATACCGATCTTATCGGCATCATGCCTTAATGGCCCTATCACCCAGTGTGAGGTATCTAGGAGTCGTTCTCGATCCGAGGCTTAACTGGTGACTTAATTCGAACAGAAAATCAAGAAAGCTCGCAGCAAAACCTTTGGCAAAGATGGCCTCTTGCTGGTGGTGCACTTTGAATAGAGTCTACAGTACCAAAAAACTTGTGATCATGTTCGGCGAGGGTTCCTATTATGCCCTTACACCTTTCACTTGATCTACAGATTAAAACCATAGTTTCATGCAGCGCTGAGAGTTTTCGGATGCAAGGATTGTGACGATTTGGACGTGCCAGCGACCTGATTCATGCGGTAAAACTCGTCGTTACCTTTAACACACTCTGCCGAAGTTGCATTGAAGTAAATGAGCAGAAAACCCTTTATCACAATTATCGATGCTTTATTGCCCAACTTTTGAATGTCGAAGGTAATGTGCCTTTCATAAACTTAATCATGATCGAACTTGACGTCACCATCGAAATGTTTAGTGCGTCTATGGTCTGCTCGAAAAAAATTATTTTGTTTGTTCATAGTCTCACGCACATCGAAGCTACCACACCGGACACAACAATTCTCAATCGAAGTTTAAGTTAAGTTAACTGAGCAAGGCCGTCAATTGGCTGTTGCAAGGACAATAGGGTGCAGTATGCGCTTAAAGGCATTGGCTGTTCTGGATAAAGAGAAACTCGTTATGAGTCCTCATAGAGAACTATGGTCCTTAACGGAAAGTATTGAAACTCATCTCTCACCAGACTGTAAGGATGTTCATAATCTATCAGTTCAATACTGAGGTTTAGCCCGAGTCTCATGGTAACCTTTTCCTTCGACGCAGCTGGATCTATTTCAAAGTCCTTTACTGTACTCACTGACGCAAATCGGTTATGACCTGCTACAACGAGCAAAAATAAATCATAATTCAAGTTTATTTCGTTCGGGAGAATGTGGCTACGATTCCATCAGAGGATATTCAAATATCCTGCATTTGTAATTATACCAGCACACGTTTTGATGTTTTATTTTTGTTTATTCCTTTTGCAATATAGTCGAGAGGATAATCCAAGCGGCGCCATTCGAATTCTCATTCCCCACGACCGCATGCTTGTGTACATTTCAAATGTAATATATTATTTTCGAGATTCATACTCTTCCGTTTCGTGTGACATGAAGTTTTTGAACGAATCCCCCAAATAGACACAGCAATGGAAATCTCTGAAAGTGAGCCACCTATTGATTAGCTGTGTGTGTCTCCATTCCACCAATGTCACCCGGTGAAGGAGAAACCCAAATAATAAAACTCCGCCATTAATTTAGTTAACTTTTGTGGGCCATGTATCCTGGGCGAAGGATATTTTTAGACCAATTCTCTTTTTGTTTCCTTATCAGGGAAAAACTGGAAAAATGTGAAATAAAATCTAATCAGGGAATTGGGAGAAATTCGCTGAGGCAAGGACAAAGTGACTTTGGTCGTTAGTTTTAATGGGAAAAGTCTCGGAAATGTTTCGTGACAGTTTTTTTTTTTTTTCGGTATAAGTTTTGTGATGTTTCTTTGGTTCTGGTTGATCAGATAAGCTTATCGCGTTGAGAACTTGCGATATTTAATTGCCGAAATCTAACACGGTTTCTGAAATGGGGTTGCTGGCTGTTGGGATTTCGTTTGTTCTAACGATTGTTCAAGTTTTTAAAGGTAAACTGGTATAAGGAGAAGAAATCAGGGCAAGGTAAGCTGTCAGTAGGGATGTGAAATATGCTTCAAATTTTGTTCACACTTGTCCGCAAAGATGAGAGCCAAGTTGTTGGCAGAAAAATGCAACTATAGCTCAAGTTGTTCTTCTACAAAATGCATAAAATCACCTCCAAGTTCGGTAAACCATAAATCCACCATTCCACCGGTCGGATACTGCTTTGCAACACCATTTTGAATATTAAATATGACTTCCGGCTATAACCGATTCCGTGCTGTCAAGTGCAAATGCCAAATGCAATGAAACGAATGAATTTATAGAAAACTCCAGTTGCACTGAAGTTGGGAAAAAAAAGTCTTGAAAACTTTGTTCCACTTTCTGACGCAATAAAGTAAATAATATCCTAGAGCCCAAGGTGGCTTTTTCAAGGAAAATAAATGTATTTCTTATTTCAAATACCGTTGCATGGAATGAAACTTTACCACATAAACATGGACGCAGAGGCCTGCAGCGAAGAACCTTCGTCAGGAGCAGATTTTTCTTCTTACATCAAGGAAAAGTCAGAGGAGAGAGGAATACAGAACAGGAAATATGTAGGTTCACTGAGTCAGTGGGATCGAGGATTTTTTTTTTTTTTTTGTGGCCAGAGACAAACAGGAAGGTTTCACTGCATGAATGTAATGTACGTGAGGAACTTGTATTTTTTTCTTGATAGTTTGGAGTTATTCTTCAGTTTTGTTGAAACATTTTTGAAGTTTTTTCTACATTTTTGAGGGGGAAAAAAATTAGGGATGAGCTTATTGTAAATGGAAAGGAGAGCATTCAATAAAAACGCAGACAAAATACGTAATTATTTGGTGCAAACTCAGAAAGGGTCATTAAGAGCCAAATTGCTTTAAGTCTGTTGCTCACATTCGAAAATGCTGGCTTCCTCTGTGGTATAGTCGAGTTGCATAAAAGTGATTGAAGCCGATAAAGCTTTGGGAAAGATTAAAAATTTCACTAAAACCGTTTGTGTTTTCCTATAAACTGAATGACTCAAATAATATCCTACATCTTAAGGATCATCCGTGCCTGTTCTCTTCGCAGCTTCTCGAACCTTTCCTCTAAACGAAAACTTAGTTTTAGTAGATAACAGTTGGAATTCTGAGAATTAGTTGTTAAAACTTTAGGAAACTCTGTGGACAACAGGGATGTCATCTCACTGTATCAAAAAAGGATGATACAAACGAGTAACTTTGAAGCGACAACTTGGACATTTCAAAACAAAACTATTAACCGTTTTCACTTTAACACACTTTTTCGTTGACTTTCATCCCAGTTTCATAGATTGTGATCGCAAAAACGAGTAAATTTTCAAATTAAAAATTTAGAAAAAAATAATTTTACCCGTTAGTGTCGGTCACAAAGTGAAACTGTGACAGGATATGAATTTTTAAAACACTTTTCACTTCAGAAAGGACCACAACTGTACACAGAAAAAGAACTGAATAAAAGTTCTCTACTTGTAATAAATATAACTGCGCCGTTTGGTGTCTACTTAATAAATGACTAGTGATCTAATTAATCATCTGATTAATATTTACTAGAACTCAGCTAATGCATGACATTCAATATGTCTATTGGTTTGCCATTTTGGTTTTTCTATCGAGAGATCTCTGGGTATGCGTTTGCAATATGCGACTTTTGCGGTTTTGTCACTGTGCGCCACCGCCGCCGTTGCCACCATTCATTCTAGTTGCGTGATAATGTACAATTTTTTTTTTCTATTTCTTTTGGTTGCATGAAATGCAAATGAAACTAAAGAGGAAATCTTTGGGTTGTCATCGAGAATCCGAGAATATCTAATGCCAAAACAGCAGAGTGTAATTCAAGGCGTTGCAAATCGAAGTGATAGCCATGTATGAGTCATGTCTGCCATAACTTGTCTGAGCTGAAATCTTCTATTGATGGTAAATAAAACTATTTTCAATGTCCAAGGCTTCAATCGCCTAAAATTGTCCACAATAAATCACTTGAAAGCGATCGCCAAAATGGAGTCAAACTATATTCAATTTTGCATAAGTCCTCTAACTGTGCGTGAAGTAGGGCTTAAATTGTCTCTTCCGTGATCGCATAACTCATCACGTAAAAACGAGACGATTTGGCCCCAGAATGCTCATTTTTACGTGACGAATTATGCGATCTTGGAAGAGATCAGGTACTATCAAGAGTCCTCAGGGCAGTCACAAAGCAGATGACGTTTTTTTACATGTCCCAGCAGCTTCTGCAGAAGTCATTCTGGATTACCGAGAGCAATGTTTCTAATAATAATGCCAGAACCAGTCCATGCAACACGGCGATTTAGCTTGGCCATACAGAGCCTCTTCCGGTCAAAGGCCTGCCATAAGCTTTTAGCCATCATTTGAATTCAGCGTAGTTGTCTCTCCTAGTGGCCAGAGCCTTTTTACAGATCTAAGAGAAATCGTTACAAAGACGAACCCTGTGGCGTATGCAGCGCTGATCCCTTCATTTCGAGTTGGTCTGCTCTTTTGTCTTTGAATATACACGTGTCTTGGTACCCAGGATAGGGTGAACATTCATTCATTCATTTATTTTCAATGGCCCGCTTACCCACTTTGAGGGTCGCAGGTTTAGGGAGCTTAAGTGGACTTTCCATACTTCCCGATCTACCGCCATCGACTCTAAATCATCAGGGGCTGTCCCCATACGGATGGTGGTATGATTTCGGACTTGGTCCAGCCATCTCATCTTGGGCCCACCCAGAGGACGCCTACCTGATGGCACGGATTCCATGGCACGTCTTGGAAACCGAGTTGAGGACATGCGTTTAACGTGAACGTGAACATATCGGCTAAATATCTATTTCTCTTACTGCCTTCGATTTAATTACCGCTAAATCCAGAGTTTTAATGGCTGCCCGGCGCTGTATTTAGCAATTATTATTCTTCCGACGATTTTGTCTTCAATGATAGTTTTCGCAGCCTGTATGATGGCTGTGATTTCCGCTTAAAAAAACGTTGCAGTTGTTATTTATTGCAGTTGTTATTTATTCTGAAAGTGTTTTGCAGTAAACCCCAGCTCCATCATCCATTTTGGAACCATCAGTGTAGAAAGTCACCCCCTAATTGTTGACTGGTCGGCTGTTTTAGTCATTTCTGACAGGAATTCTGATAGTGAAGCTCCTACCAAACGTCACAAGTTTATATAATCGGTTTCTATCTGCTTGCTTACTGACCCAAGCCAAAGGCATGACTGTGTAGAAAAACCGCCCTACTGCTACAGGAGAGATCCAGCGGAGTGAAACGAACCAGGGGGTTTATTTTCGTTGTGGGCGTTGTTCGCATGGGTCCTATGATTCCAATTCAAACCGTCCTTGATGAAGCTTGAGCTCTGGAAGTTGGCATAGAATTATTTGGTAGCAACTTCTACTCTTCGAACAGAGACCTCATAACGAAAGTTATGACAAAGCATTCCCTTGATTCTGCAGAAGATTTTCATTTTTTTTTTTATAATTAAAACAGGATTAAAACTTTTGTTCGTTCAAATCTCATTTCGCCGCTTCTTGTTGCTCCTTGTTTGCCATTTATCATAGAGATATACTACTACTTCTACTACTTAACCCTTTCTTTAGGGAAGTGAAGGTTTTGTTTTATTTATTTTTCATTTAAAATGTAAATCCATTCCGAGGAGAACTTTCAACTTAAGTACTTTCGCATGAAAACTTTGGAATGTACAGTGTGTACTCGTATACAAATTTCGGGAATTTTCGTCAGTTAATCCTGTTTTGTGTACTCGTACATCCTCTTTGTTTCAACGGATAAATATTCACAATTCACAATTCACAAGAGAAACTTTTCAGTTGATTCAGCTAATTCCAGAGCTAGTGGAGGTTTTTGGTTTCAAGCTCCAGGCACTTGAGTTTGTGAAGTCCAAAGATTACAGGAAAATGGGCAGAGAGCCTTTTAATGGTTTGGTATCTTATACCTTATATCTGGCATATCCTTCTGCTCAAGGTCCTGCGATTTACACCATCAGACACCTGAGTCAGTCCAATCTCCCGAATTTCCTTGTTACCAACGTGACACGCATAAAATTCCATGAAAAACGTTCGACGATAAGATAAGTAAACAAACTAATTGTCCTTACACACACTCCGTTGAATGTGTCAACCCTTTTTCGTTCCGAAAGGAAACGTTTACATTTAAGAGGGCAACGCCTCGCATACGAGTGCCTCAATCAACATAACCTCATTTGGGGTCTTTCTAGACTAGATAGTAACGTTTGGGGCGCAGTGTTGGCTTGCGGCACTCCGCATTGCACATCTTTTTCAGCGCTTGGCATACGAAATGAGAAACGAGTGGTGTCGGCTGAATGGAACCGATGGGGACACACTAAATGTAAACATGAAGGAAGGATATGCTCCTGCTTTGACCTAATTTTTATATTTTTGTTTTCTTTGGGTTTTTCGTGAAGAAAACATTAAAGTGTTTGGTTGGGTCGAATGTCGCTGCTCATATGGATTTGGTGATAGTCTCGTTTTAAAAGACGCCGAACTTTTAGTCGCTTTAATGTCGACGTCATCTACTGTTAGAATCAAACCGACAGAGATTCGGAAATGAAAGGATCGAGACTTCGATTATGGAAAGTCAGAGTGCTATCATATTCGTCATGTTATTTGGGTCCCAGATTTACATAAAAGTGGATGCGGGAGAGCTTTCCTCAGCTTTAGCACTGCGGTTTCTTCCGAATCCTATTGGGCCTCTCCTTAGACGTGGTAATAAAGTTTCTTCACTCGAGACGCTGTCAGAAAAGCTTAGAGTGCATATAGGGATTAAACAACCAGCCTCTTATGTTAGCGGGGTTTTTAAAACTCCAGGTACGTACTCTGACTTGTTTGAGATCTGTTTTTGCTTGTGCGCTCCACTTAGGACGAGACTTTCCTCTACTGCATTGTTTTTCTCTTCGAAGACCTTCCGGGCTGGAATAAACAGGCAGCACTCGTCCTTTATAGCCGCTTTATTTGTGAAACCCAGGATATAGGGGCCACTGGGCTTCAGGAGACGACAAGTTGGCAGTTTGCCACAGGTTTTTCGTACTCTATGCTGGCCATATAGGAGATATGATACGTTGGCAATGTTCCCACTGGCATTCGGCACTCGATATCGATTTTTGAGAGATTTCGGGATTCGCGTTCGGCAAAGGTTCTTGTAGTCTGATAATCCTCTTTCAGCTCGCTAAGAATAGTCTTTCCGTCATTTGCTTCACAAAACTGTCTTTCTAAAGTCAATGACTTTTGAAGATTTGTGTCTTGGGGAAAACACTTTTTCGAAAGGTCTTCCCTACAATGAAAGTTGCTCCCTATTTAGCATTTACGATGGTAAGCAAATGTCATTAGAAGCAATTTGAAATATGTCAAGTTGTCACACAACGAACAAACCCCGAATTCAAGAAATGCTCACAATCCCAATACAAGCCCCTTTAAACGAGATAAGGAAGCCCGAGAACCAGATGAGAAATGTCCTTAAACTTTCCCACATTCTACGCTCTGGCACAAAAGATAAACATTAGGATTTAATTTGTTGTACTGACGTGAGTTGTCGTCCTGTCCTCATGAAACAGAAACGTGAAAGGAAATTCTAATATCTTCTCCGTACAAAACACATACGTGTATGTCTGTCACAATGACACACAATCTTGGGTCTGGAGGAGATAAAAGAGAAAAAAGAAAAAAAAAACCTCAGAAATCCAATCGGATAGACCTACTTTTTCTTTGCCATCATCGCCATCAGCAGCGTTGGTAACCGCCGCGTCATTTATTGGTATCATTTGCGCTTTGCTTTGGGTTTTTGTTTTCTCACATGTAATAGCGGTCTAACGCGGGGACGTGTTCAGCGAGTGTTGCTTACCTTAAGTTGCTGTATGATTGGATTTCGCAAGATGGACTCCAAAGTTTTACGAAATATCTATCGAGGGCTTTGTATTGTGGTTGGAAGTACTCGTACATAAGTGGACTAATTATGAGCAGAACCGTATACAGAGCAACACTTTGGGTCCAAATGATAGTGGTAGCTTCAACTGAAACCGCAAAACTTTTTTCCTTGAATAGTTGATATGTGGATGGCAGACTGTTGTGTACACATTGAAGTGTTTCATCATGGACATGCGGTTAAAATCAAATGCGGTTGCCACAGAAATAGGTAGCTAAAGTCACCGATATAGGGTCCGGTTTTGTGGGCTTCAAATCAGTACGATGTTGTTGTTTTGGTTTCATACACATCTTGTTTGTGTATTGTAGAATAAAAAAAGCTCTCTCTCTCTTTCTCTCGCTGTGACATCCTTTATAATGGTTACTATTTGATTTTTCTATTTTCAGTTCATTCTCTACCACATCTGACCGTATTGAGTCTATCGGGTTGCAGCAAACTGACGGACGATGGAGTTGAATTGATCGCTGAGAATCTACAGAAACTACGTGCATTGGATCTGTCCTGGTGTCCGAGAATAACCGATGCCTCCTTAGAATACATTGCCTGTGATTTAAATCAATTGGAAGAGCTGACTCTAGATAGGTAAGGAACAGACATTGAATTGAATAACTGAATAGAAAGCGAGAGCGGGAATACCGCTAAAATTGAATTAAATCACTTCGTCCGGCAGAGAGGAGTCACAATAACATTCGTAATTCGAATTATACGTTCTAATGGATTTCTATGCGAGAAATTCAATTAGGGGTTCTATGAATATAAATGAGAAATACAACCACGGTCCACGATGATAGTGAATCGGGGATGATGGGAATAATTTTGATGTCATCTTTGGCGAGACCCGGTGGAATGAGAATTATTAAAAAATTTCCATAAGGAATGAACAACTTTATTGGACTTGGAGTACGTACTTGTGGCCCGTTTGCATAGTGATGATATTGCTTTCGATACCAACTACTTTAATCTCTTATCGCCGAGGGGAAAAAATGATTGCCAAGGTCTAGAACATATCCGTGAAATAAGACACCCATGTCGGGTTATTCCCTTTTCGTCTCCCACGAGTCGTCTCAGTCAGATTTGTCCCCAAGATTTTTTCGTAATTTTTCCCGATTATGCTTCCTTGCGTCAACTTTAGCTTAAGAAATTTGGCATTGGCGATCTCCCTTGGCACTCTTACACCCATAATTAGCCCTTAACCCTTCTGCGAGGTCAGCCTGTGCTTATCTAAGTTGAGTTACGCCTGACAGAAAAATCCAATTTCCTCGTGAACCACTCCATAAAGAGAATCCTAGAACCCTAACTGACATACTCAGCGGCTATTACCTCCTGAGAAAACACCTTCATCGAATGAAGCAATCTTTTTATCGATTACATATGTATGCAGACAGTGCGTTAAGAGTGAAGAAAATTGTCTTCTTGTTCTTACAAACTATGATAGACTGGATATCGGTGAAAGAAAAATGGTAGGTCTTGCTCATTATGACCGATGGTGATAACCATGTGAAAGCCTTTATAGAGAAACAGTGTCTGATAAAATTTAAAAAAAAATGTAGTCTATTCCAGGACAGTATTGTATTAAACTAATAGTCCTTAAGTATCTAGATAACTTGAACAGGAATGTTTTTCAAATCATCATTGGCATAATAAAGGAGTGCCTTTCCAGGCTTAATCTTTGGCTTAGATAATCGTAAGACCTCTTTAAATTGCTCAAGATTTTAACTCTAAAATCGAGTTAGGAACAACAGAATACGGGAGGCACTCAATGTCGAGCAGCTACTTCTTTGAGCGGAAAGGTAAACTCTTTTAAGAGTACCAAGACTAGACAACAACCAAGAGAAGACACAGACGCCTTCGTCGTTACAAACGTATTTTTCAAAATTCTTCAGCGGAAACAGTTTTTCGCACATATTAAGCGATAAGACAGCAATGGCTGTCAAATTGGTTGTAAAATGCATTGTATAACGTTGAATCACTACTGTTGTTGGAAACCAGAGTATCGAAAACCAAACTTTTAATATTTTACGTAGTATTCTGATAAATATCACTGCAATTGCGTTCATTTAAACCACTATCACATGCGAACAAGAGTTGCAATCAATTTCTAACGACATTTTCATCGAAACAAAAAAATCTAATACCAACATATCCACAGCCAAAAAGTGCAGTGAGTTTACACACGAACTCAATGCATTTTTTTGTCCATTTTGCGTCACACAAATTAAATTTCAAATTTTGTGGGTTTTTTGATGTAAATTTGGCTTTATTCGGATGGTTTTCCGATTGAAAAACTTGATTAAATGGACGGAAAGGTGGACCAGATAAATGATAGAAACGTGTGAAATGCAGAAATGCTGAAAAGAACAAATTTATTGACAAGAGTTGAGGATAATTTTTCTGCACAGATTGCAAAGTAAATTCGCATTGAGTTTTCTCCGAAAAAAAGAGAATAATTGTTTGTCCATTTGTGTTATATTCATGACAAAACATAATTGGTTCAATTATTCCTCAGAGTATTTCAGGATTAGTGATGTTAGATTTAAAGATTTGGGGTTGTGTCTATGCACTGTGACCTGTAGAGATCTATTGTGCTCCCCTGAACTCGTATTGGCCGATAAATCTCGACCTATAGCACTTTCTCCAATCCAAGAGTACCTGAATTGGGTCCAACGATGGGATATCCGTTTTAGAAAAAGTGTACGCTCCCAGGTGTACTCTTCTTTTGTGGATCAGTGCTCCACAGTCCATAAGGTGTGACGGGGTCTCCTCAGCAGAATCTTCAGTTCGCTTCTACTCCCATTTTCCTGAGATGCTGCCTGAGTCTGCAATCAGGAATGCGAAGCTGTTTCTTGTGGGTGCTTAGGAACGCCTTGCTCCTTCTTCGGCCGTAGTTCCCGAGAAGTTCTTTTGTCTGCCCTAGGCTGGGGAGTGCTTCCATTAGCCTTCTTCTTTTGCACGCTTCCTCTCTTCGCATTTTCTCTTGGATTCGATGCAGTCCCAGTCCGCAGAATGGCTCGGGTCCAACGAATGGTTTTTCTGGCCCTTTCCTTGCCAGTTCATCGGCTACCTTATTTCCCTCTATCCCTACATGACCTGGCACCCAGTAAAGGGTGAGTTTATTGTTCCGGCTTAGTCTGTTTATCTTTTCCAGACACTCGTAAACCAGTTTGGATATGATTTCATAGGAACTCAGTGCTTTGATGGCAGCCTGGCTGTCTGATAGTATCGCGATGTTTAGTTCGTGATAGCTTCTACTGGGCGATGTTTCCATGGACTCCAAGTTCGGGCTCCGTATACTCCCGCCCCGGTGCCCGTGTGTTTTGAAACCGTCGGTGTACTATTTGATGGTTTTGTGCTCGAATTGATATACTTCGTCGTTCCATTCTCTTTTGCTGCTCAGTTTTGTGTTGAACTTCTTTTCCAATCCGTATTTCTTGATTGTGTCGTCTCTAGGCCAGTCTAATAGTGGAACTGTTTTGGAGAGGGAATCTCGTTCTTTGCCTGCGATGCTTTTACTCTTCCCCACTCCATCTTTTACAATTCTTATGAATGTTTCCTTTGCGACCCGTTCCAGCACAATGTGAAGAGGGGTAAGCCCCAGAATCACCTCTATTGCAGGATTAGTGAAAAATTCTGTGGTATCCCAACGAACCTCTTCTGGCCTAAATGTGTCTGCATTCTAAAAGCTTCCAGTGGTTCTCTTCCCCTCTTCCGCCTTATTCTAACAAATCGCTGAGTCAGTGAGCATTTGTTTGTTGATTTATTCTGAAATAAGTTCCACCATCAGTCTCCACTGTTTTCAGCTGAATCTAGAATGTTTTATGTGAGGAGGTTTCTTTGTTTCTTTAAGAGTGATTCTGCCACTTTGCTTGTAGAGATGTTTGCCCAGAGATATTAGAAATCCCTTTGCATCCTTATGTTGGTTGCTGTTTCAATTTCGCCTATTGTTAAAGAGTATCCTGCCAGTCTCCTGGCTTCGAAATGTCCTGGTAGGAAGTTAATTATTGTATATATATTCATTATACAGTTTTGGTTTTAAGTTTCTTTTCTAGAACGTTACAAATTTTACTTCGGCTGTGTGGAGTAGGTCTAACTTTCCGATTTTATTCGTCAATATTTTGTTCGATTTTATGTAGGGCTTCATTAAAAATTGACCGCTTACTCGGTTTTCCGAGTTTATAAAAGATAAAGCTAGGAAACAGACAAATGGTTTAGGAGTTACCGTTTCATTTGGATGTCTTGGAGAAGGCTGGAGCAATATATTGACTCTACATGTTGTCAGGATGATAACTTTCATAAGACGAATACTTGCTTTCTTTTGATAAATAAGTCGACGCGGTACCTAGCTTCTTCTCACAAGTAGCTCACTAGATTAATTTTTTAAATACCAAAATAATTGACAATTTTTCTTTCAGATGCGTTCACATAACCGACATTGGTGTTGGCTACATTTCCACAATGCTCTCGCTTACCGCCCTATTCCTGCGCTGGTGCTCACAGGTTCGAGACTTTGGACTGCAACATTTATGCTCAATGCGTAATCTACAAGTTCTCTCTCTGGCCGGTTGCCCGCTGTTAACTTCCTCTGGCCTCTCTAGTCTCATACAATTGCGACATCTTCAAGAACTCGAATTGACCAATTGTCCGGGCGCCAGTCAAGAACTTTTCGAGTATCTCAAAGAACATCTACCCCGATGTTTGATTATTGAATAATAATACGCAATAAAAACAAAGTAAAAATATTATATCTGAACTAATTCAGCAAGAAAAACTTATTGTTAATTGTAAAATACTACAAAGGAAAAAAAAAATATTATTTTAATTGAAAAAAAAAAAAAAAACAGCAAGCAACCTTTCATGCTAAATGTATTTTCAATGCAAAAACCAAAAGTTCTAGCACGTAAGACGGTCGAAGAGAATTCGTTGTAATTTAAAAACAAATTTTTGCTAATAGAATAAATTTGAAAAAAAAATTAAACAAAACAACAGCAAACAAATTTAAATAATACTTTTAAGAAATATATTTGTAAGGAATTATTTTACTGGTTTTACACGTTTAGTTTTATCGTTAAAGTTTAGATGTAAAACTTCTATGGATTTCGTTTTCTGTGATTTATTCTTTAAGTTTTAAATTTTAAATTTAATTTATTTGATTTTTGTTTAATTTTTCTTTACAAAATTAATTTGAAAGAAATTTCATACACTCAATTTTTCTCGGCTTCAATATTTAAATGCACTCGGTGGGATCATTCGTTGGGTCTTATGGGTGTTGCGTTTTGGCGTTTTTTGTAAGGCAAGTCTGACTAGCTTCAGATTGAGAGATTTAGGTCCTGATGCACACTTCCGCGAAGGTTGGCGATGTTTTTGATTGCGGTGATTGAACCACCTCAGAGTTGTTTGGATTTTTTCAAGAAAACTTCGGATAATGGCCTTTCAAGTAAACCACAAACATTTTGTTGAATAAAATCATTTAAGTGATAAATTTTAATAATGTATGTAGTTTGCCTATAAAAAAAAGTGACAGCATTTTGCTTAATCTTAGTCGATGGGTATTTTCAGAGAACCTTCAGAGACCTTTTACTTTAACTTTGATGTATACAAATCACGTCACTTACGTCTTACTGGGAGTCATTTTCTAAAATGCTAGAGCTCTTCTCTCTCTTAGCCCGACGAATGAACGCAAACACGGATTAGTAGCTAAATGAATACCAAATACATACATTTGTATATCTTAGGCAGAAATTCAAAATTCAGGTTCACTTTTTCTCTCTCTCTCTTTCTATCTTTCTCTGGATTTATTTGAATTTGTAAACAGATATCAGCTTTACTTCACAATTTTACATAAATAAATAAAAACTGCGAAAAAGATATATAAAAACAAGAAAACAAAAATAAATAAATAAAAGACTTACATAAACGTATTTTGGGTAAAAAGAAATACAAACCACACGCTTAGGAGAAATAGGGCAACACACAAAATTGAATAAAATAAAACAAACAACAAACATTTTAGGGGAATAAAAAACAAGAAAAACATAAAATTATTTATTATATAATAAATTAGCTGTAGCGAAAGAGTGTAAAAAGAGAAAAACTAAATACTAAAAACGGTAGAGTAACATTGAAATTTTAATTGAAACTAAAAACAAAACAAAATACAAAATGCAAAACAGAAAAATAATAAGGAAATGTGTTTCATTTGTAGTAGACTGTAAAGAATGACACCGGCTCAACTGCTTCAACTACAGAGGCATTGTTCTATTCAGCATTTGTGTATAAACGCTTATAAACTTTAACAGCCTAATTGGCCTCTATCCGTGCGGTCTTAGGCGAGAAAAGTTCACAAAATTTTAACACTTAGAAGGTACTGGAGAAGTAAAGATTAGTACTCACCATCGACAGCATGTGTAGAGACAAACTATGCAGGACCGTGTATAGTTTTCAAATTCCTTCACAACTCAGGAAATCCTTGTCTGTCCATTGACACTCAGTTCGATTTGTTCCAAGTCTTACGCTCAAACATGGAGCCACCTATTAGGTACATATGGTATATGAATTCGAAAATACCTTAACCATCACAGATCTGTTGAATTTACAGTCTCTGCCCGTGAAAAGCAAAAGTAGAAAGAAAAACACTGAAATACTTGGTGCTACGCATTTATGCATATAAAACATCACAAGTTATGTATGTACATAGTATTTCTAAAACGAAATATTTTATTCTTCGTATGCTCCATCGCCATCGTCGTCATTGTATTCCTCATTTTCATCGCCTTCTTCGTTGCCTTCGTCTGCTTGATTTTGTGAGTCCCACCAGGAGAGCACACCAAGTCCAGACTCGTTAATTGCAGCCTGTAAATTACAAGAGAATTGAGCTAAGAACAAATGATTTAGTCACATCATCCTTACAACAATCCTGTACGGTGTCTTTGTTTCCTTCGGTTGTGATGATGTCGACGCTTGTTGATCAGTTTTCGGTGGGCCAATCGGTGAACTTTCCTCAAACAATTCGCCGGACACGCGAAACTTTATTGGTTCGCCGATGTCCATGAACAAATCATGTTTCTCACCATCTTCTAAGGGATACTCCCACACCCAGGCTTGTTCTGTTTCCTCGAATCTTGATGGATGCTGCAGTGCTGATGGTGGTATCAATATGTCATCAAAGAACCCCAGGGTAACATGCACTCCTTCTCGACTGCAGCTTCGTATTTTTCCCGTCAAAACGTTTCCAATCGCCGGTCGGAATACTATGAATCGAAAGGTGACTTCTGTGTGTGATGCACCATCACCGGGCAGAATTATGGAATCTTTTAGAGCAACGATGTCCTTAAGGGCTATACAGAGTCCAACATTTAGGAGGACCTGGAAGAAAAAAACTATTAAATCCGACTATGAGAATGTAAAGGTAAAGCTAACTTTGTTCGCCAACTTTCGATTGATTTCATCTCGTATAGCTTCGATGAGTTTCAAATGAAATTGATCGGGAGCAATTCGAATTGTATCTTTTAATTCTGCTAATGCAAACATAATCAATGTTTCGCTAAAGTTTCATATTTAAACAAATTAAATTGAAAATAGATTTTATTGCTTAGGATAAACACATTTTCCCTGTGGTGAGAAGTGGAAAAATTTGCGTAAATAAACGTGAAGCTGGTAACAAATCACTTGCACTAGAATCAGAATGGAACTGTTCAACACTCCATGAAATAATGTACAGGAAAAAACAAGCAACACCTGAGTTTAAAAAAAAACTCCATTGCAAATCTAGAAAAGAAGAATGTTTGAATATTCAGATTCTTATACTTTATGTAAAAAACACGGGCAAACGTAGTTTTGCAAACTTAGATTCCTTATCTCATTGTGCCTGAATGCATAAATTGAAATTTAGTTATGCCATCCTGTGAAATGACGAAATGTCAAATTTGCTGTTTTGTGGTGAAATTCTACACATGGTGAAAATCTCTTTGCTATAAATTGCACTTACACGTGTTGTTTTTTTTGGTTTTGTACGAGGTTCCTCCGAAATTGTCACAAATTTATTAAATTTACAAACAATGGAGCATCAATTTAGTGATGCCGAGGAAGAGGATGTTATTCAACAGCCAAATCCCATCGTAATACCCACCGTCGACGAAGCAGTTGAATCATTTCCAAAACTCACCGTGAAACATGTCATGTTCTCTGGTCTGCATGATGATCCGACCGCCAATGAAGAGGACTTGGATGAACAAGATGAAGAATACGACGAAGACTCAGATGTGGATGACATGTACGACTATGAAGATTCATTTAGTGGTTTCCAGAAACATAATTCACAGACGGCGATTGGTTCAAACTCAGTCGGGCACAGTAACGCACAGCGGCAGAGCCAGAAGATGTCCAATTACCAACCGAATGAGAAAGTTCTTCGTAAGTTCTCAAGCAAAATTAACGTAGAGAAATACGATCCAACAACGAATATGTCTGCACAGGCCGCCAATCGGTTGGTTTCATTCGATCGAAAAGTTGAATCGGAGAGGGTTCGAGTGAAGGATAAACATGATCGTGCTACAGCAGAGCAAGTGATGGATCCCCGTACTCGTATGATTCTGTTTAAGTTACTCAATCGTGGACTGATCAATGAGATAAATGGATGCATATCAACAGGTAAGGAAGCCAATGTTTACCATGCAGTTTCGAAGACAGAGCAAGAGTACGCCATCAAGATTTACAAGACATCAATTCTGGTGTTCAAAGATCGCGACAAATATGTATCGGGGGAGTTCCGTTTCAGGCACGGTTATTGCAGGCATAATCCTCGAAAGATGGTCCGCACATGGGCCGAGAAGGAAATGAGAAACTATTTGCGTATGAAGAATGCGGGTGTACCAGTTCCGGAGCCGATTCTCCTTCGAAGTCATGTATTGGTCATGGAATTCTGTGGAAAAAACGGTTGGCCATCACCGAAACTCAAGGATGTAGACATATCTACATCGAAGGCGAGGGAATTGTATCGCGAATGTGTGGTTATCATGTGGAGAATATACAACAAATGCAAGCTAGTTCACGCGGATTTATCCGAGTTCAATATTCTTCTTCAGGATGGACAGCTGGTGATCATTGACGTGAGTCAATCGGTGGAACATGATCATCCACATGCTTTTGACTTTCTAAGGAAAGACTGCACAAATATTTCGGAATTTTTCCGGAAGAAATCCGTCGCCACGATGACAGTGAAGGAGCTCTTTGACTTTATCACGGACCAGACCATAACCGACGAGAATATGGAGGAATGCTTGCATGAAATATCGGAGAAAATTAAAGACCGTGACTTTGACCAGTTGACCGCACTGGAGAAGGTCGACGAAGCTGTATGGCAGAGCACATACATCCCAAAACGATTAGACGAGGTAAATTTGCGTTCAATAGGATTTAGTTCACTCCAGTGAATGTGTTTTCTTTTCTAGGTTGTCCATTTCGCACGTGATGTTGCCAAGGCGAAGGCAGGAGAGAAGCAATCCCTTATTTACGGCAAAATCACTGGACTCACATCGGAGATGAATGTTCAAATGAAACCAGATGTTTTGGGTGACAAGGAGAACGGTGAGGAAGAAGATGAAGCATCGGCCAGTGATGAGGAGAGTGATTCAAATGACGAGGGTACAACAAACTTTAAAAGTTCCGCCCGTCCCAGAGATGAGTCGCCAAATAGCAAAAAAGCTAGAAAGAAGGCAGTGAAAGAGGCAAAAGCCGACCAGCGAAAGGTGAAAGTGAAAAAGCACGTCAAGAAGAGGAAAGAAAAACTTGCCGTTGGGAAGAAGTAGATCGGTTTTTTTTTTTAAAGTTTCTAGAAATAAATGTGAATTTTTATTTAACTCGAAGCATATTGAGGTTCTTTCTGGTTTGTAAAGGCGTTGCTGTTCTGTTTAAGATCGTTGGGTGGCGCTGTAGTCTGGTCTGCACTGCAGGCGCAGCTACGGAGCGCACTTTCACTGAAAGTAGTACATTACATCAAAGTTGGCATTGTCCATTTTTTTCTCTTCTTTATATCTTCTCAAAGCCCTTCCCTCATCGCTACCTATACCCTTACCCCTACAGCACGGGTGTATGCAAATTGTTGCAAAAGCGGCTTGTTTGGTAACATCTTCTGAGAGCTTGGGAATAGATCTGCCCATCTATCAAAGTAAAACTAACAAAAACATTCGTTTACATTTAAAACGGGCAAGTTCATTTTATTTCCTTTAAGATCCATTTAAAATTACATAAAAAAAGTATCTATTTGTTTGTATATGTACGTGTATTATAAGGAAATCTTATCACAGGCAGAATGCTTTACTGATTAATTTAAACTAAGAGAGATAGAGATTCTTCTTTGTCTTCATTTGTCCACTTAGGTCTTACAGCGTTTCCTTAAACTCACATATAGCAGCGTTCTAAAGAACACCAAAAGTATCAACAGATACCCAAATTCGTTTATTATCGACTCCTTGTCGATCTGCAAAAATCTCAGCAACACTTTTGGATCTCCAAAATGACAATAGAAATCCTTGCAGTCCAATTCATCACGATTAAATCCGAATACGGAGAGTATTAGTGAGACCACACCGACACGGATGTATGAGAACTTCATGATCACATTCATGAATGTTGGTATTTCGCTGGCAAAATCGAAGCCATAAATGGCCAGACCCATAAAAGGAGCAATCATCATTGGACCAACTGCTGAACCATTCTGAAAAAGATTGTAGAAATTGATTAAAACTCTGTGTTTGCGTTGCGAAAACGACGATGAAATACTTACTGTTATGCTAAAGGTCGCACCAATCCATAGGCCCATTCCTTCAGCTACAAGTGATGTCACAATACCGACCAGGGCGAATAAGCAGAATCGCCAGAGTTGGGGTGGCATACCCGCCATCCAATAGGTGAGCGAAAGGAACACTATGTTAAGGATTATCTAAGGGAAAAGAAGTAATAAGTTTGACATTTAGTGAATATCATGAATCCTTTTCATCTTACTTGTACTGGAATGCGTGACAGAGTTAAAGCCACATAGTAGGGCGGCAGAGTGTACCATCGATTGAATGTCTCCTTCTTAACCATCTTCACTTCGCTGGGAACTGCAAATAAATACATTCATCTTCCGACATTGTCAACAAGCATTCCCATTTCCACTTACAGCTTAGAATAGGCACCATCACTTGAGTGTAAACTATCGTCAATATGGCACCAATGCAGAACTTCAAATGGTCAAACATGCGCTCGCCCTCATTTGCTGACTTGTAGAAAATTATTCCTAGAAACACCTTTACACATTAGCCACAGGACAAACAGCCAAAGACTATGACTTACCGAAACACAATCCACACATGACATGATGAACAATTTGAATGAGTAGAGCAATACGTGACCGTAAGATCTTCAGCATCATCACATTGAGCAGGACATAAAATTGTCTAAAGGATGAGATTTTCTCTCGATCCGATGTGATTTTCTTTGAGAACGCCTTCATTCTTTCAACCAGCGCATATGCACCGTCTCTGTCCAGAGAACAACACGGAAGCCTTCGTCTTTTGGACTTTTCCTCGATGAACATCGTTGTGACGGCATTTCGGAAAACCATTTCGGATTTTTCATTTTTCTCAAAAGGCAGGGACCTTGACGTCGATGCGGAGTACATAAGTTTTCCATTTTGTGTGACTTCAGCCAGGGTTGGAATGAGATTTCCTTCGTCCGAATCGCAAAGCTCTATAACTGGAAATGAACGAGGCAGAGTGTATAAAGTTATGAAATGAACAAAATCTCTGTAAAGGACTCACTGTAATCGGATGGACTGTAGTACATAGGACAACTGAGATTGATGTGACCCAAAAATGGAATGATTGCCGTTGGACTTCCCTGATAGACGCATTGTCCTTTGGCAAGTACGAAAATATTATCAAAATAATTAAATATCGTCGCCGATGGTTGATGTATGGTACAAACAATTGTACGCCCTTGACTGGCTAGACGGCTAAGCAAACGTATGCATTGCGCTGCTGTAACTTCGTCCAAACCACTGGTCGGCTCGTCTAAGAAAAATATATTTGGATTTGCCACCAATTCGAGGGCAATTGAAAGTCGTTTCCTTTCCCCACCGCTTAGATTATCTGATGTAACGTTACGACGATGATTCAGATGAAGATTCTCAAGGATTTCTGTGATGAGTTCTCGACTTCTTTGACGATTTTTCAATTTGAGGTCACAAGCGAGATTCATAAGTTCCTCTACGGTTAGTAAAAGTTGATGATTGTCCTCCTGGGTGATGTAGCACGAGTCCTTTCGATTGATTTTGATGTGACCGCTGACGCCAGAGGTGCTAGAAAATAATTAAATTAATTAATTATTTAATTTTCCTGATAACCACTGCAGACTGGAGTTGATAAAGTTCAGAAACTTTACAGCCGCGATGACGGATGAATCAGTGCTCACTGTCCATAAAATAATTCAAGAGCAAATGCATATCTTCCGGTGGAAGTGGAAATGAGAATTCAGAAACGCTTCTTCAGTGAGCACTGTCCATAAAAGAATTCAAGAGCAAATGCACATCTTGCGGTGGAAGTGGAAATGGGAATTCAGAAACGCTTCTTCTATGTATAAATTGAGCATGATTTACAAAGGAGAAAACATTTTCCATAATTTTAAAAGATAAATCTCTTAGGCGATAATTCTTAAATCTTCAAAAAAAAAATCTTATAAACATTTCGCTTAAAATAATTATTTCCCTCATAAACTACTTTCTCTGCATTCTTGGCAGCACTGCTCCATCATAGATTCTGTACTGAATCACTTCTCACCAAATTCAACACTGCCGTTATTTGTCAAATCGGCAGCAGTGAATTTCAAGAAGAAAACTTTTCTCGAAGAAAAATATAAATTTCGTGAAAATTATTAAGTTTCTCGTTCCAAAAATACTCGTAAGTTATTCCTCGTGAATTTTGACATAAATTTTGTCTAAAATTACAACTCTGGCCAATGTATTTCGAGGTAAATTCTTTGATTAAGTTTTGATGGCTGCCGGTCACTGTGAATATTTCACAAAGCTATGAATGATCGGCCACCATATTAAAAAATTCTTATTGGGATTTTTTTGTACTTGAATAATTTGTTAATTTATCGGAAAATAATACGTTTTTCATGCAATAGATGTGTAATAACCGTCCTCGGACGGTGTACTTTGCCGAAATCGGCGAATAAAAGTTTGGGTTGTAAATTTGATACGATTTTTTTTCTTTAAGGGTACAGCCGCCGCATTACTTCTGCCAAGAAAGTACAAAATTGATGAACATTATTTAGTTTTCCATCCTAAACATGCATTTAAACTGTTTTTTCGAATATTTTCACACATATTTTCGATAAAATTTCAACTCGGGACGCTTGTATTTTAGGGTGAATCGGCCTTTAAAGTTTTCGGGTTGCGATAACTTCCAACTTTTAACAAAGGACATGGAAGTACGCTGTTCTGACACCATCTTTGCAAATCTCTTTTAGAAAAGTTATCTACTTGAAATATAATTCGCGTTCCGTGGAAGCAGTACACACATGTACACTGTTTGCGAAACATATTCGCATAAAAATACAAAAACATTTGGTCATCGCGCGGTGGGATAAATCATAAAATCTGCAATTGACTTTTCGGGTTGCGAATTCTGTATGAATGTCGTGTTTCGTTTGGGAAGTAGCCGTTCCGCCATCTGTAAAATGTTTAATACGGAAATTACATAATTTCGTGAAAATGGAAAAGGGTTTTCGAATTCCGCGAGGTTTTTATCGAAAAGCGAATGTAAACCAATTGTGACGCGATTTCGGTTGAAATTGGACTAAATTTTCAGACGTTCACGGTAAAATTCGGTAAAATCTTTTTCCCTCGCGGTTAAAATATCCTTCAAATCTCTGTAGTGAAGAGTTCACTCCCCCAAAATTTGTGAATTTTTTTATGTAAAGTTTAGAGCCCGTGTCGTACTATATTCTTTTAAAAATCCTTTGTGATCTGTTTTTGAAAAGTGTGCAGTCCCCTGCGTATATTTGGCTTCGCACCAACGTCTCTGAAAAAGCCACTGATCTTCGGTTTTTGTCTTCGGGCTTTTAAAGTGTTCCGTATCGAAAATTTCGTAAAAAATAAAGCGATTCAACTGTCTATACATTGTGTCTTACCATCGTCTTTAAAAAAAATCTCTTTTGGAAAGTGTTCCCTGTCTGTACATTGCTTCATACCACCTTCTTTAAAGAACACCCTGGTTTGGTTTGTAAAGTGTTTCCTGCCGAAATTTCGTGGTTATCAAAGCAGTCCCCCAGTGTATACCTCGCGCCTTATATACACCGGTTTCCGATTCTCAGTCCTAATATACGGTTTCTGAAAGTAATTTCGTGTTGAAAATTTCGTGAATATCAAAGCAGTTTCGTCGACCTTAGCTCCCGCCGCGTTTAATATGTAGTTTTCCTTTCCTAAAAAGTTAAAATTTCGTCGAAAACAAGAGCTTTAGTCCCCCAGTCTTATCTCTGAAAGTACTACGTCTTTCGTTTCAGAAAACGCTGGCAATTGTTTCGTAAGTTCGGTTCGTGAAAATCAAAGTCTTTCTCTTGTAGTGTATACATATGTATATCGAAGTATGCCTCTGTTCATTCCTCGCCGTTAAAACGTCGTGGTTTCTGCCGGTCTTCACTTTGAAAAGTGCGTTTCGAAAAGTGCTCATCATGTGTTTAAAAATCCCAAAAAAAAAATCCCCCAATTTCAGTTTTAATTGAAGGGCGCCTCTATCTATCTGTTTTTCCCGCGACTCGGTTAAAATGTCCTTGAAAAGTGAAAAACGATTATTGTGTGTTTTGTCATCATAAAATCCTTCCACATTCTCCTTACCAGCACCCCTCTCTCAAAGTGCCAAACTCCATTTGTATCAAAGTGAATGTGTGCAAAGAATGTTCCCCTTAATCTTGTTCATGAAAATTAAAGCCCTTGCCTGTGCCCTTTCGATCTTTCATCCAAAAGTGCATGACTCACAAGTGTTTTAGTGCAAATCCCTTGTCCCTCCTCTTATAATTTGCGTTTATTTCTGCGTCGCGGTAAAACTATATTCAGTGTATTCGTCGACATAAAGCCTCAAGATTCGGTGATCGCATGATTGACATCCAGTTAAGGTGAGTGATTTACTAATTTTTTAAGAATTTATATAGTTTTGATGTTTGTGTCCTTTCTATTTTGTTTTAAAGTTAAATCTGAAGGTTTTGTTCTTAAAAAACTCGATAATCGATGCAAGTCTTCGTTCTTTACAAAGAGCAAGTGGGCATCTGCATATAGTGACTTTATGCACTTGCTTATTATTTGTAATTTTAATCCTTGAAAATCTCTGTCATAATTCTTAAATGAGTACCCTTTGACCCTTAGGCAAACGAATTCACGACAATCCCACATGTAATTGGCTCTGAGCAAAGACTTCCCTTCAAAGATCTGGTCCAATCAGTTTGAAGGTTCGTCCATAAGACTTATTAATCTCCACGACCGTAAACTACAGTCTTTAAATGCAAGTGGTAAGTTCGAATTCACTAACTGCAGGTCCTGTCAGAATTGTTAATTCTATTATGTAAGGCTTTCATGCTATTGCGGTTTATTCCGTGATAGTTAAAGAGATGTTAGTGGATTGACGCTGGGGGAGATTCTCCCCTTTCGCTCCCGTTTCGGTGATTTTCCATTCTATTCTATTCACGGCAAAATACATTAGAGAAGCACAGTAGTCTTTTGTCTTTTCTTCACTCTAGAAGCAAGTGTGACAACGTTATGCTGTGAAAATCACGGTGTGGCTATGTAAAACGGAAATCGGTGGAGTCTTGTCCTCAACCCTACGGGTGTTGGTTAGTGCTAGTCAGACCTATGAGTCGTGCTAGTCAGACAAATGCATTGTGCTGTGACAAACGAAATGGGCTGTATCTTAATGAACCTTTTCGTCACCACATTCACTGCATGTGTTATAGCTTGTTACTGCGGTGTCTAAACATGTTGGGGCAAGTCAGTAAGCGTAAACGTTGATACGCATTTTCCATGTTTTTGCGACAAGTTCAATTGTTCTTGCTTTGTAATATTTAGCTAGCACATCGACTGCTTCATTGCCAGGTGCATCACTGTGACCCGGGACGCAACAGAATTGCACGTTTAAAACGTGTTCGCAATAATGCCTCAAAAGGCTTTGAGGTGATCTGATTAGCCATCTTACTATTATGTGGGGTCAGTGGCCTACGACACTCCAGAAAGTGTTTTGGAGTCTCACTGAACTCAGTGCAGAATCGGCCTTCTCCTCTACCTACTTTCCTTAGGCGTTCCTTTAATTTGCAACGCCCCCCAGGCTACGTAGTTTATTCTAACTCAGGCTGATGCATGGTTAGGTTAGACTTAGGTGGCTGCCGGCTAAAATCAACACACTTGGACCAATGTTGGATCCGTTGTGATACTACACAGGTCTTGAAAAATTCCTTTGCCTACTCGTTGAACCAGTTGGAACTTTTGATGAAGCAAATACATTTTTTTACCGCTGTATTGGTCAGATCGCCTAGATCGTTGTTAAAGAAGGCACCTAATTGAAGACAGCAGGGTACGTCCATACAGCTTTTTCAGAAATCATTTAAGTAGCGCCAAGTCTTGTTGCGTGCTTGCCTTTTAGACAGTGTCCAGTGGAGACAGCTACAGACGGGCTGATATGCAGTCTTTTGAAAGAAATCAAATCCTTAGAACGTTTCAGATCCGGCTTGGGCCGAATTTGTTTTGTCGCTAGAAAAGTTGTACCATCTGTCCACCTAAGATTTGTCCTTTTGAAGGCATCCGGCTTAATTTTGAGTTAACATGTAACGGTCGATCTGCGTAAGATACCATGGAGCTTAGAGCCTCTGGAATGTACCTATGCCGCAGCACCTAGCGAAAAACTATTAGCAATCTATGTCTACTAACAAATTTGTGCAGAATGGTTCCAAGATGCGGATATCTAAGGCAGTTTTCAAGTTTTTTTCTAAACGCATCCTTACGTATGGTATGGTATTCTTTTCCGCAGAATGTTATAAGTCCTATGAAAGGCTCTGCAGTTTATGTTAGGTATCCACTGGGTCGGTTTGCCACTGCTATTGCTCGATACGTGATCATTAATTACACAATAACAATCTACATCCATCTAAAAATGACCAGGCTACAACCAGGACTTATTCGTCAGCCCTCTAAAAAAAAAAATGAGAGCTTACTGCCTAGGTATAGTGCCAGATACTAAACTTCTCTAACTCTACCGAGTGTCGTATTGGTGTTATTCTTCTGTTAGTAAGGAGCATTCGTTTTGCTGCATCTTACTTGTTAGTAGAAGTAGCGTCGTTTTTGTATAAACTTCTTCTCCTCTTTTAAAGGTCTTGTAACTTTTCATGGCGCATAAAGCGTCAACAACTCCAGCAATTTATCTTCGCATCAAATAATTATCATGTCGGTTGTCACTGTCAGACGTGATCATTTTCCCACAGCATTTTTTGCATTCACCTGTCATCCGTCTGTCAAAAACCTGGTGACTAATGTCACTTATTGTTGAATGGCATTTCCTGACATTTTATTGCACCTTGTGCTTTCACTGAAATCGCTCAAAGTTAGATTTGAATAAACAAAGTATTAGCACGCGTAGGAAATTATCTTAGTTATCGCAGCAGAAAGTGCTGACATGCTTGTTAGCTCATTTCACTGGCACTTTATTATCTTTAATTGTTATAATTGCTTCTACAACCTGTACTTTATACGTTGACCTGTCAACCCTTTACACATTTTTTAGTCTATCTATGAGTGGAAACATAATTGTTTTAAAAATTCAAATCAATTTACCTATATCCAGAGATTGCATTTAGTAAACTACTTTTTCCAGCACCGGAGGGTCCCATTATAGCTGACAGCTCGCCATTACGAAAAGCTCCACTTACTCCATGTAGGATGTTCCGTGTTTTTGTCACTTTCACTAAAAAGAAAAAAACAAAGTAAACAAACAAAGGAAAAAAAATCTCTACCCTCTACATTTGTCACTATACTCTCCCCCATCTTGCTGTCAATTTTGACAGGCTTAACCGAAAAAACATGTTCCTACACGGAAGCCAGCGACATTCTGTCATATTGAATATAAACTATATTGCTGGGGTCAGGTACGAATCAGTGCTATCTGTCACTTCATGCCACTGACCGACTTACAGTATCACAATTTCGTAAGATTGTCCCGAACTTGGAAGATGGAAAGAGAAAGATATTTAAGAATGGTTTTCCTTTATACTTATGTGACCCCATTTCTTGACAGAGTATCTGTGTGATCCCGGAGTAAGATAAACATAAGAAAAGATGAATCATAGTCCATAGTCGCAACGCAACCAGTTGAGGGAATTCTATGGAACAATAAACAGCGAAAGAATCGCTGTTGTTCAGAGAATAGAGTGCGAACAATGAACCCAACTGAGAGCAGTCCATTACGGGAAGTATATATGCATATGTAACGGATATCTGTTCGAAATGTTTACACACTATGTCAGTTAGCTGTCAGATTGAATGATTGCAAATGGTGCGGAAAATTGTCCAATTATAAAAATTTGTTTCGCGGGGGCGGGTATTAGTGTAAACGCTTGAGAGGAGGGTGGGTGGAGTTGTCAGGTATTAGAGACTCTTTTTCGCTCTGACAGGTTGTTTGATCAGCAGTGGAACATGCATTTAAAATTAATCTGTCATTCGTGCGAAGCAAGTGGACGAACCTATAATCTGACAGTTGTGTGAAATCGGTTTTTCCAGTCATGAAGTTGGCCTTAAGATGGCGCTGCGAACTAGTGTGAGTAATTTGCCTATTCCATGTTGGTTAAAGAGAGACTATGACTGAAATTAAGTAAATCGTACTTAGACTGGTTTCTACATAATTCATCAAAACCTTTCTCAGTTTGCTCTAGAATTCTTCTGAATCCCCAGGGGGGCTTGTCTGTCAAGTGAAAGAGTCTAAGGAAGGCTATTGATCTTGTATTTACATATATTCCATTTTCTTCTGTTTTGGGTTTTGCATTTTATAACATGATTTCTAGGCTGTAGACATGTTGCATGTTATCAAAAAGCTTTTTATATTGTAGAATCAGTCTGAAAAAGCAAACGCTCATCTTCTATTGTGTTCTCACTAAAGACGCAGGCGGACATAATCAGCTTCAAATCATGAGACATTTTTTGAATTCTCTCTAGGAAAGCCGGCGAAATCCCTTCTATCTAAATTTTTTAATGGTTGTTAGAAAAAGATCGGCGAATCTTCAAATTACTTCGATTTGATCGAAGGAGTTTACTGCACAGGATAATTCAACCATATTGGTTTTATCTTTAAGTCAGCGTTCTTATTTCTGCTGCAGAGAAACACATTCGAGGTAGAGATGTGTCGAAATAGACCACATCGTTGAATGACTTTTCGTCTTTTTTCCGCGAGTCTTCTAGGGTAGAAGTGCGCTCTTCATTTCTACCGTTATTGCCTCGGACTGGCACTTATGTAATTTTGTTGTTAGCCTGTGGTTGTCTTCTCGTCCTTTACACATTTCAGTCAAAATTTTTGCCCTGAGGGAGAGATAACTGAATCATCATCTGCAGCTGAGAGTAAACAGACGGTAGGCTTTCCGTGTAAGCTTTTACATAGACTATCAAACTGTTGAGAGTGGACATGGAACGTTATATTATGGGATCCCTCTGTTTACATTTGCATCTGAGTGGCTAAAAGCCTTACTTCGTCTATTATGAAGATTTTTATATCTTCTTTATCGATGTGAGTCTACACTGATTTATAGGAGGGTATTTGTCAATGTCATTCATGCCATCTGGGGACATTACGATTTCGTTCTTCAAAAAAACGAATTTTCCGCGACCAAAAGTGGAGCATGACACAATCATCTGACACTGACGTGGCATGATGTCGCTACATTTAAGTGAACGCAATGCTATCAAAGCTATGCTTGAACTGTATCCAACAAATCTCAAACCTCTCTTAAAAATGAGGAGTGAAGTTAAACATTCATCCACATTTGAAAGTTGTCCTCATCAGACTCCAATTTTGTTGCCTTGACAATCAAATATTTGACACAATTCCCTTCAAAAGGCAGGTCATCTGACATCTGATTGCAACGCCATCAATCGGCCATTGCCCTTAAACTAATTTGTTTTCCCTCTCTCTTTCTCTCTCTCGATCTCTAAAAATCACACCAAAACAAAATAAACACTGCACCGGTCTACTAAATCGTTCATCGAACCCAGTGTGTCGTTCCCAGGCCCGAAATAACACACACAACACGGAAACTACCTGCATCGTGAGAGAAATGAGATGAGATGGATAATTTTTTCTTTCACGTAATACGGTAATACGTTGAATTTTTATTTAAATCATCTCAGCCGACTGTAGATTCATTTTTACGATCACAATTTGCGGCACACACATCTACCGGTCGGTGGAAGTGCTTGGGTGTCGACAACGGTACTAAAAAAGAAAACATCACACTCACATTGCCGATGAGTTATTGGGCCAAACTGGTTCCGAATTTAACCAACAAAATGAAAATATTTACACAATCGGCGCTTAATCAGGTAGCAATTGTTTTTCCCATTAGAGGAGGTCGCGGAATTGAGTGTAAACAAACATTTAACAGGGGAGCTGTAGGGTAAATGTTACTCATACGCCATGTGTACCCAATGTAGTTATTCTAATTCTACAAATATTGTTAAAACTAATTAAAAAGGAAATATGATGAGTTGTGACAGCTAAGAGCCAAATTCTAACAAATTGCACGCAAAAGTCATTTATTTGACATTGGGATGTCATCAAAGGCAGACGTCATCTCAGGCAGCAAAACTGTTAGATCACCATAATCGGCATTGAAGTAGATTTTTGATATTTAGGAAGCTGCAACCGCCCCTCGTTTACAGGCAATGTGAAGTGGAAAGTGGTGCTGGTGTTGCCTTTGGTATGGGGTACCACAGGGTTGCACACTTCCACCACTGTTATTCCTCAGGAAAGAAATCTCAAAGTCACCTTTCTTCTAGAGGCTGACTCACATTATCTTTACAATGATTTGTTCACCTTTTTCTAGAGCAATCTGATAATGATGCCTGTCGTCTTATAATTATTCCCAAAGAATTCCTCCAGCGGTGTGCTCAAGAATTAATTAGTTATTTACCCGATGCCGGCAACTTTTATGATCAAGTTCCCGACTTGGTAATGAGGATTCATTTGACAATTCCCACGTCTACCGAATTTTTTATGTGCTTCACGCGACAACATGCATAAAGTCTCCGTCGAAAATTTGCAAATCATGAAAATTACTATAAGGAAAAAAAAAAACTAAACATCGCTGTCAACAACAACAGTACTCGAGGCAACACCATGAATACCAAAGCGGAGTTTGTACGTTAATTTCAAATTCTATTGCTTTTCGAACGCGCCATCGTAAATGGTTCAAATAAACAAACAAGTCGGGAGGCAACGAAATTTGGAATTCCAATCAGCCCCGTCAGCCCACCCTCGGGAATCCACTGTTTCCAACACTCATTTGCACTATTAAGTCAAATTAATGATCGACGCGCTGGCGCGTCTACATAAGCTTCAAAGCTTAATCCATACGACATACTAGCAACCCTAACGATTTTTTTTTTGACTACAAGTAGCGTATTCACTTCCCGATCGCCTCGTGTGCATATTTTAACCCCTTAAACGCGACTTGAAGTATTTTTGCATGCTTACCATAGTTTTTACGTTCGGTGATCGTATAGTAGACATCTTGAAACTCAACATCTTTCGATTGTTTTATGCACGTTGTCAGATCCATTGCGCGTTGTGTTATTGTCGCCTAATAATAGATGGAGTTGAACGTGATGCGCATCGAAGGTATGTCAAATTAAGCGGCTATTAGTCTGCAAGAGGGAGAATACAAAAGGAAAAAAAAACTGTGTTACTTTGTTGTCAACAATGGAAGGGTAATCAAAATTTTTAATTGCTATTAGGTAATGAATAATGAGGTCAGGAGTAATTGCTTTTGGGCGATTTCTGGACTTTGGCCGAAGCGAAGTGGATAATCGGCGGGTTAATAAACTGTTTTTTGTGTGTTAATAGCGCTTAGTCATACAAGAAATGAGAAGACGAAAATGGATGTCTAAGCAAGAAAAAATAGATCGAACTGGTGATTTTAGATGGGACTTTGAGAATCAGTAAGAGGGACCAGTACGCAAGCCTTTTTGAGAAAGTTGGGTCGTGATAAGTTAATAGCGCAAGGTCATCTGACCCGGTAGCCGCTAGCACAAGCCACTGGCCAATAGAAGACCACGGAGCCAAGCTAGGCATCTCCCACAACACTTTCTGCCGAATTTGCAAAGAAAGAATTTTTCCATCATTTCCTGTGTAAATGCCCGGCTCTAGCGACGGTCAGGCAGCGCACTCTAGGTAAACCCTCCTTTGACAACGCCAAAGACATTTTCAAGAAAATATTGGTGAACTAATCTTCAATGTCCTAGAAAAAGTGCCGCCCGAGGAACTTATTTCTTAGATGGCAGATACTAGGGCAATGGGGGAGGAGTTGTATCCTTGTGGGCCTCCTCATCGCCACACCCCCTACAAAGGTCTTCTTCTGTAATTCGAAGCTTTTTCATATGGTACCGCAGCGTATTATGTCCTGTGATCACTCCTATAAGGGTGCATAGGGATCTTCTGTCGATCTGCAGAAATCTGTCGGTCCTAGCCTTAACGAATTCTGGCCATATTTTTCTTGTTGTTTCACAAATGCTTAGAGAGGCCCATCTGTTGTTAGCCTCCAGTAAGGCTGTATTCCCTGCTTCGAGCTTAAGTGTGCAAGGCGGGATGTTCACCGAAGTCTCGGCTTGTTCCGGGCTTGTCGCCGAGCCGTTTCTCGCCAGTTCGTCAGCATTCTCGTTATTTGGTGTTCCCTCATGTCCAGGGACCCAGCAGAGTGTCACCTTGTGCTATGTTTCAAGAACCTTGAGCTCTTTTTGACAGCACCTCAACACATTTGATTTTATCTCGTAAGCAGAAATTGCTTTTATTGCCGCCTGGGTGTCAATGAAAAAGGTGATATCCCCTCGTGATATTGCCCTCATTGCAGTCTCACGGGCGGCTAGTGTCACTGCTAGGACTTCCGCTTGGAGAACACTGCTGTAGTCCCGAAGGCGGGCGGACTTGGAGATGCTCAGAGTCTCGGAAAAGATACCTGCCCCCACACCAGTGTCCATTTTTGATCCATCGGTTGTCTTCAGTTACTAGATTCTGTTGTCATATCAAGGCGTTGTATTTTCTTCTTAAGCCGATCTTTCATACCAACTAAACCATTTAGTTTTCACTTCCACCATCTTTAACAGATAGCTCTAAGCATCAAATACGTCAAAAGAAAACTTCTACTCAAACACATTTAGAGACCCTGTCTGACCTCCTCTATGTATGAGGCCTGTTCAACTCGGTTATGCAACAATTGTATGCTATTAATCGGATCAAATCGTGTCTAATTGTGTGACTAAACTGCATTTAAATTCTGACAACTTATCAACATCTGCTATGAGAGTAAGCACCCATAAGCACTAACTGACATGACTAAGTATTTATATCGTAGATTGAGAATTTATCGCCAGTAGACGTTACGTGACTTGTCAGTCTTCTGTTATTAATTGTCTTGACATGGAGATCAATTTTGATTGTTTTAATTTCAAAACTTATACAACCGTTTTTCTAAGTGAGTAATTTGTGAAACTGCAAAATGAATTACGAGTATCGTTTGGGGTTAAAAGGATGAAATGTTACGTAGAACTTGATTTGTTGATTCAAAGTATAGGTAGATGAGATGATAAAGAACAATATAAAGCTGGAGCCCTTCAGTGGAGATTTTTATAAAGTGTTTGATTGCCTCTGGTCTTAGGTTGTTGTTGTAGCAACTGCCTTTCTTCTGTAGTCAGATCGGTTTCAAGGTCTAAAAAAGAGCCACATCGATGGGGCGTTGTTGGATTGGTTGGCAATCGAAGCGGCGTTTTGTGCGGGTCATTCTTGCAGTCTGAGCCATGCTTTCTATTCTAGTGTCGAGACGTGCCAGATAGCTGTTGAGAGAACGGCGCCAGTCTGACGCGTGAGTATGCGCTCGTTGACGATAGCAGGAGGGCATGCCCTCTTATATCATTGGAGGTCAAGGTCTAAATGTTGCCTGAAAGCGTCGATGTCTTGTTGGTAGCTTGAAAGCCCTTCGCGGATATTGCAAGGAGGTTGTGGCAGTGTTGTTAATCGGCGGTTTGGGTGATGTTTTCATTGATGACATACCGAGAGAAATCGTTGGGAAAGCATGATATTGTGTTGTTTTATCGGGAGCATATTGGTTTCTATATGTAGGTGGTCAACGTGCGTCATACTGACTGTGTTTGTGGCGCAACTCAAGCCGCGTCTTGACCTCTTTTGTCCAGGTGGTGAAAAGTATGGCTAAAGATTTTTGTCGCTGATAGCTGGTCTTATGTAAGGTGGCTGTGCCTACACTAAGGCCAAAATGTAGGTCCATTGTGATACCACGTAGAGCACTGAATAACCAGCACCAGGAACTTTCTTTTTAAAGTATTAACCCCTTTGTGCCCCACACTGAGGCGAAGCTCTCTACTTTGTATATATATATAACAAGGCAGGCTGGTCACTGAGATTTTTCTTCTCTCAGTCTTGATAGGACAGGGCAAAATGGGTTATTATTTTTTCTTGCCTCTCGTCTCTACAGTTTCTGTAGAAATCGTTGGTGGGCACATCCATTCTTATAGCGTATCTAACTATCGGGCAATGCCCCGTCGGTGCAACTATTCCACAGCTTAGACGTTGTTTATTAACAGACAGAAGTGTTGATGTTTTTCCACCTGCTTTTTGGTATTCTTCTGGTTCCAGTATTAAAGCGATTTTAGAGAAGCAGCCGGTTCCTCCCTATTTTTAAAAAAGTTCTGAACAATTTTTTTTTTATCAGCTCATTCGTTCTAAAATTGCCGAAAACACCCCTGTGTTCTGAAAGCAAGAACAGGGAAACGTTGCACCTGTCAGTGATATTAAGTTGGTAAACCATCATCATCATTTTCAATGACTCACTTGTCCACTATAAGGGTCGCGGGCTTAGAGTGCTTTAGCGCAGCCTCCATACCTCTCAATCTTCTGCCATCGACTCTTAAACATCTGGAGTTATTCCCATACGGGTAGGGGGAAGATTTAGGACTTCATCTCATCTTGAGCCTACTCAGAGGATCTCTTTCTGATGACACGGGTTCCACGGCACGTCTTGAAAGCCGAATTGGTGTCATGCATTTAACGTGCTTAAACCATCGAAGCATGGACCGCTCCGTGCGAAGAAGCAGCTGTTCGACATTGAGTACCTCACGCAGAATACGCCCGATTGGGGCGAACTTACTTAGCATTACAACGAAGAAATCTCATTTCGGCAGCTTGGTGGTAAAGTCGGTGAACCAGTGCCATAAAAATCAAATAGTCAAATGGGGTTAATTCTTGCCCCAACAGGGCTGCAGCCTTATCCTAGCTTTGATTCCAAATCCATCTAGAGCATCAGTGTTTTTTTAATTTTTTCTTTGGAGAGCATAAGCGCGATTATAGAAACTGGCCTTTGGGTCCCCACTGGACCTAAACGTTGCTCTGACAGAACTTACTTGTATAGCGTGTGAAAGTGAAAATGTGCTAATCTGACATATGTATGTCACGTTAGAGGTCATTAAATCCACGGTAAATGGGTTGAATGTCCTCATAAGTGGCAGTCAGCACTGTTATTTCCATAATACTGTGAATTACACCATTACACCATTGCCACACGGCTGCCGTTTTCCACAACTCACATTCCAATGAGTTCAATGTGCAACGATTTAATTAGCATCCTCCCTCCCAGCTAGCACACAACTAGAACACAAACTTTACTTTCGATTTTACAAGCCGCTTAATTTATTCACTTGGACTCCGATCGACTGGCTTGCGACACACTTGGGTTCGATACCTGACCTAAACCCAATTTTGAGTGGACACTGAGCAGGCGGGTAGTGCGAGATTGTAGACCAACAATTCGCGGTCCAAAATCTGTTTGGTTAGATCAAGTCTTCATGTTTGGCATCGACTTGCATAGCTGCATGGCGCATGAGTAAGAAAAAATTACGCAACTTTTTTTTTGCAGAGACAAACTCGCCTTGAGAGAGATTACCCAACACACAGTATCCAAGCTGTGTCATTCAGGTTTCTTATCCGATCTCAACTGCAGAGGGTCGAGTAAAAATCATTTAAATTAACATGTCTTCCCCCTCAACTGACGTCTGGGGGGAGTTCTTAAGCGGATGCTAATTTATCAAGACTACAATTCGGAATCCGACGAGAATCTGTCTAGTTATGCTAAAGAGGCTGACGATAAGCGGAAGGTACATAAATAAAAAACCAAGGATGTCTCCTTCAAGGTGGTTCACCAGAAGACTTGAATTTGTGATAATCCGCGAGAATGGTTCTAGCAAAAATCATGTTGGCTTCTTGACATGTGGGCTTCTTGACATTTGATTTAGAAAATCTCACATAAAGGCCGTGATTACTTAAATGACTTTCTAAAGATAAACGCCGATAGATACTCATGCTTCCACTCTCTGGGGTAACTGTTGAATAATTCCATATGAATTATTCCAAAACATTTTTTGGAAATTCATTATTTATTCCTTCATTCTCGTTCACTTTAGAATGATTTATTGATTCACATTTGTTGTGTTTTTTGCCCCCCACTTTAGTTGACCTTAAAGGTCTGTACACAATGAGTTAGACTGTCTGGACTATATTTGACATTGACAGTAACCGTGACATAATGCAGTTATTTCTTGTCAATACGAGTGTTTAGTGATTTATCAGTTATAGGAAATTATATATGTACGTAGTATGTGTAGATTTGTTCTTATCTTATAAACAAGTTTTTATGTAAGAACAAATCTCGTTCCAAGTCTTAGCTAAATGTGACGAGGATTGATCAATTAATTTGCAAGATGGTGGGTGGGTTGCTACCGCCTTCTTCTGGCAGAGAATTCGATTTTTGCGAGTTAGCTTTAGAACATGACTTGGTAGTTGTTTTCATTGGCGTAGAAATGAAAGTCTAGGAAAAGTTTGAGATATTCTCAAGGTTAAACTATACGTCGATGTGTTGTCAATTGTCTTAGTGAAGGTTTGCCCAAGTGTAAAACAAAAAAATCAGATTTACAGCAGATTATAGAAAGGCTGCATAGAAGACATATTATTTCGGTTGGAATTTCTAGTTATTGCTGAGAAGTTCCTTAGTCTGATTGATGATACTTGTAGGAATAATTACAGGTCAAAATACTCTGAGCTATCATATGAAAAAGCTAAGGCTAAGTGAAGGCGACCTTTGTAGGGGTTATGGAGAAGAGGAAGTCAATGAGGACACAACCCACTTCCACTGCCACTGCCCAGTTTCTGCCACCTCAAACATGGATTCTTTGGAAGGCACTTTTTCCACGATACCGAAGAACTAAGGGACGTACCCATCAGGGACGGGGAGGGAGAGATTCATTAAGGCTTCAAAATGGTTCGAAAGCCCAGGGCAATAGGAGAATGCTTTGGGTACTACTCCACGAGCAAGGGGTATCTTCCTCCCCAATAAATGGGCATCACAATGGGTCTCTACTGACCTGAGTGTGGCGCTGGGTGCTTCTTTCCCCTCGCCAACCTATCTACCTTACCTAACCTAACCTAGTCTGATTGAACTATCTACAAACGCAGGGGTGACTACGATTGTGCAGCTGTCACTCATTCTGTAGATAAAGATTCACTTTGAAGATTACGTACATATTAGTTAGTTGGGTGACCTCTTGATGGTTTTATTTAGAATTTACTCCCCTCAGGCTTCAGGTCAAGTGAAACAAAATTGTTTTACAACGTTTCGTCCATGCATATGGATGATGTCCATGTTGGTGTTTATTCTACATTAAGGTTACATATATGATACATCCAAATACTACGTATGAAAATGAGAGTTCTTCGCTACAGCCCTAGGTGGACCTAACTCTCAACCAAAAAGCTTACTACCTTCAGTCGTTTAGTCCCAATTCTACTTGCTTGCTTGCTTGCTTAATCGCGTTATTCCTCTACGACAGAGCACCAGTGTTTGTCCGACTTTCGTGCCACAGTTAGTGAAAGTCAATGTGAAGCAAGGTCACCGACCATTTGGTTTTGAAATCAGCTAATTCGCATGCGAACACCAACTATTTGACGTACTTTTAGGGGTGAACATTTCCATTTGACTCCTTTCCAAGGAAAATTTGTATGGAAAACTGAATTTTATACGAAGTGCACAACAGACTTTATAAGTTGATTCTAAGAAGCTTTGAACACTGCACTTTAATGCTCAAACTGCATTGGTCAAACTGTCTTTTTTGAATAAATCTCAGTGCAGTGAGAATACTTCAGTGAGATCTATGAATTATGCATTGAAAATCCTTGATTTGCCACTTCTATGCCAATTAGTTCGAAAGAAATTATTCATAAGTGACACCCTCTATTTTGATGAATCGCTTTCCGATTAAAACCGACAATAGATAACTACGATGTTTACATAACTCATTTCTGATTAGTTCAGCTGTGGAAATAACTACAAATTGATACTCACAGTTCTTCGCAATTAAATGAATCACAGAACCAAAGATCATTTAAAATGCTTGGCCGATGCTTGTTTGCGGTGCCTTATCGAAATAGAATCCCTAATGCTGATGCCAGCTGTTGCCAACAACAACGGCATTGATAAATTAGCATAAAATGTTAATATTTAGCGACACATGTGATTAGTATTTTTCTTTAAATAGAAAATATTGTAAAGTAGACACCAGTTTGTTGTAATTGGACTTTAAAACCATGAGTAATCTCGTAGAGACGTATGTAAAATGCATTAAAGATGAGTTTTGTTACCTACATGTGGGAACCAGTTCGATGAGTTCAGTTTTGTATGCAACAGCTTTGGGTCTTTCGCACTTTGTGGTAAGAGTACAGCTTGCATGTGTGCAAGTCAGATGCTAAGTTTTTCTCAAGTCTATCGTCGATATATGCTCGATCATTAAAAAAAAAGGATAATTTAGGTGATTAACGAGGCGATAAGTACTTTTAACAATCACACTCAAGATCAAATGAATACCCGCCAACGTTTTATCAATTTTATGACCGTCAATGGCAAAGTTTAAAGAAACGTGGTGTACAAAACAATGGGTCCTTGCTAAACTCATCTGCTTATGAGGAGTGACGTTAGAGAAAGCACTCTGCTCCATCTAGGCGTTCAGTGTGACAAATTGCTTTAGATTAGTCAAAGTGTTCTAACAAGAAAGATGCTACAAAAAAGACAAAATGATACACTGGATATACACTTCGATAGTTAGACCCATAATAATGCCCATAGTTTGGTGACTTAAAGTTCTTGAACGGAAGACAATAACGAAGCTTGAGAACCTACTGAGTATTGCCTGTCTCAATGTTACACTTTAGCCATAGAGGCTGTCACCTTTGCATATTTTCATTAGGAACCGCCAAGTACGGGCATATTCTACACTATCCCCGAATTGATGGCCAGGGAGTACTGTATCGGAAGGATATTTGAGGCAGAAATATTGGACCGTGGCGACTGGGCTAATGGATTACCCTCATCGGACTTAGGATGTGTGATATGGTTCACCACCGAATCTCGGTTAGGTACTGGCATCTTTGGACCCAACACTAAAGACTCAGTACCAATAGGGATTTGCTCTAGCGTGCTCCATGTTAAAATACGTGGTATTGAGATCTGTGCTAGGAAGCAATCCAAGAAATTTTTCAAGCCCTTTTCCTGCAAGGAAATTCTCAACCTTGACAGGAAAAACATGAAGCTGGTGGACTTCTTACTAGCCATTGCATATATATGTCACTTGGAACAGAACATTAGGAAGACATTATTACCAGGACATACAAGAACTATCTGATGTTCCAATAAACGATGCTTCCAAGTTTCTGAGGACATCACGATGGCTGGAGATCCAAGTCAACAACGAGCAGTAAGGTAGAAGGCCGGTAAAGACGGAATCAACCCCCATTGACATCACAATGGCCCACAAGGGCTTAAGTGTGATGAGGTCGAAAACTTTCTCCCTCGTCAACCCATATACCTAACCTAACCTACTAGCCATTGCAGCCTAAGATACCATCTCAACAAACTAAACCTTTGTTCAGATAAATACATACGTAGTGTCGGCTTTGTTTAAAAGGGAAGGAAACCTCTTTCCTGTGCATGTCCGGGACTACACTGACTACGAAGACAGATTCTTCATAGGGAAGCTGAGCTATTAACGACATACTCACCTTCCTAAGGAAGGTAGTACATCTACTAAACCTATTATACCGTTAACACAATAGATCTTTTGTGGTCGTAGTGTCAGCCAGAAGAGCAGGTTTTCAGTTAAGCTGATGTGTTAATGCGAAAACTAAATTGATGTCTAAATGCACTGACAACTGTACTGAAATTAATCGTTTAAATGGGGCTTTATACAGCGAAAGTGTAAAGTGTGTGGGCTAATCCTGTGTGGCTTAATCCTCGTGAGCTATTTAAAATGGATAAGGTAAGGATATACCTGGGGAATAGACGTATGACCGTTTTTCCATCTAGAATTTATGTCTACATGTGGTGGTTGAGTCCACAAATTTGTTACCTTTAGATGAGCAGCTACATTAGAGGTTACTTGTTGGGCTAAGAAGTCGAGAGCTGTTAAGTTTTGATGTCCAGGCCGGTATCCCTTGAACCTTCTTTAGCATAATTAGTGGTTCATTGATTGGTGCGTTGGACTGCTGACCGAGTGACGTGGGTTCAAGCCCCAGCTATATCCACCGAACATTTTTCGCGACACCACGTCTCGTCGGGGAATGACAAGCCTCCGGGAGTATAATTTATCACGAGAGAGCTTCTCAATTCGCCGTTCGGAGTCGGCAATAAATTGTAGGTCCCTTCCATTCGTGCGAAAAATGTAACACGCACAACATGAGTGGTTGCTAGAAGCTAGGCCTTGGCTCATCCCGAGCTGCCGCTCCAGCTTTTATTTTTTATTTTTTTCAAGAGCAGTCTATGTAAATAGAGCCAGTAGGTAACTTTGGACGAGTAGCCCCGTAGCTTACCTGACTTGGTCTGTAATGTAAGACCTCTAGCAGAGCTTACTATCAAAAATGACTAGTGCCTAGTACCATTTAGTAAGTCTAGCGCCATTAAGCTTGCTTGTACGAAGTTTGTATTTCCTGGAGAGCAGCTCTGCTGGTTTGCCACTTTGAATGAGTTCATGAAGTTATGTATTTTCACACACTTTGACACTTCAAAGGAGACTGTTGAAGTTCTCGTTAAATGAACTCAAAACACATTCCTTCTGTTATTTCCTGGAAAAGAGTACCACCTCTGTTTTATGTGGGTTTACTGATTCAAATTAAGACAGAATGGAGAAGGCATCGCTCATAAGTTCGTTCAGAACTTGAGGATACCTTCTAAGACAGCAACCGCTGTGTAGCCAGCCCTTTCAAGATCTACAAACAGTTCATTAAATGCTGTGTTGCAAAGAAAAATGTAAGAAGACTCCTCTTTGAGCAGTGGCTCTACTCACAAAGCTGAGGTATCTTCCATCTTAGCACTGACAACTCTCTCACACAGAAGTGTGCGCGTAATCAATGCAGTGATTGACTGAACAAGCTCGCAGACCTCATGGTGCCCAAGTGTTTGCCCCCGGTCTGACACTGTTAAAAGCTCCCTCTATGTCAAGATAGGCAGTCAAAAAATATTATGACCAATTGACCTCTCCATGGTATGTATTAGATTATGTAGAGCAGTACTTGATCTCAGGTGAATTTCAATGGTTCGCTTTAGAATCTTTAGTAGAAAGGACTGTAGACTGATCGGTCTGAAATCTTTTGGATGGGCGTGTGTATTTGTTCATTTCTTGCCACTCCACATTGATCAGACACCCTGCATAGTCTTACCCGTTTCTGTACGCAATATGCATATCTAATGCTTTGGACTATTTCATTGCAAATTCTCAATTCAACTCGCGCTGTAGTTGCTGTGGCTCCGTCGCCTGCAATATCTACCAAATATTTTTCGCATCTCCACAGCGGGCAAAGACAAACAGAAAGGCCTTTCCAAGACAAAAATCGTTCAAAAAATTCGTATCCAACTAAAAAAAAGGCGAAAAAATGGTTTGGTCAATCCAGTTCTACCTATAGACAAAAGAAGTGACAGACCCCACTCACTTCTAGTGCGAAACAATGGACTCACTGAAGCAAACAAAAAGTTTCAAGGTTTCGTTGCTTTACGATGGCGAAATCAGTTGGCCTCACCCATTATCACCCTTAATAAACACAAAAGACCTTCACCTCCCACCTTATCTGCGACTTAATCGAAGGATGGGAGGAAAGCTTGAGAGTTGACGAATTTTGGTAAACCGACTTGGCATCATAGAAACAAAATAGGGGGGTGGTGTATTCGACGCAAGACTTGTGTATGGAGAAAGTGTTTTAAGTGAAGTTTTAGGTGGACCGCAGCAACGGAAAAAGCCTTTGTTCTCACTGCAACCGAACTTCAGCTCTAAATTGAAAGAAAAATAAATTTCATTGCACTTCTACCACTTACCACTTTTACGTATCCCAAACAAAAGCCACAGAGAAAACTCGTTTGTACAAGAGATACACTTCACGCCCCGATTAAACGTAAACATACACCAGGAAAATGCCAAAACGTGATTAAATAAAGGGGGTTCGCTCGCGAAGAAAGAAATCCATGGGATGGGACTTTCTCAGAACTCAGTAACGAATGTCGACACTTGAAAGCACGAATTTAATCTAAAACTAAGGCAAGTGGTGTCGTTGCTGTTTGAAATTATGTTTTAGCAAAACCGACGTGATTTCCCCTTTGTTTTGTTCTTTTCTTAAGCATTGAACTTTGACATTTACTTATCAAATTTTTCTTTACACGTACATATGTGGTGTAATGAATAATTGAACAATGAAATTAGATCACTGTCACGTTTCTTTTGCACGAACAATGAGTCTAGCGCCGTTTCTTTGGAAGATCACTCCTTTGGTCACATTATTCATAAGTCAGACAGAGGCACAACGCACAAAACTAGATACAGCGATTGTGTATCGATTGGAATAAATCAATAATTTTGCTTACTCATGCGGCACTTTCGCCACCATTCAACTAGTCTATCTCTGCGTCAAACACTAAATAATTCAATTAACACACCACAAACAAACGTGAATTTGCATAAATCCATTCCATGACTGGATGGCATCCGATGATTTACAATAATTTCGTATGGAAAAGATAAAATCGAAAAAAACAAAACGAACGAACGAGAGAAGGATTGTCTTTGTTGTTCCGGATTTCCCGTCTGATCAATATGCGAGCTGAACTCAGACTGATTTACCCGTTGTGGGCCTGTGACTGTCCACCAGTGGATGACTATTAGGTGTGCTCTCCCTCCGAATGGACAGAACAAAAGTTGGATACACATTCGGTGGACGGTGAAGCCACAGGAAAGTAACGATAGTTCTTCTCAACCGGGGAAGCGGTGCGTGGGGTTGTATCTTGAAGAGTTCTTTCATGGAAACGCTTGGTCTGCGTTGCATTGGAGCGGAAATCGTGGATTGGACACTGGGATGGGGAGTTGCATGAATATAGTGTTGCCGGTGGTGAAGATAATTCGATTCGATAAAAGAAAATCGATTGACCGTGTAGTATGTTGCCACAGCAATGAAATTAAGACATACATACATGGCCATACTTGTCTACAGAGAAGTTAGTCTTTCCTCAAACAAAGTAAAATTTTTTGTCTAGGAAGGAAGATTGCAAAGACGCCCATGAAGCTATCAGATTAGATAGCAAGCCCATATCACTGCGGCCACTTGAATCGGCCTCTTCTGGTTTCGTCATCCCTGATGCCTAAATCATGATAAATTCTGCTAGATCTTTGGATTAGCTCGTAGTTATATCTTCCGTTTCAAGGTAGTAATTTCCTAGATGTCGGTGTCGTGTTCTGATAAGATAGTTACAGTGACAAACTAAGAAATCTGTCATTTCCTCGTCCTTGATGGACATGTTTTTTTAACTTGTGTTGTCTTGTGCTATTCCCATAGAAAGGTGACATCACTATGAGCGCTTGGATCTTAGGTTATGTTAGGTTAAGTAAATGGGTTTTTGCGAGGGGAAAAAGAACGCTCTCCGCCAGGGTTGTAAAAGAATGCGCTCTTTAAAAATCTTTCAATGAATTCAGCTTTAAGATTGCATTCATTGAATTCGTTTTGAGACTTCAAGAAAAAGAGTTAATTAATTTCATTAATTAATTAATTTCATAACATTAATTTCGCATTCAAAAGATTGCATTCATTTCCTCTACCATTCAATTGAATGGACTCATTGAATGCACTCAATTAAAAATTCATGAATTCTTTTACACTCCTTTGCATTCTTTGTATTCTTTTGCATTCCTGGCATTCTTTTGCACTCTTGCATTCTTTTGCATTCTTTCCATTCTTTTGCATTCTTTGCATTCTTTTGCACTCTTGCATTGTTTTGAATTCTTTCCATTCTTTTGCATTCTTTGCATTCTTTTGCATTCATTTTTATTGATTTTGTACCAAAGGCAAGTAAATTAGGAACCGTTCAAAAGGTTTTTTTTATGTACATAATATGTATGTACATAATATGTATGTACATGTACTAAATCAATAAAATTGAATGCAAAGAATATAAAGAATGTAAAAGAATGGAAAGAATGCAAAAGAATGCAAGAGTGTAAAAGAATGCAAGGAATACTCTCATTAGCTCTCATTACCCCAGGGCTTCGAATCACCTCATTAACTCCCTCGTTTTCACAGCCCCTCCAAAGATCGTCCTCACTTAGCCTTAGTTTTTTCATGTAAGAGCGCAGAGTGGAAGGGATTTTCCTGTCGTTCTGGATCAGTGTATTAGTTCTGGCACATTGGCCATAGCATTCTCGATATTTTATAGGAGCCCAATAAGCTCCATCTTCTGTTTGCTTCCTAGGGCGGGACTTTTACTGAGTGATCAGCTTGCTCTAGGTCTAACCTGGATTCTTTCGTTGCCAATTCGTCGACTTTCCCATTCCCTGGTATGCTTTCGTGTCCAACGATCCAGCATATTTTTAGCTCATGCTGCATGGAGAGAACACTTAGCTCTTTTCGACAGTACTTACAAGCTTCGATTTTTCTTCTATAGCAGAAATCGCTATAACTGCTGTTTGGCTGTCAATTAAAATGGTGATATCATCGTGTGGTATTGCCTTCATCGTACCCTCACAGGTTGAATTATTACTCCTAAGACTCGAAAACGTTCCTTTGGTCCGGGAGTCTAACTGAGCTAAATAGGCCAGGTTAGGTTAGGTTAGGTCGAGTATGGTTATGCTGCCAGCGCTTGCATAAGACACTAGGCTCATCTTGATCCCTGTGAAACCAAAAAGGCAAAACCTAACCCATTACCTGAAAGCATTTGATTTCCCTGCAGAGTTTAACTATGTTCCTATAACTGTTATAGCTTAGCTCCTCTAGATTACTAAAGAAATACTTGCCGAGAAGTTGCATGCGAGTCCTGGGAATTCCCTGACATTCACATAATATGTGTGTTATGTCCTCAGCGGCGCATAGGTCATTGCAGTATCTGCAGACATGTGTGGCTAAGAGCCCTAATCGTTTAACGTGCTTCCTGAGAAGACAGTGGCCGGACAGGATGCCAGTGACTAATTGTAGTTGTAGTTGTGCCCTGCCTTGGATACCCTATGTCCACTTATGTTGGACCATCTCTGATTTGCCTTACTTACAGTTATTCTTAGAATAACCGCTTTAGCTACGCAGGAAGGAAGATCTACAGTTAAGGTCTGCCTCTTGAGAACTCCCGTTCCGTTGGTGGTTTTTGAACCATCCGTGAAAACGCAAAATCTCATCGTCTGAGATGACAGCGTTTCTCTGCCAGTCGTCCCTCTTAGGATACGACGTGATGTATGGTGTATCCAAGTCCATGACTGAAGCCGTCTCATCTGTTTTTTTTAGATCGTCAACGTTATATTCAGTTAGGAAGTAGCAGAGTCCAATACTACTATTCCTAAAAAACCCTGAATTAGTGAGTCTCAGCGCACTATTGGCTGCCTGGTGTTTTATTTGTAAGTCTAGCGGTAGCAGGTGCAGAAAGGTGTCTAAATAGGTCAAGTTTGTCAGAAAATATGCCTGCCTCTACACCAGTATCCATTTTGGAACCACTGGTATTCGCTTCGGTTTGCGTGCTTGGCATATGTATGTACATAGTTCCATTTAATCATTCGCTCTGCTTGTGAAAGCGATTGAGTCTACTCCAAAACTATTTGAATTTCCCAACTTAACAATTCAGGTCGTCCATACCGGCAATGTTCAGATCACCTAGATCGTTCAAGATGTATTCACCTAAATTTAGCTTTTAAACTACTGGGTATCGAGTTCATCCGCTCCACTGCTTCAAAGCTCGTACCAGGCAAGAAATATATATGTAGTTCGGCAGGAGGTTCATATTCATAGCTTTAGTCAACCAATCACCTGCAAGCATGATCTTGAGGTTCCTCCATAACTCTGATCTTGCTCTGTATCAAAATATTCTCCAGCTATAGGAGAACTTGGCATTTTTTTGGTTGGGCGCTCTTTTTTCAGTCTTCTCACTTAGCCCGAGAAGATATCAATTCTTTAATTATCGTTGGAAATTTACCTGATCTCTGTCGGTACTAACATGTGCAGATTTTATAGTCTCATGTTAGATTTTATAGTCTCTGCTATTTGAGATCTTTAATCGATGTATGTATATGCAATACCCTGCTGAAAGGTATCACAGCAGAGTCATAAATAAATAATAACGTTTAAATACTAATTAATTCGCACTCAGGTTTTAAAACTGATAACGTATCAGCTAACTAAAGGTATTATATTCAGACACCGCCACCGACTGATAACAATCGCGTTTCGTCAAAAAAAGGTATTATCTTCGACTACAATCACGTTAAATGATAGAATTAGTTCTGCGTAGTTTTTTTCATTAATTTCTTACTACTAACTGTCATAAAATGCGTAGAAAACTTAAAATTTTTTCACTGCTCAGTCTACATGGTGGCATTATATTACCGAGTTCCGACTTATTCAAAGTTTTTCTTGTCAAATGAAAGCGGTGATAGAATTTAAGAACGCCTACATCTTACACCGCCAACTTCTGCCTCCATGAGACGGGGAGGTATGTTGCGGTTTGTGGTTTATGGCTCATGTCTTTACTTCATGGTTGATGTTTTTGCTATAATTAATGTTCGTGTTTCCTGCTTGTTACGCTATTTACGTGAAATACAACTGAAAATTTGTTTTTCGTTTACTTTCCCAAAAAATTGCCACTTTGAATGAGTTCATAAAGTTATGTAATTTACACACATCTTTTCACTGCGAGAGAGACTGCCAAAGTTGTTGCTAAAGAGGTTGTGGTACTTACTACTTTTGACAAAACTCAATCCACATTCTTTCTGTCATTTCAACCAGATATGTCTTATGTAAAATTGTGTGTAAAAATTTAAAGAGCAGATAACCTTCAACAGCCTTGAACTTGGAATACATAATTCTCTTGCGTAAGCACCCATTAACATGTAAAACAAAAAAAACAAAAAGACGAATAATTACAATAAAACCCATCTATTTTATTCTGGTAAAGCAAGATTTTCTTATTCGCACTTATTAGAGTGACGAAGCAAAATATCACTTTGGATCTAAGCTGACATAAAAGACAGAAAAAACAAACTAGTTTTTCCCATTCCAGAGATGAAGATGACACTTCGTTTCATTTTGCAAATTCTTCGACTGCCTTTGGTTATGGAGAAGTTAACCACTTAAACCGGAACCGGAATGTTTTTTTTTTTATTGCATTGTGCAATTGGTTTTGTTGTATTTTTTTTTCAACGAACGTCGAAAGAAATTGATACTGGGGCTGGGGAAATAAAATGCAAAAAAAGAACGTAACAGACATGTTGCATGGCAGATTATGTTCCGAAAGTGTTGCCATCAGGGATAAACGCTGTGTGACAGACTACTGATTTTAAGAGCCAAAAACGTTTCAAGGCAGAGTGCTTTTTTTAGTCTTAATTTGGGTCTAAGCTCAACTTAACCTCTGATTATTATTATTATTAGTGGGTAGCGGTAGTACTATATGTTTAAAGCAGTTTGTCTTCTCCAGAGGATGTCAGGTAGCTAATCAGCCTCTCTGGGTGGAGACGAGTTCACTGCCTAGGGTTCGCTTTCTCACATGAATGAGGGCGGGACATTCTGTGACGATGTGAAGAGAGCTTTTTTCGCCCTCCAACTACAGTCTGCAGGTAGGGTCCGGTAACAGGCCAAGCTTGTGTAGATGCCATTTTAGTCAGCAGTGGCCACTTAGGCTGCCGGTTAGAATTCTAAAGTGGTTCCTGCTCAAATTTAAAAGAAACTTGGATTTCTTTTGCGATACATTGGGAAGGAAGTGTTTGGTACATTTCTGTCCTACACTATCCATCCAAACTGTATTGGATTTGAGTTTCATGAAGTTTTTAAAAATGCATTTGTTTACTCCACAGGCTGGTTCAGGACCAGTGAGGCGGGTGGTTGAACCTATCTTGGCAAGTGAATCCGCTATTTCATTGCCAGTGTGGCCTTTGTGAACAGGGATCCAGTGTAGTACGACTAAGTTGTTTTTTCTCAGTTCCAGAAGCAATTTGACGAGGACTAAATAGTTCCGATTTTATCGTGGCTGAGTTCAGTGCTTTCAAGGCAGCTTGACCCTCAGAGAAGATAAAAATGACTTTGCCACGGAAGTAAGTGCGCAAGTTTAAGGCTGAACACACAGTGAAGCGATAAAGCAATGCGATGCGAGAAGCGTGCGCTAAAACTGTTCACTTGTATTTTTATGTACGTGCGCACAGTGAAGCGACAAGAATTCATGTGAAAAGTTGTATCGCATGTTCCTCGCTTCTCGCATCGCATCGCTTTATCGCATCAATGTGCACGTACCCTAAGCTTGTATACTGATGAATGCCAAATATCTGTGCCTGGAAGATCGAGGAGTAAAACCTCTGATGCTGTTAGGCGCAAGTTCTTTTATTTTCATGATGATTGCAATCTACCGTGTCCTTCCCCTTAAGGTCGAAAATTCTTTCTAGTTGCTAATGAATGGCCAATAGTTAATACAACAACCAATTTTCCCCAAATTCGGCTCTGACTGAGTTTGTGACGCAAATAGTTGTATTCAAATTTTGCGTGGAACAATTTTAGCCCAATTACCTGATTCTTCTATCATCTGTCAGACTTTTGATCATAACAAGTTAAATTCCTGTGAAATGTGATCATGTAGACACGACCAATTAGCATCTGCTTAAGAACATCCAAACATCGGTTGCTTCCAAAAAATATGCTAATTCTATTTAAACGATTAATTTTCACCCAATCAATTCCCCGAAAAACCTGAATTGACCCAGCTATCGCTATATTTGTTCGCAAATATATGTAGTTGCGATGCTGCACATTGGTTGGGTAATCAAAATTCACATCTGCAAAGGCAACCAAATATTGCGCAACTCTTTCGCGGACCATGCACATCGGACAAGTTGTGCGCGCAAATGAAACTCATGCGAGTGCTTGATTAAAGTACTTTGCATTAAAAGTTGATCCAAGCCAAAGTGTCGGATTGAGGCCATAAACAGAGTCTAACTCCTTTTGCATATAGTACGAGTGTTCACTTGTTATGACTCTTAGTTGCACAAAGTGTTGTTTGGGTCAGATGTTGAGGTCTAAACACACAGCACACACGTTAGATTATGAAACTGAAAGCGATTTTATGTTCTATGTAGTAAGTAGCAAGCAACACTTTAGTCATAGGGGATGTGTTAATCAGTTGCGCATCAAAGTTATCGGACCATGAAATGTTTTTTTTTGTTTTTTTCTCTGTGAAGGAAAGTTAATGATAGTATAGCCTTCGGTTTGCGAAACAATTAAATGCTTTACATCAGTCTTCTTATCTGATTCCAAAAACATTGTTTAATTGCTTTAATTTGCAATTTAACGGACGCTCGGAGTGAGTGGAAGTGACTGGCCGATGTTGTTGACTTATTCTCGTGGGGCTTCGCCATTTTGTTGCTTTTCCATTGCTTTCATTGTCCCTTTTTTACAGCGGTTTCAGTGTGCGTTTAAAAGTTCTAGGCATTGAAAAGCAAGTTCGATGTGTACGAGTCTAAGAGACTCTTTCAGATAATTGAAAGAGCTTCTTGCAAGAGGATTTTTTATGGGGAGGTGAATCCCTTACCGAAGTTTTTAATCTCCAGCGACCTATGGCGGAACATTCGCACAAATTATGCTCTACAGATTCTTGGTCTTCCAAACAGAGTCAGCGCAAGTTCGTCGGGAGAACTCCTTCGTTTCTCTTGGTCCTTAATGATTTGATGAACTTCTTGGATTGGCGAAGTTCAGGCGTGAAGTTTCATTTGTTGAGTCTTTCATTGAGCTCTCATGAATTGGGTTCCAACTTGATGTGGTGGGTAATCCACAGAAGGGAAATGAGTCTATCAAGGCAGATTAGGGTCCTTGTCTAGCGAGCTGCGATTGCCCTTAATTCACTATGACCTAGAACCAAACAAATGGTGATCTTATTAAAGAAAGCTAATTGCTTAAGAGTGGTTAAGCATATCCAGGCAAGTTTCGAGGCAAAGTGAAAAGAACTTAAGGCTTTAATCGTTTAGAAGTCTGTAACGATTTTGCAGAAACTGCAGAGGTCAGGAAGAATGAATACAATGGTTAAGATGGCTGGAAAATATATAGCGGATTACCCTATAGGTTAGGTCAGAAGTAGAAGTTATTTTGGTCTTAGTTGGGTAGAGAAAGGAGATTTGCTCTTGTAGATCAAATATCAGATGACTGTTTTACTACAAACCTCGTCGTGTTGAAAGAGGGATAGAGCTGGATGGAGGGTTGGCTGGAGGAGAAAAAGGGGAGGGAGCATAACAAGAGTGACTGGCTTAGTTAAATCTTTAAATATGTATGAGCTCCTTGGCTATTTACAATGATCCACCTAAAGTTTAATTGAACCGTTTTGATCTACAGATTAGTTACGCAACATCGCGTTGGTCAATATTTGACAGATCGTGCAGATCATCGAAGAAGTAACTGGCCAGAATGTTGTATCTTATTGTAGCTAGTGCTGGGGAAGTGCCTAAGAGGCAAAGGTTGGTTTGCTTCATTCTCATCTCTGCAGCTTGTACAGAGGAGACTCTCATTTGGATGGCAAGCTTGTCTATCAGACATTGGCCGGTGATGACCCCTATGAAGGAGCTGATGTTCCTTCTGTTTATGGACAGATGTCTTTCCGATTTTTTGGAGTTTAGCACAGGCCAAATTTGTTTAGTGGATCTGCAGGGGCTTATATTATTCCACCTTCTATTCGCAATTCTTAAATCATCCGTGAACAGGCGGTATTTCATAGTTTGAATAGGAATGGCCAGTACGTCCCTGTTATCATTAAGGTAAAGCTCAGTGCCTTGTTTTGCTATTTCATCTGCTTTGTATGTGGGAGAGGACCCCGCACAGAATAATATGACATCTGTCAACAATATCTTTAAGAGACTTTGTTTTACCAAGTTCGATCCAATTATTAGCTCTTCCAGGGTTTATGCAGCTGCCTGGCTGCCTATGTACAAAACGATAGCTTTCCCATCTGTCAAACACAAAAAGTTTAATGACTGGTTGGAGGTGGTTGCAGACTTTTTTTTTGGTTAAGGCCCAGCTCTTCCCCGAACAGATGCGCAATTACAAATAAGCCCAATGAAAGATGTGCTAGATTTGGTACACTTTGACCAGTCAATTCTCATTGCGCTGCTGCGGAAAAGAAACACGTATCGCCAGTAGACTTATCAGTAGACTTATAAAATAAGTTTACGACCGAATCTAATGTGCAATTAATTTGTTTTTCATAAGAATCTCATCTAACGTAAACTGTTTTTCAGAAAGCCTGAGTCAAATAAGTCGCCTAAAGCTATCCCTTGTTGGCTATAAAATAAAATTGTAATTGATATTCTCACACGATAATTTAGTCTATTTGATGGCCTTAATGTTAATCAACTTGCGTCACCTTTATTCACCTTTCGGATTGAAAATAGTTCCAATAATTTCCCCTACATTTGTCTGCGACTTCACTGAATTTCATTAACAATCACAGAACTATAAACTGTCCACGGCATAAATATGTATATGTATGTAATTGCTACATTTTTGTGTTTTAAATTTTTTTATTTGTTTGCAAAACCCCAACAGATATTATTTTATTATTTGTTTTTAATCGTTGAAGCGAATAATTACAAAAAAAAAAAAATTTAATTACTTAGAATTGTGCGTATACATACATATGTATGTATGGATAACAAGTTGTTGAGAGCAATTTATAATTTTTTATTTGACATTCCAAGTTGCGGGTATAAGTTTCAGTGGGAAAAAATCAATGTCGTGTCAAAATACTTGATCTGGCAATGGAACTTATGTTCCTTATTAAGAATTTTTTTATTATTATAACACTTATTAGTTTTAAGTGATGGCGAAAAAATCGTTTAATTTGAGTTAAGTGTACAAAAGACTATGCATGATACAATAGGACTTGACATTTTGACATAAAGTTTTAAACCGGTCTAAATAGTTAATGTGAAACCGGAATTTCCGGATCAATGAATCAACCCCCAAGTATCGTGGCAGAATTCTACAAATAGCTGCAAAATGATACTTGTTTCTGAAGCTCAAGTCTGTACTTTGAAAGGCAAATGTAGGGGTGAGGTTCTCACTTACTCACTTGGTCTACACCAACACTAATAGGATCCATTGTGCCCATTTTGAGATTTTTACATCAGGAACCTAGAAAGGAAGATAAAGTCGCTGATCTCAGATAAGGATATGAATCTTAGTAGATCCTTCAGTGTCAAGTCTCCTAATTCTTTTATTGGCGAGGGCAGGACATTCATACAGCAAGTGACGGACAGATTTATTTTCCTCCTCGTCCCTGCAAGTTTTGCACTAGTCGTTGTGATGCATACCGAGCCGGTTCGTGTGACGCAGTGCCCAGAACTGATACCAAAGACGACGCACCATCACCAGAGTTTGGCTAGAGAAAGACATCGCTTTTTATTATAGGCCGTTCATAAGACGAACTGGATCCACCGTGTATTGCCTCGATTGACGGCTTTATCTTGAGTAAACCATTTTAGCGAGCTTATTGGAATTTTCGCATGGAGGAGGCCCTATGAGGTATTCCGCGTTAATCTCTTTCGTGCAAGTTTATCCGACCTTTTGTTATCTAGGATATCCATGTAGCCTGGTACCCACAATAGAGGCACCATATTGGCTCTCGATATCTAATTTAATTATCGCCTTAATGGCTGCGTGGCTGTCAATGTAGACCGTAAATGTCCTTCCGTTGATATCCTTTCCATGGATAGTTTTTGAACAATAATGTCCAGGGTTGTAGGGGTTGGCTCGAAATTGTTCAAACGGCGTAGAGTGAGAAAACTACATTTAACTGGTAGTTTAAGTTGCAGGATAAGGAATATTCATTAGCCGCCTTCCTGGACATTGAAGGAGCCTTTACCAATGTCAAAACGGATGCGGTGCGTAGAACCCTAACAAACCTCAATGTCCACAATATCCTAATCGACTGGATACTTAACATACTTGAGGAAAGACACATAAAAGTTGAACTTGGGGGAACGAGGATGGAAACGTACGCCACTAGAGGTACATCTAAGGGTGGAGTAATCTCCCCGTTGCTATGGGTCATCGTCCTCAACGAAGTACTCCAACAACTGAGATACAGCGGTGTCAAAACCGTAGCATACGCAGATGACGTAGTACTGCTGGCAACAGGAAAATTTCTTCCAACACTAAAGACCCTGGACACCTGGACGAAGAGATGTGGATTAGCAGTCAATCCCCAGAAGACTGAGCTGGTGTTTATTTACAAAAGGATAATACCGCAATTCACAATACCTTCTGTTGGGGGTATCCCCCTCAAGATTTCCGAGAGTGCCAAGTACCTGGGACTCGTGCTCGATAAAAAGCTTAGTTGGAAGCTGAACATCAACGAAAGAGTCAAGAAGGCCACAATCGCCTTCTACTCGTGCAGCAGGATATTCGGGAAAACCTGGGGTCCTAACCCGAAGATTATCCTATGGATGTACACTGCAATAATAAGACCCATTCTGACCTACGGCGGCCTGGTATGGTGGCAAGCCGTTGACAAAATTACTAACTTGAAGGCCATCACGAAGGTACAAAGATTGCGTGCATTGGAACTACCAGTGCAATGAGAACAACACCAACTGCAGGGCTTGAGGCTGTACTCAACCTACTCCCGGTGGATATCTTTGTACGACTCTCAGCGGCCATCAGTGCACTGCGAATAAGCCAGTCTGACTGTTGGAAACCCAACGCAAAAGGTCATACTGCAGTACTACAGAAGTATCTAGGCAATGTATCGACAACAGACTACATAACACCATACCTAGATTTCATAAATAAGACCATTTTTAGTATATATCCGAGCAGGGAGGATTGGAAAAATGGGCAAATACCAAATGCTCAATCCATTGCTATCTACACCGATGGATCCAAAATGGACACTGGTGTGGGGGCAGGTATCTTCTCTGAAACGCTGAGCATATCCAAGTCCGCCCGCCTTCCGGACCACAGCAGTGTTTTCCAAGCGGAAGTCCTAGCAGTGACACTAGCCGCCCGTGAGACTGCAATGAGGGCAATACCACGTGGTGATATCACCTTTTTCATTGACAGCCAGGCGGCAATAAAATCAATTTCTGCTAATGAAATAAAAGCGAAGCTTGTGAGGTGCTGTCGAGAAGAGCTCAAGGTTCTTGGAACACAGCACAAGGTGACACTCTGCTGGGTCCCTGGACATGAGGGAATACCAGGAAACGAGAACGCTGACGAACTAGTGAGAAAAGGCTCGGCAACAAGCCCGGAACAAGCCGAAACTTCGGTGAACATCCCGTATTGCACACTTAAGCTTGAAGCAGGGAAGAGAGCCTTAAGGGAGGCTAACAACAGATGGACCTCTCTAAACACTTGTGCAACCACAAGGAAGATATGGCCAAAATTCGTTAAGGCTAGGACCGACAGACTTCTGCAGATCGACAGAAGATCCCTAAGCACCCTTATAGGAGTGATCACAGGGCACAATACGCTGCGGTACCATATGAAAAAGCTTCGTATTACAGAAGAATATCTTTGCAGGGGGTGTGGCGACGAGGAGATCCATGAGGATACAACCCACTTCCTCTGCCACTGCCCTAGTATCTGCCATCTAAGAAATAAGAGTCTCGGACGGCACTTTTTCGAGGACATTGAAGAACTATCAGATACACCGGTGGACCAAATAATGAGATTCATCAGATCCACAGGGTGGTTTGTATCACAGACGCAGTAAGTTGATCAGGTTCTACTAACATTATATATACATATGTATGGAACTAACTATTGGGTAGCGTTCTTACGGGTAAGGGACACTCTCTTCCCCCAATGGGTATCACAATGGGTCTGAATTGACCTGAGTGTGGCGAATGGTTCTTCCTTTCGCCTGCCCACTAACCTAACCTAACCTAACTGGTTTTCCTTCTGCCACTGATCCGTTTTGTAAGATGTGTTTAGTTTTAGTTTAGTTACTAAATGCAGGTTTGTGTTTATGGTAAGGCAAAATCACAGGTAGCTTCGTCAAAAACGGAACGAATTGTGGTTGCTACTGTGAGTGAACTTCCATCTCCTTAGACCAGGTTCAATTAGTTAGAAACTCATTGGTGTTTTCTGTCTCTAAAGCTAGAGATGGTTAGGTTTAGTAAAGCTGGCTGCCGGCACAGAGAAAGACACACTTAGATAAATGCAAGTTCATTGTGATACTTATTGTTAGGAAATAAAATAAAGTCAAGGAACATGATATTTATTTTCCCAGATAACCAGGTTGCTTTCAAAATTAAGTGTAAAAATATGGCGCATAGTATCCTTTTGTCGTTCCTAAATCCTTAATAGAGATTAGCAAGCCTCATTTTAAACACCATGTAAAAAGCACACCAAGTCGAGTATGCTCCCAGTCTTTGTTTTCTACATCATTCAATAAGAAATACAATTTTCTTGTGCACCTCGATTAGATTCCGAACTGGTAGAATCAGTGGCCCCTGTCTTTTGTAGAGTGGATCTGTTGACTATGTCTTGAGAATGAAGGAACTTCTTTTCATATTCTTACAGATTGCCATGTCCTGTTTTACCTTAGAAAGCTAATTTTCGACAACAAAGTTGTTCTCCAATCTGTCTAGAGAGCATACTAAATTTCCTGATTGCCTCTGAATTCCACTTCTTCCAAAGTGGACTGAAAGAGAGTACAGACGGTTGATCTTATCCGAAGACAGTTCTATGCCCTAGCAAGTCAGTTAGTTTGGAGTAGTCCTGTAGAGATTTGCACTTAGAAGAACGGTAGAACCATTGTGATACTCCAGTGAGCGTGGTAGGGTTGACCCTAAGTTTTGGCTTGAAGAACACTGCTGCTTCGGCTTCAGATTCATGTTCAATATCGAGGAATGAAAAAAAAAAACCAGAGCTTCTTAGCTTCTTAGTAACGCACCAATGCACTAATGACTAATATCGTTCCCATTTTCTTGTCGATGTCTAGTATCAGAGACCAATGCCATTAATTTGCTAAGAATTTCTCACGACTCGATGTCGCCACAAGTTTTTCTTTATCAAAAAAAAAACCAAACCGAGTTGTGACACACTCTCCACTGTTGCTTTGGTTATCAAATTTATTCGTGCGGTGCAATGTGAAATAAACTTATACAGAGATTAGATGCACATCATCCAGCCGTACGTACCTTTCTTATATCAAAGATCACTTCCTCTATTGCATTATTCCTGAATCACACTTAACGACGCTTAGATTCGTTCCCGCTTTAGATAAATGGCCACCAATTGGGTACTTGATGTCGGGAGACACCGCACTGTGTTACACTATATTTCACTAAATCTATGCGCGGGAGCACACAAAATAATTCAATTAACACCGAAACCACACGAACGTGAACCGGCCGCAGCTATGATCGTGTCTAGAAAGAAAGGGGTCTCAACCGAACACTAGTTTCACACTCCGAAATTGTGGTGCGGTGCGACCAATGTGCAAGCTCGACTCAGACTGACCCGTACAATTGTCCAACAGTGGATGACTATAGGTGCGCTTTCCCCTTCCCCAACAAGAGCTGCAGATACACGATCGACGCGATGGCAGTTGAGACCGCAGGAAAGTAGCGAGATAGTTTTATGGGGGCTCCAAATGAGTGCAGAGTTCCTTTGCCTGATGCCGGTTGCATTGGTACACAAATTGGGGACTTGGTGTGGCATGGCAGTGTTGCCATTAGTCAGAAAGAGAGTGTGATCCAGTCAGTGTTTACACTATTTCATCATTCTTCAACAATCGAACGATTTTTTCACTGAAACGTTTGAAAAAGAACGAAGTCGAAGACGACTATAAAACATGTTCGTGCGTCTTGAAGAATGTCAATAACATTAATCGCATGGCATAAGTCAAAACTTCCGCATATTTTGATTGGACGTGTCACCAACCGAGTAGATTGCTTTTATAAATTTTTATATTTCGTCTGACAATGACCACTACGAGCGAGATGCAAGCAACGACGGCCTTGAACTTGATTTTAGATTCTCATGACACATGCGACACTGTGTGTGGGTATCGATAATTAAAATATATTCCACGTGACTTCAGATACAATTTTAATTCGATACATCATTGTCTCATTCACTTTCGATTTAATATGCTCAGTGAGCAGACAATTTTAACGAAACTAGTTTTACTATACTTCAAGCGTGTGTTGTGTATCTTTTGAGAAGTTTTGCATCTAGTAGTCATGTGTGGAGTGGAAGCACTTAAACCGGAATAGAGATTAATGGGGTTTCTGTTTTCATCAGATTGGCGAGCGCATTGCATGGTGGTTGGAGTGGGTGCAGTCTCCTATGCCAGTGTTACCAATGACAGACTCACGAATACTGGCATGTAGTTCTAATCGCGCCCCTTGTCCATTGGCTTGGAAGTGACAATCTGCCATATCTGTTTGCTAAAACTTTCTTCCGGAATTGGAGGAGGCATCCGTACATATGCCAAGAGGTAGGGTTGAGGCTTACAATGCCTGAAGCCAGATCTAGCCAAGGTCGTAGATGTAAAGAGTTGGGAAGAAATTATTAGATTCCTAATTGTCACCCACCACAAGCTGGTTCCTTCATAGCTACAAGTTTTGTTAGCACTAGCATTTTAGGACTTTTGCTTTCACCTGTAGTCAGTTATCAACTGAGAGACTGTCGTCTGAATTGCTGCAATCGAAGATGAAGTCAGCTCTTAGCCACTATGGAAGCAAGTCCTCACTTTCGTAACACGTTTCTGTCGCTGTACAGCTTGTATAACAATGCAGGTAGGACCATCTATCGACCGCAGAACTTTTCTCTCGAAAATTCCAAGTGCGCCTATATCTAATTTTGACAAAGTTCATGCTTCTGCACCATATAGTAGGACGGGGATAGTGAGGGTATTGTATAGCGTCTCCTTGGTTCTCCTCGATAGGTCGATAGCAACAGCGAATGGCGAGTGTTATTCTACGTTACATCTCCACGCTGATGTCTTTACCAGAGTTCATAGCAGATCCAAGATAGTCAAATTCCTCCACTACCACGAAGATGTAGTTTTCCATCGTAAAGTCCTGCCCGAAACGTCGATTTTGTGTCTCGGTGCTATAGACAGCATATATTTTGCTTTATCCTCGTTTGCAACCAGACTCATTTTTGCGGCTTCTGATTTGAAGGCGGCAATGTCATCCGCGTCATCCAGTATGTGCTTGAACCGTTTTGTGAAAAATAGTGCCTGAAATGTTGACCTGTGAATTTCGCACTTTTTTCTCCAGCACCTGGTTGAAGAAGCTCCATGAAAGTGGCTTTAAATGTCTCGGTGGAATCTTTTTCAATATCGACGAAGTAGTGAGTGTTCTCCATCATCATCCTACACAAACGAATGAGTTTTGCAGAAATACCAAAACTAGACATGACGCAAAACAGCTTATCTCTATTGACACTGTCAAATGCGGTTTTGAAATTCTTGGGTCTTCTCCAGGATTTGGCACAAAGTGAAGATTTGATCGATTGTCGATTTTTCAGGCCTTAAACCAGGATTTGGCACAAAGTGAAGATTTGATCGATTGTCGATTTTTCAGGCCTTAAACCGTATTGGTAGTTCCCCACCAGTTTGTCAACTAATAGTTTCAGGCGCTTCAGCATTACACCAGTAATCTGTGTGAAATAGATCGTCGGACTATATTTTACAGATGAATTGGTGCATGAACCCTACCAAGACGGCCTGTTATGAGCAATGGCTGCTTACACTTTCTTCCGGTCCGATGATTGGTTGTCCTCTAGATTGAGATTAGACTGCCTGAAAGAGGGATTTAGGCTTTCGTCGCCGTCATTCGAAGTAGAGAAACTATGCCTATGCACGAGGGCTTAGCTTGGCCTTTGTTCTTGTGGTAATGTCGCGTAGCTTCGAAGATGTCGAAGATTTGACACACTTCTTTAAAGCGTGGATGTCTTGTGCTTGGATGCTACCCGTAGAATAGGTCGTTCCTTATCCTTTTTGGCTGTTCAAGTATTCACGTCTTGTGTTGCCCCTGAAATAGCTCATTTCTCGTCATATTTGACTTTCTTTCGGTGTTCTTTCCTTCTGGCTGGACTATGAGGAGAACTTACCTTCGAGTTCAGCTATTACTGGCCAATAACTCTTCAACAAAGTGATGACCATGGGTGGGTAACATGTGGCATGCTGTCGTATAATTTTGTTTTCATCAGGTGAGCTGTCTCCGGTTATCAAGCTGGCGTGCCTGAGGCTAAACGCATTAAGAAGCGGTTTTGAAACCACGACTTTTGGGAACCTGATTTGGTTGAAAAACGTGAGTAAATCTGTTGTTTGGTGGACCTTATATCCAGTCTGTAGATTTGAGGAAAGGCCGTTAAGGTTGTAAATGAAAAGATACCTGGCTTTGGGGAGAGCCGGACATTTACAGAAGAAATGTGCGAGGGTTTCTTTCTCGATCACATCTATGCAGCTGCTTCACGTGTTGAAGGGGATGCCTATTCTTACTGCATGTCTACCTACCTATTAACTCGTGTAGATTGCCAAAACTTGTCCCTTCAATTTTTTGCTATGGAAATCCCTGTTTCTAAAACGCCTTACAACACCCCTGACTGGAATTGTGGCGTTTCATGAAAATTAGGTCGTCCAGATCTCATGACCCTGCTTATCCGGAGAAACGTGTTGACATTCACCCTTATGTATTCAACCTTAGAGTAAAAGTTCCTTTTTGTTGTTCCTTCATGTTTGGTTTTGTTTCGTTTGAGCTACGTTTCTAGTATTTGAAGGTATAACTAGGTTAGGTTAGTGGGCTGATGAGCGCTGCCTCATCACATTTAGGTCCATGTAGACCCATTGTGATACCCATGATTTTCCGTACTGCGGCTTTAAGTCCTTGGTGTCAACCATCCGGTCGCCCTTGCAAATTTGAGAAGTTCTAATGGCGAGGTATCAGCTAGTTCGTCGATACGATCGAAGAAGAATTTGCTAGGGTCCTATTTCTTATCTGGCAGAGGTATGGGCAGTGACAGAGAAAATGAGCTGTGTTCTCATGGACCTCCTCATCACCACATTCCCTGCATATACCATCGTCATTCAGGCGTAATTTCTTTGTGTGATACCTAAGCATGTTGTGACCAGTGAGTACTCCCACCAGCATTGACAGTGGTCTCCTGTTTTTGTGTAAAATCTGGCAAGTTTTTGCCTTGTCATATTCTGGCCACAACCTTCTTGATACTTCAAAGGTGGTTATAGATTTCCACCAGCTATTTGCTTCTGTCAGGGTTCTTTGTGCAATTTTCGCCCTTAGGTTGCAGAATGGCGGTCTGATCGTACAGACCACTTCCTTTCGGGCTAGGGTTGAACTCATTCTTGCAAGATATAACTAACACTTGAGAGTGACAGAATCGTTGAAAGCTTCAACTCCTCTAGACACCTAGTAATATTTTTTGGCTCTACGATGAAAAGACTTTCTAATAAAATTGCAACGTCGAAGTTGCACAGAAGCTGATCCTTTCTTTAATTCAGTGGCTTCTCCCTCCCGATCGTTCTCCTTATCTCGGAAATAAGTAAAGACATCTCAGTTTTGATTTTGAATGTACATATGTACATACCTTCCAATGGACTGCATTTCCTTTTGTTTCCTTTAGTTTCGAGTCGATTCAAGAAGTAGAATCTAAAATGCGATTTAGTTTTGGCTAAACAAAACCTTGTCACTTCATGTAGAAGCTATGACGTACGTCAGCTTGTATCTTGGGTCATATAGGTTCTAGCTTCACTTTCAAAACCATTCAATGGCGTGCCAATTTTATTACACTTCGAATAAAAACACTAAAATCTTTCAAAGCTGATTAAATTCTCCAGAGTAAACATTACACAGGAAATAATTGACTTCAACAAAATAAAAGATAAGACTTTTGTATTAGTGACATTCAAAGTTTATTTTGCGCTGCGTTTCATAAGTTCTCCTAGACTTTGGACTTAGAATATGATTGCTCACATGTGTGAGAAACTTTTCTTTGTGACTCAGTGAACAACACGAAAAAGGGTCACACAGAATCACGACAACACAAAGTATGATGTCAGTACAAAGAACGATGTCGGAATCCTTTGTTTTCTATCTGACCGAATTGAAAGGTTGCAGTTGGGTTTGCTTGATTCCAGGTTATCAAACATTTGAGGTGGGAGAGCAGATACATCTTACGATTTTTTGTTCACCGACATTATCACGTTGCAGTGACATGCATTTGAACACAGTCGGCGGTGATATTTTTCTTATCAGCGAAATGGAACTGAAACTAATTATTCAGACCTCGACCTTGGTTATAGAATTGATTTCGATTAAAGTCAGGCCTCTAGAAAATAAGGACAATGTACGCAAGGTTGCCTGATGACTCTTCGGTGAGATAGACTGCGGTGCCGATGAGTGATGTTGATGACGTTTTTTACACTGTCGGGATGTTGAAAAACAATGTTGAAGCATTTAGGCGAAGTGCAAGTATTACCAGGCATTGTACAACCCTTTCTCATGCATATTTTTGTCTTTCAGAGACAACGAGCTTCAGTGATAAGGAGTTAAGGCTATCAGCATTCACTACATTAGTGTGATTTGCCATCTAATACTCGCAGAAGACAGAAAGTGTTCCGCAGTACCTTTACTTACTGCACTTCCTTTTTAGGGCGGCGCTTTAATTCGGGATGAACTTGAGTCGTTGTGAACTCAAATGACCGTCTGCAGTTCGCCCAGTCATTAGACAACTGCCTCCAGTTGCGCACTCTTAATCGAAGACTTCCTCTACTGTGTTTTCCTTCCGGGTTAGATTCGAAGACTCTTCCGCATAAACCACAAACGAGACTGAATATTTTACAAATAGTTTTTCGCTGCAAAAGATTTTGGGAATAAATATATTCCATTTTCAATAAAGTTCATGCTTCACCACCGTACACTAGGACTAGGATGTATAGAGTCTTATAGCGAATCTTCTACTCAGTTGCCTTCTCAGCCTAAAGAAACAGCGATTGGCAAGAATTTTAGGAGTGCTACTAAAGTTCCTAGCTACCTCGTAGTTCTACTCGATGTTAGGTTTTCCTTCGTAGTAACAGGTAATACTTGGTTTTACTGGGGTGGTGCCATTGAAGTTTCACACACTCTGATGCTAATAGTGTCAATAAGTTGTCTGCCGTCTTTTCTTATGAGAAACAGTTATAGCGGACACGGATTTCTGAAAAACGTTGGGAAGCATTGTTCTGGTTTTTCCACATCCTTGGAAGTCATGCAACTGGTGCTAAGTGTGCTCAGAACCCAGACATCTTGATAGAAAGTTGTGATTTTGGCTTGGAAAATACTGCAGTGATTTGAGAGGCTAATGTCTGAGTGTTTAAAAATACTCCAATATTGATTCCGTCCCTGATTGTGGAACCATCCGACATCTCTTTTCCCGGTAAAGTCTTCTTAGGCTAGGTGAAGATATATTGCAGTGAACAAATGTTCAGTCCCGACTTCCTGTCGATAGTGGATAGTCAAGTTTATGTAAGTCTTCGATCTGAGTTAGTGGTAAATTGTTTCCAAAAGTCTTCTTCAGAGAGAGAGAGTGCTCTTATTTTTAGATAAACTTTTTACATTAAAATAAGAAGCGGGACCCCTGAGAATAAGTCTCTCCTCTGTGCCTTAGTTTAAGCCTCCGTTGATTTCAAAAATCTGTTCCAAGAGTGTTTTTATTCGGTTGTTGTATGTATCTGAGGCGAGACACATATTTTTGAAATAAACTCGGCGTTTCATTATGGTCTTTTCAACTAAAAACAATAATTTTAAGAGGTTAAGGGGCTTGTTCTTGCGACTTGCGATATCTAGACTATTTTTCAAACCATTTGCCAGCAGTTGGGACAATCACTAAAAATTTCAGTCAGCCAAATAACAATCACCCTGTGAAACGTGAAGTTCCCTCTGCCAGTGAGTAGATACAACACTTCAACCACACGTTGTGTTTGACATTTCGCCGCATGATATTTGTTGTTATTCAGTAATGTGAAAAGTGAGAGAGCCTAGCAAGTGTTTTAGTCCTTATTTCATCAAAGTTTTCATTTAAAATCGTTAAATTACATCTCAAAAATGACCTCCCAGAAACTGGAGTACGATTCCTCAATCGGTGGTCCTATAGTTTTGCCAAATCACGTCCAAACGTTCCGGTATGCCGCCTCTAGCATCAATGAAATCAAGAACCTTCTTGGTGAAATTCAAAATCCTTCCTCTACGAAGCTGGTTTTCCAGACACTACCAAAGCATATGCGACGTCGTGCTATGTCCCATCATCCAAAACGTTTGCCACGTAAATACCGCGGTATACACAATTCGCAAATGGCCAAAGCCGGTAAACCACCTCAAACGACGAAGCGACCTTCAAGGAAGTACCGTCGTAAACCAGGTAATTTGCTTAAGGAATACATTCGTAGGCAGAGAACACAGAAATGGCTAGAGACGCACATTTGGCATGCAAAGCGGTTTCATATGATTTCCAAGTGGGGATACAAGCTGCCGTATGCATCATGTGATAAGACTTACCGGTCGTGTTATCGGGCAACGGCGAAGCATTGTCTTTTGCAGGACATATCTTTTCATGCGTGTGTGGAAATTCAAGGGAAATTGGAGGAAATTGTGAAGGGTTTCAGTGCAATGACAAGTTCTGAGTGTGGTTTGGGAATTGGAGCGAGAACGTTTGTATCTGGCCGAAGAGAAGGCACTGTGGAGATGTTTAAGGCTGGTCGGTATCCTAATGGTGCTTTGGGAAAGGTGAATTTTGTCTGGAGACCTCAAGAAAGTGATATGCATGAGCGAAGGACTCTCTGGGTGTTTATACATCCAGCAGCATATCAGGAAATCCTTCAAGAAATCATTGGAACCTTTCAGCTGGAGAGCACTAGAACTGAAAGAGTCGCAATTGACTCCTCGGATGATGTCGACATGAATGGTGATGGGCAGAAAAAGACAAATTTACAGGAGAAATTTATGACAAAGACCTTCGCTTATCAACGCGCTGCACGATATCGGAACCAATCTAGGGGGATCGTCCTTATGGAACTTAAGGATACGATGAACAGATTTCGCTTAACCGGACCACTCTCTCAAGCCCTACTCACCCAGGCTTTTCGCGTAAAGCCCATTCGTGATTCAGAGCCAGACAATTGGTTCAAAACTGTAATGACAAAGAAACAAGCCTCGAAAGCGCACAAGGCACAAGCAGAGTTCTGGAAAAACGCTCAGGGAATCAATTCGCCTGGGCAACTTATTTCCAATATGATACTCGCTTTGAATATCGAAGATCCTCGAGTAAATCGGCCTAAGAAACGAACGAAAGCCCAACCGGAAGCAATGCAACCGAATTTGGAAATCCTCCTCAACATGGAACAGGGTCTACATTGCAGTTCAATATGGGACTTTGATTTGAGGAATAAGGTCTGCAGTAGCATGATGTCAACTCATGAATATTGTACTCAACGTGAAAAGAACTCACTGGTGCCTGGAGAACGCTGCCAGTTTGAAGACAACATGCAACCAGTACCTCTGTTGCTCATCCAAAGACCAGGTTCCCAAAATCCTACGTACAAACGTTTGGGCTACGCTTGTGGTTGGGATGTTATTGTTCCTTCTGGTTACGGAATGCATGTGTGGTTGTCGTTAATAATGTACGGTGCCAAGCCTGGTGGATTAAGAGAGTTTGAGTCGGTACACAGAGAACTGGGCAAAGACCAGTTTCTGCCAGACTCAGTGGCGGGAGTTAAAGAATCTGCAGAGCGTCAATTGGAGTTACGATTAAAGTATTTTCGAAAGCCACCCAACAGAAGGTGTAACTATCAAAAGCTCTCTATAAGCAGCCCATTTAAGGCGCCATTATCGCAGCTCGTAAGAGAATGGACATCAACCGAAACGGACTTCTTTATTCTTCGCGACAGAGAGCTTCTAAAGAAACTGCATTTAAGCATAGTTCAAAAGAAACCACTGCCTGAGTTACCTGCTTCGTGCCTCATACAGATTAACATTCGAATGAAAACCCGTGGTAATCCAGGGGACTTTGCCGTAATTTGTCTGCCGACCAGCGGTGACCTCAAGAGAAACCTGAAACGAATTAAGTTTGTAAATCACGATCCTATCTACACAGAACCACTACAAAAGGATCCACATGAAACTGAACGAAAGAAGCTACGACAGGACCACAAGAAACTACTGAAACGCATGCGAGGACGTCGACTTCGAGAGAAAAGACGGAAACAGGTGAGAACTAACTACATTCCATGACAACCGTGTATAAATACTCCATTCGTCTGCCTTAGGAAACGAGCGAAACCAAAGTGACCATCCGTCCAGCGAATACTTCCACTCTAGTCATGGAGCAATTCAAAAAAATGTGTGACCTTTGGCTGCCAGAGAATCCCAGTAACAACAGTCTTCGCCAGCAGTGCTCCCGAGATGTTTTTGGCTATGTTACGCGATGTGAATTTAGTTACATCGAAGCAACAGTAGCTGCTGTTGGATATGTAACAGTGCCAGGACTACAAGAGCTTATGAGTGTCTGGAAGCGTACCAAGGGTGTTGAGAAAATGCTCTTAGTGCGTGGAACTCGGAGCAGACATTACCACTTTGCTACTTTTAAGGTGAACTGTGAAGTCTAGTGAGGATTAATAAATATTTTTACTTTGTCAGTGATTTGGTTTGTGCCGGTTTGACGTGTTTGTTCAGTTTGCGGAAATGATTCGTATCGTTGGCTTTTTTGTGAAGCGGGGTACAAGGAAAGTACTCAAATATACCCATGCCCAGCAAACAAACCCAGGACTAGTTTGAGAGGAAGAAGGAAACCTAATAGTACTTTTGAGAAAAGGGAAGACGAATGCCAAATTCCCGCTGTCAAGCAGTTCCGTCTTAAAAAAAGCGACGATCTGAAGCAATTTTTTCTTAAGGAATTGTTTAAGACACAAGTTCACCCCGAATTGTAGCGTTTGTGTCACGTAGGGCGTATGGGTATCACGGCAATCACGTAATGCAAGACCTGGCGCTAACATTTAAAAGCGTACCTCAACCAATTTGAAGTGCACAACTGATGGCAATCAGCAGAAATAAGAGACTTGTGAATCAGAGCCCAAGTTCATGTCGAACTGTAGCGCCTAATTAAAAAAGTAAGTACAGCTTGTTTGAATCTCTTTTAATTTATTGATTTGATAATTTAACATAATTCAAAAGTGTTCCAAGGACCTAATTATGAATGGATTTACTCAAGAAGATCTCACAAAGTTATTGTTATCGGGGGTAGACCCCTTTAGAAAAATAATTTAACAGAATATTATGCTCTATGCCACTACCCTCTGTCTCTCACTCTCCGAGTATAATAAGAAAAAGAAAATTAACTAAAAGAATAGATTAATCGAATATTAAAGCGTTTAAAACCAATCATATTGAGAACGCAAGAATGTTAAGTAAATCGCCTAAATAGATTAGATATACACAGCTTGTTCGCTTCCTCCTTGCTCTTCTCCATTTCTTTGTAAAAGTTTCTCTCAGGAAAATACATTGTACATTATATCTGCTAAAGAGAAGTTCCCAAAAATTTGTTCTTCTGTTTTCTGTTATAGTTTAGCGTTTTGTTGTTAATAATTTTTAAACTACGATTACGACTAAATTATTTAAGAGGATTGATTTTTGTGTTCACACTCAATTGGATGGAACCGCGAACTAATTTAATTCACCCACTTGGTGAGAATGTTCTGAAAATGAAAGAAAAATTAGACTTAGGCATGTGAAATGTAGGGAAATGGGAATGTTTACCTTGACGTCGTTCAATTCTTCATCGGACGAGGAGTGTGATAGACCACCGTATGTCTTGAATGTTGCATTCTTCATGAATGATTTCAACAAACTGGCACTTAGTTGTCCGAATTTATATGGCACAACTGGATCGAAGTCACCGTGTGCTTGGAATATCTACAAACAGAAAAGAAAATCATATTCATTTGCATGTGATTTGAAGGATCTTAACTTACCGGCACATCATCAGGAGAAATTTTCAGACCTGGGAACTGCTTGTGCAATGGTAGCCAGCATGATAATGCAACAACACCAGCTAACTGACTTGGATATGTAAGTGCTGAATACAGTGCTAAGGCTCCGCCCTGAGAGAAACCGCCGACCACAATGCGATTTGCTGGAATTCCAGCCTGAACTTCAGTCTGGATCATCGAGTGTACGTTTTGCGAGGCTCTTCGGATGCCCTCATCGTCTTCTGGGCCAGAGACGTCCAGCGTCTTTAGGTCGAACCAGGAGGGCATCTGAAAGCCAGCATTCAGAGTGACTGGCATAGTGGGAGCTGTGGGACAGACTACCTTCATGTGTGCCGGACGTACCGAACCGAGAGCAGATATCCAACCATGGCTAGAAAAAAAAAAATGATTGACATCACTAAATGAATTAAGGGTTTGTTAGAACTAAAGTGTTAAATTGCCCCAATAGTACTTCGAAATTACTCATTACACTTGGATCATTCCCGTCTATCTTGTTTCTCTCGAGAACAGCACTCAAAATACGCCTCATACCCCGATTTCACATTAGTTTATCCTTAAGCCGATATAAGACGGCTGTGGAACGATCTATGTACGAAGCATAGAGGATCTCCTGATATTCGTCTGTATAGGGTCGGTAGGATGACGCTCTATTGAGCACTGTCTAGCATTTTGTTCACAGCAATGTTGTGCTTGAAAATCTTTGAATCCACATCCGAGGAACGGCGCAGTAGAGGCGACTTAGGTGGCAAGTGGAAGCTGATCATATCCAACTTGGCGTGCGAAACTGGAGACAGTTGGCTAAAGAATGAGCTGTCTGAAGACGCTTGTTGGTTGAGGCCTAAGTCTACTCCGGACTGTAGCGCCACCTTAAGCAAGTTCTTAAGGTTGTTCCTAGGATCTTGAGCGGACAGAGAGATTTATTTGTTGTAGTTCTCTAGAAAAGAGGTACACGCAGGCGAAATGTAGGCCCATTGTCCATGTGTTTCTACCCTGTCTTGATTTTAAAGCATTTTTTATCTCATCACAACAAATCCACAACAAATCTCCTCCCAACGCTGCATAAAGCGTTAAATACAAAATTCACATTTAATCTCATGATGGCAAGTCATTAAAATGATTAAGTGACACTTGCAGTAGGCACTTGAAACTCCCATAATCGGTATGAAATCCACCTTTTCACAACTCACACATTGACACGTCAACACGAAATGCTAGATTGCGCCCGAGTTCCTTGTGGAAGTCCCATTACGAATTCCCTGCGCATTTGTGTATTGATTAATTCCATCCAGCACGCTGAAAGCACGTTAAGTGCCACACGGTTAAGAAGTAACCCCACAGGAAATAATTAATGAACGCGATAAGCCCACTTTAGGGGGCTTTAAACCTCCCGAAAACCCTTTGCTCATTCCTTTGACCAAAATTCAAGGTTGTTCACGGATGGTTTATGCGTGAAAAGACACACTCTGCTTTGCCTTTGTGTGGAGTCTTTGGCCCCCTTGAGGGAACCACATATACGCTCTTGTTGACTAACAAATCTCTGAGCAAACAACGAATTTTTATTGTTGTCATTCAGACAATCACTTCTCACCAAACCCCATACCCTTGGATACATTACATAACGACACCGGTGAGCAGGAAAAAAAAAAAAGAAAATTTTCAACCGATTATCACCATAGTTGGAGTGAGTTGTTATGATAACCCCCTTGGCGATGTGATGTTAGATTTACTCACCCTGTATCACCGAGGCCATGCATGAATATCAGCTGAAAGGGGGAGAAAATAAAAATTCCACTTAAGAATTGCAATAGGAAAGTTATAATGCACTGCACTTACGGTTGATGTGTGCTTAGCGGTTGCTTCTAGGACCACCGGACTTATGGACATCGTTATTTATTGTTTAGATAGTTTCAATTAGGATGAAAATAACCACTCGATTGTAAGTTTCTCAGGTACTGGGTATTTAAATGTACACACCGTGTGTTGGTTTACAGCACAATAATGGGGCGACAATTCGACTAGTAGTTTCCACGCGTGTACTATTGATTTGTCGATTGAACGGCTTCGAGAATTTTATGTTAATGCGGATGATAACTTGAAAACTCTCATAAATAAATGTTTCACCAGAGGTTTTCCACCGAGGGGGAGGCTTTTGGAAACGTGTCACCGCGTATTGTCCACCCGTAAAATTTTAAGTAATTCTCTATAAGAACTAGAGTGGTTTTGGGATTTTGAATGTCGACGGAAATGGAAAATTTCTTTTCTTCTTGTGTTGCTTGGAATTTTTTTCGTTTTTTTTTTCTTCGCCTCCCTGTTAGTTTTTCGATCCGAATTTGTACGCAAGCGGAAGTTTTTTCCCTTTTTTTCCGTTCTGCGGGTGAACTGTGTGACAGGCAAATAAATTTTCTCTATTTTCTCAGGGCAAACGACAAATGTCAGAAGAGGTGTACAAATAATGGGCTACTTACACCAGTTGGGATCAAGATTCCATATCGTTTTACCAGCGACGTTGTAAGTTATTACTTTGGTTAGGTTAGGTGTCTGTCCCAGTTCAAGCAAGGACACACTTAGATCGGATTGGTCCATTCTGATACCACGATAGATACCGGCTTGACAGCACCTGAGAAAAAGAGTACAACGCCGAGTGCGTTGAGATGAGTGATCGTATCGGTACCAACCGTATGCATTGAAGCACTTGACCTAGAGACCGAGTTTCTTATCTTTTGGACGTCGAGTTTGGCTAGAGCATTTAGATCATCATAGAATTATTTTCCGATGGGTTTCCTTCTCAATGTTGCAATGGCAGGCCAAGTACACAGCAAGTGCGTCAAAGAGGAATTTGATCGATACGATAGCGACAGAAGGTTCCCTCAGGTAGTCGAGGAGATGCCGTCCTGCGCCGTACAGTTGCCTGGAACGTCCCTATGTCCTCACCCTTTACTAAAGGAAGTCTTTATAAAATATTCTGTTGAGCGTTGAAATTCCGCACAGTCCTTTTGCTCTTTATCAGTCCTTCCGATGTCGGACGTGAGAATAATTTTTTTAAATACCTTCTTTCTCGTCTTCTGCCTGATTAAAGAAATGGGTCTAATTAAGCTCGTCCTCTGATCAACTGTCTTATTGTTATGTCTATGGGTTTCCGGCGGCTTCCGATGTAAGCTTTTCAAAGACCCGAAGAACTCGCATTTCTAAAGAAGTCCACCACTTCACGCCTAGTCTTTTTGAGCTTTATGCCCCACAAGCATTAGGTAGGTAAATAATAATGGTTAAACATTTATTGGATCCTGAAGTATATTAGAGCCTTCACTCTAAAGTATAATCGAATTTCAAGTGAGATCGACGAGGTCTACATTATACCGCGAAATGGCTTTGATTCCCAATTGGAATAAATAATTGTTCACATCCAATAGTGTAATCGTTGCCAAACAATCGACTCTCGCAGCTTCATGGGAGCGAGTCTCGCTGGCGCAACCAACTAACACACACACACACACATCAACTGAAATCAGTGTCAGCCATATTTGTAAAATAATTTTTCATGGAAGGAAAAGTGTGTGAAGCGAAAAGCTGCGACGGAGAAGAATTGTTCCATAGTTTACCAGTTCGCATTAAGCTCTCCAATGTAAAAAATTCATAACCGATTTTTTCTAGTTTAAGTGTAATTACAAGAAAAGTGCAAAACCACCCAACAACAACACAAAACAAAAATAATATCCCCGCAAGTAATTTCCGTGAAATGAAATAGTTTTTTTCTTCAATTCCCCATTCTCTTGTCTTCTGTGCGTTGTTCTTCGCTCTCTCTAAAGTATTCTTTTTTTTTTGCTGTGACTGACGACCCCACAATTGCTTTGTGTTTTTTTCCTCCCTTTCGTTTTTGTGTGCAAATTAAGTTTCCAATAGAAAATAAAGAAAATAGTTTACACATATTTTTCTTTCTATTGGAAATTGCTTTCGTCAAAAAAGAAGTGACGAAAAAAACAGAAAAAGAGTGAAATAGAAGAAAATAGAAGGGAGCAAAAGAAAAGACAGAAAAAAGAAAAAACTGAAACGCACAGAGCGCCACCCCGCGAGAGACGTAACGAAACACGAATCGAAGCAACAACAAGTCGAACGTGCGCGAGTGAAATAGTGAGAAAAATATAAAAAACTGACAGTGAAAAACAGCGATAGTCCGGAGGAAAACAAATATTTTTCCAAGTTTTTCTGCATTTGCCCACGTCCGTTGTGTACGGAAGCACTCAGAGACTCAAATTCACGATACTCCAGGAGCCAATTATTAAATTAAAAAACAAAAAAAAAAATAAACTCGAAAGGCAAAACTGAAGGGGAGCATCAACCAGAACTCTGTTCTCTGCATTTTTCTTCAGATCGTTTATCGTTTTTTTTTCTCGTGCAGTTTTAATACATATATATCGTATAAGTTTTGGTTAAACAGTTTATATAGAAAATAGTTTATAAGGAGAAGCTGTGACAAACAAGAAAAACAGAAGAAAATGATGGAAGTAGCGATAAATTCCGTCGCTCGGATGAATGGTTTTACGCCGGCAACAACAATGGCAGTTGTATCAGGAGGAGGATATAGAACTCCAGCAACGTGCAATGGCAAGAGTAAACATATTTTCTCGTTTACCTCAACATCGCTGTCGTCGTTGGCAGCGACTGCTGTTGCATCGGCAACTGCTGCAGGTGTCAGCAGTCATCCGCCGCCGCCGCCGCCACCAGCACACAAGACTACTACGCCAGCAACAGTAGCAGTGGTAGGAGGTGGAACTGGAACAGTTCCATCAGCAACAATATCATCATCAACAATAGCAACAACAACAACAACAGCAAATACAACATCAACACCATCATCAACCAATTCGAAGAACAATGCAATTCCGTCCGATATCCTTGACGATTTAGCCAGTCGTTTCATCATCAATGTGCCCGATGATGAGCGGAATAATTTAATTCGAATATGCTTTCAAATTGAATTGGCACACTGGTTCTATTTGGATTTCTTTTGTGCAATTGAAGAGAAGAAACTGCAACCATGCGGTATTAAGCAGTTTGCTATGCAATTATTTCAGGTAAATCACAAGTCCCACAAAATACGTATTGACTGACTAATCTGTGTGTGTCTCTTTCCCTGCAAAGCATATTCCATTCCTTCGGAAACATTTGTCAACAATTGACAAAATTTTAGAAGACTGGAAGAACTATAAATTATCTGTTCCTACCTATGGAGCTATTTTGATTTCTGAAGATCTCAGTTATGTGTTACTTGTGCAATCCTATTGGGCCAAGAGCTCATGGGGCTTTCCCAAGGGGAAAGTTAATGAGACCGAAGATCCAGTACATTGTGCCACAAGAGAGGTAAGTTGAAATTGATGTGTATATTATATCATGAGCTGACTTGGTTTTACTGTTCGTTTGCGTCCGCTGAATGTCAAACTTTTACATCACGTTCATTCATCGTTGAGTTTCCTAGTTGTTCTTACAATAAAAGACTTGTTACATCGTGCGAAGAAGAGTTATGCCACAAAGCATATGTCCCGTATTCGTGTGATATTGTTTTGAACTCATTCATTGCATTCCTATCGCCCTGTTCTGCATTCGTTCACGAGTTGTATTAGCCAGGTGCTCTCCGGATTTATCCGCAGTTCATGCCTGACCGCGATTCCTTGGCTCAACGCTAGCAATTGCTTAAAAGACTTGGCAGCCAAAAATTAACATTTATTCTGTTACCCAGTGCTTTGCCCCTCGCATAAAATATGCGCAATTGTCTCTTCGTTCTTTTGACTCAGCTAGCAGGTATCATCTTCTAGAAAATCCATGATCTTTAGATGATTTCTAATGTCTTCGGGTCTCGCGGACAAAGCTAATAACTTATAATAATAATAACTGTTGCCTTGAGATCCTTTGTTGAAGTCAGCAGACCTCTTGCTGCAGCCTGCAGACCTCTTGGTGCAGCTTGTCGATCTGGTGGTTTAATCAGCGGACTTCTTGATGATGCTAGTAGACCTCTTGGTTCATCCAGCCGACATTTAAGTTACCATTTTCACTTGTTTGCCCAGGCACCCCAAGGATAACCCCTGCTTGACCAAGTACATAGAAAGTTGACAGGAGGAAAGCGCATTCCAGCGACAAACTTTCCCCTTAGAGCTCATGATATGATTGCTAGGTTAGATTTAAAATTTTAATGCATTCCTCCCATTTTGTTTTTCCAGGTATATGAAGAAACGGGTTACGATATAACAGGACTAATTGTACCAAATGATTATATTGAGGCTGTTATCAATTATCAATACACACGTTTATATATTGTACGTAATGTTCCACTGCAAACACAATTCTCACCGCGTACTCGCAATGAAATCAAATGCTGTGATTGGTTCCCAATCGATTCGTTACCAATTAATAAAAACGATGCCATATCAAAAACTAATCTCGGCCTGAATGCCAACTCCTTCTTTATGATAATGCCATTTGTGAAGCGCCTCAAAAAATGGGTGAATGACAATCGGTCCGGTATCGAGACACGTCGCAAATATCCACCCACCAATATAAATAATAATAGTACAACAGCGTCAGCAGTAGCCGGAGGTGCTTTAGCTGCATCACCACCAAATGCTGGAGGAGGAGGAGGAGGAATAAAACAAGGAGGAGTTGGTGGAGGAGGAGGAGCAGGAGCAGGAGCAACAGCAGGAAGTGCTGGATCTCCCACTTCAATGTTAATGTCAAAGAATAATCATACGAATAATAGTAGTAACTCTAAAAAGGATACGGATAGTAATATGAGAATTTACAATGAGAATATTGCCTTAAACAATGGAAACGGATCTGTGAGCAACAATAATAATAATAACAACAACAACAACAACAACAATTGTAATAACCAGAATAATGGTAACGGCCGTGTTAACAATAAAAGACAACGCCACAAATCAATGGGTGATATCGATGGTATTAAGTTAAATATAAGCAACAATACAAATAGTAATAATAAGTCCAACCAAGGTGGTACAAAGGCCAACAACAATGGCAACAATAAGCCTGCCAAGGTGCAACAGCAGCAGCAACAGCAACAGCAACAGCAACAAAACAATGTGGGAGGTGGTGGTGCAGCAGTACCATCATTGTCATCGTCATCGGTGATTCCACCGAAAAGACAACTGTTTCACAGTCAGAGTCAAAGCGGCACAGCCAATATGAGTAGTGTATACTCAGAAGAATGGAACAGCCGCAACAAGCAAGTGATGGTTAGCTCATTTGACCTGATTCGCAAGGAGAAACAACAGCAAAAGGAGAAAGAAAAGGAGAAGAATTGTCCAGGGAATAACGCAAGCGGCGACAAGCAGCTGAAGAAGGCCAATAACTTTCGCACACGCACCAAATCGCAAAGCAATCAACTAGTGTTGGTAGCGTCCACGACGACTGCGAATCAACAAACCAAACAGTCTGGAGCAGCAGTAAGGTCTGCTAAAGATAAACAGCAACAGCAGCAAGTCACTTCTGTAACACCTCCTCCTCCGTCGATCGGTCCACCACCATCCAACATTTCCCCAACGGAAAAAACGAGATCCGTATCTCTGTCAATAACCACAACAGCATCATCACAAAAAATCAACAATTCCATCCCTGGATCAACCATCACCACCACACCACAAACAACATCATCGAACCCAACCACCACCACAACTACCACCACCGCCAATGCCACAACAGCAGCATCAAATCAAATTCTAAAGTTCAATCCAAACTTTGATTCATGGACCAACTTTTCGTTTACGAAGAATTTTATTGCTAATGTTTTTTGTTAAAAGTTCAGCACACACACACACCGATTCCGAACAATGATGACGACAACCAATGACGACGAACCATGGTCCACGATTAATAAACACACACGCTAAAAATCAAGTTCAAAAAATCTGTAAATCATCACCCGAACCTTTCGACCTCAAAAAAAAACTCCCTCCTCCCCCAATTTTCTTTTTAAATTTTCCGAATTCCGACACCTGACACACGATATCCCCCAAACCAACCAATAGAAAACCGAGATTTGTGTAAAAGCTTCCTCAAAACATGCTAAATCCCATTTTGAGGATGTTTCGTAGGCTGACAAAAAAAAAATCATTCTTTGTATTTTTCTTACGTTCTGGTATATTTAACACAAAAATTTGGAATCAACAGAGATCAAGTAAGATGTGTAAAATGTTGTTAGACATGAAGTTATATAAGTTTTTGTTATTTTTTTTTTCGTTTATTTTTTTTTGTACAGACATGAAACGCCATTCGAAATGGGGTTGTTGTGTATCAACTTTTTTTTTTCTAAAAGAAAGAAAACATATTTTTGTATCGGAGAGAATTGTGAAAGGAAGAATGTGTCCTTGGAGATGTGTGCGCCTTGTAAATTGTGTTTAAATCGAAACATTTGTAAATATTATGTTTGAAGACGTGATTAGATCTTTGGCTGATGTTGTTAAACTGCACCCAGTGCCCAAAATAATAGAGAGTGTCTGTGAAAAGTAGAATTAGACGTCGGGAAAATTACACACGTGATGGCATTTTTGAATTGGCGGGGGTTGAAATCTATTTTCCCTATGTAATCATATTCTGATAAAGGGCCCCGGGACTAACGAGTGCTTTTCTAACGCCTCCGTAGGCGTATGGTCGACTCTGCTAGTCTTGTGTGACATCTCGATCGAGTCTATGTCAACACCAAAGTCAAAAAGCGCTTGTGTGTCTCAGGTCGAAGTACTTACTCCAGATCTTGTTCTTAATAACAGCTCATGGGGGCTTTTTTAAAGTCCACGTTGCGCTCCAGTCTTGTGCTACATGCATTAATTTTCTAGATTAAGTTGCTACCAGTGTTAACTGTTGAAAACAACTCCTATAACTTGTTGAATATCAAGTAAAAAATCACCGCTGAACTATAGTTTCTAAGCATAAAACATGTTTTTTTTTTTCATTTTCCTCCACTTCTGACATGTCTTCCAATACTGCTTCTGTTGAAAGCAAACACTTGTTACCTTCCATGACCTATTTGGTTTTTTTTAAATTCTAAACGACTACCTAAAATATGCATTAAATGGAGCTAAATGTTGATCTTTTATGTTCCTCGCCTAAGAACTGTATGAAGTGTTTGAAATATTTTAACAAATTGACCATCGAGTGTAAATTAGGTAAAAGAGCTGTTGAATAGTGCCTTTATATAGCAAATTGTTCTAGAAACGTGTAAATAAACCACTAAATAGCAACTTTCTATAGCCAATTTGTTCAAACGTTCAGTTTTGTCTAGAGTTTTAAACGAATTTTTTGAAATTTACTGAACGAAGTGGTGGAGTTGCCAGTTTTGTCACAAGGACTATGTGTAAAATGAAGTTGAATACGAATTTTTTTACAGAAAACTCAATCCTTTGACGTATAATTTAGACAAATGGTTCCATTTGCTGAACTGTATCCTGCAAATAAGTGTAAAACAACAATTTTGTAATTATTTTCCTTCAAAAATATGATTCCTAGTGCAACAAAGAACTAGATTTTGGCAATTGTCCAACAGTTTTCAGACAAAAATGCCTGCAAGACACTCGTGAATGATCGTGAAATCTGAGTTCTTTTGCAACAAATTGACCTACTTGCTTGTTTGATATCAATTTTGGCAATTATCTCCAAAAGTTTTTGGACAAAGTTGACTCTTAAGACACTTGAAAGTCTGCTAACTCCATACAGATGCTCCAGCGTTTCTTTTATCACAGTAGTACTTATATTTTTTTGTCGCCACGCGAATTTGGCCAAATGTAAAGTGCAAAGCAAGGTAATATGTGCAGAGTTTTCACCATTTTATAAGTCAATATTTCAATAATTGCAACAGTCTATGTAGCTAGTAAGAATTTCCAGCCTTTAAAGTAACTATCAGTTGGACGCAAAACACGTGTAACACCAGAAAAGTTTACAGCTCTCCTGATGTGAAAGTGAACAAGTACTTTTGCATTATATTTGTGCATAAAAGCTGATTCAGCAACTCATTCCGGTCACCCTCCAACATATCTTCCAAAAAGCACCACTTCAACCAGCCAAAGAGTGTCTCAACCTCGTCATTAAACTCCCCCTTTATGCATCTACCAAAAAAAAGAAATATTCAAATGCCTTACAACGAATTGGTGCTTTAAAACAAAAAATAATCTTTATCTTCCCATTCTCGATTCAAACACAATCACATCAAACACTCAAGGAATCACTGTTAAGTGAAAAAAAAAAGAAAATCAAATTGGAAGCTTTAAACAAACAAAAATTCACATCTAAAAACAACAGATAAGAACAAAATTATATCTATTCTTTGATATAATTAATAAAACAATAAAAAAAATGCAAAAAATCAAACTCAACGTAAAGTACAGAATAAAAGAACAAAGAACCTTTTTTTTTTATTATTATTTTTTACCCCATTTAACAGAGTTGAAAAATAAAAATCTTTTGAGAAGTGCCTTCTGTTTCTTGCATTTCACATGAAGAAAAGCCTTAGCACAAGAGTTGCAGAAAATTAAAACAAAAAAATGAATTAAAAATTCCTTATATCTGCGGAAGCATAATGCACACTCTCACTCGTAAGAAATAATTTTTGTTGAATTCAAAAAAATGCATTTTTCTCCTTTAAACAATTGTTTAACCTGCCAAATTTAAAAAAAAAAAAGAAATATTTCGTTTTGTTATTCCATTTTTTTTTTTAAATAAAATATTGTATTTCAACTTTTTGACATTATTCAACAAAGAATGAAGTAAAAGAAATTGTTCATCCTATAACACCCGTCCCCCTATATCTTCTCGAGAAAACATAAAGAAAAACAAACAAAATCAAACTTAACAAAAAAAAAAAAAAAAAACCAAAACGAATAAAGTATTTTTTTATTTTGTACTTTCAAAACAAACCATCAGAAACCCTGTCGTTTTATTATTTATTTTAGCAAACAAGGATACAAGGAATAATCATCAAAACTATATATCCTGCGACTATAAGTTAACCACTAGATGCACACTGCAATCGGTAATCCTGAACTCCTGATACGAAGTCCTAAGTTTGGGTGAATTCAATAATGCAGTGTTGCAGCAACAAAAAAGCAACGAGTTCAAAAAGGCAACATGATGCCAGTACTGATCCAATCGAGGGTTCTTTTTTGCAACACAAACGTCAACACAGAGTAATCTGTGCATCAGTTGTTTTGCTGTTGCTTTGCTTTGTTGCGGTTTAGATTTTTCTTGTTAGCTTTATTATTTACATTTTTATTCAATAATTCTGCGAAAAATTGATGAAAGGTAACATACAGTCAAACTTCCCTAACTCGAATCACCACTATCCAAGGTAAAAGTTCGACTTATAGAGACTTCGACTTACAGAAATTATATTTTTTTATGGTTGTTAAATGAAACTGCAATTGTGTATACTTGTATATTTATTTTAAAATACGAAAACTTTTCACAAGTTACAGAGTATTAAAGAAATCAGAAATTAGTGACTGAAAATTTCCCTTTTTCTTGTTATTTTAAACAAAAAGAGATTATTGATTCTTCATTTTTTAAGATTGTGGAAACCGTACTCGCTGGGATATCAAATTTCTTAGCTGCATCCTTTTTTTTTTAGTCCACTTTCAATTTCTTTGATAAGTTTGAATTTTTCTTCTAGTGATAAACATTTTAACACACGTTTTGACGCCATAGCTAATAAACTTACATTGGCTTTACATTGATTATGCGCGACTGACACAAAAGAATTAAAAACAAAAGGAGAACATAAAACAATCATTTTTGGGATTTCCCCGAACAGTAAAATACTCAAAACAAGACAAAAAAAATTTAAACAGAAACAAAAATAACCAAGCTTAATCGGGGGTTTTCCCTAAAAATTCGAGTTATGGAATGGTCGTGCCATAATTTTTATTCGAGTTATGGAGAAATTCGAGTTATAGAAGTTCGAGTTACGGAAGCAGAATTGTATGCAATTTGACACCTAAATGCTGTTGACACTCTATTTAGTTCGAGTTATAGAAAATTCGAGTTATAGAAGTTCGAGTTATGGAAGTTTGACTGTATTTTAATGTTTTATTTACATAACATGCAAATATTTATTTGATTATTTATTTTTGTAATCGTGAAATGGCTGAAAATATTTTATCAGAATACTGCCTTATTATTCTGGAGTAAATTATGATTTTTGAAGTTTTGTTCAGCATTCTTATTGCTTTTTCACCCCTCGTTTTTTTTTATTCTTCCTTCTCTAAACGTGTTTTATTAAGAAATTTTGTTTCGGCTCTATTTTTCTCATAATACATATTATTCAACACAAAACACTTGACTACTCTCTCCATGTTTTCTATTGCGAACAGTTTTGCAACACAGTCGCGCAGTCAGTGCAACAGCAACTGTACTGTAGCAGTGCAACAGTAACACAAAGCCTGTTGTGTTGCCGCAACACTGCACAGTTTTTTGACGTTTTTGAATTCACTCTTTTCTCGGAATGAAGGCACTAAACCAGACCGACGGCTATGAGGACAAGAGATAGTGCACCGACGAAGACTTTACAGAACCCAAAAGCACTTTCACCACAAGAAGGAATTTGAACTTTAGTATCTTTTCCTCGTGTGGTCGCCGTTGCTCAGTGGTTAGTGCGTTGGACTACTGAGCGAGCGGCATGGGTTCTCAAGCCCCAGCCAGATCCACCGAACATTTTTTACGGCACCACCTCTCATCGGGGAATGACAAACCTTCGGGAGTATAATTTGTCATGAAAGAGCTTCTTAATTTGCCGTTCGGAGTCGGCAATAAATTGTAGGTCCCTTACATTCGTGCGAAAAATGTAACACGCACAACATGAGTGGTTGCGAGAAGACAGGCCTTGGCTCTTATCCCGCCAGCTATTTATTTATTTTTTTTTATTTTCCTTCACTTATTTCTAACGCAAATGGGACCAAGATGCAGTAGCACTGCGACTTTACTTACTTAAGGTGGCGCTACAGTCCGGGGTGGACCTGGGCCTCAACCAACAAGCGTTGGTTGAGGCCCAGCTTGATCTTTAGCCAGCTGCCTCTAGTTTCGCACGCCAAGTTGGTTGAGGTCCATTCCACTTGCATGCGCCGCCTGAGTCGCGGTCTTCCTCTACTGCGCCGTCCCGAAGATTTTCCGTCCCGGGGCATTGGTGTCCATCCGCTCTACATGACCCAGCAGCCTCAGTCGTTGGACCTTCATTCTTCTGGCTAAGTCGATGGCGCTGTACAACCCGTACAACTCGTCGTTGTATCTCCTCTTACATTCAGCGTCTATGCAGACGGGATCAAAAATCACCCGAAGAATTTTCCTCTCGAAAAAGCCAAGAGCAACCTCATCCACTTTTGACAGAGTCCATGCCTCTGCGCCATAGAGCAGAACTGGGAGGATTAAGGTCTTATACAGGGTCACCTTAGTCGTTCGAGAAAGGGCTTTGCTATTCAATTGCCTTCTTAGCTCAAACAAACAGCGACTAGTTATTCTTTGTTTTATCTCAGCGGTGGTGGCGTTGTCTGAATGGAAAGCGGAGCCTAGGTAGACAAAGTCCTTAACTACCTCAAAGTTATAACTGTCTATTGTGACGTTCTGTCCGAGACGTCGGTGTTGAGTGTCCTTTCTTGTTGCCAGCATATACTTCGTCTTACCCTCATTGACCGCTAAACCCATCTTCGCTGCTTCCGTCTCAATACTCATAAACGCGTCAGTGACATCCTGCTGCGTTCTTCCGGTGATGTCGATATAGCTGGCGTATGGGAGTAATTGAACGGACTCTTGAAAAATTGTGCCTCTGATGTTGGCGCATGAGTTTTAACAACGATGTTGAAAAGTCGCATGACAGCGCGTCGCCTTGTCTAAATCCTTTTTCGACATCAAAGGTCTCGGTGAAGTCTTGACCGACCTTGATGGAGCAGCGTGCATTCTCCATCGTCATCCTGCACAAACGGATGAGTTTGGCAGACATGCTAAAACAATCTATAAATGGTGTCATACGGGCCTTAAACTCGATGAAAAGGTGGTGAGTATCGATTTGAATTCTGGGTTTTCTCCAAGATCTGCCGCAGTGTGAATATTTGGTCGATGGTGGACTTTTCTGGCCTGAAGCCACATCGATATGGACCGAACAGGTTGTTGACGAACGGCTTCACTTGCTCACACAATACGGCAGATAAGATCTTGTAAGCGATGTTAAGAACACTGATGCCTCTGTAGTTGGCGCAGTTCAGAAGGTCTCCTTTCTTGAGGATCAGGCAAACAGTGCTGAGGGTTCATTCATCGGGCATACCTTGCCCAGTTTCTTAAAATCATAACTAAGTGAACACTGTTATATAAAAAAATCTGTTACGAGTTTTGCGTCTCTTCTACCGAGAGAAAAGGAGGTTTGTTGGTTGAATTTCTGTTCACCCCAATTATATAAGTCGTATTCGTAATTCACTTTGAGTCGTACTCGTATCGTGTTGTATTTCGTTGTATATATTATTGTATTTATCATTATACTCTGTCCCACAAAAATTGTCAGTCCAGGGAAGATAGGACGTTTGCCTCTCACTCTGGTTGCAAGAGCTTACATAAATCTGTCACTCTTTAAAGCTCTTTCAGGGTTACCGTAGTATGCATGACAAATCGCTAGAAAGTTTGTTGATGAAAAAAGAAGTAATTGTTTACAAAATGAACACCGACTCTATATCGGTGAAATTTTAATATTTTGTAGAAGGCATTTTTTCAAGTATTTTGATGTATCACAATATCACTATAAGGCATTTAATCTAATAAATATGATCATTTATAGAACTGTGACTGAATTGAATGTTTCAAAATCCCGCGCGAATAAACCTTCATTACAAAGCACAAAAATCGAAAAAAAAATTAACCGCATTTAAACGGGTTTCCCAGAACAACAAGAAAATGCAAAAACCCAAAAATTAAGCGGCAACACCCTCACATACTCAAATTAATTTATTTGTTCTCAAAAGCACAAAATTTCAAAGCCCTTTGACAAAATCCACAGAAAAAGCTGCAATGATTTGCTTTGACTGGATAACGGTAACTCTGTTTCGATGTACATATTTTCAGCACGCACAGCGAGAGTTGATGACGACAACACGATCATTCTGCCCTCAGCTGTGTGGCAGACTGGTCATGGTGGGATGTACTCGAATTTTGGAAGAATTACACAAACAAAATATGTGTAAGTCAGTGGTTTGGTTTGAATTTCAGTGGCAATTTCTCTCATTGAGTGCCCGGAAAACATATACCGGCACCAGTGTTTGGAAAAAAGCTCCCCCATAAGGTCTGTACTGACAATTTTTGTGGGACAGAGTATAGTATGCGCGAGTATGCAAGTGGTCGTCGTGGACTGCAAGGGGAGCGGCGTGGGCTTAAGCCCCAGCCATTTCCACCGATCATTTTTCGCGGCACCACCTCTCGTCGGGAAATGACAAGCCTACGGGAGCATATTCTGTCATGAAAGAGTTTCTCAATTCGCCGTTCTGAGTCGGCAATAAATTGTAGGTCCCTTCCATTCGTGCGAAAAATGTAACATGCGCAATAAGAATGGTTGCGAGAAGCTATTTATTTATTTATATAAGTTGTTCTTGTCTTTAAATCTCCTTCTTTAAATCGCCTAGACAAGTTTAGACATACGCCGAAATGAGTGAATGGGTTTTATAGTAGCTCGTCTGTCGGAAAAAAGGGGTTTATGATGGCAACCGCCGCGTCGGCGCATGGTTCTATAGCACATACTAGAGGAGCTGCTAATTCGTTAATGCATCTGTAGATATCAGTATATATTTCAAACTAAGTGAGAAGTGACCTTGTCTCACTCGATTAGGAATTGCCAATTATATTCTTCTCTATGTGCATTAACTTTCAATGCTGCAGCAGTAAGAAGACGTAGTTTAGGAAAAAACCGAGAAGAAATGTTATAAGAGCCTCCAAGGCTGCAGTTGGACAAGAGTATATGGTGCCGGTAATGCCGCAGCAGGAAACTCGTATGAAATGTCAAAGCGAGTAAAATGCTCTTTACTTCGGCTTCAGTCGAGCCCGTTGTTTCAGAACTGCGGGAATAATCTAAATTGAGAACACATGTTAGAAGGGATCTAGGGAAAGTGGGAACAATTATGAATTTGTGCGTGTGTGCCAAATCTTCTTGTTGCCTTAGTGAAAGTCAGGATGTCACCGACTCCTTTATCAACGACATGCTTCATTCAAAGGAGGTATGTAGGTAGGTAAAACTAGTCGTATCAGGCCAAAAAACGCGCCTGATTGTACTAAAATGCACCGTTTTGTTACCATAGTTCTCGTAACCGGGTTGTTGGATGAGTCGGAGTGGATTTCAATTGGAGAATTTTTCCCGACAGTACGTTGAGGCTATCGACGAAAGGTTTCCACCTGCAAAGAAAGTGTCCGATGGCTTCCTTCTTGTTTGTTTTTGCAGCTTTAGGCAACTCGCTGTATTATAGTCGAGGTTTGCTCAACGTTTTCCCACCACACTCGAGTATTTCTTCAATGACCTGAGTGACTTGTCCAAACGGTTCGAACAGAATAAGTTGAAACTGCAAGGTCTGTTATTTTATATCTCAAAGTGAAATCAGCACGTAGGGGGTCTTAGTGTGACATTTAAAGTACTTTCTATCTACTGTACCCTTTCAAGTCTTTATTTCATTGCACTTGATGTACTTGCCTCGTTCGTCGAATGCACATTATCTAAGTTTAATGCCAGAACGTCCTCTTGCTGATCGTTAAATTACGATGGAGACGTCGATATCGAAGTAAGTCGTTGTGTTCACAAAGAGAACTTTGCGTCGAAAGAAAAACTCACTTCCGCTTAGAAACACGGATAAACATATTTTGTTATTTTATTATTTTAATGCTTTGCCATAAATAGTGGATTACAATCATAATTTTAAATAGTTAAGTAATTTGTTTGTTGTAAAACGTGTCTTGTTTTGAAAAATGTAAACATGTTTGCGAACGATTAACAAAGATTGATATATGTACTTTCGTTAGACCAAGTCCATATCCCCCCAACACACAAATGCTTCTCTAACAAAAAAAAAAACAGAAAATATCGATGAATGTGTATAAACGTTACTAATCAGTCCCAGAACCGCAACCGAGCTTTGCTCTTCTCTTAACGAACAACACATCGAGTGGGGTGACTTAATTTTACTTTAGTTTCCACAGTGGATCCAACTCGTTGAGGGGATCTTTAACCTCTTCCTTGTCTTTTGCTGTAACAGTTTGGGCTGTTTTCATTTGATATGATGTCATAATGCCACCTGCGAGAGTAGATTCATCAATTGGGGAATGGGGAGATCATGATTTACTTACGTTTGTTGAGTACATCATGAGCATGACTGAGGACAATCTGCATGGATAGTTCCAAATTTGCCGAGTCCTTTAGCGCGTTCTGTCTTTGGCTACAAATGCGGTACCAAACATCAACGACATCTGTAGGGAGACAAACTAAAAGTTATAAAAGGAGTTTGGTGAAGGGCGTGAAGCCCACTCACTAATTAAAAGCGGGCGCTTGGCTTGTGTGGCTAAAATGGCGCATATTGCCATAGCAATCTGTTCCGAACGCTCGGATCCTGTTAGGCAGTTCATTATGAGCGGCGAGTTGGTCTTGAAATCAAGACACCGCTGCTTATGACCCATTAGGACGTTCTGGGCGATTCCAAGAATTTGCGTGGGAGAGCTGTAAACAATAAACGCTATAAGTGAAGGATAATCAATTGAGGAGCCACTTCTTACCTCTTGGTCCAAGCTTTGATTTGTATGAGCGACAAATCGAGGATTGCATCGGCACCATTCATCGATAACTTCAAATTTAGTTCAGTGCAGTGGGAGAGGTTGTTTAGTTTGACAACCTTTACCGAGAAGTCGTCGAAATGCATCTCCGAGTTCACTTCTTGTGGCCAGAAGGGATCGAGAAGCTGTAAGGATCGATAGAATCAGGGCACCGTCTGTACTGGCTGAGTGTATAACTCACCTCGTTTGGTGTGTGCAAGCACACAACCGTCCTGGCCTTCTGTGACCAAATCATTGACCAGAAATCATTCAGGGTGTTCTGCTGTGGTGTTTGCGCGATGATGAAATTCGGGCAACCCGGTCCTAGGTCCTAAAAATGTACAAAATTCAATCACAACCATTAGCGTGTGTCTATCGGTTGACCCACCTTAACATAAGCAGCGTTGATGTAATCATCCGTACTAGTCTCCAACACAACGCGAGCATGATCATATGGAATGCAATCGTTTGAACGATTCTTTTCTGGAAACAATTTGGCTATTGCGGTTGTCCTCTTCGGTGAATCTTTCTTCAGTAATTCCTGCAGCTCCTTCCACTTGCTTTTCAATGGAGTACTGCCGTTCAACATCTGCACGTTGAGTGTCTCAATTGTCTTTTCGAAACGTTCCACCTCTTTGTGGAAGTATTTCAAAGTCTTTGCATCGGAGAATGGATCGGTGGTGACTTTTGTTGAGAAATTGTTGCCCGCAAAAGGTGGGGATTTCGCACCCACTCCACCGTCGCTGCGGACGGAGGTGCTGTCCCAATCGAAATTGTGATCCAGTGAGCTCAGATCCGAACAGATGGACAGGTTATCGTAGCTCAGTTTGCGACCAATTGGAGATTCCAAAGTGATAACGGGGGATGGACCTCTCGGTGGATCGATTGCTGGCGCATGCCTGACTGGCGATAGTGGTTCTGCTGAAGTGTCTGGCTTTGTAGGAGTCGTGGTGGCAATTTGTGGTTGCAGTGCTGGTGCCGGTAGAATCGGTGCGACACCGATTGAGAAGTCAATATCGGTTAGAAGGTCGATGTTCGATGTTTGTTTCTTTGACTCCCGCGGTTGTGGTTGAGGAGCCGGCTGAGAAGTCGGCTGGGGAGTAGGCTTTGGTTGAATCGCAGCCGGTGGTGGCGTTGCAACTTCTGCTGGTGATGGGACTAAGGAGATGCCACCGTTAATGCAAAATCTATAGAAACTTTAATTTGAAACTCACTGTACTCCTCACTGGTTGTGGTCTGTGTAGAATTGTTCTGTCCACTCTGCATGTAGGTCGTTGCCTGGCTACGTGTGTACATAGCTGTTGAATGCGGCGGATCTGGTACGGAATAGCTTCCAATTGAAGCGGTTGCAGTACCGTTTGACTGATAGCCATAGGGAAGTGTGTAATAACTGACGTTGTTTGGATCAGTTGGTGCTGTGTCTGGTGTGGCCACTGGTTGTGGTTCCTGTTGTTTGGTGTGAGACACCACAGTTAGCTGGAAAAGAAGGAAGAGTTTGCATATAAAACCAAAATGAATGTAACACCTACGTCTTGATCCTGTACGCTGATTTTGCTTGCGCCCCCCGAGTCCGTTGTCACACTGTCCATTTGTCCGGGTTGTCCAATGGGACTTGTGTACTGTCCGTAAAAACCAGTCGATGGTATGCCTTGGTAGCCACTTCCGTACTCATACGATCCCGATTGTGGGTTAAAACTGTAGCCGGGGTGCGTGGAGTAGGATTGACTGATACTTCCAGCTTGCGAAACCGCCATTCCGCTGTAAACACTTTGGGAGGAGTCTTGCAATCCCACGGGAGCCGGTTGGGAATACTGTTGATTTTCGGGGGCATATGCCGAGCTTTGGAATGTGTCTTGGTTGTACTGAGTCGGGTATGAAATAGGCACCGGCGACTGATAGTACTGAGGCTCAGGGGTAACATCTACTGTCGGCTGAGCGGGAGCTTGATACTGGTATTGGGTCGGGTTTTGTGGAATGGGGGGCGTTGCTGGAGGTTGATGCTGCTGCTGCAGGTAGGGCGAGTACAAAAGTGGATTTTGGGGAATAGCTGAATTCGCTGGCGTCTGCTGTTGATAAGGCGGTGACGCAACATTGGTAGGAGCAACCGAGACAGGTTGGTATGATTGAGATGCGTTGACATACGATGAGGGATACGATTGAGAAGCTACTGTGGGTGTAGCTGGTGTGGTTGAATACGCGATACTCTGTTGAGCAGTAGCTGCAGGATACTGTGGATAAGATTGTGTCCGTGCCGCAGCCTGCGGATACCCATAGTTGTACTCTGGCGGTTGCATTGTCATATTCTCCATCTGCGCGGCAAGTGGCTGTTCGTATCCGTAATTTGCCGTCGGATTAGTATACCCCTGTTGGTAGTATGACTGTGAATCGTAAGGTGGAGCCGGGGTGTTGTGATAAATCGGATTCGTGTAGCCACTTGGGTCATAATACTGATTCACGCTGTACGGTGGTGGCGGTTCATTCGGGCCAACTGCTTGCGAGTACGACTGATTTGTGGCCGGAGGAGCAGTTCCGCAAGTCGCTGCTGTGGGATTCTCGGAGCCCAAAGGATTCGGGCGAATCAATGGAATGTAACTGGCGCTGGCATCACCTCCACCTGCTTTGCCTTTCAGGTAATCCTTCAGTTTTGGTGTCGAACTTGATTTTGTGGTGCTCGTTATAGAAGGCACTGGGTTTGTCGGAGCAGGGGGTACTACCGCAGCCGTACTTTTCATTCTCTGTTGGCGGTCTTCCTCTTGTACATCCTTTGCTCCTCGCACTCGTGCTAACAACTTTTGAACATTTCCCGAGAGTTTCTTGTAGAACTCCAATCCTTTGGCACTTTTACCCAGAAGATCTTCATAAACATCGAACGATGCCGCAAGCGATGAAAAGAAATTGTCCTTCTTATGCTTGACATCGGAGAGTGTCTTTAAAATTGGTGCCGCCTTTGCATACGATTCGGTCAGAGCGGTCAGAATATTCGCTTGCGCGGTAAGATTCGCTTCGATTAGCTGAATCTGCTTCTCGTGCTTCTTCAGTTCTTTGTCAAAGAGTGCCTGAAGCCCTTCGTCACTGCCGTGTGCGATAACTTTCGTTGTGATGTCGTCGTTGTTCACAGCGATTCGCAGATCCGCATGGAACTGTGCTCGTTGAGCTTTCATTTCGTTCACCTTGTTTAGGATCAGTTTAAGATCTTTAAACACATCGGTGGAGTTGAACTCGCCGCTTAGCTTGGGCACGCTGGATTGTATTTCCTGTAGTGGCTTCGAGAGGATCTTCAAATTGTTTACATGGAGCTCCATGGCTTTTCGCAGTGTGTCGTTGCTCTCACCGGCCTTCAGATGGGCTTCTGAGTACTTTTGAAACTCTCGTGTCAGCTCGGTGAAATGTCCATTGGACCGATGAACCCCTGAGTTTTGTTGGAACTTCTTTTCGTTGGTGTCTTCCTCGCTGAGAATCGCCTTGATCTCGTTCAAATTAGTCTCCACTTCGGCGCATATTTCTGCTAAATGGGACATTGAAGCGATTAGGTCGGGAATCGCGGCTTTATTCGCATTCAGGGAAGCACAACGGTCTACAATGCCCTGAGGGATCTTATTGGCTTTCTCTTCGCTGATGTTGAGGTTGTCCAGAGTCAGGGAACTCATGTAAGAGGCCAATTCCACGTCATTCTTCTCAATTCTAGCTCCAATGTCGCGAAGAATTTTCGCTTTCTCTTCGCTGTACAATGAACTAGCTTCATGGGCTTTCATTGGGACAAGACGACCAAAAATGTCCTCACCAGCTACATCCGGGTCTGTGACACTGAATCCGATACCATTGACCAGATTTGCCCCTTGAATGGCAGAAATATCAGTCAGTTCTGGAATAGCTTCATGGTAAATGAATTCGTTTTCGTTCTTGGCGTTCTTCCGTTTGCCCTCTACCACGTCTGCGGTAAATGTTAGCGACTCGACGATTTCCTTTTGATCCGGGAGACCTTTGCTCTCCTTGCGAGCTTCTTCTAGTTTATCCCATGCAGCCTGGAAAACAGAAAAATATTCCATAAGTGTCGTTTAGATGGTCATGATTCCAAACACTCACCTGATACAACGTGACGCGTTCGCCCATTTTCTGTTGCTCCTCAGACTGTTGTCCTTGATACAGGTACAGGATGCAAGTCAAGTATGATATCTTGAATTTGACATACTTTCGCCACAACTTGTACACACTGCTGTCGATGACCTGTCCTATTGGTCCGTCGTCTCCACCTGTTAACAGCGCAGCTAATGCGGCTCCATAATATGACACAACCTGTGCTGTCACTTTTGCTACAATATTCGGCTTTCGATTGTCTATCAGAGATTTCTCTAGAATGCACTCCTGCGCCTGAGCAAACGAAACATGTTGCATGAACAGCAACAACTCTGGTGTCATGAAGTCACCACTGCTGTTCACGCCTGCATACTTCTCCCTCAATTCGCCAAATGACCAGGCGGCGCATTGAAAATGCGTGCATGCAAGTTTCATACCGTCCACGTCACCCCTCGACACAGACGCACCCACCTGGGTGTGTGACGCCCCGATATTGAACAACACCGCAGCCATTTCGAAACGCAAGTCGGTCACCTCGCTCACATTGTTTTGATACAGGTCCTTCCAAGTGAATGTGAACACCGATCGATCGGAAATCTGTGGAAATCGATTTGTCAGCGAATGCAACTGGCAGTAATACCGCTTCAGTGTGGCGCATCCCTGCATATCCTTCGCTGGTCGCATAGACGAATTTCGCAACGTCTCCAGGGCGTGAACATCTTTGGAATATGCCTCTGGATCCTCTTGGTAGCACTCGGCGATGTACTGCAATTAGAGATATGAGAGAAAACGCACTTAGAGAACCCCATTTGCAAGGTGGATGACTCATCCATTGTCGTAAACAAATCGACATACATAATTCAATCAGCACAATGCAAAATGAATAATAACAAAGGAAATCTATGCTTTACTTTCTTTATTCAATTGCGAATAAGTCTTCCAATTGGACACAAAAAACCCCGAACAATCTGGAAAAGAAAATTCTTACCTTCTTCAAATTGGCGAATGAAGTTCCCTCGGGGCTGGTTTTCAGTGCGAACCACAGCATGTGAAGCCTTGGAACTGCTTCCATTTTGATAAAAATATATTAGAAAATGATTTTCGATGCGAATTTGGTATGTAAAGCGGGTCGATAAAATGGAAATTTTTATATTTTTTTTCGCGTTGTCCGTAGGAAGAACTTTGTCGCCTCTCCTTGTCAAAGTTGTCAATTAAAAAAATAAATTGAAAATTTCTGACAGCCTTCGACCAGAAAAGGTAAAAAGAGGGGGCAACTGTCAGTTGGTTGAAGTTTATAGGAAAATGCATTCAAAACAAATAACAAATTGCCGGTTTTATAGCAGAGCCAACTGTGTTCAGGAAAATAGAAAAGGAGTTTACATAATTTGTAAATTCAATAAATTTATCGATAACCATAATATATTTTTTTTTCAATATTTCTGGGGAACGAGGAAGTTATTCAGTGAAATAAGTGTTAGACTCGAAAAAGAAATCAAGAAATAACTATCAGTGCGATTTACAACACAATTCCAATTGAGAGAAGACTCACTCATGGAGCATAGGGCCTACATGACCAATTTGTGCCGAGATCTGCAAAGCGTTTCAGATCCCTCCAGCTCATCCCACTAATGTCGTTTCAATCTCCGAGGCCTTGAACTCAGCCTCAGACTAGCATTGGATCTTGAGCTGACCACACAAATGTCTCTGAACGATAAGATCGTAAGGCCCCACTCATAGGTTAGGCCGAGTTAGAGGAAGTGGCGGCATGATGTTAGGCGACGCGTGGAATCCTATATACATGTACCTGTTGGAAAATTTTTTTTTTTTTTTACGAGGGTAGGTGAAAATCTTTCATGAGACACCATGAGGATCTACCGCACGTGCCCATGGTAGTGTGAGATTCTTACTCACTAAAAACACCTCCCCTTTTCGTGTTGACTACGACTAAGTACAAAAGAGCCTTATCAAGTAGTTTAACTTTCGCAATAAAAATTCGCGTTGTGTAGGTAGCTTTCCAGTAAAAGCACCTACTAATACCGTCATTATAAGCGGTTATTCCTTATTGCTCTAAATCGAACGGTTTCGTTCTTTGTAGTCGGCGCACAAGGTTTGTCACGTCCAGAATTTGGAGTACGGCGTTATTGCAATGTCCATGAAGGCGAACACGGAGTTTGCGTGCAAAATTTGTTATTTCATCTTCGACGGTAGCTAGACCGAGGTCTCTATGGATATCGTCGTTTCTAATGTACCACGGCGCATTAACGATTGTTCTGAGCACCTTATTTTGAAAGGTTTGTAAAATATTTCTATTGCTGGTTTTGGTACAACCCCAAAGTTGTATACCATACGTCCATACAGGTTTTAAGACTTGCTTATATAAGAGCAATTTGTTATACATGCTTAATTTGGAATATCTTCCAAGCAGCCAATACATTTCTCTAAATCTAATTTCGAGCTCGTCGCGTTTCTTTTTAACGTGCGACTTCCATTTGAGTTTCGCATCTAGTGTCATTCCTAGATATTTTGCTTCGTTTGCATACGGTATTTGTACCGAGTTAATGAAAACGGGTAAGTTGTTAATTTTCTTGTTAGTAAAGTTAACATGCGTAGATTTGGTTTCGTTGAGAACAATGCGCCAAACCTTTGTCCACTCGCAAATTGTATCCAAAGCTCGTTGAAGCTTCACAGTTGCTGACTCGACTGAATTTTCTGTTGCCAGAATAGCCGTATCGTCCGCGAATGTAGCAACAACGGTGCCTTCTTCTTGGGGTATATCGCGAGTATAGAGCAAGAACAAGACTGGACCAAGAACACTTCCTTGTGGAACTCCGGCAGCGATTTCCTTGAATTCCGAGTATTCGGCTCCATGCTTGACACGGAAAAGTCTGTTCTCCAAGTACGACTCTAAGATCTTGTACAGCTCTTCCGGAAGTACCTGTCTTAGTTTATAATTCAAGCCTTCGTGCCACACCTTGTCAAAGGCTTGGGAAACGTCAAGAAAAGCACTAGAACATATCTTTTTCTCTTCCATGGCCTTCTCAATTTCGTTGGTTATTCTATAAACCTGGTCAATTGTGGAATGCTTGATTCTGAACCCGAATTGATGATCAGGAATCAAACGTCTTTCTTCAATTACCGGTTTTAACCGTTTTAATAAGAGTTTTTCAAAAACTTTTGATATTATCGGTAGGAGCGATATTGGTCTGTACGACTTTTTATCGTTTCCTGTTGGAAAATGAGAAAAGGCTAGAGCTGTTATATATTGTTCGCTACTGTAAATCGTAAATGGCTTTCGGTGGTATGGTTGACGATTGGCCTGGGTCGCTGTAAAAGTAAGCACCTAGGGTCGTTTTTCTATTTTTGCTGAGGCTTGGGCAGTCGCAAAGAAGGTGCGTCGTGTCCTCCTTCGCGTCTATATCGCTACATCCTTTGCAGAGGTCGGTCGGGCTTAGTCTCATTTATCTTAGGTGGGCCATCTGTAAGTTGTAACATGTGAGGATGCTGATGACTAGTGCTAAGTAGGATATGTTCATCGTAAATATTTCTTTTGTTTTTCTGTCATTGTATTGTGGCCACATATTTTTTGATATGCGGCATGATGCGTGTATGTTCCATCTTTCATCGGTAAGTCTTCAAAAGCCTAAGTGTATCTCTTGTTTTAGAGCTTCTATAGGGTTCAGGACAGAGTGTTCTGGTTCAGTTTTGACCCATTGCTTGCCAATTCATCAGCCTTTTCATGGCCATTGATATCGCTGTGCCCGGCCCCCTAGAGAACGATAATTTTGGTTTAGAACTTAGGATTTTAAGCGCATAACTCTTTACTAGTTTCGATTAAAGCTATCGATGTAAATGTCAATGTTCCTTCTCTGGGTTATTGAGGATAGTTTTCTTGAGGCCTCGGTTATTGCTAGGACTTCTGTTTGGAATACACTGGCGTGGCGTTATGTAATCAGTTTTGTTTTCCAGCTTCGCCTATCGAGCGATACTAGTGTGACCTATTGGATACTTGCAGTCGCAGGGTGCTTTTTGTTGCCATTGAAGGAGTGAAAGTATTGCTTCGAAGGCTGGTGACGGGGTCGTTTTTAAGCGCTGGTTGTGCTGATGCATGCTAATCGCCGGATTTTTGTGAGTCTCTTAAGGTTTGTGGCTTCCTCCGCGGCCATCAGGTCAGACGCACATAGGTTAGAATTAGTCTAATGATGGCCGTATACAGCCAGTGGATTATGGCGGGTCTTGGCCCCCATTTTCTCCCAAAGATTCTATTGTATGCATACATCGCGATAGATGCTCTCTTTGTTCTTTTTAGGGTATTTTATTTTCAGGTCAATTTGTGGTCTAAAGATACTTGGCACATTCCGAGTTATGAAGCTCTCCTTTTAATATCGGAGGCTCTAATGTTGGCACCATCCTTTTCTTGGAAGGTTCCACTCATAAGCAGCCTTTCTGTTCAGGTCATCTACTGCCGCTTCATAAGCTTCAGACCAGAACTGGAGCTTGAACAGACCTCAAAAGTAACTCTAGTCTCAATTTCGAAACTAAAGAATGTCTTCTTCGTTCCCCTAGCAATTTTTCGCGCAAGCAATCACTGTCTCGTTTTTAAAGTCATTTCCCTTGATGAGCTCGTTATTACTCCAAACTCCAACTCAACTCATTAAAGACATCAAGTAAATTACAAACGAAATCCACAAGTTCCCGCGACTCCTGCCTCTCAAATTTCAAACACACAACCGGTAGTAGAGCGAATTACAATTTAATTAAAGCGTTGTGGGTGTGGGTGAACTACTCGTTCTCGTATATCCCCGTTTCGATATATGTAGCTCCTCAGAACTACTGTAATGCTCGTCTTAAGCGATTTCCTCTCATAAATACCGCTAAATACACCCCACGAGCATCACCTTTTAGGCCTGGAACGAGCACACAATGCCAAAATCCATTAAATCTCCCCTCCAAAGCCACCCAAACTCAAACCTAATCCTTAAGCGTCGTCCTCTCTAAACCAATTCCACAAATGATGCAGGAGTCAGGGGGAAAAAAGGGCGAAGAGGCACATCCCTCCAGACACTCATCTGTCGTATTCCACTACCCACTCTGTGAAAGTGCAATCTATAAATTTTCCTCGCCAACACTGTTGGTGTTTGCCTCCCTAGCCCCACGTCCGACTGGAATAAGGATTCCACTCATAACATTACAGGATGTAATCACTGGCAAAGCCACACGAATGTAATTCATAAATTTCCGCTCCTTCGAAAAAAGTAACGAAACATTTTTCCAGGTGATTGCACATCCTGGATGTGGTTGCAGCATATCCTTGCACACCTGAAAAATCACCTGGTCTCGCCACCCCTGGTCCAACCCGCTAACCAAACTCAATTCACCTTGTGGCAACAGTAATAGTCACACACACATACACAACCAGCCGTGTTGCTGGAGATGGAAGTTAATGTTTAATGTCCTTTGTCGATGCTTTTGCGTTCTTCTTTGTGCTTTGGCTGGCACATGGGAACGTGTTAAATTGTGGGAAGCTATGCGGTTTTTGCAGTACTTTCTGGTCTGTGCGCCTGGTACTGTGGGAGTTCCAGCGGAGAGTCGGTGGTACTTTGGTGAGAATCTTGTTTGTGTGTAGCAGGGCGAGTGCGTTTGTATTGTTGGCTAAGGAAGGACGATGTCAAAACCGCATCTTTATTTTGAAATAAGCTTCCGTTCTCAGTTTATAGTTTCTGTTTCTGTTTCAAGTCCTATTCGCTGTAGTGTCCTTGTGTGCTCCAACTCCAACTCCCACTTCTTCTCCCTTTTCTACTGGTTCATCGCAGTCTTTCTTTTCCCTTCCTGTTCGTCAACCGCTTTCTCCTTCTGCTTTCACAATTTTCCTGCGTTGGTTGTCTTGTTCCGCTTTCGTTACGCCGGCTCTGCCTTTTTGTCTGGAATCGTTCTCCTTGGCACACCCCTAACCGTTTCCGTTGTTGTGGTATCGTTTGCCTCACACTTCACCTCGTCTGGATGAATAATTTGTGTGTTACTCTCTGAATTTGGCGCCGAATCGCAAGCTGGGACGCAAAAGGATGCTTCACATCCTTCGTATCCTTTTCTTTTTCTACCATTTGTATTGTGTATCTTTAATTTTTTTTTTTTTGTATGTCCTGTTGCAGTTCCATCCGCAGATAGGAAATGCAATTTGTAAGATGAATTCCGTGGAATATATTTTGATTTATTTCGTTGCGCTCGGATGCAGGGAGAGGGCGCGGAAGCGTGTGCGAGGAGGTTGTTGCAGCGGAATTGTGGTTCCGATAGAGAAGGTTGTATTTTCTAGGCAAACGACGATGGAACGATGCAACTTTTAGTGCTCACTTAAGGATATAATCGTTGGGTGTGGAGGAGGGGGGTGAACACCAGGAATTGTGCAATACAATGAAGGAAATAGATTTGAAAATGTTGGTTTTGGGGAAGGATGTCGAGGAAGTAGGACTCCGTAATGAACCTTCATTTGGTGTGTCGTTTGCCCATTTTTAGTCGGGCACTAGAGGTAGTTCAAAGGTTAGATTAGATAGAGTAGTGAAGCAAAGCTGTCACTAAAAACGAGACACCATATGGTTCCATATTGATGTCAGGGGAAATCTTTTTAAAGTACCTACCTAATCAATTTGTAAGTCCTTGGCTTGCTTTCGCAGGCGGTAATGTTCTGATTGGATTCCTGTGACTATTTGTAGCTGCTTCCTGCTGTTCTCTTCTCGGACCGGATTTATAGACCTTTTTCATGTTCTCCAACAGCTCCCTATTCTGAACGTGAAAGAAGTCAATTCGTTTATCTGGGATTGTGTAAGGAGATGTATCCAAAATCAAGTTTTAAACAGTGCGTACTTCATCAGCTCTGCAATGAAAATGAAGGAGCTCGTGGTTTCAGCTATGAACTCGGCGAAAGAGCTCATGAAGCACGAGGGCATCGTGCAGTTCCTCTGGCTATGGAAGCTTTCAGGGCTCTCCTTGGTCCTTTCTTTCGGTTAATTTCTTGGTAGAATTGCTCGAGGTGGGAATAGTAACCTCACTATTCTGTTCCTGATTATCTTCCATCGACTTGATGCCGGTGCAACGCCTCAAAAAGCCTTGGCCTGATTGTTCGTAGCCCTCTTCCATAACGGAGGTTTGTCCCTTATATTTTTACCTTGTTAGTAGCCTCCAACGCTTCATAAGAAGCTCCTATTGGTGTCAATGAGTAGGAAGGAGATCTTTTCGAGATCCTGGTGGTATCACAACAGACCCCTCATGGGTCTAATTGTCTTGGCTTTAGCTGGCAGCCACTTCAACCTAACCTAACCTAACCTTTGCCTTGTACTGCGCTTTATCTGCTGCAGCACGTTCTTTGTGATACCTTTTCGTCGCTTGTTCAAGGAAAACATGGAAGCGGCCGTACCACCTGCGCTTACCATATCCTCTTTGGTTGACTTTGTCGCGTACTACTGAGGGTTTCTTTCGCCTCCTCGCTATCGCTTGCCAACGTTTGTGTACTACCTCCCAAATTTGTAAAAGTCCTGTCCGCACCCTCCAAGGGGCTCTCTAGCTCTAGTGATGCTAGGAGCTCGTTCTCAAGTCTACTACCTGAGTCTATGTTGAACGTTTGGGAAGACGACTAATCAAACAGACTACGATAAATTTTTTCAGGCGGGCCGGCACGAAGAGGTCTAAAGACGAGGATTTCCATCCATTTTAGAGGCTCAGAGACTTTTCAGGTGCCTTGTTGGATCACAACCTTGGAAGAGAGACGAAACGAGACCCAACATGGTCCTAATATCGCATTGTATTTTAGACTCATCCTGCAGTCTGAAATCTTCTTCTTATTTCTCAGGCATAGGTAAGTGTTCCTCTCAGATCTCTACCGTACCTACGTTTATAATCAAATGGAGATGGATCGGCTGTCAATGGAGTCTGATCATCAATATATGTACATGTACATAGTTCCTGAGTAGCCTACTGGCGACCGTAACCGTTCATGTCGTGCATGCTGCATATTTCACACGAATAGAAGGGACCTAGAATTCATTGCCAACTCCGAAGGGCTTTCTCATGACAAATGTTCAGTGGATATGGCAGGGGCTTGAACTCACGCAACTCGCACAGCAGTCCAACGCACTGAGCCACGCTGACCACAAACGGCTCCATAGAAGGCATGAAAGTTTTATCCATGGGATCATACGAATTCTATGTTTTCGTCGTGTTAGGCGTCTTTATAGGGTACTCTGCGATAGAAATTCAAGCCGAATGACTTAGATTGCCCTAGAATGATAACTGCAACTTCTACAGAAGTCGTTTTAGGGTATCCAAATGCAATCTGCGTTCTTTCCTATTGTCTTCTGTGAGAACGCCTGACATAACTCGTAACCCAACGTTAAAGCAGAACAATTGCAGCTTGATTTAAGTGATTTATAGCTTGATGACGAATCCTATATTCCGGTCTTCTGGAACGCGTTCAATGTCCTTATGAGTGGACCTAGCAACGGATGACATCAATATTGCTTTACCTTTGGAATTTTGTTGCAATTTTTGAACGGGGTATTATCGCCTGTAACATCCTTGGGACAGGAGTGCTCTTTCCTTTTTTTGTTACTACTAAGTCTGAAAAATTTCCCATTAAAAGTGAGTTCTGAGTCCAGAGTTACCCGCTGCATCTACACCCCTTTCGAAGCCCTTTGGGTTAGGCGGCCGCCACTGACAGAAACTCAGTGTCGGGACATCCTCCTCTGTGACATTTTTTTTTTTTTTTTTTTGTTTGTGTTGGGAATTCGCTGGAAGTAAAAAATCATCGAAAGACATTGCAGAGCTATACGCGAGGGATGCTTCTGCAATAGTGATGGACTTTAACTCATCTAAAAAAACTCCCGGGGGACTGACATTAGCCATCCCGAATAAGATTGCACCTAGTCGTACGACTAATCAGCAATTTATATTTTGAATTATTTAATGAATTTAAAGAGATAAATCCGCCGTTTGTCGGATTTTTAAACTTGTTTTGTTTGAAATTAATACCTAATTTCTTAGCTCTAGCCAAATCTTACAGATCAAGAGGTTTTATCCGTCTCAGTCTCCTGATTACATTGCCATCATTTAAAAGTTCTGTTATTTCTGTGTTTACGTGATTGAGAAGCCGATTTCTATGCCTCCGAGCAACCTTCTTAACCTCATCTTCAACCATTTCAACATTTAGATCTCTATGCAGATCGGCGTTGCGTATGTACCAAGGTGCATTAACTATGTTCCTTAGTACTTTATTTTGGAAAACCTGAATTTTTTGTAAGTTTGTTTGGCATGTACATGCCCACAATTGGAGCCCGCCGTAGGTCCATACTGGTTTTAGGACTTGCTTGTATAGCAATAACTTATTGTAGTTGGACAGGGATGAGTATCTCCCAATAAGCCAATACATTTTACTGTATCGCATGTTCAACTCATCTTTTTTTTTCTTAACGTGCGCTTTCCAACGCAGTTTAGCGTCTAGAGTCATGCCTAGATATTTAGCTGTGTTAGAAAATTCTTCTACATTGTTGTTAATGTAGACTGGAATGTGTGGTACGTTTTTATACGTAAAATTAATATGGATTGACTTAAGGTCATTTAATCTAATCTGCCATTTCTTAGTCCATTCTGAAATATTGTTTATTGCCGTCTGAAGCTTTTTTGTTACTATTTCGACAGTTGCTCCCACAGCAAGGACGGCTGTGTCATCTGCAAAAGTAGCTATGGTGGTTTCTTCACTTTCAGGCAAATCGCTAGTGAAGAGAAGGTATAAAACTGGACCTAACACACTGCCTTGCGGTACACCAGCTTTAATCTCTCTTAATGTTGAGCACTCTGTATCTTGCTTAATTCTGAAGAATCGATCTGATATATAAGACTCCAAAATGGTCGAATACTGCTTCGGCAGTTGCTTTTGTAGTTTGTGTATCAGTCCTTTGTGCCAGACTTTATCGAAAGCTTGTGCTATATCAAGAAATACTGTAGAGCACACATTTTTCTCTTCAAATGCTTTTTCGATTTTATCTGTGATTCTATGCACCTGATCAATTGTAGAGTGCTTGTTTCTAAACCCAAATTGATGATTTGGAAGTAGCGATTTTTCATCAATAATTTTTTGCAGACGTTTTGCCAGCATTTTTTCGAATAGCTTGGACAACATTGGTAGTATCGATATTGGGCGATATGAGGTTACTTCGCTAGGTGGTTTACCTGGTTTTGGTATCATTATTACCTCCGCGATTTTCCACATGCTTGGCACATATCTTAATTTCAATGCAGCATTTATAATCTGCGCTAGTTTTTTTAAACCTTTTCGAGGAAATTGTTTTAAAATTTCCCCTGTGATTAAATCGAACCCTGGGGCTTTTTTTATGTTTATGCCTTCTTTGATTTCTTTGGCAAGTTCTTTAGCTGTTACCGGCCGAATAGGTCTGTCTTCTTCGCACGTTTCTTCGTTTCCTTGATAATCTTTATCTTCATAAGGTTTGAAGACGTTCTCAAGGTACTCTGCAAAAGTATTTGCTTTTTCTTGACTGCTTTTTGCCCAATTACCTTCTCTGGTTTTTACTGGCGGAGTGTGAGCTATTGGCCTGTTCATTTTCTTTGTTGCCTTCCAGAGCGAGTAGTCGGTACTAGAATCATTTGTAAGACTGGTAAGATACGATTTTAAAGACTCGTTATTCAATTCTCTTATAGATTTTCTGAGCTTATTATTTAAGTTGTTCAGTGTGGTTTTGTCGCTTGGCGCCCTTGTCTGTTGCCAGCGTTTTCTAGCTTTCCTCTTTTCTGTAATAATTTCACATATTTCACGAGGATAAGAGTTTTGTTTAATCTTGTTTGTTCTTTGGGGAGTTGCAGCCCATGCAGCTTTTTGTATATCCAGTGTAAATATTTGCACTGCTTCTTCTAGTTGATCTTCTGTTTGAATAGCTGACGATAGTTGGATACATTCTTCCAACTTCTGCCTAAAGTGGTTCCAATCAGTCAGTCTATTAACTAGTTTAGGGCTATGTTCTTTTATTATTATTCTATCGCCAAGTGTAAGAAGTATTGAGGAATGATCTGATTGAAGATCAGGGCCTTCTTCTATATTTATTTTATTTGAAGATATATTTTTGGATATAAAGAGGTCTACAAGATCTGGGGTTTTATTCCTATCTGTATGCCAGTAGGTAGGTTTCCCCGTTGAGTGATATTTGCCGCCGACTTCTTTAATAGTTTCATATAATTCTCTGCCTCTAGTATTTGTTAATCTAGATCCCCAATATTTATTCTTGGCATTAAAATCCCCTCCCGCGATTAATCGATTGTGAAATATGCGGAAAAGACTTTTAAAATCATTTTTCTTTATTCTATAGCTAGGAGAGCAGTATACTGCTGCAACAGATATTTGCCCACTACCCGTTTCTACACTTATGGAAATTCCTTGGATGGCACATGATTGGAATTTTGCTTCTATATGGTGTTTTATTGTATTCTTTATTAACACTGCAGCCCCATCTTTTGCACAGTTATGAGGATGTGGGGAGTGATATAATTCATATCCTTGCAGTTTAAAATTAGTTATCAATTTAAAGTGTGTCTCTGAAATGAGACATATATCTATCTGGTGTATGTCAAGAGCCACTTTCATCTCGTCCTTGCGACTCTCGATACCATTAGCATTCCATTCAAGAATTTTTATTCTATTCATCATGTTTGTCTTTTTGGCACAGCTTTTTTGTTGCTGTTCTGTCTCTCTAACAACGATATTCTATCTAATATCGTTTTATTCGATTTTTCCATGGAACCAATCCTGTTTAGGATTTGTTTCATGAGGTTTTCCATTCCAGTGTTTGGCTCTACTTTGCGTCTTATCGTTTTATCTGCTTGGTTATTTATTGATGCTGCCTCAGCATATGTCATTTTTGGACCCGCTGTATTTTGTTTCGGGACCTTTTTGATTATCTTTTCGTCTTTAGGCTTTTCTTTCTGTGGGCTTTTTTGTAAGTCCTTTTTGACTTTTTGCTCTTCCTTATGTTTCTTTAGCTTTTTTCCTTATGTTTCTTTAGCTAACGACCTCTGTAGCTAGCAGGATGGTTTTCATTGCAGTTTACACATTTAGGGTGTTCATTTTCTTTCTTCCTACATTCCTTGGTGTGGTGACTTCCTGCACATTTCACACATCTTGGATTTGAGCGGCAGTATCTATGTGTATGCCCATATCTTTGACAATTTTTGCATTGGGGTACTTGTTTCGATTTACGTAGGGTATGAATCTCAACTTGCATCCCAAGTATATTTTTAATTTCATATACTTTTTTCTTATCTTCATCATGCTCAAAACTGAGTGTAAACATTGGTAGTGGTACTTTGCTTCTAAATTTAAGCATATTTACAACTTCCATGATTTTAAAGCCTCGGTCTTTTAGCTCTTTTTTAATGCTTTCCGGTGCGCATGAATAATGCAGTCTTTTCACTACAACCTTCATTGGTCTGGTCTGCTTATTTTCATAAGAATACCACTGCACCTTTTTTTGGTTTAGTATTTTAGTGAGGCTTCTGTATCCCTCTTCTTCAACCACATTGATTTTGATGTCATTTTTGTTTATTAGCGCTGTACTAGCTTTAATTTGATTTTCCTCCAATACTTTGGCCAAGCTTTCATACTTATTTATTTGCAGCGCTATAATTGGTGGGGGCTTGGTTGGATTTTGTGTTTTATTTTCTTTGTCTGAAGCATACACAGTGACTGTGCAGCTTTCTTTTGTTGGTGAGACTTTTGGGGATGCACTCATTTTGCGTGTTTTATTTTTATTCCCCTTGTGACGATGTCCTTCTGTCTCTTTTCTAAGTTCCTCTTCGTCAGTCGAGAACTCGACAGGTTGGACATTCACTTTTTTTTGGTTTTTGAATTCTTCCTTCAACAATTGCAGCTCTTGCTTAAGATTATTTATTTCCTTAAGCAGTGTCTCATTGAGCTGCTTATACCCATATCTTTCTTCACAGGCTTCTAGATATTTAGCCTTCAGTATTTTACTACTTTCTTCTTTTTTAGATGGGGGTGTTCTTTCTACCCTTTTACTTCTCCCAAACGGGTCGTTGCTTAGCAATAAATGGTCCCCCCCAGAATCCATGGAACCGACCTCCGAAGAGAGTGGATTTACCAGTGTAACTGACATACCACCTGGGGTATTACTATCTTTTGTTTTGTTCATTGCATTTACATAGCTATTCATTTTAACTTTTGTGAAAAGTTTAAACATTTGGAAGCACAGTCGCTCCTAACATGGAGAACAGACGCTGACCAGGGAGCCGCCCAATATGGGTCAGACGCTTCTGGGTTTAAGTGACTAGGGTCCGCGGGGTCGTTACGCCCGTTACCTCTCTCTCTCTCCAGATAAGAGAAGTACCCTTGCGGGGCCTCTGTGACATAACACACTCATAAATGTTATACTCCCCCTCTCCAGTTCATCAGCAATATCCCCAATGCATATTCGGCAGAAAAGAAAACTTTAAATCCTCGTTAATTGAGAGTCACTCCAACATATTATCCCTCTTCACAACAGCTGAGCTGGCACTACATCAGCCAAAAACAAACGAAAAAAAAAAACAAAAAATCTGTTCTCTCCCAGTTCATTGAAACCGTAACGCCCGTTGTCCCATAAAATAACGACAAATGTTTTTCATTCAGACTCAACTAATCTCCCTATCAGCAGAAAAAAGGACACACGAAAAAAAAAAAAAAATAAAACCCCACTCTGTACTATGCAGTAGCTGGAACATCTGTAAAGAGCTGTAAAAAACACATGTAGTCCTGGTCCTTAAAAAAAGGACCAAGAACTACATGGAACACTAGTTCGTTTGTCACCGTGTACATCTCTAACGGTGTAGTAGTAGTGGGAATGACATCAAAGTCCCATCAAAGTGGTAAGCCGTTGTTGGAAAGTAATCCCTGATGTAGGACCAGTGTTTAACAGACGATAAATTTCCTTGTTTTTGGGTGATGGAGGCGACATAAAGGACATCCTGGTCCTGGATGTTATAGTAGTTTCTCCTTTTTTTTTTTCTAAATACTTTATCCGGTAGGGTGATGGTGAGTTAAGGACGTGGTTTATACCAAAGAGAACTGGAAGAGTTGGGAGGTCTAACCATTTGTTTTACGATCTTCCGGCATAGAAGTTGAACTAAGTTAAGCTTGGAGTAAAGCTTAGTCTACTTCGAAGGCTAACAAAATTTGTATAAATCAGGTTTATAGCAGTGGCTGATGCTTGAGTTCATTCAGTTTACTAATGGTGTGGTCATTGAAATAAAAGGAACCAAGCCAAGTCTAGAGGAGTGCTAAGCTAACTTTCCTTTGAAGGTTAACATAGTCTGTTTAAGTCGAGAATATATCACATCTCATCATCATTTTCAATGACCCGCTTATCCACTATAAGGGTCGCGGTGAGTTTTAGGACTTGTTCTAACCATCTCATCCTAGGCCTACCCAGGGGACGCCTAACCGATGGCACTGGCACGTCTTGGAAGCCGAGTTGGGGATATGCGTTGAATGTGCCCAAACCATCGAAGTATGGACCTTTCCGCTCGAAGAAGTAGCTGCTCGACAATGAGCGCCTCGCATATTCTGGTGTTCCTAACCCGATCTCGACGAGTCACCCCAGCAATACAACGAAGAAATCTCATTCCGGCAGCTTATATCCGCGATCTTATTTGTCGGTCATTACCCAAACCTCATGACTGTAGGTGAGGGTCGGTATAAACACTGAATTAAAGACCGATAGTTTAGCTCCGATGCCAAGTTCAGCCCTCCTGATAACAGATTGACCAAGCTGTCTTAAAATTGCTCCAGCCTGACCAATCCTACAGGATAACTCAGTATTGCTTCTCCCATCACTTGTGAATAAGACCCGCGATACTTAAACTTGTCAACCTGTTTCAATAAGACTCCACTAACATGCAAAGGGCATTGAATAGGCGTTCGGGAAATTACCATGACCTCTGATTTATTCACGTTTACCTTCATTCCAGCTTCAACACAGACGGCGACGAACCTATCTAGTGCGCGCTGAAGTTCGGTCTGGGTGGACGTAAGGATGACCAAGTCTTCAGAGAAAAGCAGATTACTTATCCTTAAGTCTTCCAATTCGAAACGTTCCTCATCAAGGCTGCGCTGTAACATCCAATCCGTATACACTATGAAAAGGAGAGGTGATAGAACGCACCCCTGGCGAAGTCAAACGCTCACAGTGAAAGGTGTCGACTTAACGCCGTTCACCGGAACACAGCTCTTGCAGCTAGTGTACAGAGATTGAATTTGCATTCGCCCATAAGGACGGCCCTCACCCTTATCACTTAGTGAAATAGTCGGCGAAATAAATGGTACCAATCCAAGCTTAGAGATGATGATTAGCTCATTTTACTTCGAAATGAGACAACGTCCGTTTAAACTGAAGGTGTTAGACTTAACCTTGCCCATACCCTTGAAGTCAAACAAGGTTATAACAACACTTTCACTGCCAAAGCTATGGAAGTTATCGAAGTTTAGTCATAGAGTACCCTCTGTTCCGACTCCAGCCAAATGGCAGGATTCCCATATCGGTTTTCATATGCTTATTCTCTCTTACGATGGCAGGTGGAAAACTTTGTCTGTTATACTATCCTCTAAGCTCTGAATATTCCTACCGATGATGCTGATGTTGATGACTATGATGGTCCACCAAATATAGAAGGAAAGTCCTTGCAAAAACTTTTTTTTTTTGCCGCTTCACTGCCTTATTGTCTCTGCTGTGTGTGTGTGTTTTTGTGCGAGAAAAAGGATGTGTGTAATTTTCAATGCATACAAGGGAATATCCTTCTTTGAATTGTCTATGTCCACCCTGCGTTAGCGTTTGAGTTAGATTTCGGAGGGGGAAATGTTGTTATCCTCTACGGGTTTTTGGTCCGATGTCTCTGTTCCAGGCACAGTTTTTGCTGGACCCCGCTCTTTTGCGGGGCATGAAAGGTGTTCCTGACGACCGAAGTGGATCATGAGTTCTCACTGCTTCTGTAGCCAGCAAAGTGACCGTGTAATTGCTATGACTATGGCAGTCGTCCAGCGGAACAAGGGTCAGTAGAAGATTGTGCGTCGGACGAACAGAGAACACATACAAACGGTTTTGGAAATCTAATTATTCATGAGGTCACCGGAGATTAGAGCGTGTGTGTGTGTGTACACTGATGGGATCCTGAGTTTTTAATGGGGGGAGCGAGTTTTAATGGGATTTATGGTCTCGTGGTGACGTGGCCTACATTTTTGGGGCAACATAAGTTAGGGTGTCAATCAAGCCATCCAAATGGAAGTTTTTTTTTTATGACTTTTTCTGGTTTTGTGAGTTGAGGGGTGCACGCCACATGGATGCTTGGGTGCACAGTTGTCATCGGCGTTCTGTTTCGAAGGGGGGGCTTGCAGATGTGGATGGCAAAAGTTGAGTCGAGGAGCATGACCGCATCAAAATTGAATCTATCTTGTTGCACGTCGTTTGAACTTGTACGGGGCAGTGTCATACCCAGGAAGAAGTGTCTGATAGAATTTGGGTCGACATTTTATAGCCCCGCTGACGTGACTGAGGACGGAAGTGCATTTGGTTCAAATCAAATTTCATGTGTGGGCAACAAGCATGTGATGGGACTTTCGCATCCATTTTGGGTTATAAAACCACAGAGAAACATGTAGCTGAAGAGCCTCATTGATTTGGTTAAGTTGGAATTCACCAGAGCTCTCATCACTTAGGACGATAGCCGTCTGACGATGTCGTTTCGACGATAGTTTTACTTCAAATCAAAACGTTATCGTCTCTTTGCCTCACGTAGCATGAAAAATATCATTTGCTATGGATTTGACGGCTGGTTTTAGAAGACAGCAAAACCGGTATTTATTGTGTTGAAGTTTAGGTCAGTGTTAAACGTAGTTTTCAGTAAAATGCTTTATCAGTTAGATGTGTTGTAGTGGAAATGAGGAAGTTCAGCGAGAACTTAGGCAAACCTGCTGGTTTGAAATGCCGGCCAGAAATGCTCTGCCCATATGGGGATATCTTCTGATGATTTAAAGTCGATGGCATATAATCGAGAGGTATAGAGGGTCCACTTAAGCATGCTAAATCCGCGACTCTCATGGTAGACCATGAACAATCCCAATCAGCATGATGCCCCAGCGGATATACTTGCTTATATTAATGCATCGTTGCATATTCTGGTGACTCAACATTAACACCCTGTATAGCGACTGCTTAGTCGACAGGATACTAGTGAATGACAATCGTTTGAAAAACTATATGATGAGAGCCGAGGAAAACTTAGGAATGCAGGCGGCAAATCATTTTGAACCGCACCCGCAGAGACTTTTCACGGATTGGTCACCATGTTTTTAGATTTGATCGCTCTTGTTCAGGAACTTTCCGTCTCCTTCTCGAGTAAACTGTTTACTCTAGAATTCCATGGATTGGCACAATAGGCCCCTTTGAGAGACCGCACCGGATCAACTGTTCCCGAACAAAAGTAATAAACGTGAACTACAAGCCAAGGGAGGGTTTCTGTCTAAGACACAACACTTCTCCATCTGTCACAGTCCCGAGGAAATGGTCTCCAATCCGCTTTGTCAATTCTCCTGGGATCCACGATCATTTAACAGAGATAACATCGGTCCGGTCTCTCTTAATATTCTCCTAAATTTCCGAGCTGGAGCGTTGTTGCCTATTCACTTGTTGTAACTAAGCTAATGGAGTCGGTTTTCTTGAGTTTTTTCTCACGACTGCTAAAAGTGTCGTGGAAAGTGATGTTTGGATGGAATGATTCGCATCAAATCTGCTATGCGACAGTCCCGTAGGTAGGTAAAGTGGCGGCTCTTTAGAGCCCAATTAGCGCTAGAGTGCGCCGTTTTGTAACCACGAAATTCGTTTAACCTTATTTGTATGTGGTTGTTGATTTGGTGTTTTGGGATGGTGTGGCTAAATCCAGCCGGTGGAGTACAGATACAGGATTAGTTCTCCAATCTTTTTTTCAGCTACGTCGCCGAGGTCCACGAAGAAAGGTTTGCTCAAAGAACGTTGTCTGGTCCTCGCCAGGGTCGGAACCTGCAGAGGAAATGAAGTAGAGATTCTTTCTCATTGAAGTCCTCCCGCATGGTCTCCAACTAGCCAATGGCCTGTAATAATGGCTACGATTCTGGCAATATCTGGTCTTGATTTGCCAAGCAGCTCTGGCGACTTAGTTTTGTTGTAATTGGGCCAAGTCTTTCTTGAGACGACGCAACTAGACAAGCCATTCAATCAGTGATTGGCAACCTGGAGGAAGGAATTGGCAAACAGTGCCCAGCGGAATATTGACACTTTCCGAAAGTGAACTGTTAAGGGCCGATCCTTTCCTGGCCAGCTCGTCGGCACTCTCATTGCCCTCGTAATTGCTATGACCTGGGATCCAGATGAGTGTAATTGGGGAGTGGGTACTCAGTTGATTAATTTCAAGCCGGCATTGCTCTACCAACTTTGATGATATGGTAACCGCATCAATGGCTTTAATAGCGGCTTGGCTATCTGAGAAAATAACGATAATTTGGTTGGATGTTTGGAGATTATTGAGCAAGCGGCAGGCTTCGCGAATTGCGAGAGCTCCGCCTGGAAGACACTAGCAGAGTCTGGAAGACCAAGAGACTTTGATATATTCAGTCGGTCAGAGAAGATACCTGCGCCGACTCCGCAATCCATCTTCGACCCGTCCGTATATACATATACCAATATCATGGTCCTTGATAAAGTTTTCATTCTTCCATTCTTCTCTGGTAGGGAATTTAGCAAGGAATAATTTACTAAAATTGAGGGTAGGTGTCATGTAATCAACTGAAAACCCGACCACATCTCCTGGAATGGTTTTCAGGATCTTACAGTGACTGTACGGCTTTGCGGTCCAGAACCCAGATTCCCTGAGTCGGGCCGCACTGCAGGTAGCTATGTCTTTGATGTGAAGGTCAAGGGGCACTAGGTGCAGGATCATACTTGGAGCATCAGTAGAACAAGATCTCAGTGCCCCTGTAACACCTATACACGCTGATCTCTGCACTTTTTTGAACTTATCGATGTTGTATTTTTTTAATCAGGGCAGGCCACCAGACGATGTCGCCACAAGTTAGAATCGGACGTCATCTTTGGCTTGAGTCTTCATTTTTTGCCAAATGTTTTACAGCAGGCATAGAACGCTACGCTTTCTTTCTTAACCCGCTGTTTTATATTGAGCTTCCAACTCAGTTTTGGGTCTAGTATTGTGCCTAGGTCCCGTACTAGTCACGTCCTCCCAAACTTGAGGACGTTAAAATCGCTGAGTTCGGGAGATCCCTGAGGTTCGTATCTCTTTGTTAGGTTTCTGTAGGTGTAATAGATCCACCAAGGGTTCAAGTATGCCCATGTCATATGGATGACACAGAAAATCAACCGACCAAGCACTAAGTTACGAAATTGATTGTTGGCTCTAATAAGTGGTCTCTCTCCTTGAGTACAACGTGCAGTTAGAAAGTAGAACGTCACCACGTGGCCAACATGTTTTCTCATACTTGACTTCAATTTATGTTCGCATATCACGTACCTTATTCAATTTTGGATTTCTCTTATCCCACGTCTTTGACTTTCTTCACATTTCATTGAATTCGATGCCAAAATAACTATGAAACTAGCAAAAGTTTCCTCTTTTGTCCTTCGACAGCAACGACTAAGCATTTCCGGTCACAGCCCTGCACCCCATCTTGCAACTTGACCCACTTGACCCGACCCACGCTAGTCTTGTGTGTGTGTGGGCATAATAATAATCCCTTCCAATCCTACCATTTACATGGAAAATGAAATGCTATTTTCCTTTTTTTCCCCCACCGATAAGCCGCTGTCAAGGTCATTAAAAGACAAATGGAAATTGCCCGTAAAAAAAAAAATAAAAACGACACAACCAACCCTCAAACCACATCGTTGACCAACCTTAACCGGCGAGCCATTACGCTCTCTCCCTTCCCCGCCGCCTGGACAATTTCAACAGATTAAAGTTGCGAAAGGAATTTTTTCGGAACAAAAACAAGACCAAAACGGATTTTTCCATGGGCGACCAGTCGTGATATTTCCTCCCCCATGCAGCAGGATCAAAAAAAAAAAAGGAATTATCCATGAAAATTATTGCGTTACAACGCCGCCGGATGGAGAACTTTTGATTTCCTTTGAGAAGTAGCATCGTTTTCATATTTTCTTCCGTTTTTTTTTTTGTCATTCATTCGTCCTTTTTGCCCGTTAAGTAGCTATGAAAACTTCCCACGGCCACGCTTCGTTTTACCCCATACTCTTGCGGAGCAGTTGTTGTCCTTAAGGCCCTTCGCTCCTACAAAATTTTCCTTTTCTCCAATCCATGGGGATGGAGGACGTGGGCGAGCACAAGAATTGGCCATCTGTAACAGCTGGCCTGACTGGACGGATGTCGGTGTTTTTTTTTGTGCCATTTTGCTTCTATCTTTTACTGGCACTTTGGCGAAAGGACAAAAGGCAATTATGTCGTTTTAATTTTGCGTCCTTCTTATCGTGCGTCCTACATCTTTTCGAAACTCGAACTCGTCTGCATCTGTTACTGTAAAGGCGGTCAACTTGCCACATTCGTTAGGAGGAGAGGCTTGCTTCGAAGAAATATTACTTGTCCTTCCCGGGGAGAAAGATGAAAGCGAAAAAAAAAAGACACTGGTCTTTTCCTCAAGGAAAAGAAAAATTCCAAAGAAAACAAGAACTCCAATCACGTGGAGGATTTTAATTTTTTTTTTTCTATTTTCTTATTTGACGAAGCGTTGGATTTAGTTTTTTGTTTGATACTTTCTTGGACTTGGTGCAATGACAGAGGTTAATGGATGGGCTTACAGTTGATTTTGAAAGTAACCGGCTAAGGTGTTGGACCAGCAATGATGATTTTTTGTTTGTTTCCGACGAGGAGCAACTATGGACATTGTGGTTCGAGTTTCAGCTGTATTTAGCGCCAATTTTCAAAATCTGAGTTGTAACCTACGGATTTGATGGTTTCAGTTCGATCTTACCCAAACATAGCTGAGAAATCAATTCTTTTCCTAATCGTCGAAATGGCTTAAGACGTCTAGCGCTTATTGGGAGTATGGAAGAAAGTCTTGTTTCCTAAAAAGGGTCAAAATGTCGATAGATATCGGCTTAAATTAGATCTTAGATTCACAAGGAGTCTTTTTTTTCACTCAATTATCTAGGATCCACGATTCTTGAATTCAATTCAAGTCGGTCTGCTCCTTATATGAGAGCGAAATTTATTTGACTAACTCGGCCTCACTGTGTTGAAGAATTACTTTTTCAACCTTCATTGGTCGATACAGATATATATAACAACGTGGGTTTAACGTGAACTGCTGCCTGAAGTGGCTTAATCTCACGGTGAGCCTGTACACAATATCAGGACCAAGGAAAAGCGCTTGCCAATGGCCCTAGGAAGTACGAGTACTACCGCAGTGCAATTCGTAGTCATGTGTAAGGCAAGAGCTACACTTCTTGCTGGGAGCGAGGCCTATCTGACACCTCTTACGCTTTGAGGATCTTAGATGTTAACAGATTCCTTCGTACGCTGTTTGTTCCCGCTTTTGGGTAACTACAGCCGCCACAATACTACCACTAGGGGGCCTACCTCGATAGACAGGCTGAGTCAAGTCGACAGGTGTTAGATGACAACAGAAGCCGAAGTGACCTAGGGGTTCCTGTCTCCCATGGTACGAGACAGCTGCGGTGGAGCTTCGCAGCCGTGGAGGCCACTTCTAGATGGAGCCTTACTGTTCGAGGCCTGGCAACCTCATACAACACATGTCAAGTTTCAGTCACCTGCTGAGGCAGAAGACTAACAGTCTGGTAGGACATTTAAACGACCTTAATACACATCACCGGTGACCCAATACGAAAACAGGAACAAAAACAAGTAAAGAGAGACACTGCTAAGCTACCTCGCATCATAGAATGTTGGCCCTGCCTTGGCTATTGGATGAAGTAGGAAGCAAGCGGCTTGGCAGCACAGACATATTACTAACAGGAAGATCAAAAACGAAACTCCTCATTGGAGAATAGTGCAAGGCTTTCAGCTGTTTTCCTTGTTGAAAGGACTCCGTTGAAAACCCACGTGTCTCCTGACCGCACCAGCATAATGCGGACAGTCAAGCAACACATGCTTCCAGTCCTCACTAAAACACAAATAGTCCATGTCGAGTGAGAATCCCAGATTCTTACGTCCAAAGGCCTGTACTTCATCGGGAAGGAACTCAAAAGTTACCCTTCCCACTTCACTATCGGTCTACCTAGATTACCATCAAGAAGAGACGCAATTCACTAGAAGCAAGCTATTGGTCCCCCCCTTCGGGTAGGGGTTAGAATTTACCCGAGGTAGGCATGCCTGTCGTAAGAGGCGACTAAAATCCATGTCTTGACTGTGACGTTAAATGAGTCTTTTTAGTATGTCGGATAAACCTAATGGATTTATTACTCCAGGTGGTACTCGCGAAAGCGCAAATCCACCCGTGGTCTTTTCTACCACGGTCGAGGCACGGATTATGGAGGCCTCAACCAACATACTCTTTGGCTTCGCCTCTTTAGGCGATGATACAGGTCCGGGTACGCTCGCATCTGAAGAGTCCTGCAGTTCACTCTCTGACTCGTTTGTGAGGATGAACTGGAAAGAAGGAGAAAGTGGCGGAAAGGTTTTACACGGTACGCTTAATCTCTTTCATCAGCATTGCCAGGCAGTTGACCGTAGTGCTGTTGCTGATAGTTTGACTCGGGAAGCGCAAGCTGAACGAGCTCCAGACGCCATGCGTCCCGGTGGGCTCCTGTCTAAGAGCCAAAAGAAAAAAGCTATTGATCGATACAGATATAGTAAGAGGCTTAACGTGAACACCTGCCTGAGACGGCTTAATTTCACGGTGGGCCTACCCACAGTATCAGGGCCCAGGAAAGCGCTGGCCGGCGCTCCAGGGGAGTACAAGTACTCCCCCAGTGCAATAGCTATTGAGAAGGATTAACTCAATAGCAGTCGCATAAGCAAAACTCTTTGTTCTTGGCAGTTACTTAACAAAACTAATCCATTGATGGGATTAGCCTTATTTGTGGTATCAGCCGTTTGTTTGACAGTTTAACGTCCCTGTCGATGACGGGCATTTTAGTCGCCTCTTACGACAGGCATGCCCTACCTCGGGTATATTCTAACCCCTAACCCGCAGGGGGTATTGATCGATACAGTATTCTCTGAAGTTTCCGCAATCTCGCTAGGCCATAACTTTCCCATGAAACTCAATGAGCACTCACCAGTACCGAAAAAGAGTCGCTCTCCTTCCTAAAAAATTTGAAAGTGGAAGTGACCTTTTTCAAAAATCATAGGAAAGCCAATCTTTGCGCTCTGGCCTATTGATACCGCACGTTCAGTCGTACCAATATTCCTTTAAATTTGGGTAAAAAACGCCTCGGCCATGACCTTCGTGATCATTCTCCCTTGTTCGAAGGTACATATGCAATGCATGAACATTTTATACCAGAGCCTCTACGAACCAGCTATCTCTAGTAAACCGCACACTTGGTTCACCCCGAACTGCATTTCGGTTAGATCCGCTGAACTGAACTGTCACACTGGTTCTCAGTCTTTTTGCCGGGTTGTTGGCTTTTTCTTGGAATCTTTCCATTTTAGCCGCAATCCCTTTTGCAGTTGGTCTCTGCTCTCAGTCTTTTTGTTAGATTATTGGCATCTCCCCAGAACCGTTCCCCTTCAGTCACAACGACTTCACGCTTTTTATCGCATGTTCTCTACATTTTCCCTTCTCATCGACTGCGGTTTTGACTTTCGCTCCTTTTTAATTCTAGCGTTTCTGGCAACCTAAGCTTCTGCCCAAAGCACTTCTTTCACCTCAACAGTGTTAATGTTGTCAGTTCCTCAACATTTGCGTTTCGGTTGGGCAATCTTTCTCCTAGACTGCCAGGGTCAGGGTTTTTTATTACCATTTCGCGTAACTCACGTTGGGGCTGTCCAATTAGAAAATTAATTTCCTTTGAGAGCAACACTTTACGTCGTTACCGTTTCCTTTACTCTGTCCTTCACATCCAAGTGTCCAAGCGAAAGAAAATTAATGTGCCAACTCAAAAGGATGAAAGGAGTGAACCAAAACAAATACGAAAAAAAGTGCTAAGTATCCTTTGCAGAAACTTATCACCTTTCGAAGGCAAGCAACAGTATCATAACAGACACACATACATGCTCATGGTGTACTCGTCCTCAGCCTCACTTCGATTGCAGTTGGTGTCAAACTATATATTTTCCGGAAATGGATATTCAAACAGAGTGTGAGGACATAGAAAGAAAGGATCTCTCGCCAGGATGCCTTGGGAATTTTTTTTTCTTTTCTCCTTCGTGTGCCGCTACTGATGCCAAGAGCTCTGAATGAATACAAATAGCAATTTGGCGCAAAAGGATTCTCACTTTGTGTGTGAAACTGAGCCAGTTGTGGCATCTCTGTGGGTAGAGTGGGCGCGGAATGATCGAAGGATCTGTGGCGCAAAATTGAAACAAATGTATGCAAGTGAAGGACAATTTTTCAATTACACGGTTTTTTTTGTTCTCCTTATTTGTCTTATTGCACAGAGAGTGCATCTTATGTCATGTCCTTGGTCCTTCTACTGAGAGGGCAGATACCCCATGGGTTAGGGGGGATTTTTTCTCTCTTTTTTCGCTTTGTGCACAGTTGTCAGTGGAGTTTCTTCATTTGTCGTCCTTTCTATACCACCCGTGATGAGTGTGTGCATATCTGCTGCATGTGCATGCACGTCCTTAGAGGAATGGAGACAATGTTAGCAATGACGATGACGATGATGATGATGATGGAATGGTTTTGATATTGGGATATTATGCGCTCCTTTTGAGACAATGCATTGCAAAGGCAGCAGCAGCGCGCAAGCAATATCATCAGCATGGGACACCAATGACACGCAGGCAAAGAGACCAAGAGATTGAAAGAATGGATAAGGCATCAGCCAACATTCTTTATTCATGGGAATTCATTGACAGTGGTTGATTTGGGGGTTTTTTCGTTTCAAAAATTTTATCTGGGAGAGAAAACGTCTCAGGATTAAGGGAATAGGATAGGGTTACATCTGCAGAATGTGCCACGAAGATGAAGAATCAACGGTCTCATAAGAATACGTAAAGCGCGGAATACATCCGGCAGCTCAGGTGACGTCATTGCCATCCGTGTTATCTTTCAATGGTGCATAGGGCGACTTTGGTGTTCGTACTGGAACTGGAAACTTTTCTTCCAATTTGAAGGTGGAAATCTTCTTAAGAAGCTGAAGAATCGGCTCAACAGTATTCCAGATTTGTACCGACTAAACCTAATCTTTCTCTTGCTCCTACTTATGTTGTCTTACGTCCAGTATTTCATCGCAAGAAGGGCCTGAGCCTTAAGAGCTCGGCTTCTGCAAGCTAAACCAGATCTTCAAATCGGCAAGGATCGGCTTTAAGGATAACATTATCATATTTTCCACGGTTTTCTACCATTTTGGACCAATGTGTGAGTCACCGATGTCCTTGGATTATCTATTTTCAGACACGAGATATACATTCTTGCATATGACAGGCGATAGGAATGAAAAAAAAGGACTTTTTCGTCGATGATAAAACAGAGTAAGCTGCAGTTCCTTCAGTTTTTTTTTTCGTAATTTAGGGTTCGCTTCCTTCCTTCGTCCTGTTTCCTTGTTTTTCTTCCTTTTTTGTTTGGTTCGATTGAAAAGTTTCCATCAAAACTATTGAATTTCTATGAAGTGTGCGTCTTTAAGGACTGCTTTGAGGAGGGAGTGTAGGAGAAATCCTTTAAGGATGACAACGTTGCACTTAAACGAACTAAACAGGATATCCTTTGGTATGGAAATTTTAACATTTTTGGGAGAGAACTTTACAGGGTGGAAAGTGCTACTGATGATGATGGTGATGATGGGTGTGTTAAGGGACAAAGATAAAATTAATATTCATACGCAAAATTGTGTGTTAAGTGTGTGGTAGGTAAAGAAAGGGTCCTTCAATTTTGTCCATGTCAAAGGATAACAATGAATAAACAGGAATATCTCATCTAAATGGAAGACAATGACAAGAAAGTATGTAGTTGATTTTCGAAAATGTCCTAGTGATGTAGGAAGAAGCAGGAAAAGGTACACCGCTTTTAATGAACATTTTACGAAGATTGAGTAAAACAATGTTTGGAGGCCCATCCTTGGAATTCTGTAGAACACGCCGATTTTGTACAATGATCCTTTAGTGTCATCGGATGCGGGTTCCCATTGTTGTTATTTGTCTCAGAACCAGCGCCTTACGGGGCACATACAATTTAATGGCTTTTGCCATTCCAAATGGATGGTGTGCGAAAGTGAACCACCAGGTTAAACTGCAGATAAAATTAAAAACACCCAACGAAGTTGAATGGCATTGTATTAATCGCTTTGCAAGTCGATCCCTGCAAGTTGTCACTTGATCCCGTTAGAGCCACAATGTCAGCATGATGCTGGACAAGTCCACAGACTTACCAAGATTCATGAAGAAACGCACCTCGATTGCGACGAAATGCATTGTCAGTTATTCAGCCGCCGTTCGTCCATGTCACAAATAAGTGCCGGCATTCTTCAAAGGTTCGATTCGGTCTTACCCTACTTTTCTTATTTCCATAAATATGCGAGTATTCCTTGCTTTTTAGATGAAGTAAGGTCACTCGGTCGACATTGGGGGGGATTTTTTCATTGTCACACATTATGTAGATCCATAGGGATACTCAAACGGAGATGCTAGGATCCCTTATTCGTGAATGTACCCTTTTACAATAAAAATTATGGCCCTGACACATTTTGCACAAGTCTTTAATAGGTTTTGCTGCAAGGTTCGCTTAGGTAGGTAGGTAGGTGGGGTTGCACGTATTCCCAGAAGACGCTTTGTGGTACCCTGAACCGCATCACTTCATTGAAACCATTTGGAGCTCTTAATGAAGCTGAGGATACTTTTGACGTCAGTATGTGATAGTTCGTCCAAGTTGTCGAAGTGATAGGTTCCCAGATATAGCTTCCTTCTTTGGGATAGGGTAGGACAAGTGAAGAAGAAATGAAGGATCGTCTCCTCCTTCTCTTCGTCCCTGCAGTTCTTGCAAAAGTCATTCGAGAAGAGGCCCATCCTTCTGGCATGAAGACCAATGGGACAATGGCCAGTGAGAGCACCAATAACGGCACTAATGAGCGACCTATTGAGCAAGATCAAACTTTTAGATCGTGTGAGATTTAGCAAAGGCCAGATGTCTCTGGAGGTACGGCACTTCAATCAATCCTCCATCTTTGGTTTGTGTTACTGATCGCGTCGTACTCTAAGAGAAGTTAACATGTAGCGAGTGGAATACCCAGATTCCTTCGTTCCGGAAGAATGTCTAGAGTAGTACCACGTTTGGCGAGTTTATCGGCCTTATAGTTCCCTGGAATGTCCCTATGACCGGGTACCCAGCATAGGTGAATGTTAAAATGTTCTGCCGTCTCCATGAGAGATGAGCGACAAATTGAAGTATCCTTTGATGTACATGTTACCGATTTCAGGGTTTTTAGAGCAGGCTGGCTATCGGTAAGAATTGTAATGTCCCTGAAGGATATCACATTTTGCCTAAGCTTATGTCTTTCAAGAAGTGTTGACCTAAGGTCTTCAATAATAACGGCTGAGAACCTGGACAGTATCAAACAGTTTGGGGGTGTCTCCTAACCTTTTTCTCATCGTGGCAGTTTCTAAATAAATCATTCTCGGTCAATTTTAATTTCCGTTTGGACGGTAAGGATGCCAATAGGGCGTTGAGGAAGTTGTTACTCTTGGATTCACGTCTTGTTTTCTTATAATTGTGTAGGAGTTAAGCATGCCTGATCTGATATCAGCTGGAGTGTTTCATTTTGGTTATCTTGAAGGGTAGCAATGTTCTGTTTGTGCGTTGTGTCACGGCCAACTTGCGTGCAAGCCTTTCGGATTGCCAGTAATTCCGCTTGGAAGACGCTCGTAAAATACGGAAGCCGGTATAAACTTAATATTTTCAGTGATTCCGAGTAGACACTGGCACCAACACCGCACTTCATCTTTGATCCGTTGGTCTAAATGACCATGTTAAAGTCCTTTCGTGTTTTGTCTTTTTTCCACTGTGCTCAGCACAGCTGGAACACTGGTTTGTATTACGTCGATTATACCAATGAATGCCAGCCTTTGTACCTTCGTAATGATCGTAAGTTAGTGATCTTTTCTTGCAGCCTAATGCCGGACTAAGTTTTCATACCCTCTAAAGAAAAAAAAAAACGCCGAATGGGATCCTTTTGGGACCGAGTCCCAGGTTTTTTTTTCCGAACATCCTGAATATCCTCAAACCCAGTGGTGTACTTTTAGTTTCACTTGTCGCAAGTGTGTAGCAGTGTCTGAAATCTTGAGGGCAATATCCTTCTCAAATCAGCGGCTGCGAGTAGGACACAATTTCCCCCCCGCCATTTGTCTTATGAATACCTAGACCTAGAAATGTGCCCACAAAGCCTTATTTGTTTGCTAATTTCTAATTCACTTCTCTGCTAATAATGGCTAATTTTTTCTGTTTCTTTTCAGATGCATATCCGAAGAACTTAATGCTATGCCGGTAAGTGTCCTAATATTCTATCTACCTACATATATTCATCTTGAGTTTAAGTACAATATTTCTTTGTAATTATCTGGTAGGCGGTTCATAACTACTCCGAATAAGGCCTAAAACCGTGCGTTAAGATTTAGTCGAGACTCATATGAACACGACAGTCTCTCCTTCACTTTCCTTTCCTTGTTCTATCGATCACTGTTGCTCTTCCCGCTAAAAATATCCGCACGGCAAGCAATGCTCATCAGTTTTTAGTTCAGTCTGTCTTTAGGCATTCATACCTAGGACGAAATATAGGAACTCGTCCCTCGAATAGGACATGTCGGTCTTTTCTCAGACTATAAACATTTCCGTCCTTCCTCCAATTGATACATTGTTCACTGAAGTTGACCTCAACATGGGCTACAAGGATATTATTCCTGACAGAAGCACCTCGACTGAGCGGGAACTCTTTTATAATGACTCCATTTCAATTTTTCAGGCGCTTCGAAAACAGTCATAGAGTCGGTGCCGGTGCCTTTTTAAAGGCGTTGGTACTTCTTCCCTCTCCTTTCGAGCCTATGAAGTTCCTTTCAGGCAGAAGTAACAGTTACATGTACATATGTCAGACCGTCGCTGAAGATAAACTCGGTATTTCATCATATGACACACTGTGCTTGGCCTCAGATCAGTACGAGATCACCAGGATAGATAGACGGGTACATACATAGGCAAAAGCTGGAGAGTGTGTTCGAGAGGTGTAACCACAGTGTTGCCACTAAGATAGATCTATTGCGTCTCCCTTTTCAGGGGGCCAATGCTTGACTTAAAGCCTATCCGCCAATGACTTCGGACTATCATTAGTGAGGAAAGTAAATCTTCTTGATATGTCCCTCAAAGAGTCCTTCCGCTGTGAGTTGGTTGTTCTAGGTTGGCGAAGTATCATTCTTATCACGTAGGCCGCCATTTGGGCCCTTTGCGTTCTTCTTTGTTGAACTGTTGAAGAAAAAAATGATTTTAAGACTATGGAGAGTGCCGCACAGTTCTTAAAATTATGAAATGGCGTCTCTTTATCGTCTTCGTAGAATCTGAAGCTTCCATTATCTTCTGAACCCAGTGTTTGCTTATGTGCTCATTTAGTCCCTCAATTAGGAATCCTGTGAACATATGCAGCTTCTTCTTGGTAATGTTGCTGCAGGTGGGGTATGTCTTTCATTTTGCTGTCTTTCTCCTAATTTTTTGTTAAAATTTCTTCATATGCTGTGGAGACGTAGCTCACCAAAATATGTTGTTTTTCCGACATTTTTCCTGCTAGTTTATCTGCTCTGCCGATTATAGTGCAGGGGTAAATTTATTTCTTTGTTCTAGTTTTGTTGATTTTCCTAAGGCAGTCCCATACCGCCTCTTATTTTATTGTATAGCGCCATGATTGCTGCCTGATTGTCCAAAAGTATCGCCGTACTTTTACTGTGATGAGGTGCATAGACCTTTCCTTGAAATGTGATAGGAAGGGTTCCTAGGGGTTTCGAGTGTTGTAGTTCTCTTTAAGTCGGATTCATTGCTCCATTCCCTTTTGGTTTCAAAGCAATATTTCTTGATCATGTCGTCTCTAGGTATGTTGAAGAGGAGAATTTTGCCTGGAAGGATCGTGACTGCCTTTTCCATGAACATTTTCCTCTTCCTATACATTCTATGTCGATTCCGAGTAGGACTTCCTTTGCTAACTTTTCTAGCACGCGATGTGTAATGGAGATGATCTGAGCATTATGTATGTACATATGTATGTACTTCCAGTACTGTCGTAGGACACAAACACATGACATTGGTCATAACAGCGCAGTCCAGTCTTTGTGCTCTCCTAGTTTCCTAGTCTACCATCATGGTAAACACCCATCGACATGAGGTGGAGGGATAAGGAAAATGAGGAATCCACTACTTGTCCGGCTCTTGCCAGTTTTGGAAAAGTTGGGGGTTTTTGGTTTCGTTTTGCCGTGGGTCAGTGCGTTGGATTGCTGACCGAGCGGCGTGGGTTCAAGCCCCAGCCAGGTATACCAACAATTTTGCGCGGCACCATCTCTCGTCGGGGAATGACAAGCCTCTGGGGGTTTTATCTGTCAGGAAAAAGCTTCTCAATCGGAGTCGGCAATAAATTGTAGATCCCTTCCATTCGTGCGAAAAATGTAATACGCACAACATGAATGGTTGCGAGAAGCTAGGCCTTGGCCCATCCCGAGCTGTCGCGCCAGCTATTTATGTATTTTATTTTCTAGAATTACTTTCTTCTCGGGCTGAGCCGAAAATCACCTATTTTTGTATTCGCAACCAAAAGTTTCGGTAAGAAAGTTACCTGTGTCGACAAGACAATTTAATGAGTCCTGCAAAGATGAATTGTCCAAATCCTTTTAGTTTCTCTCAAGTTTCTCAATTCAGATGGAATCGGAATTCAAAAGGACTGGTGTTCCTACAAACCCCTTTCTCTTCGAAAAGCACTTCCAAGGACCTTTGTTTTTGACGGGGAAATGAGTTACCCATCTCCTTTAAGAACTCTTCAAAGCTCTCTTCAATCACCGGCCACCACCCTATAATGCAATAGCATATTTCTTGTTGAATCGTTAAAGCCAAAATCCGTTGCGAAAATCACAAAAAATACTCCTTAACCATAGCACTCGAGTCTAAAACATTTTTTTTTTTCAAGCAACAACGCCTCGGAACAAATGCACACGCCTGTGTATCCCGAGCCTCGTATCCCAGGTGTGGGTCTGTCGATTGGAACTTCTAAAGAATACCAACAACAATACGTCCCATCAAATATACATTTTCGACACATTATGAGGCACACACATGTGAGTGCCGACCATTATGGCACACGTCAGGGCCAGCATATCCTTTTTCATATTTTTTTTCTTTTTTAAATTGAAATTATCGCTGTTCAGAAAAAAGAAGGAACCCAACTGCAAGGGGCATTCAGAGCGGAGCTCTACAGCTTCTGCTGACTCTGAATCGGTGTTTTAGTCCAGAGTCTAGACAGATTGTTTGAAGGATATACAACAATATTTGTGCACTAGTGTGTTTCGGTCCCGCACTAATGTGTATGCCACCTACGCCAGGGGCTGTATGTATACCCACACCCACACCCACACACTGGCATACAGCCGTACGTCGGACAGAGGGTTGAGGCTTGAGTTCGTCGCTTGAAAGGTTTTGTTTTGGTTTAATAAGTTTTTTTTTCTTTTCTTTTGGGGTTTTTTTTCGCCTCGGATAACTTTTGTTCGGAGCACCAACAAAAGGTTACTCCTGCTACTACTACTCTAGTCCCTGTCATTGTACCTTGCAGCAGGATAGCGAGAAAAAAAAAGAGCAGTGTCTATGTGGGTGTAGACAGAACTGGAGAGAGAGATCGGCGCATAGTAAAAGAGCGTGCTTTCTGCATGTGGGTGGTAATGTACGAAGTCCAGGATTCATTTTCCACAAATGGGGAAGAAACCATAAAAAGGGTGTTTTACGTTCCAAATTGGTGAATGTCCTTGGTGGGAAGGAATAATGGGGACACTTCTCGGTTTTTCAAGAGTGGTCCTTTTTATTTGGGATGAAATTTGATCCTTTCGGAGCAAGGGCATATTTGTGGATAGTATTTTGGAACGTATGTTGTGTTCAGATGAGGTGGACATTAGTGTTTTTCTGGAACGAATATAGATGGCGGTAGGAAAGCAGTGGACTTTGGAAAAGCATAATTTTTACAATTTATGGTACATGATTGCCTTTCGGGAAATGGGAGAACTTAGCTTGTTTGAAGCTTTTCTTGTGGACAAAGTTTGGACCAAGTTGCATAGCACAACTTTTTTAAGGACCACTTTGACACTGAAATTATAACAATTTGCCCGACTTTAAAGGAGAATAGAACTTTTTAAACAACCAAGCTTAGAGCAAGACGTAGGATAAAAAAGCACAAAACAAATATTCGATTCGAACTCAAGAGAGTCGAATACAACCACCAACAGTTTTCGAAAAACGTCAGGCAATGAATGCTTTGGAAAACAATAATACACTCATTATCCGCTTGGAAAAGTAGTTGCAACGTACACCACATTTCTATCTCATCAAAGCCGAATAATAAGAAATACTGCAGTATAGCGAAGATCCCTTGTTTCTAGTTATTTAAGAGTCTGGCAGGCATATGCCAGTTAGAGTCTTTTACAATATCCGCCAACAGTGCTAACAACCTAGTCATTGTCGAAGTTATCAGGGTGTTCATCCACTTCGGAATAAGCCTCAACTCAACTCCTGTATTTGATAATCTCTATCTTAACCCTGCAATGCATACGTGGGGCCTGACAGGCCCAAGTGAAAACTAAAGTAGGTATAAAATTAAAACCAATCTTTGCATTTGCCTTCAACATGCGCAATATTCTTGCCCCACTTGTTCAAATTAAGTCAAATACACGTAATTTGTATGTTTTATTCTTAATTTTTATGAATTGATTTGTTTTGAATAAATTTAAGCTTTGTTTTCATAGAATTTTGTTTCCGGGCCTGTCAGGCCCCACGTATACGTTGGTGTGATTTTTCTTTCAGGTATACACTGAAGGGTTAAAGAAAGAAGCTGAACAGGCAGAAACTCCACAAATTCGTACTTTGTTGCTTGTGAAAGAACTTTCTAAGGCTATATATGGCCAATAGCTTTATTAAGGGCTTCTGCAAAGTTTAAACATCAATCCGCAGATGACTTTGGGGCGTTTCTCTTGAGCAGAGATTAAAGAAGGATGAGAAGGGTATCCGAGAAGTATAGGCTTGAATTGGTTGGTTGGTTAGGGAATTTGATGTTCAGAAGAACCTCTTCACGTAGGCCACCGTTTGCACCCGTTGAGTTTCCTTATGTGGAAATCTGTTGGAGAAAGAATGTGGTAGCGGTCGATGGGAAATGCTGACAGCCCGAAGGAAACGGACCATATGATCGAGATTTTGTAATCTGAAGGCAGATTCAGTATCAGAATTCGTGACAGAGGTGACTGGAGGAACCATAAAGTTACTAATAAAAAGGAATCGGCCATCTACACCGATGGTTCTAAGATGGACATTGGTACAGCTATCGGGATCTATTACAAAGCCCTAGGAATAAACCATGTCTTTAGAATAAATTATGACAGCACTGTCTTTCAAGCCGAAATCACAGCCATCATCGAGGCTTCGAAAACTATTCGTGAGTAGAATATTACCAATTACTGTCTACATCGACAGCCAGGCAGTCGTTAAGGCTCTAAAGTCCGCGATAACTAGATCGAGGCTGCAAAAAGTATCTAAATGAGACATCGAGAGGCTAAACGGTGATCATATGTTGGGTTTGGGTACCAGGGCATATGGATATCCCATGTAACGAAAGGACTGACGAACTTGCACTTGAAGGTGAGCACCGCTGCATGCTCACAGGCTTTCTCCTTTGCGAGGTATATTGAAGACGAGTCCACGTTGGATCCAGTTAGACACATGTGCAACGGTTGGAAACTTATGGACGGGTTATAATAAGACGAGATCAGTGTCTCTGGTCGGATGGGGTTCGCAGATTCGGGAAACGTCCTGTATGTCCAGCAAACTCTAGGATTTTCTCGAAGGTAAATTGCCTAAAAGAGCTCACCCCGGGCAGAACATCACTTCTCCGGTATTTGTGTCTTAGCGCCTCTGTTGCGGGGCAATCACAGAGAAAGTGTTCATGGCTCTTCTCCTCCTCCTCACATCCCGGACAAGTACTGGATGGGATTAGTCCTAGTCTGTAAGCATACTTGTTCAACCATCAGTCTTAATTTGCAAGCCTTTCTAAGAGAACTCGTGGCCTATACGGTTATAATCGTGGTGACGTTTCCTGCCCCCTTCGTTGTCAGTTCATCCGCAGTTTCGTTCCCAGGTATGTTCCAGTTCCAGCTACCGGAGTAGGATTGCGTCCAGTTTTCTTTCCGGTGTCTTAGACCTAAACTGGTACTGATGGTTCTTCAGAAGGCATCTTTTTGAGTCTCACAGATTGTGTGGTGGGTCCAACCTGCTCCGTACGGTAAGGGTACGAAATGCCTTATTGAGCGGCTCGCACAATATTTCAGACGTGTTGTAGCGTCTTTTCGTGGTTTCTCACTTCATAAACAAAGTGTTCCCAGTTAGTTTTCTTAGCGTTCCTATATTTGATCGGTGGAGTAGAATAGAAGTTGTACAGAAAGTAGTTTGACCTCAGATGAGTCAATTTGGAGACATTTTTTGCTTACTTACTTACTTACTTACTTAGGCGGCGCTACAGTTCGGGGTGAACCTGGGCCTCAACCAACATGCCTCGCGATGTCTTTGTACAACTCGTAAAGTTCATCGTTGAATCTTCTCCTCCAGAACCCGTCAACGCAAACGGGACCGAATATCTTACGAAGAATCTTTCTCTCAAAGCAACCAAGGATATCTTCATCCGCTTTCGACAGAGTCCATGCCTCAGCGCCATAGGGCGATAGGGCCTTACTACTCAATTGCCTTCTTAGCCCAAAGAAACTTCGCTTGATTTCTGCGCTGGTGTTGTTATCGGATGTGATAGCGGAGCCGAGGTAAACGAAGTCCCTTACTACCTCGAAGTTATAGCTGTCTACCGTGACGTTCTGTCCGAGACGTCCATGTTGGGTGTCCCTTCTTGATGACAGCATATATTTTGTTTTGCCCTCATTGACCGCTAAGCCCATTTTCGCCGCTTCCGTCTCAATACTCGCAAAGGCGCCAGTGACATCACGCTGGGTTCTTCCGATAATGTCAATATCATCGGCGTATGCGAGTAATTGGACGGACTTTTGAAAGATTGTTCCTCTGGTGTTGGCGCGTGAGTTTTGCACAATTCTTTCAAGTATGATATTAAAGAAGTCGCATGACAGCGCGTCACCTTGTCTAAATCCTTTTTTGACATCAAAGGTCTCGGTGAGGTCTTGACCGACCATGATGGAGCAGCGTGCATTCTCCATTGTCATCCTGCACAGATGGACGAGTTTGGCAGGGATGCCAAAACTAGACATGGCTCTGTATAGCTCGTCTCTATAAATGCTGTCATAGGCGGCCTTGAAATCGATGAAGAGGTGGTGGGTATCGATTTGGACTTCTTGGGTTTTCTCCAGGATCTGCCGAAGTGTGAAAATTTGATCGATTGTGGACTTTCCTGGCCTAAAACCGCACTGATAGGAACCGATCACGTTGTTGACGAAGGGTTTTAGGCGTTCACACAATATGGCAGATAAGATCTTATATGCGACATTTAAGAGACTAATTCCTCGGTAATTGGCGCAGTTGAGGGGGTCTCCTTTCTTGTGGATCGGGCAAACGGTGCTGAGATTCCATTCATCAGGCATACATTCGTCTGACCAAATTGTGGAAATAAGTTGGTGTATGCTCTCTACAAATTCATTTCCAGCTGCTTTAAAGAGTTCGGCCGGTAAGCCGTCAGGGCCAGCTGCCTTATTGGATTTCTGTTTGGAAACTGCTTTCTTTACTTCATTTTGGTCAGGTGGACGGAAGTTTTGGCTGTCATCGTCCAGGTTGAATGGTTCATTCTGCCTGACAGCGGGATTTTTTGCTGCCTTTTGGTAATTAATCATCCTATCTCTAGACAATTGTGGATTTTTTGTAGGAGAAGCTTATCCGTCGCGTGGGTCGGCCCTTAGGTACCCTCTAAGGCGACTAGAATATACGGGGCGCATACACCCCATGCGCACATCCCTAAAAGTCTTTGGTATTTGAAAAAACAGCGCCGTAGAGGAAAACCATACACGAGTTAAAAAGGTACCTGAACCAAATAAGTGTATAAAACTGGAGGCGAACGATCGAGCTCGTTGGAAAGGCCTGTTCGTTGAAGTCCGAGTGTAATCCAGCAAAATTCAATAAAGTGAGCTGACATATCCACCTTTTGAGTGCTCCTCCCGTGACTAGAGAAGGATAAGTTGTAGGGTTGACTTTGTTTTTAAGATCACGATGTCGCACATAGATGCTCTTAGATCCCTTTTGTGTTCGAAGATTTTTGGTGACGTTGTTGACAGTTCACCCAAGTCGTGATTCTGGTCCTGCCGAGGCGAGAACACCCCAAATGAAAGGGAATTGCGTCTTCTTCTGTGTCTACATCACGGTAACCTCTGTCTAATGTATTTGAGCGCAGTTTTTTCGTGAAGCCTGCCAGGGAGTTGTGCTCCACTTGACTTTGTTCTGCGAAATTCTAAGCTCAATATGTTAGACAAAGTTTCCTGACACGCTAGTGGGGTTTCGAAGTCCTCTTTGAAGATCAAAGGCAAATAATAAACGTTACCGTGCGATTAGTTGTGGTGCTGTGGTTTTTTTTTTGTTGTCGACTGGTTTACAGGGGCGAAAGTTCAATAGACACTACGGTCATTTTAAAGCAGAAATTCATCAGGTATTCGTCTTTGGGATATATAATTACTACTAGCTATAGCCAGCACGCCCATAGAACCTCGAAAACGAAAGTTTGAACTTCAAGGTTTATATTTTTGTCTCCCTGGTGATGATCCATTCTGTACTATGTATAAAGATTTGTTAAGGTGGCATCGGAACAAAGCAGAAGATGCCTCCAAATGGAGGCAACAGCGATGTCTACACAGATCTTCTACTGTTTGGAGTGGTTAGAAGGGATGAATCAAGAGAGACTGTAGGATAGGATTACCCATTTCTATGGTGTACATTCCAATTGCTTGTTTCCCTTCGAAGGGTACAGCTTATTCCATTGGCGGTTAATCCGTTGCTTGTTATTGCGTGGTCCAAGTGCAAGTCGTATTATTTATTCCCAGGGCTGTGATTCGTGTTTTAATGGACAGTAAAATGTCAAGGCGTCCAAAAGCCCTCAAATATTATTCAAATCCCTTTCAATTCTCTCGTGATTTCTGGTAAAAAAAAATAACTCTGACCACTTTGACAATTCTCCATAGAACTCGCAATCAAAATTTACCATAAAACAATTCCAGGATAATCCGTCAGAAAAAGGGACAAAAACTCGTATTTAATCTCAATCACCCTCAAACTGTCAAATCCAAATTGTAGGCCGAAATACCATAATCCGATTTCGATAAAAAAAAAAAAGGAAAAATTCCCCAGTTGTAAGGGAATAAAAATCATCCAAAGGATATCAACAATTCCGTCTCGAAACTGTCACTTCCATTAGCTTTGCTTTCGAATTTTCACATTCATCTCATCCATCGATGTCGTATCGAAGGAAAAAAAAATTCAAATCGAAACATCCTTGCGACAGAGAGATGCAGCACATTCCTTAAGACGATGATGGCAATGGAATGGCTGACAGCACATAAATCTACAAAGTTGTCAAAACTGAAATCGCCTTAAACAGTAAATCTCTAGCAGCATTTCCAGTCGCAGTGGCTGTGTCTGCTAGTCCTTAGCAGAAAGTCGGGAGCGAGATTTGATTGTTTATGTTTTTTGTGTTCCTTTTATGGAACCTAAGGGATGTCACAAGTAAGTAGAGCTTCCTAAGTAATGTAACATCTGGAGTAGGTATGGCATAGAGATCATCCGAAATCCATTCGAGTTGTATTGAACGAATGGAACAGGACTATGGATAGAGGAAGGAAAGTGGAATGAAATACGCAATGGATTGATGGAGCTATTTGAATAAATGGGGGAACACAGAGAGTGTTACCACTTAAAGGAAACTAGAGTTATCGGTGCATGGAGGGATTCTCATATTAGTTGGTGGTTTCTGTATGCTTCTCCTGGAGCTCTTTGTCCCTGACTAAGTAGTTCGATGAGAGTAATGGTTACCGACGAGCTGGATGTTGGTGTGTAGATGCAGTGTGACCATAAGACATGTGCATATTGTGCTTTTTCGAACTCCTTTTAGTCGATGAGATTAACGACCTATATCATCTTTTGCAATCTCTAAGGAATAGAAGTATCTGGATTGGGTTCAACGATACGAGTTCCGTTTCAGAGGACTGAGAGTCGCCCCAGTGTACTTTTCCTTTGTGGATCAGAGTTTTACAGGAGTTGTGATGAGGTCTCTTGGACATAGCTGCAAAAGCTGCAGTTGCTAACATCCTTTTGGGCTACCAATTTAGACTCTTACTCTAGGGCACCTACAGCCGTCTGAATATTGATTTATCTATGAACATCGAGTCCTTTTAGGACATCTACAGTCCTATGATAGATCATTTTTCTGCCAACAAATATTGCTTTAAGCCTTTCTCAGCGACTTACTTACCATCCTACAGAATCTTTAAAAATCTTCAATCAGGCTATTGGGTCACATTGCCTCCATTTCGAAAAATGAGGCTCACAGTCTGTCACAAACTAGTGCTTCAGTCATCGGTAACTTACTGCAAGTGCTACGAATCCAGAAAGATGTCTCAGTGAAGCACTGCGGTTTTAAAATTTAGTGATGGTGAGTCTTCTCGTTGAGTCCTCGATTTAGAAAAGTGGTACCTCAGGTATTCCTATTTACTATACTTAACATCCAAAAAAAGTCTCTACTTCAACATACGTTACGTGAATTGGATCCAGTTCGAAGCTATCAAAAAATATCTCAATAATCACCAGCCCATTGACATTGTCTTAGGCTCCTGCCACCCAATGAGAGCCAGAGCAGCAGAAAATTTGCCCAGAAATGACGCTTGCCGCTCAGCGACTGCGTGGCCATAACCACACGATTTCATATGTTTTAATTTTACAGCCTTACCTAGTCATTACAATTGGAGATGAGTTTTATTGCTTGGTTCTTTGAAAAAGGTGGGAAAGCTCAAGAAAGTTAGATTTTTGTTCTATGACCAAGTTTTGTTGGGCTGTGTTGGGAGGGATACGAGTTGTTGTCTGATAAAGAAATCGCTTCGTTAGTTTGACGAATTCTAGGGTACCACTGGATACCTTTTTATCCGGTTTGGCCTGGTTTTAGCAGTGGCCCGACGTAGTTTTTAGCCACGATCTCGTTTTTGTTAGCTAGTGGTAATCTCGACAAGTTCACGAGGCGTGTTCTCGCAAACGAACGTGTTTATTTATTTTTACCGATAGCCAGGCAGACGAGTATCCGTAAAGGCGTTTGTGGAGGGCCTCTACTCGAAAAGGAGGACTGGGATGCTAAAGGACAACTGAAAATTAAAGAGCATCTATGACCCTCACTCGATTGAAAGAAGAGCACAGGTACGTCGTCGACAACTTCCCGAAGTTGACCTCTTCATCATAATGAATTAGACTTTGGTGTCTACTGTTGAACATAGGCCTCCTCCAAGTATTTCCTCTCGCTCTGATCTTGAGGTCGATTTATCCAATTTCTGGTCATTCTCTTTTGTGTCGTCACTCCATAAGGTTGGCGGTTTTTCTTCTCGGTCTCCACTCAAGGATTCGCTTAGTTGATCTGTAACGTGACGTGAAATTTGGCTATTTCTATGGGTTTTGTTATATTGGTTACTCTTTTGTAGCGTCCCTTTTAGGTTAGGTTAAGATAGCTGCTAGCCACGTGGATCTTAGAAAATTCCTTTATCTACTCGTTGAACCAATTAAAGCTTTTGATGGAGCGAAGGGAGATTCTAACACCCGTATTGGTCAGATCGCATAAACTTCACACCTTAGTGAAGTTTCTTTCTATGAAAGAGTGCTGAGCAGGTACAAATAATGTGAGGAATGGTTTCTTCTTCTTCTTCGTCCATACAGTTTCTACAGAAATCATTTCAGTAAACGTCAAGCCTTGATGCTTGCTAGACAGTATTCAGTGATGACATGCAGTCCGGATCTAGCTTTGCCCCATCTGTTTTGTCGAATGGCAATCTAGGGCTACAAACGTCGACCTCACAACAGGCAGACAGTGGCGTCACTTAAGGCTAACACACTAAGATGTTTGATAAAAGCGAAGTGTCCCGTAAGAAGGCCAAAGGGTTGTCTACAGTCTCTTCTGTTGAGTGACAGCAAGAATGCCGCTGATTTCTTACAAACGTTCGGGAGCATTCGTTTAGTCTGCCTGCATCCTGGAGAGCCATGCCACACACAATGGTGTTCGTAGAAAATCCAATCGTCAATGGAGGCCCTGACCGAGGACGCGGGAAGACCCAACGCAGGTCCCGAGAAAACATCCTCTGAGCCTTGTCTAACAATCTCATCGGAGATCTCATCTCAGTGTGACCTGGGACCTAGACAAAAGTAAAAAAAAGTTCAGTCTTCCGATCGAATTCAGAAAGTTCTTGCATTTTCGCACTATTTTGGAGCGTTTAAAGGGTTGGCCAAAGTCTTAAGCGCAGCCTGAATATCGCTACAGAAGCAGATACTCCGACCCTTCCACTTATTCTTAACAATATAGTCCATAGCCATTAGGATCGCGAAGGTCTCTTCTTGAAAAACTGGAAGGTGCTTTCCTAATGAGTAGTAAAGTTTGGTGTTGTCGGCTTCCACGAAGACACTAACACTGGACACATGACTGGTTTTGCCAGATCCGACTACAGCCCCGTCCAGGTTCAGACTCTGGCCGAAGCCAGTCCTGAAGGCAAGGAAAGTCGACTTCAAATTTGCACAGCAACCGAAGATATAGTGCCATTGCATCAGACGCCATATCCATGGTACTAGGGACGTGGGATAAGTGTTTCGCAAGGTCATCCAAACTTCAGTGCGGATGATACCAAACGCCGCCCCGTCGAAGATGATAGATTGCTTTGATAGTACCGTCCAAGATATGAGTATCAAGGGGAGTTAGATCGAGCAGACCGTCTAGAGCAGCGCCGGGCATACTCTGAAAAGCTCACGTGCAGCCATAACAACCCGTTCTTTAAAATTTAGTGCAGAAAGCAGTCACATATGTACTTATGCAAAAACCCCCTCCACCAAGCATTCATAAGCTAGAAATGGTCTTATCATAGCCGTATAGACCCAAAGGACCTGCTTTGCCGAACAAGATTTATCAAAATCCGAGTGCTGCCAAAGAACTGGTACTTTACTGGGAATAGTGTCTCGAATGAAGAGTCAGGTCAAGCTTATGTATATAATACTGTCATGAGTTCCAAAAAGATTAAGCCTTGGTGTCAATTGCTGAACGCACGACCCATTTATGCAGATTACGGTGCTTCTGATACTCAATTTCAAATTGAAAGCAGACTAACTTCTTCAGTTCTTGCCTAGGGCTGGGGAAGTTCTTTCATGAAGCTCGCTAAGCGGCGTGTTCTCCGCAGTTCTCAGACCGGGTCTGCTAGCAACATAAACTCTGCAACAGTGGGAACCCTGTTCCAATAGTTTATTGCGTTTATGCATCGAATAAGATGGATGCAAAGGAAATGATTTCAAGGTTCACACTGCTTTGCTTATGGATCATTGGCGGATAAACATCTTTCGTTTTTTCCGCACTCCTGCTGCATCTGGGGGCTGTCAATACCACTTTCACTCTTGTGTGTGTACACGGTTGTCTTGGAGTCTTTTATCTCCGTTTTTCTGTTGACTTTGACTCGGATTTATGTGCCATTACAACGTAAATGCATCGCAATACTGTTTGCAGAACACTCAAGTGAATGCAATTTCTGTTGGAATCCACTGCATATCCACCCACTCCCTGCCCCCACAAACCGAAATCGTTTTTATCCTTCAGTTTGTAGCACAAATTGGCCGTGAAGAGAGACGACGAGGGAACGGCACGCGGTGGCCGAGTCAAGTCAAGTCAAGATGAACTTTCTCCTCGCACACCTTCGTTTTTTCGTGCATGTTGTCCACCCGTCCGCCCACCAGCTACTCTGACCTGCTAATTGAAAAGGTGGCGCTGGAAATAATTCCAGAGCACACGAAAAGGGTCAGGCATATAAATTGTTTTTAATTAACTTTAAAATTGGGGGTTTGACGTTATTATTTCCCTGTACACATTCACACCCCGGATATGGCTGCCGCATCGGTGTCGACCCACCATGCCACCGTGCCACCAGGAGCAAGAAAGTTGGTCCCTTTGACGGTGGTGGTTGTGGTGGTGCAAGCGAAGTGAACCGAATGGCAGCGTTGCGGTAATAAAGACTTAAGTAACTTTCAGATAGTTACTTTGTGAGTGAATTTCACAAAAAGCAGATGCTTTTAATTTGCTACACGCCCGCCTTGCTGGAGGAGGTCTGGAGCCCTCTCTCCCCAGGTGGCTGTACAAATTATGTTTAATGAAAGTGCTAAAAGTTTTACGTGTCGGTGTGGGATGGCGTGGGAACCTAATTGCTTGTCGATAGATAGTATGCTGTGGCTCGCAGGTTGTTCAGAGGTTCACGGAATCCCGGGGTACATCAATCAACTTCAAGAGGGGATTCCATTGAAATCCTTAAAGAGTTGCACTCATTTAAAATTTCGTTAGTTGTCACATCCCAACGTCCGACCATATCCAACCACATCCGACCGTATCCGACCACAAAAACAATGAACACCACCACACCATAAATCATTTATATTTCCCCAAGGATCCATGGCGCAAAAGTTTACACAAACACCATCGGATGGTAGCAGCAGCAGGAACTACCAGGCCGCCGTTCGCATCTCACGAAAATCACTACAAGTCCATCATATCCTTTATCCGAATGAATGAAAACACCATTTAGTTCGACTGATTGATGTCTCGCCATTAAGGATGCAAATTATCCTCTTTGTAGTCGCCAAAGTCTATGCCCACATACACATACATAACTGCTGGGGAACTCTTTGGAAGCCGAGTTCATATATTGAAGGCGTCGTCGTCGTCCCAAACAAAAATGCTGTTTCTATTGTTTGCCGTTGGGTTGGTTGGGCATGGCCCCAGTAGATCCTTGCGGCAGTGATTGCTGATTGTAATTTTTAACAATTTACGCCAGACGACAGCAGACAAATCTGATGAATTAAACATTTTGTTGGTGGAAAATGGATGTGGGATGATAGTAGGGGCCCGGCATGGGTGTTTTAGGATGGTTAAGTTATGGTCGGAGTTTGTTGAACGATGACAGTGATGCATAGTGGCACACGTCACGGCGAGAAGTAATGTGAATTTTTAGCAAACGACTCGTTGAGAGAGAGTTCAGAACTGCTGATGGTACTCTTGGTTGCATTGGACACTTTGGAAGACATCTACGCTATTCTTGGACGCGGCTTCTAACTGAACTCCATCTCAATTCCTCTATCAAACTTTAATCCGACTCTGTTTCCAAATTGTGTCGCGGTTGCGAGTCAGAGGACAGGACACGCTTGTGGTTGCTCGGACTCAACTGGTCAGACAGAATTGGTTCTTGTCCACCCCACCTTGTACAAAGGTTGTATACGTGGCTCTAACCCGGCACGCAACAGCTCTGATGCGACTATTTTTCTAAACTTCGAAGCGACTACTTTCAAATTGACTATTTTTGACAGTGTAAAACAAAACTTCTTTTGTCCCTGTTTGTGAGGTTGGGTAAGGTTGGGTAATACACAAACGCATAGATACTGAATACCTCAACTCTTCCCTCTGTACTTACCTAGCCAAGGTAGGTAGGAGTGGCGGTGATCAGGCTAGCGAGCCTCTCTTGCAAAAGTCGTAATTCCGCCAACGCATACGGGACCGAATATCTTCTTCACTGTTAGCACAATAAATTAATACACTGAAATCCACCGTTTCGCGTTGTAATTTGATATACACACTTACTCAGATTGCTGTTATACATAACACACAAAATTGCTCAAACCGCCTTGTTGCAACATTATTTTGCCTCAAATGTTGAGGTCCCACTCAAACACTTCTTCAACAGATTTGTATTTCAAATTCAAAAAATCAATGAAATTTCAAAAGCACGCCTGGCAATGCCTCTCCTTCTGGAATAGACAGAAATTGAGAATGTTAAAATCTAGTACATGCTAAGAGCATAGTGCTCTACTTACAAACTCTCACCTCTCACGTCTCACCTAGTACTCGATCGTGACGAATGCCAATGATGACAGTGAAAGCCTCTCTCTTCTCCCACGCATATTATCTACGTTGAAGTCTTGCTTACTCTTTCTTATGGGTAATCTGCTAATTGGATTTCAACGAATCAGATCCTCGCCGGTAATGCCACTTCTTGATTTTTGCAGAAAGTATTGTTTAAGTCCATTGGAGAAGGATTTGAAAATTCAAGAGGTAGTACTGTGTGAAGTAAAAATTCTCATTTGCTTGAGAAAGAATTGTTTTCGTCGTTTCAGTTGTGAAAAGTTCTTGGAGCTCTTAAGACGACAATTTTTAATTTTGTTTGAAGTGAATTTTGATGCCGAATTGTAATGGCGAATTGCAAGAAATTGTGAAAATTTGTGTGTGTTTTATTTGTGTAAAGTGAAAAGTTTTATCGCTGAAAACATCAAAAGCAAAACTGTGGATGATAGATCTCGATGGATTCCAACATTGCAGACGACTTGCAAGATGTCCGACTCGTGGGTTGCAGGTGGGTGCAACATTTGTACGTGTTTAAAAAAAATTATTGTTTTATTTTGCATGGAGGTATGTACATATGTATGTGTGTGTTTTCAATTTTTTACTGTTTTTAATTGAAATCAGAAGATAATGTTGGACAAATGTCTATTGTTGGGGCGAAGTTGAGCAATTTTTTGATATTCCCCTAATTTTTCTCAAGACTTCTTCGCCTAGGTCGTCCTTTTTCGGTCAAATACTAGCATTTAGTGCTTTCAGAGTCTATTTCCTGTAAAACCACTTATTAATATCCATTGTTACACCGTAAAAGGAACGACTCAGCAGCAAAAATTACACAACTTCGGCTGTCCATCTACCCACTCTTCTTCGGCTTTATGAAGACACGGCTTAAAATCCACTTGCCCATGTCTACAGATCATTCCGTTTTATATACGTAATTCCCAGGTGGCTGTGTGATTTTAACAACTTTGGCCTTTTCTCAGGATCGGTTTGATTTTATAAAGGCAGTTCTCCATCAGCAGCCAGGATCTTCATCTAGCTGAACTTTATCTGTACCTGCCTAGTTAGGGACCGCAAAAAGGACGCGCACGAACTCCCAATTTCATTTTGTTTGTTCATAAACAAAACCCCAGTGTATACTCGCTCGTATATGTGTGTCTTAGTCGTAAAACTTCAATTTGTGTTCGGTGGGGGCTAGTTAGCCCCAGTTAACCCACACCAACACGAAAACAATTATCACCCTAACCTAATTATGTCCTTTGTTTCTCGGAAGAATTATAACCAACAACTTAGAACTACCGATTCATGCACACTCTGATCTAAAGGCAACAGATTGAGAAATGCCTCCAAATCCACAGTTGGAGTTGTTCACATCACCTTTGTACTCACATTTTCTTTCCTAGAGGATCACTCCAAATTGACTTACTAGATATGATCATTTGAAGTGCGGCGGTCGGCTTTGCTGTCTTATCAGCTGCATTCTACATGTGTTGTTTAAGGGCTTTGCTGGCGGCTTTGATATCCTCATTTTCAACTTGGAAACCTCGTTGTAATCGCCGATGCTTAAGGGTATAGTCTCCTCCTGCTGATGCTTAGTAATTTCAATTCCGTCTGCTTTTTCTGCATTGACCCATGAACATTAGTCAACCTCCAAGCATCTCATAGCTCCGTGGGAGTCGACGTCGAACTTTTCCTGAAGGAAACGGATTGTTGAGTTGAAGCAGCTAAAGCCGTTGAGATCGCTCTTAGTTTTACTTGGAACTACATTGGTAGGCAGGCTCCTGATTTTCCTATTAAACTATTTCGTCAATGACTATGTTAGGCTAGGCTAGGTAATGGGGTCTATTGGCCCTGTACGTTCGTCAATAGTACCTCTTTTAGGTTTCCTAGTTGTCCAAACAGTCAGCTTCTCATGTGTCGAAGTCGCCAGCTTTGGGGATTTGGACACTCACAGAGTAAGTGCCTAATGCTTTCTGTTCCTTCCGTATCCTGACAGCTCCGGTAGTAGTCCGGGAAATTAATGTCGAGTTTACTGGCTATAGTGCCTAAGACGCCATGTTAGGTTAGGTTAGGTTAGGTTATGAGAGAAGTGCCCAGTCTAATGACTGTGCGTCCACGGGGGCCTACTGGTCCATTGTGTTACCCTTACTGTTGTGGTTCATGTTCCAACCTTGGGTCGCAAAACCAACTTGTACTCTTAATAAAGTGGAGTATGTTAGCTATTGGTACTTCCGTTAGGTTTCCCAGTTCTCCAAACACCTTGTTTCCCACTTGTCGGAGTCGGCGGTTTTGGAGATTAGGACACTCACAGAGTAAGTGCTTGGTAGTCTCCGTTTCTTCCACATCCTGACAGCTCATGCAGTAATCTGGGGAGTTGATGCCAAGTCTGCTGGTCATGGTGCCTATGGCACAATGTTCCGTCAATAGACCTATTAGGATGCGAGTTTCTTTTTTATTAATAGTCAGGGGACATTTTGTTTTTTTCTGGTCTATTCTCTGCCATAAGCTGCAGGATGTAATGGAGTCGCTTCTGGCTGGCCAAGAGGGTGGATCTATCATCTTGTGGTCGACGTTATTTTTCAATACACCGATAGGGATGTTTATTGATGTGTGGGTGTGCTCACTTTCCAAAGCTGATCCCTCCGTGCCAGATCGTCTGCTTTTTCGTTACCCTAGATGTCATTGTGTCGGGGAACTCAGCAGATGGTGATTTCGTAGATGTACGACAGTTGGATAGTGCTTTAGATTTGGTGCTTATTTTGTCTAGTGGCTTTTTCCAGAGGTGATCTTTACATATTGGTCCAGTGGGTGCCAGCCTTATATGAGTTGGCGATTTCATAGCTTCAATGACTAGAAAAAAACAATTGCCAAATAAGGTAAAGTCAATCGGTACTATTTCTGACCAGAAGAAGGTTATTGAAAGGTTCAGGTGAAATGCTAAGCACTTCTGTCAACCAAATATGTAATTTATTAGGCAAGAAGATCAAGTTCCGCCCTAGTTATTGGTCTAAAACAATTCCTGCGGAAACTGTGGGAAGATAGATGAACAGAAGCTGCCCGGCCCTGCTAAAAAGAACACTCTCTCGACCGGCGGCTCATTTCTTCAATGCCCTCGGCCGCATGATGAATATTGATGTCCATTAGTCAATCAGTCCTTGAATGGATGCGTGAGAGATCCCGTGGCATTTCATTAGACCTCTTTTGGTCTAAGTCTTTTTGTATCTAGGTACAGGCAGCCACCTACAATTTGAAGTTGATTTGGTTGACAAATCGATCTGAAAATTGACAGATGACAGCCTTGTGCCTTTGAAGGCTTTGAAATGATCTTCATAAACACGATGAACGCCTTGCGATTTCAACTTTAGTGTCGGAATCCTACTCGACTCAACGTCGTAATTGTAAATCTCAAAAGTAACGATTCATCCTTCAACCCAAATTCTCGTCCACATCTGTGAGGCAGCTCCTCTCCCAAGTAACTGTCATATTTTTTGACACCTATAAAAGCGAATTCATCACTCCTCCTTGCCATCGTTACCACCACCAGTAGCATCACTATCATCATTACTGCCAAATGTACGATTTCGATGAATGATGATGGAATCCTCGTGGAAGGATACTTCATTGGGAGCGACTCCCCGTGGGCTCGTCAGTAGGATGAATTCGACTACCACTACCGCCATCAATTTTATCATTCAATAGGAGGATGCCTAGGCGGTAGTGGGGGTCGGCAGGCGCCCAACTCCCAACTAAATGGTTTTTTAATATACCCCACGAAGACTTATGCACACGAGAACACGACGACAAATTCATTGGCTCTCGGTAATGAGTCGTCGTCGCTGTGGATGCGGTGGAGTGGGTCCTGATGAAAGTGTGGCGGCAGCGGCTTCATATCTCACGCTCGGCGTCATAATTATTATTACGAGAGTGGTGTTTGCCTTAATGGGTCATTAATGATGGTATGATGTTCATTTTTTTTCTCCTCGCTGTGCAGGATTTATGAGTCCACTGCTGCGGGAGGAGCTCCTTCCAAAGATGATTGTTATCTTTAATTTGGCTTATCTTCGGCAAAAAGGGAGACGAGCAACACAGAGAGAGAAAAAAAAAAAAATAAATGATTACAAATATTAGGCTGATTAAAAGTGCTGTTTTAATGACCCGGATTAATTCATTTCGCTCTCTTCTTTTTGCCGGCGGTCCTACAGGTCCTTAATTTGAATCATCCTCTTCTGTGGGTGATTGCCAGGATCGAGCAACAGCTCCTCGGCGCTTTTCTTTGTTTTGTTGATTTTAATGAGTATTTACTTACAATTGGATGGCCATCCAGTGATTATTAATTGTGGAAGAGGATTTATTTGTCTAATTTTTGATATCCTTTTCGGGATGACTTGGTAGATGGTAGATGTCCTGGAACACACAGAGAAGAGAGTTTATATCTGTGTCTCAGGGATTTTGCAATTAACCCTCAGAACAGAGACAACACTGTGTGTTTTTGCGTTTATGCTCTTTTGAGGGCCAATAAATTTGTCCTGCTTGTCGAGCAGCAGCAGCAGGAAGGACTACCGACCGACTGACGACGACAATGAAGCACAAGGATTCCCTTTATGTTTGTTTATAATTTTATCTTTATTGCATTGCGCGCTCGATAAAACAGAGGCCAGAGCTGGGTGGGGGTGGGGCATACGTCGGTATAACCATCACATCCCGGGGGGCGAAACTTGATCGTTGATGGATGAAGGATAGAACGGTGATTATGTCATAAACAGGCTGAAACGTGAGAATGTTAACAATGTTTAATTGTTTTAAAGTTTTATTGTAGTTGCCAAGGAGTTCGAGGTCTGGGGGTGGGGTGTGTCACGCGGGTGATATTTTCATTTAATTACTTTCGGGGTCGGGTTATTAAAATTTTGTTCAGGAAGACGTGCGGCGTGTGGGGTCGGCTCCTTGGGGATCATCTAAAGTTTTAACTAGCAGTTTTGGGAAATTCAAATAAGTTGAAGGCAACCTGTTAGCGAACAGGTTGATCTAGGTTGCGGCGGTGAGTGTGGGGGAAAATGTGCGTAGTGAAGGATATAGTCGAGTGGGTTCAAGATAACTTATGTGGGATTTTGTCTGGAGTCCAGGTGTTAGTTTTAAGGGAAGTAGTTGCAGGATTTGGTAAGAGATTACGCACAATGTGTGCGGGGTTTTTAGCTGCATGACCTTGGAATGACGCAATCCAAAGAAACTGGCTTTGAATGTGGCCATGGCGTTCTTAGATTTTGTCTCTGACGTTAATCCTCAATGAAATTTTTGTGATATAACCCTCAAAGGACAGTCAGAAGGAAGGTGGTAATGATACCATAATGCTAAGGCACAATGCCTGTGCCTGTGCAAGAGGTTACCAACCGACTTTTGGACCAAGTTTTAGGTCCTATGTGCCTCATTGTCTTCTACAATTATTGAGTCTCCTTCCACTTGCGTGCGCCACTTAAGTCGGGGTCTTTCTCTACTGCGCCGTCCTTCGGGTGTGGATTCAAGGATTTTTCGGACCGGAGCATTGGTGTCCATCCGCTCTACATGAGCCAGTCACCTCAGCCGTTGGACCTTCACTCTTCTGGCTAAGCCGATGTCGCTCTACAGCCTGTACACTTTGTCGTTGTTTGTCCTCCTCCATTCAACGTTTATGCAGACGGGATCGAATTTTCCTCTCGAAACAGCCAAGAGCAACCTCATTCGCTTTTGACGGAGGCCGTGCCTCTGCGCCGTAGAGCAGGAGTGGGATGATTAAGAGCTTGTACAGGGTCACTTTAGTCGTTCGAGAGAGGGCTTTGCTACTCAACTGCCTTCTCATCCCAAAGAAACAGCGATTGGAAAGAGTTATTCTTCGTTTGATATCAGAGCTGGCGTAGTTGTCTGAATTTAAAGCGAAGCCTAGGTAGAGAAAGTCCTTAACTACCTCGAAGTTATAGCTGTCTATAGTGACGTTCTGTCCGAGACGTCGGTGTTGGGAGTCCTTTCTTGTTGACAGCATATACTTCGTCTTGCCCTCATTGATCACTTAACCCATCTTCGCCGCCTCCGTCTCAATACTCATGAACGCGCCAGTGACATCAAGCTGCATTTGGAAAATAGACTCTTCCGTGTCAAGCACGGAGCCGAATACTCGGAATTCAAGGAAATCGCTGCGGGAGTTCCACAAGGGAGTGTTCTTGGTCCAGTCTTGTTCTTGCTCTATACTCGAGATATACCCCAAGAAGAAGGCACCGTTGTTGCTACGTTCGCGGACGATACGGCTATTCTGGCAACAGATAATTCAGTCGAGTCAGCAACTGTAAAGCTTCAACGAGCTTTGGATAAAATCTGCGAGTGGACAAAGGTTTGGCGCATTGTTCTCAATGAAACCAAATCTACCCATGTTAACTTTACTAACAAGAAAAAAAACAACTTACCCGTTTTCATTAACTCGGTACAAATACCGTATGCAAACGAAGCAAAATATCTAGGAATGACACTAGATGCGAAACTGAAATGGAAGCCGCACGTTAAAAAGAAACGCGACGAGCTCGAAATTAGATTTAGAGAAATGTATTGGCTGCTTGGAAGATATTCCAAATTAAGCATGTATAACAAATTGCTCTTATATAAGCAAGTCTTAAAACCTGTATGGACGTATGGTATACAACTTTGGGGTTGTACCAAAACCAGCAATAGAAATATTTTACAAACCTTTCAAAATAAGGTGCTCAGAACAATCGTTAATGCGCCGTGGTACATTAGAAACGACGATATCCATAGAGACCTCGGTTTAGCTACCGTCGAAGATGAAATAACAAATTTTGCACGCAAACTCCGTGTTCGCCTTCAGGGACATTGCAATAACGCCGTACTCCAAATTCTGGACGTGACAAACCTTGTGCGCCGACTACAAAGAACGAAACCGTTCGATTTAGCGCAATAAGGAATAACCGCTTATAATGACGGTATTAGTAGGTGCTTTTACTGGAAAGCTACCTGCACAACGCGAACTTTTATTGTCGAAAGCTAAACTACTTGATAAGGCTTTTTTTGTACTTAGTCGTAGTCAACACGAAAAGGGGAGGTGTTTTTATTGAGTAAGAATCTCACTACTACCAGATTTTCACCTACCCTCGCAAAAAAAAAAAAAAAAAAAAAAATCAAGCTGCGTTCCTCCGATTATGTCAATTTCGTCGGCGTATGCGAGTAATTGGACGGACTTTTGAAAGATTGTCCCTCAGGTGTTGGCGCGTGAGTTTTGCACAACTCTTTCAAGAACGATGTTGAAGAAGTCGCATGACAGCGCGTCGCCTTGAGGTCTCGGTAAGGTCTTGGCCGATCTTGATGGAGCAGCGTGCGTTCTCCATCGTCATCCTGCACAGATGGCCGAGTTTGGCAGGGATACCAAAACTTGGCATGGCTCTATATAGTTCGTCCCTATAGATGCTTTCATAGGCGGCCTTAAAATCGATGAAAAGGTGGTGGGTGTCGATTTGAAGTTCCTGGGTTTTCTCCAATATCTGCCGCAGTGTGAATATTTGGTCGATGGTGGACTTTCCTGGCCTGGAGCCACACTGACATACACCGATCAGGTTGTTAACGAACGGCTTCAGGCGCTCTCAGAACACGGCAGATAAGATCTTGTAAGCGATGTTAAGAAGACTGATGCCTCTGTAGTTGGCGCAGTTCAGAGGATCGGGCAAACAATGCTGAGGTTCCATTAATGGGGCATATTTTCCTCCGACCATATTTTACAGATGAGTTGGTGTATGCTCCTTACCAAGTCATCGTCCGCCGCTTTGAAAAGCTCGGCAGCTAGGCCGTCAGCACCAGCAGCCTTGTTGGATTGAAGCTTCGAGCTTCGGTTCAGGCTCTGTAGCCTTGACAGGCTCTTTTTACCCTTTGGTAAAACTTCCAAATCTCATTCCTGCAGTAACATCTCTCTATTTCCTTGATCGCCCATTTCTCATGCTCGTTCCTCCTGAAAAGCTGGTGTTCGTCTCTTCTCTTCTGCTCGTAGAGTTCGCGAGCAGCTCTGGTCCTTCTGTGCAGCGCCGCTTTGTATGTCTCTGCATGTGATTGCCGGCTCTCGTCGTCTTCGTTTCGTTTCGTTGCGGTGGCCGAATGAAACCCAGCTCGTCAGAAATGGCATCATCATGGCTTTTTGGCAATGTTGCCACTGGTCTTCAATACTTGATGCTGGTGGTATAGGATTTCTTGTGAGATTGAGAGAGACTCGATCGGAAAAGGATCTGGTGATCTCTTGCCATTGCAGCCGCCCGACGTCAAGCTTCCTCACAGTATTTCCTTGTCTTAGCGTTGTTCGGCATATTCGCAGCCGTACCTTGGCTACAACAAGGTAGTGGTCTGAGCCAATATTGGCCCCTCGGAATGTTCGGATACCATAATACTGGAGGAGTGGCTTGCGTCGATCGCAATGTGGTCAATCTGGTTAACGGTTGATTGATCAGGAGATCTCCATGTTCCTTTGTGAATATCGAGATGTGGGAACCGCGTACTAGCTACGACAACGTTCCGCCCCGCAGCAAAGTCGATCAGCCTAAATCTGTTATCGGAGGTGGTGTCGTGTAGGCTGTATTTTTCGACAGTACTACCAAAGATGTCCTCTTTTCCTAGCTTTGCGTTAAAATCGCCTATGACAATTTTAAAGTCATAGTTAAGGCACTGCTCGTATGTCTTGTGTAAGAGCTTGTAGAACTTGTCTTTGGTGTCGTCGTCTTTCTCCCCTGTGGGGGTATGCGCGCATATCAAGCTTATGTTGGCGGAACAGGAAATTGTCTTTTAAAATCTAGGTAGGGCACTGTGTATTCAGTGAATGCTTAGGTATTTTGCCTAGATACTTCCAGCCATTTGTTTGGTTGGTTCTCAGAGGACTTTTGGCTGCAGATTTCTGTATAAACATTTATTATGGAAGCAGGTGGTTCTCATAGCCTTGAGGTTATCGATCTTACTAGTAGCTTGTCAAGCTATTGAATTGCTGTACGAACTGAATACGGTGCTGCTTATCGTCAGTCCGCACATTTTGGTCCATGGGTCTATCGCTTTGAGAGGTCCGTCTATTCCCTCATTGAGAGTTGGAAGGAATTTACCATTTTTCGTTAGGATGTTGAGTAATTCATTCAACACCTTCAGCCACACTAGTGGTGATAATACTACATCCTGCAGTGTAACCCTGTAGACCAAATTTCTTGTTTGACAGCACCCAAGCTCAGCGTGGATAAACCTATTTTAAGCAGCGAACGTACTTTGACATTGTTGGCAGTTCCTTCAATTCTAAGAAAAGCCATTATTGTGGAATCCTTGTTTTCTAAAGATCTCTTTGTGGTTCTTACCAGTGAGTGACGAGCAGTCTCCATTACCATCTGTATCAGATAAATTAATTCTACTCCTCAGGTCGTTTAGCTTTAAAAAAGTTTGACAGTTTAATTGACTCCATTTCCTAAAGCATTCAGTTTTTCATGTGGTGGCGGTTATGAAATCAAATACTGTATTCATACCCATCAGCATTTAACTACACCTAAACCATGTACAGTGTGTATCTAAACCGTATGACATCGATTTTTTATGTTAGAACTGTCAGTTTCACTGGACACCAGTGCCGACTCTCCCCCGTCCCACCTGCATCCTGGAGGGAAATCAAACAAAAACCGTAACCAAAAATAAAATCGGAAAGGGGCTTAAACAATCGAACCGAACGAAAAAATTAATTGAAATGGACGAGATTCTGCTCGCGTGGATATGTTATGATCATAATAAATCTAAATTGGGATCCATTTGTGCGCTGTAAGTGCCTCCTATCCATTTGGACAGCACTTGGGGTGGAGAGAGTCCGGCATTTGAACGAATATAGAAAAAAAAACTCCCCACTCGTGTGTTTGTAGTTCAGAAAACTCCAAACGGATTGTTAATGGATGCAATGCACACACTACAAATGCCGCGGCCGGTCCACTGTAACCGATGGCTTTGACCCGTTTTGCGAATAAAGGTATTACCGGCCGATTTGTATTTATTAATTTTATATGGGAGATAATTTTTGCAGCTTTAATTGAATGCATCTAATCGAGAGAGCAGGGGGGGAGGGATTTTGTTTATAATAATTGCCCGACGGATTTTAAATCAAAAGAGTTATTAATATTAATTACCAGCAATTTAGATGAGTGGAGCGTGTGTGTGTGGAGTGGAGTGTGTTGGTTTTTTGCTAGCCAATTGGCCAATAAAGTGAACTGCTGCTGGCCCGAGGTGGTAGCTCTGGAGGGGGCTTTTAATTTTTAGTGGTTTAGATGGTTTAGTCGCGCAGAATGGGATTTGAATAATCCGGTGGAAATGCTGTTAAACTGGTGGCAATAATCACAGCCGATGTCGTTTTTTTTTGTTCTATTCGGGTCAGATGGCAATTCTGCTTTGTTAACTTTTTCATTAACTCTGCTTTAGTAACGATCGCGTTGGTATGCGTTGATAGAATTTTGAACTAGCTGTCTACTCATCGATCTTAAAGCCATCTTTGTTGTCAAGGGTATAGGTCGCCCAGAACTTAAGAAGATGTATTGTGCCTCCGTACTTTTTTTGTCGGGTTTCGAAACACTTCACTGGAGCACTTAGACGCATCTGGTCCATTGCACTACTAGGAAGCATTACCTTGTTTTTACCCATTTAACTGAAATGTTCGCCCTTCAATGATGAGGAGCTTACAGCTTACAGTATTAGCACTCAACACAATAGCACCGAAGATTAGCCACATGATCCGCGCAAAGGCAGGACAATCGCAAAGGAAATGATCCGAAGTATGGTCAACCTCTCCACAAGCGTCGCAGACTGTGGTGTTAATTGAGCCCAGCAGATTGAGGCGATTAGCTCCTTAGCAAAAGTCAAGTGTCTTGGTAGAACGCCAATAAGTTGTCCCCTAATTTCTTAGGCTGCACTTGTATTCTTATGTACATAAGTGCGCACAGTGAAGCGATAAGAATTCATGTGAAAAGCTTTATCGCATGCTTCTCGCTTCTCGCATCGCATCACTATGCGCGTAGCCTCACAGACGTTCGGGAGTTTTTGTCTGTCTGCATATGTAGAGCCGTACCACACATAATTGTGTTTGTAGGAAATCCAATAGTCAACGAAGGCACTGACCGAAGACTTGTGAAGATCCAATGCAATCTCTAGCAATCTTATCGCAGATCTCATTTTCAAAAATCCCAGTGTGAGCTGGAACCCAGACAAAAGTCAAAGAGTCTGTACTTGGCTTGTCGATCCTTTCATTTGCATAAAAATGCGCCCGTTTTTTGTTTAAGTTCATCTCGCCAGGGATCGATAAACCGAAAATACTGTGGCGTATGTGGAACATTTTATCCGATTTTTCAAGTGATCTCAGTTGTGTCTTTTCTAGCTTCTACAAAGTTTTAAACTTCAACAAATTCAAACAAATGGATCCCTTCATTTACATATACATTGTTTCGCTTTTTGTCTAAGTATATCTTGTCAAGGGTTGCCCTAGTTGGTTCTTTTTTTCATGATTTAAAGCTTCATATTCCCTTACAATATACCTGCAGAATCTATAGTGCCCATTCCGTTCTATATTTCGTTTCCTAAGGTTCTACTTGAGGTTGCAGTGGCCTTTTACCATGTCTGTCAGGGTGCGAAGTCGGTTTTTGCTAGGGTTTAGGCAAGTTTTGCTTTTCTTCTGATTGCATTTACTCAGAAGTTTTTTAGCCTGCCTCAAATTGGGGACTCCATCCCAGTGTCTGGCCTGCCTTAGCTCTTCCTGTACTTTGAGTCGTCCGTTTTCTTACTAATGTGTCAGCTATTTCCTTCCCCTCAACTCATACCTGGTACCCAAAAAGAGGATTTCTCTTTTGGTTTGACCAAGTTTGTTCATTTTGATGGTTAACTTGAAGCCAGATTGAGGCTTCTTGACAAACCTCCGCTCTGGGTTCCAAGTTGTACGTTACCGCCGGGCTTATAAAGTTACGCATTAGATGGAGTAGCATTTTCTTTGCAGCTCACGGACACTCACAAAGAATGTATTCTGTTATCTCTGTATGCTCATGACAAATATCTGTCCTGCAGTTTTATTTTATGTAGATGGTGCCAGAGTGGACAGGTCTTCAAATCTGCCCGTTTTGCCCTGTTTTTAGTTGGCATGATGAACCTTAGGCCTATTACGTTCAGGCCTCTTATGTTCAGTGAGCATGTCGACTTCTCATTATGTTCTTCTCGTGGGTGCCAAGCGCCTCTTCGCGGAAAGGATCATTTCCTTTGAAACCTTCGTGTCCTGGGATCTAGTCCACAGTAACTCTGTGAAGGTGTTCTAAGCGATTAAGGCAGTCACAGAAGAGCTTTGTAAAATTTAATGGCCCATAGCGCTGTCTGATCGTTTGAAAAGAGATTTGTAAATGCGGGTTCCCTTATTTTTCCCCGTAGTCATATCCGTGCACATGCATACTGCGGTTCAATTGCATAAAGTTGGCGACTTCGCAAGCTATGTTATAAGAAATAAATAGCTGGCGCGACACGTCGGAATGAGCCAAGGCCTAGCTTCTTTCAACGATTCATGTTGTGCGTGTTTTTTACACGAATGGAAAGGAAATACAATGTATTGCTGACTCAGAATTCAGAAACTTTTTCATGACAAATGATAATCTGGACGATTTGTTGACGAGAGGTTTTTTGCTAAGACTTGAACCCATACAGCTCGCACAGCAGTCTAACGCACTAAACACTGAGCCACGGCGACCACAAGCGTTGCTGTATGCTGGATTTTAGGACCATAGATCTCAGTTTCAGTATTGTTTTGTCCAATCTGGAGCAATTTGTGTACGAGATTTGCGAGTTTGGTACAGTAACGGGATCTGTATTCCTCCATTCGTGAAGATCACCATGACTATCTCAAACTTTCTGGAAAACCGAAATCTTTTGAACATTTTAAATGGGAATCAAAAAAATTATGTCGCTTTGCATGTATTTTAGGATGCTGAGATGGTTTGCAAGGTCGCATAACAGCTCAGAATATAGTACGATGAGGGGTGGTGAAGTGAAGTGAAGTGGCTCCAGTAATACCTACGCAGGTTAAATGAAACTGTCGATTTAATTGTTGGACTTGGGCTTACAGTTACCATGCCAAAGATTCGTAGATGATCTTTGGTTTGATCTGCCTTAATGAAAACAGTCTTCGTCTCTTGAATGTCATACTCTTCTACCAGCTTAAAGGTTATGACCACCGGGCTGAGAGCTTAAAAATTTATCTGGCTGTTTCAAGATCGCTTGGTCAAGATCGCTTGGTTATTTTTATTGGTCCGTTGAGTACTTTTCGCTCAATATGTGTCCATAATTGCTAGGTTCTCCACTTGGAATACATCTGCTGAGTCGGGTAGTAAAAAGGATTTGGGTATTTCTAGATCATGTAATCGGCTTAACTCTGCACTCTATCTCAGTTTAGATACAAAGTTGTGGCTGTGACGAAAATATCAGACCGTTCGTTTCTTTCTGGTAGGAAACCTGCGAGAAAATTATTCTCGAAGTTTACTTTCGGGGTGTGTAGTCGGCGAGGCTTGATTTCTAGCTATCGCGCTTATATCCAGCTTTTGGGAGATCCTGCGTCAGAATTTTTTACGTTTATTTATGGAATGGATTTAATTGTGAGATGGCAGACAGAGTACCACATTGAATGTTCCCTTGGACTTGAAATTCCCTCCGGTTTTCTGTATCAGCCTTAGAATATAGATTCTGCCTACAAGCTAGCCTGGCCTGTATCGAATATTGCAATGATTCGAGCCGATCAGAAATTGTATAAGATTCTGTGTGCAACATTTAGGAGCGGCATGTCTTGGGTTCTTATGAGACATAGGATGAACCAGTTTCATAAGGCACTTGGGAATTGACCAACCTGACCTTTGATATGGAAGGTGGAAATAAATGAAGCCTTGTTATCATAAGATTGAAACTGGATTTGAAAGTGAGCTTCAGATATATGACTGTTTGGGAGCATTTTACCCACTTATTTCAACTGAATTTATTGTTGAATGTCAAGGTCAATTAAATCCCGATTGTGGCCTTCCAGTCTTTCCTTAAACGTCCTTTGAGCAAGAAACTTCACCTTCTTTTCCACACTTCACGAGAAAAATCAAAACGACTCCTTCCCTGTTTGCCCACAAAATCGAAGTTGCCCTGGACATCGACGACTTTAATGGCCTGAATCTTTGGAGAACACCCACAGATGTTTCCATTCTCCTTGAATCCTTTCTTCTGTTTCCATTCACAGTCGAGAAACACAAACAAAAAACTACGCCGATGCCGGCAAAATTGTCTGCAAAAACTTTACACGCCATCTGTCTCTTTATTAAACAGTAAAGAGAATCCTTAGGAGAGCTTCCCGATTTTTTTTCGGAAAAAAGCTTCTCGTCTGTACAGCATCCACAACTTCCGCCAGATATCCTGCCGGCTGCGGCACAAAACGGAAACGAAACAAATGACATTTCTACTTTGCTTCGCACACTGCGATGTGGGTCAATGAATGTAACAAATTGAAAGAGAAACGGGCGAAGAAAAAACGTAAAGCAAACCCGCCGAGAGGTTGTTGGCATCCTTTTGCGCAAAACTAGCCAAAGAGGTGCTTAATATTCCACAGTTGTCCGTCTAGGGTCATCAGGATATGGTTTTTTTTCTTTGTTGGTCCTTCTCTCTGCTAGTTTGGCTCGTTTTTTTTTTTCTTGGTTCCTTTATTATTTTCCTTATTCCTTCCCATTGCATCCTTAATTAAGTTTTCTCCGCGAGGAGTGAGGATGTTTTAACGCTTCTTTCGTACTTTTTTTCTTTGGTTATGCGCAAATATTGCAATGGCAATTGCATTTGTACAGGGCGAGGGGTATATTTTACAGCAGCAGCTGTAGTTCTTGTGGCGACAACGAAAAGGACATTCATCGTCGTGGAAGTTGTCGTTCAGGCCGAGCACCGAGCACCGTGCTTCCCTGCGTTCAGTTGTTGCTGGCAACATTTCAATTGGTCTGTTGTGTCGGGTCAGTGAACTGCGTGAAGCGGTCGGCGCGCAGTTCTCTTGGCGTCGACGGTTTTTTTTTTCGTTTGTTCCTTCGTGGACAAGGATTCGTTTTGGTTTTTTCGAAGTCGTGTCCTGTTCTTCATTAAATTTTTATGCTTTTCCTCTGGAGAGGAAAAATTAAACGTTTTTTGTAATTTATTCATGGCCCGGCCGACCGGCCCGAAAGGGGTATGGTTATGTTTGCTACGTACGATTACAGCTGTCACTGCTGTTTCTGTTGCTCCTGCTCCTTCTGTTGCCGCTGGTGCTGCTCTTATTGTTGTTATTTTATTTGGACCAGCGTGTTTTTTTCGTGATGAAATGCATGACTGTGCTTCGTGTTGACATTTCCGCGATGGGAATCCTGTTCTGGTCTCTGTCGGTCAGAACAGTCAGTCAGTTAGTCAGGCATTGAAGTTGTGTTGAATAATTGATGCGTTGAGATGCACATTGGTGGGAGATAGACAAGGATGGTGACGCCGCAACAGGGGGTTTTGACTTTATGACTGGGAATTGTGGTTGGGGTGGACGGGGATTTGAACTGAAATACATATGGGAATAGACTTTGGTGTGGTCGACGTAGACATGCAATGAACTCATGTATAGACGACTGAAGTGGTTTTGCGGGATGCTAAAGCTGCACAAAGTGGTCTTAGAAAATTTGGCTTTAAAATTAGTACAGTTCGACTTTTTCCTTTCAACCGTAAGAACATTTCAATCTCATGGTTTTTACGCTCTTATTTCAGTGAAAGCAGGTTATCGTGGCTTTGAAGGAGGCTGGTTTGCATTTCTACAGCGGTTTAACACGCTAGAGCACCTTTTGAACGGCGATAGCAATGCCAGAATTCGGGCTATGTGAGCAGCCGTTTACTCCACAGGGCCGAAGGGCAATCAATTAGGGGTGATTCTATCTTTGAGCATAAAACACTGGTGATCGGTGAAAGTTGCCTAAACATACATGAGATAAGAACAAGTCCACGCAAGTGGAGAATCGAGTTCAACGATTTATGCAAAAGCTGCGGAGGTGAAGGGGAGGTAGAATCAATCCAACATCCGCTGTGCCACTGCCCCGCCCTACAAGAACGACATCTACGCGCATTAGGATCAAGGTTCTTTGCAAGCATAGCAGAGGTAACTGACTTACAGTTAACGGACCTACTCAGATTCTTAAAGAGTACTAACTGGTTCACAAAACAGCCAACAATAGGATAGGTCCTTAGGCTGTCCCGGGAACCATACTGCTATTCCCACAACATTAAAAGGGTACTCACAATGGACCTTCAGGTCTCCGAGTGAAAGTAATGGGGCCTATCCATCACTCACCCTTCGAAACGTAACCTAACCTAACCGTAGAATGACTTGAGGCTTCTCTAATGGGGTTTTTGCATGGTGGCGTTCTCAGAATATTTTTCATCTTTTGACGCAATGAGTTGTAAAATTGGATACTGGCTCATGCCAACACTCCTTTTTCTACGTACACATATACACATGTATGTAACTGTTAAGCTGCAAGGCTAAGCTAAGATTATCCAAACGCTGTCGGCTAGTTCCAGTCCTGGGTGGGTCAGAGCCTTTCCTTTTCACTTTCCTAGGGTACAATTGCCAGCCTTTATCGATAAGAAGCTTAACACATTGCAAAAAGATTTCCTTCTAACGAAAGAGAACATGTGCATGTACCCATTAAGGACTCAGTACCTAGAACTTACAATCGTGACACTTCACCCAAAAATTCGTTCAAAAACCTCCTACCTCTGAACAATGAAATATCACACAGTCCATTCTCCGCAATTATTGCATCCTGTATCCGGTAAAACCACCATTCAGCAACAAGCAGAAAACCACTCTCTCTCTCTCTCTCTCTCTCCCTTTCTCCCATGAAGTAATGCTTCAACTATAAATGGATAAAAGCAACCCGCCGTGCAACCCGTGTGCCACAAAAACGTTTTCGAAAAAGACCCATTCGCTCTCATTTCTGGTTAGATGGTGGTAACAATCTAATTTGCCCTCAAAATACGAACTGTTTCCTGCTTTTCGGTTTTCCAAAATTGAAAAAAGAACTACCACCGTGTGTTTTACCAAGAAGTAACAATTCTATGTAACACTGTGCCGTTCGCGAAAATGATTTAAGTCAGCCACCCTCAACCGCGAACGAGGAATAACTACTCTTACTCGTGTATGAATGTGCGACCGTAGGAACACTAGGAAATTAGAATAATTCTAACATGACTTTTGATGTAGTGGTCGTTTCGCTTTTCTTGTATTTGTTGGTTTGTTTGCTTGTATCCTTATTATCCTTGGCAACAATAACAAGTGCACAAGTGCAAACGTGTGCACATCCTGGTTTGTTTCGAGTGCTAGTCGTTGGAAACGTTTATTATGATTTTCTCTCTACAAGCAACGAGAGAAGGTCTAGAGGTACCCTATTCTAAGCCTTCGTTCTGTGGAAATTGAAAGCGGGACTTAGTCTTAATATAGAGGCAGTAGTTCTTTACAGTCATTATTTCGCTCTTCAAGGCTTAAAAAGTTTTGTGAATGAACTTTTCGGAATCAGTTGAGGTTGTGGAGGCATGCGATCTTAACTTAAGCAACCACTTTTTGAAGGAGATTTCCAAAGTGTTAGGTCAGGACTGCGGACTTCCGACTTTAAAGGCAATACAGCTGTTTTTCGAGAGAAATTTTGCAGTTTTCAAGCTTAAAGCTAAGAATGTGGAATCAAGCCGGTTTTCGAATACAGTTTTCACAATGATTCTGAAGACATGCAGTGGTTAGGGCGTTAAATATATGTCAATAGCGTCTGTCGGAGCTTGTTTTCATGTGCTAATGAGATCGTTTCCAGGAAAATTTTTTTAAATTGTTAGAAAGTTATGCGAGGGTCAAGTCTACGGCTTAGACTGAGTAAACAGTTCAGTTGCCAAACAGAGTTTTCAAAGTCGTTCTGAAGCTATGTAGTGTTTAAGTAAGGGCTTAGGTTAGGTTAGGTATCTGGGTTGATGAGGGAGAAAGCACTCGACCTCATCACAGTTAGGTCCTTTGAACCCATTGTGAAAAAGTTTCGGCTCTACCGGACTTCTACCTCACTGCTCGTTGTTGACTTGGGTCTCCAGCCATCGTGATGTCCTCAAGAACCTGGAAAGATCGTTTATTGGAACATCAGATAGTTCTTCTATGTCCTGGTAATAATGTTTTCCTAATGTTTTGTTTCTCAAGTGACATAGGCTTTGGCAGTGGCAGAGAAAATGAGGAGTATCCTCCTGAGCCCCTTCTTCATCGCGCTCCCTACATTTATTGTCATCGTTAAGTTTAAATTTCTTAGAAGGTAGTGGCCGGTGAGTGCACCTACCAACATTGACAGCGATTTCCTGTTCAAAAGCTTGTTGGTTCTGGCTTTATCGTACTTTGGCCAAAGTTTCCTTGATATATCACAGGCGGTGAGCGACTCCCACCTTCTGAGAGTAACACTGTGCTGCGAGCCAAGATCCTTAAGCTGTTCGCGACAGCGTTAAACTAGCTTGGACTTTATTTCGTTAGCAGAAATTGCTTTTATAGATGCCTGACTGTCAATGAAAATGGTGATATCATTTCATGGTATTGCCTTCATTGATACCATACTGGCTGCCTCTGTCACTGCCAAGACCTCCGCTTGAAAGACACTGCTGTGATCAGGGAGTCTGATTGAGCTGTGTATGTTCAATTGTACGGAGACTATGCCGGCACCTGTTCCTATATCCATCTTTGACCCATCTGTGTTGATAGATATAGACCTATTTTTCGTTGGTTCAATGGTTTCCCAGTGCAGGAGAATGGTTTTTCGAAGTCGAGGTATGGTGACATGTAATCACTGCTTACTTCTCCACCTACAAGCTTTTTCAGAATTTGTGCAGTAAGGGCTTAGGATGAACCTTTATTAACCGACTATTGGGAAAACTCGGGAAGCTCGAAGCTTGAACGAGTCAGTGGAGCCCTTTCCGTGAGAATATGTATGTGGAGTGGAAAGATTTCTGGAGAACATTTTCAGGATCATTATGAGAATATGCAGGGTGTTAGCTGAGTATCTGGCTTGGTTAACTTGCTTGATACCCTTACATCTGTTAAGGGTGATACTCTTTCGCTCCAAGTCCAATATGCTTTTGTTTCGATTATGTCAATGTCGTGCCATAAAGTTGGTTTGTTGAATCTTGTCCTCTGAATTTCGTCAAAGCAGACGGGACCTATGTGGTCGCCGTGGCTCAGTTGTTAGTGCGTTGGACAGCTGACCAAGCGGCGTTGGTTCAAGCCACAGCCAGAAACACCGAACATTTTTCGCGGCACCACCTCTCGTCGGGGAATGACAAGGCTCCAAGAGTATAATCTGTCATGAAAAAGCTTCTCTATTCGCTGTTCGGAGTCGGCAATAAATTGTAGGTCCCTTCTATTCGTGCAAACAATACAACACGCACGACATGAATGGTTGCGAGGAGCTAGGTCTTGGCTCATTCCGAGCTGTCGCGCCAGCTATTTATTTATTTAAACGGGACCTAAGGGTGGTGTGAATAAAAACTGAGGGAACACTCTGGGCAAACCCTCTTGAGGGAAATATTTTCTGAAAGTTGGCGAAACTCATTTTTATTCAATTTAAAGTGTTTAATCCAAAAAGTTGAGGGAACACTCTGCATCAGTTTTTATTCACACCACTCAATGTCTTACGAATGTGTTTTCTCTTGGAAACTTAACAAACCTTCATTTTTAAAAGACAAGTTTGCTAAAGGCTTTCTTCTACTGCACCCCCTGAATCAGGTCATTTTTTCTCAAACTAGATTCGGAAGTATCCTTCAAAGTTGAAAATCTCCACGAGGCCAATACATATCCTTTAAAGAACAACGCTGCAGTTAGTTTCATTCCATTGCTGTTGGCAACACTATAGACACTTATCGTTAGATGCAGATCCGAGTGCACAGAAATTCCTTTGTAATCTTAAAACAAGGATGTGCAAGGGAAAGAAATATAAAGCAACCACACGTTCAACGGTCTAAACAATGTACAAAAAGTCGAAGGAAGAAAATGTTTCTCTCGGTGTAAATGAGTACTGGGCGCAGGAAACAATGGGAAATAATTTTAAACGAACAAAATACGTTCTCCTGCAGTCAGTTGCAGGACAGTGGCGATGTGTGCTAACGTTGAGCTGTGCTGCTCCACGCTAGCGAAGTGAGAAGCCTCGCTGTGTGTAGGTTTGTGTGATATGCGGTGGTGCTCATCAGCGATAACGTTCAGCGGTAATGGTAACAATGTTGTCCTACATACAGTGATGTATGACGAGTCTTTGGGTCAGGAATATCTCTCTCCCTCTCTCTCTTTGCTTTTGTGCCATTGTTTCTCCTTTGCGCCTTGTGTGGGAGTCCTGGGAGAGTGTTTATTGCATTTTTTGGGCGAGAATGCACACACTTGCTTGGACAATGACTGATTATTTTTTACATACACACGTGGTAGTGAACTAATGTTACTTGGAAGATGGTAATAATAATGAGTACTTCAAGACATCATCATGGATTGAATGGATATTGTCGTCCAATGAGAGACATTTGAATTTAAAGGACTCAACAGGTTAACACAGATGTGTGTCCGAAGTATATTGTTTTTGGAGTTGTCTTTGGATCACTAATGGTTCTAAGTACTCGTCTCTGAGGGCAAATAAGAACTCCTCCTCTTAACCCAAATGGAACCGAATACCTTATAAAGAATTCAACGATTAAGTTTTAGCATCATAAAATACAATTGGGATGATTAGGGTCGTGTATAGTATTTCCTCTTTCAAGTCACCACGATTTCTCACGGTCAGTAAAACATTCGATTGCAACAAGGGCTTTTCTCTAAAAAGCTCAAGAAGTCCCTACTTTATATGAAAGTTCCGATCCATCGGGCCCCATACGTATGTACAATTTACATACGTATATCCTTCACCTTATTGTATCCGCGTTTTCTTTTTTTTTCTTCAAACAAAACGTTCCAATTGCGCTCCGGCAATCAATTGCATTCACATCCAACCTCGCTTCCAACTCTCAGCAATTCATCTCAATAATTCAATCTCGATTAAAAGTTTCCCATTGTGCTTAAACCGAGTCACGATTGTGCAATAATTATCCTTTTTTGCCGTCGCAATGACTTTTATTTCCACAGCTGGCCGACAATTCATTTAGCCAGCCACCCACTCCAGAGCAAATCCGTTCGCAATAGTTTTAAGAATTGGGAAGCGTATGGGGAATTCTGGATTCATTTTAAGTGGATCGTGTGATACCCTATTGAGGTCTTATAAGCAGTGACTCAAGGGGTTTAACCACGTTTACAGATGCCTTGGTACTGAGGGGCTTATTTCTTGGTTCATTGAGATTAGAATAAAGTTTCGGCTGTCTTCGTCTACGTAAAATGGTTCGCTCTGTTTGACAGAGAGATGTTGGTCTTCGTCGCCCTTACACTTACTTACTTACTTAAGGCGTTACAGTCCGGGGTAGACTTGGGCCTCAGCCAACAAGCGTCTCCAGCCAGCTCGATCTTTAGTCAGCTGCTTTCAGTTTCGCAGGCCAAGTCGGTTAAGGTTCATTTCCACTTGCGTGCGCCACTTGAGTTGCGGTCTTCCTCTACTTCCCCGTCCCTCGAGTGTGGATTCGAAGATTTTCCGGGTCGGAGCATTGGTGTCTATCCACTCTACATGACCCAGCCACCGTTGGACCTTCACTCTTTTGGCTAAGTCGATGTCGCTGTACAGCCTGTACACTTCGTCGTTGTATGTCCTCCATTCACCGTATATGCAGACGGGACCGAAAACCACCGGAAGAATTTTCCTCTCGAAAAAGCCAAGACTAACCTTATCCGCTATTGACAGAGTCCATCTACGAGTCCGAGTACTTCTGCGCCGTAGAGCAGGGCTGGGATGATTAAGGCCTTATAAACGGTCACTTTCGTCTTTCGAGAGAGGGCTTTGCTACTCAATTGCCGTCTTAGACTAAAGAAGCAGCGTTTGGCAAGAGTTATTCTTAGTTTGATCTCAGTGCTGGTGTCGTTGTCTGAATTTATAGCGGAGCCTAGGTAGACAAAGTCCGTGACTACCTCAAAGTTATAACTGCCTACTGTGACGTTCTGTCCGAGAAGTCAATGTTGAGTGTTCTTTCTTGTTGCCAGCATATACTTCGTCTTGCCCTCATTGACCACTTTACCCATCTTCGCCGCTTCCGTCTCAATACTCACGAACGCACCAGTGACATCAAGCTGCGTTCTTCCGATTATGTCAATATCGTCGGCGTATCCGAGTAATTGGACGGACTTTTGAAAGATTGTCCCTCTGGTGTTGGCGCGTGAGTTTTGCACAACTCTTTCAAAAACGATGTTGAAGAAGTCGCATGCCAGTGCGTCGCCTTGAGGCCTCGGTGAGATCTTGACCGACCTTGATGAAGCAGAGTGCATTCTCTGTCGTCATCCTGCATAGACGGACGAGTTTGGCAGGGATGCCAAGGCTAGACATGGCTCTGTATAGTTCGTCTCTATAGATGTTGTCATACGCGGCCTTTAAATTTATGAGGAGGTGGTGGTTATCGATTTGAAATTCCTGGGTTTTCTCCAAGATCTGGTTCCATTCATCAGGCATACTTTCCTCCGACCATATTTTACGGATGAGTTGGTGCATGCTCCTTACCAAGTCATCGCCAGCCGCTTTGAACAGCTCGGCAGTTAGGCCGTCAGCACCAGCATCTTTGTTGGACTTAAGCTTCGATATGGCTTTCTTCACCTCGTCCAGGTCGGGTGGACGAAATTGTTGGTCTTCATCGTCCAGGTTGAATGGTTCATTCTGCCTGACAGCGGGATTTGATACGTCGTCACCCTTACACAGTCTCCACAAATTCTTAGCACCGACTTCTACGACTTTCTACAAGATTTCTTCTTTATCTCTACAGGTTTCACGGCCTCAATAATAACACACTTTTCGACTAATCCAAAAACCATAGAGGAACAAGAAGAAATCTGTCATGACTTGCGAAAGCCTTTGTATCAAAAATCCAAGAAGCCCCAAATCGGGTAACCTATTTACTAACTAAGAGACATGTCCTTGTGGAACTCTCTCTTCCTTATTTCTTTTCGTATCACACTGTGCCTCCAAATTAACACGCACCCTATTGTAGTCCACCCCTCAAGAAAGAGAGGAAATAATTTCCTAAAGCTAACATAAAATTAATTGCCTTCCACCAATATAAATGTGTGTGTGTGTGGTATATCCTTTCAAAAATCAATTTTCAACGAAACCGAAGAATAAACCAAAAAAGAAAAGAAAAGAAAGGGAAATCAAATAAAAAAAAAAACACAATGTAATGAGAAATTTTAAAATAATTTACTTTTTCTCAGCTTTATATCTCGTCTCGAGGGCACACAAAGTTGTTCCAACTTCGTAAAAAAAAAATGTCGGTGAGTAGGGAACGGAAAAACGTTAAACTATTTTTTAATATCCATAAAAAAATCATTTGCCTTCTGGGCAGGAATGGGGAGACAGAGGAGAAACAGATAACAAAACGTTTATCGATTGAGAACTTTGTTTCTTTTTCCGCTTAAGCTACTCGTCCTTCGGTCGAGATTAAGAATTTTCTTTGCATAGACATGGGACACGGGATATGGGCACATCTTTTTGGAAAAGAACTTTGAAAATTTGTTTAAAAATGAAAAGTTTTCGAAAAAGAAATCCAGAGATATGTATGAGTACACTGTGTGTCGCATGTGAGAGTAAAACGATGCCGGGCTGCCGAGTGATTTGCTTTGGAAAGATGGCACTAGTGTGTCGTGTCAAATGAGACTGCATTCGGAAAGTATGAACACACGACATTTCAATCTGTTGGTAAAAAAATGGTCATGCCGTTGCGTATCCGCCCCCATCTTCGGAATCAGAATAAGATGTTATCCATTCCAGGTCTGTTGTTCTCCAACTTTGCGTGCTCCTCGAGGAGAGCTTAAATCCATAGCAACGTCCTTTACTTTTCAAAGAAACTCTTCCTAAATTTTTCTAAATATTCTTTGCGCCTTTCAATAAAATAAAATAAATAGCTGGCGCGACAGCTCGGGATAAGCCAAGACCTAGCTTTTCGTAACCATCCATGTTGTGCGTGCTACATTTTTCGCACGAATGGAAGGGACTTACAATTTATTGCCGACTCCGAACGGCGAATTGAGAAGCTTTTTAATGACAGATTATACTCCCGTAGGCTTGTAATTCCCCGACGAGAGATATTGTCGCGAAAAATGCCGGTGTACCTGGCTGGGGCTTGAACCCACGCCGCTCGGTCAGTAGTCCAACGCACTAACCACTGACCCACGGCGCCTTCCATTAGCCATGTGCAAATTAAAATCATGAAACAGATTGTGAGAGGAGAGCCATGAATCAGTGGTTGTTGGTGCATTGAATCATGGGAGATTCACGCTACTACCCGTAATCAACTATTCATCCACAAGCATGAGTAAAAACAAAAAAGAGAAAGGTTCTGCCAAGGACTTCAAATAGGAAGGGGAATGACCTCTTTTGGGCCAACTCTCATACCCTCGGTACTCAAGGCACCCCATAAGCTAAGCGATCTGTTGATGAGTAAAAACGCAAAGCTACCTCCTTCTCAAAGCCCTCGGACGCTAGATCCTGCAAAGCAAAAGGTTAGACCGGCTCCGTTTTTGAGTTTATAATTGAGAGTAGAACGTATTTAGCCATGGCTCGTGTTGTGCTTCTCGACAGAGTGGTGACGTCGGAAATATCATATGTTGCAAGCTATCGTCTGTCAGGTAGACTTGCCCCACGTCTCTGACTAGCATCGTGGTCGTTCATAAAAGTCGCGTTCTCTAAACTCTGTGACCCTACTCTTTTGGGCCAGGTCCTTTTAATTTGGTACATCTTTGCCTTTTTGCAGTGGATTTGCTTGTGCCTTTGACTTTCCTCATTATTACTAATGCGTCGGGTCATTGAGGTTTCTTGTATTTTCTGGGTCGACGCAGGATGCAATTTCGCCCATGTAGGGTCTGTACGTATTTCTGAAATTGCTTCCACTCTGCCTTTTTCCTTTTAGTTGTCCGTCTTTTGTTTGCCGTACCACTCGGTGCTCAAAGCCTCGAGGTTTCCGTTCTAGAAGGTGCACAACTTGGCTAAGCAGGGTGTTTTCATTAAAGTGAAGCTTTCAGTCCTTCTTCCGTTAAGGTTCGGGGTTACCCTTGAACTGTTCCGCATTAGTTAGTAAGGAGGAAGTCTTAGTTCCCATCTGCTCTTTACTAGATGGAGCAGGCGGTCTGCTCGGAGGAGATAGAGCATCTAATATTATTGTTTCCATTAATGCCTTGACATAATGCATTAGGAATTCTAACAATTTTTTCAGGTCCTCACCTGAAATGTTGAACACCACACCGCTATTTTCAGCGCTAGCATTCGCGCATTTACTTCGTTTGAAGTCATGCGGACATTTTTGTTTGGTCTGTCCGTTTCCGTTTGCATTGTTGCCAGATTGAGCTTCAACCAACAAGCTTCTCCTATTAGCTTGATCTTCAACTAACCGTCACAAGTTACAAATTGGTGAAGAGCCCCTTCTACTCGTACACGCTATCTTAAGCGAGGTCTTTCTCCATTGCGTTGTTTTTCTAGGATAGATTAAAAGACTCTGTGCGTCGAAGGGTTGCTAACAATCCATTGTGAATCGTGCTTCGATCCGCAAAGACTTTATGGACCTGGGTCTGAATGTACTGGATAGGCGCTGCAGTTTGACATTCAATCTTTAGACGAAAGACCCTTCTATTTGCTCCCTATTGGCCTTTGGCTTAAGAATTGGCGCAGAGTTGATATGGTCAAGGTATCTAAAGCGAATTTCGGTCTCTTCTGAGTTTCAGCCCCAGCGAGTAATGAATTCAATCCGAAACAGGATTGAGAAGAAGGTGTGGCGTCAGTATCCAGTGAGGCTAAGGATTGATAAGATTAAATTAAAATTCGGGACCAGAAGTGCAAAGTGTTTCCAAACTGGCAGCCAAGACTATAAAATACAAAATAAATGCCACTCAAGTCCAAAGTTGTCTCCTATCTGTGAGACAAAAAGTTTTCAAAAAAGAAATCCGAAACGGATATGTAAATTGCAAAAGACACACTGTCATCCATGCAGGATTCACCCCACATGTGGTTGAAGATATGATATCACACAGCAAATCACAGTGCATCGGATCCTTCATAATTACACTTGTCTAACGCGTTTTGACACATTTTCCATCTCTTCTGCGTGCCGTTTTCATGTCTTTTTTTTTTTTTGTAAATTTCTCTCAAGTTTGAAAAGTTTTCGAAAATTTGGCAGCGGTAACGTAAGAAATTCACAACTTAGCGCTTTGCTAACAGGGATAACGGAACTTACAAGGATCACTCATACGTGCAACACATGTGGTGTGTGGGTGGTGCAGTACCGCACTTATAAATATATTGAGCGTGAAAGGATTCACAACGTTGAACGGCGAAATGCTTGCACTATTAACGAAAGCGAGTGCAAGAGGATAATTAAATTGCAAAAGGACACTTATGCTTATGCGATACAATGTTAGCATTTATAGAGGAACCGTTTCGGAAGAGAGAGCTCTGTAGTTATCCTGGGTGGCAAACTTTCTGCAATTTGTTGCCAGTTTGTCGCATTAAGAGAGTTTTGAGAGTTGCCCCATATGAAGCGAGGGGCTTTAGAGTGAAATGATAGTTTAAGACAGCTCTTAAGTGATTTGAGGGAAAGGAGATTGAATTTCTGATTAAATATTTGAGGTTTCGCGGAGCTCTTAATGACACGCTTGGATTTGGAATTTTTCTAATGGTTCTTGACTTTGCTCTAGAAGTGAAAAGAGCTTACAAATATTTAGGGCTGGGTGACCTAAAGACTTACTTAGACCCCAAGCGAGTCCATCGTACCCATAAAAAGTATACTCATGGGAGTCAAACCAAGGGATAGGGTTGGCTAATCCGCCAACCACCCAGAAAGGGATAGAAGTCTCAGGAGTTTCCTTAAATCAGCGATATTAAGGTCCTCCAGCCCATGGAAGAAGCTACTACCAAGAGTACGCAATGTTCTGGTGGCCAGTGCGGGACATTTGCATAGCAGGTGCTGGACGAGTTCTATTTCTTCTTCGTCCCTCCAGCTTCTCTAGTCGTTGTAGGGCCATCCAAGATGCTTCGCATGGATTCCTATTCCGCAGGACACTGTGAGGACATCGGAGACGATTCGTATTTCCCTTCGACTAAGTTTTACGAGATTTTTGGAATTCTTCTTATCGAAGGCTGGCCATAGTGTTCTGGCTATCGCACAAATGTCCATGTGACTCCGTCGCGCATTAGCCCTGGTCATGGTTTCTTCATCTATATCCCCGTAAAGAGTGCTTCGCAACCGGAAAGGTATAAGCAGGATCTTGTTCTGCACCTCTTCTGGCCCTCTCACCTGATATATCCCTGTGGCCCGGTACCCAGCATAGGGTCACCTTGTTGGTTGTTGATATATCGTTGACATTTTGTCTGCAGACCTTTAAGAGCTTCGATTTTGTCGATGATGACTGGATGCCAGGTACTGGCTTTCCAGCTCAATTTTGAGTCTAAGATTACGCCGAGGTATTATGCCGTCCTCTTAAGTGTCAGATCGATTCCGTTCATGCATGGATTCTTGAAGTGTGGAATCGATCTTCTTCTAGTGAAGAGCACAATCTCGGTTTTGGATGGGTTGACTCCCAGACCTTGCTTTTTGGCCCAGCCGCTCACCAATGACAGTGCGTGATTGAGTCTTTCGCTAAGTTCGGGGGCAAATTTTCCTGAGACCAGAATAACGACGTCGTCAGCATAGGCCAACGTTGAAGCAGCCGTTGTTTTCCAGTTTCTTGATAATTTGTTCTATTACTAGGAGCCAGATCAGCGGGGAGAGAACTCTCCTTGAGGGGTGCCTCGACTGACGCTCTTCAAATCCTTAACAAATCCTTTTACCATTCTTGATAAGCTTTGCAGTTTATAACTTCAATTTCATTTAAAAACAACTCCAGGACGTTCTTTACCTTCCCGTCGTTTCTTTGGAGCAAAAAAATACAACTATCTTCAAAACATCTTCACTCCTACCGAGTCCTGACTTAATCGGATTTATATCCTTTTTTTATTAGCTGCACTAAGCCATAAAAAAACAACGCGTGTAATTTCAATTGAATGAACTGTGTCGCCAGATTTTCGAGTCTCGTCTTCCTGCTTCCTCAAGGACTTTTTTTTTTCCTGCATACAGTGGTAGTTTTGTTTTTTTCCTCTTCATGGTGTTTATGACCACATTTCCATTTTTATTTAACCATTCCACTGTAAAACAAGGAGAGTTGCTGTTATTTTTTTTCCTTTGCTACGTGCCATCTCATGCCATGACGGCGAGCATCAAGGAGCACAGTGAACTTTTTATGCCACGACATGATTCGACTTTTGACCAATAAAAAGCGACAAAAACTGATCCTCTCCCCGAACCAGCAGCAGCTAGGAGTACTTAAAATTTATCCAGAGAGATGTATCGTGTATCTTATGTTCCGAAGTGTGGAGGGGGTGAATCCTTCAACTCATACCTCAACATGTGCGAGAAGACTCTGACACTCTTCTTTTAAGTGTTTCGCACTTTATTACCCCGGTTTTCATTGATAAACAAATGTTATGCCGAGTAAAGATGACAAAAGTCAACGTTGTCGTTGACGTTGTTGACGGTACAAAACGGTTATGGGGTTTCGTTGGACCGTTTATTGGCCCGAAATGGGTGCTTAACCAAAAAGAAGTGTTTTCATCAATTTACATAAAAAAGAGTTTATTGTATTGTTTTGTAAAGTTATGTGCAACTTAAGGCGGCAATATGTTACACGCGCTGTAAAACGAACAAATAGGCTACTGTGGTTTTTAAATAGAGTTGAATGGAGTACCACAGGGTTGTGGTTTTACAACGAAACTTTTATTGAATGTAAAATATGTTACGAAGCCTCTTAAAACGACATCAAACGACTGTTTAAGACTGTCTCTGGGAAATATATGAGAAAGTATGGAGACAGTGAAGATCCCTGGTTTTGGTATTGACTCCTGTCGAATTCACAGTTGTCTTTCGTTAAGAAAGGGCACTTCTGACACCGACCCTTGCCAGTGGTAAAATAGGCTTTATTCCATTCAATTAAAGAGAATAGACTCTATGGATATGGATTTCATTCAGATAGCGTCATGGCAGACCGAATTTTCATGCTCCTACTTCTGACATCAATCCCCACCATACCCCAATCCAAGCACAACCATATGAACTGCCACGGATGAACCATTTTATCTCGATCTCGCCCACCTCTCAACAATGGAAGAATAAATAACTAAAAACCTATTTAAAAAGCACTAAAAACCTGCTGCTTCCTCAAGACCTTCACCCGTCCATCTTCACACTCTTCACACGTCTCTCGTCACCAGGACGAATCGATGAAAAGATATTGAAACCGCATCCTTGTTGGGAGGAAGGAAAAAAGTGAGAAATTTTCTACAAACTTTTCCCATTATCACATTTGTAACATACCTATGATCAGTGGAGCAGTGGTAGGCGGAGGCATATAATCTCAGCAGCCACTTGTGCATCCAGGACACATGACATGTTTGTGTGTGTGAATATGGCACGTATACGCTCTAAAAAAAACTCTGAAAAGAACTCAAGAGTACTTCCTTGAATATAAATTTTCTAAAGTTTTCGTGGTACCTGGGCTAACATCCACACATCCAGGTGAATGGTGCGGGGGGCGGTGGAAACTTTTCAAGTTACGCGTGAACTTGCTGCGCTCCATCCTTTGTGGTCACATGTCTTGGATAGGTTTTCTCAGTTTAAGTTTGGTTCTGGATTCACGTTCGTTTTTTTTGGTCTACTTTTCTCGTAAATTTCATATTTTTGTCTTGGATGCCAGGGTTGGACTGTAGCAAAGTGGAGCCTATGATGGAAGTCCCAGAAATCACTAGGGCAGCTTATGGACTGCAAGAATTTTTCATAGATTGTGAGGCGAATGTGTGAAAACAAGGATTGCACTTCACAATGTGATGGATGCCTGCAATCATTTTCCCATAAATCACACCCGCCCTTAGTCCGCTCCTGAACATTTAAAACACCTGGATCCTTAAAAAGGAGAAAAAAAAAAATTCTCCACACCGCAGAAACTTCAAAACCTTGTTGATGTCAGCCTGCATTCGGAATCTATTAAGCTGCTACTGGTCGTCCTTAAGAATGCGACTCAGCTGCACACGTTGGGAATCCGTTTTCGTAGAAATGGAAAAAAAGGACCCGAACAACGAAAGGATATGACATTCTGGGTATTGCTAGAATGAAAATCCATGTGGGTATATCCTTAAGACATTTCTCGAGACTTCCTTTTATGATTTTCTCTTTTTTTGTTTCAAAGAAAATTCCATCGCAAAAGCTGGTGGAGGAACCGATGGGACAACATAAATTCTTCTCCGAATCCGAATCAAATGCATTTTGTAACAGTGATACTGTCTGAGTGTGCACCCTCTCGAGGGCATAACGATATCCTGGTCCCGATGGAGTGAATCATTGCATTTGGTTGGTCGGCTGGGTTGGTCTGTCGGTCGTTGTCTGGCCTTGAAGAGAAGTTTTCTTATTTTTTTCTGCATCACTGTGAGATAGTCCTTTGGAATCCTTTTAAGTTTTTGACTACTTTTGTTGAAAAAGATGTACATACGTATGTATATAGTTTAGCGTGGCATAGATTTAATAGAGATAGTCCTGTAGGGGTGAGGGTTGGTCAGGCGAGTGGATTATTTTGCTCGAAGGCGTGAAGCATCTTTAAAGATTACAACTATCATAATGTTATTTCTTTTGAGAACTTTTTATAGATTTTGGCAGGCGATAATCGCTTGGGAATGGAACAGCTGGAGGGTGAATCCCTATGTTACAAGAAGTTTAATAATTCGATTGGGTGGGTTGGTTGGTTGCGGAATACCTGGGTGTGGAATGTATGTGGAACGTAAGGCATTTCTTTAGATTTTGTTTCTTTATTGTCTTTTTATTCGTCCTATTGGATTTTCTAATGAGATTTGACTCAATAGTAGACGTCTGCTATCTAATCGTGTTGATCCCTACCAACAGGCATCTCCAGTCAGCTCGATCTTAAGCCAGCTGCCTCCAGTTTCGCACGCTAAGTTGGCTATGGCCCCCTTCCACTTGCGTATGCCACCTGAGTCGCGGTTTTCCTCTACTGCGCCGACCCTCGGGTGTGAAATTGAAGATTTTCTTGTTGATCCAACGCGGTCTTATTAGGCTTCGTCATCTTCGGAGCTCGAATTTCCTTCAAGTCGTGATGTTTTAACTTGGAATTAAGCCTCTTTGCTCTGAAAAAAACAAGCTTAACAACTTTTGCGTGATTCATGGCTGTTAGTAACTATTTTTCACGGGTGTGGAAGCCCTCACTTCAAGTACCCCAAAGCCTAGTTTAGGACCTTAGGACTCTGTGAAATCGATAAGCCTTTCATTTGATTCAAAAATCATTCAAATTCTCATCTCAAGCTCCCTTTCTGGTGTCTAACTACAGATCTGAATACCCGACACAGCACTTTCCCTGCGCCTTCCTTAAACAAAAGTCACGTTTCCACTTACGCGACTTTTTCAAAACTCATTAGGAAAATTTAATTCAGCAGTTATTACAGCGATAAGCCCACTTAAGACTCCAGGACAATGGCAAAAAAAAACTTTATTCCAGCCCCCCCCTAAAGGATTCCTTGAAGTTTTCCATTTCCCAAGTCAATCCAAGGCAAAGATTACCATCGTCACATAGTGCCATTCGCCAGGACAACATGCAACCTGGATGCAGGAGGAAAAAAAATAAACTTTTCTCTCATATATGAACATATGCGGATGAGATTAAATATGAATACCCTTACTACTAAGGCAATCCTAAGTACACCGTAATACGGATCTAAGGACGACTTCCTTCCTCATGTTTTGCTGGTTATACAGCATCACAGCGCACCCACCTGTCGCCGTATCCTATGGAATTAATTTCCACAATTGAAATGCAAACGCAGTGAAACCGTCAGACATACCACTCCAACATACATATGCGTGTATGTCTCTCTGTCTGTCTGTGAACACCTTTGTGTAAGAAAGGATTTCGAATTAGTGAAGCGCATTAATGTTGAACTCCTCCTCTTAACTTTAATTCAATTTCAGGTTTTGTTTACTTTTTGTTTTGCCTCCTGTGTTTTGGGTTTATTTACATACACACACGCGTACGGAGAGGCAGGGATGGGCGAGTCTGCTGATAGGATTGGGGGCAAATTTAATTGGAAAATGCAATATTGACCGTAGAAGGGATAATGTCAGAGGATTGGGTTTTTGACAATTTGAAGAAATTGGTTGCTGACAAAACATTGGAAGCAACCCTGAGAGGATATTTCTAGTGGTTTCTATATCCTTGTTCAGGATAAGGGTTAGATTTATACAGGTCAGTTTTCGTTATTACCCTTCCATGGGGATCAGTTGAAAGTCGCCGTGAAAAAGTCTTTTGAAAGAATGGAAAATGTTCAGAGTGTGGAGTGGCAGTTGTCTTTCGAAGATACGGTTTGAGTTGACATCAACTGGTCAAGTTTCACCGAATGCAAGGCAAAGCTACGTAAGTTAATCTGTTCAGTCAATAATCGGTCCCGGACGAGAAAGTATTGGATCGTGGATCATGATTGACAAGCCTCTTTGTTTAAGTTTTGTGTCCAAGTTTAAGTCAGCGAAGAAACAGAATCATGGCGAATTGAGAAGCTTTTTCATGACATATTGTGCTCTTGTAGGCTTGTCATTCCCCGACAAGAGGTGGTGTCGCGAAAAATGTTCGGTGGACATGGCTGGAGTGTAAACCCACGCAGTTTGGAAACCGGTTCAACGCACTAAACACTGGGCAACGGCAATCAGTGAGTATAGTCGTCCCTTTTTACTAGATGGCCGGTATTATTTATGTTCTTTGAAGTTAGTTTTCTCGTGTAACTCTTACTGAGCCATTTTTGTCTTTATCACTTCGCTCTTTCCGAGCTGCAATCCTAAGCAGCTGAAAAGCAGTCTTTGGGAGACTCAAACTCAAAGACTGTCTATGTATGGCTGAACCACACATACATATTATGAGAGCCCTGTACCAGTACAAGTTTGAGAGTATTTGAATTGGCAGAGAATCCAATTATTTATCAAAAAGAGGGAACTTTAGCGCTAAGGACTGTCTAAGGTGTCAAGGTGTGCTGAACTCTCGCTTATGATGTAAAACCTGAAGACGCTGTCACAAATAGTGTGTCAGGGGATTGGATCGAGTTTATTTTATATTTGAAATTTTTTTTTCACGGTTGAGACTGGAGTCGCCATTTCGGGGTAAGGCAAAGTACACATCAGTGCTTGCTTGGTGAGGTCGTTAATGACGTTGACCCCAGGTCTAGCATCTGTAGGCTAGATTAGGTAGATGGGTTGGCGAGGGGAGAGAAAACTCTCTGTGTCATACTCAGAAAGGTATGTCTTGGTCACGAAGCCGCGCCTTTTCTATTGCCTTTTGGTTTCGAAGCATTTTGAAACTATGATGAATCTACGAATGTCCTTGATTGATGCGCTCTTAGAGTAGTGTCTCCCAATTCATTTCAACTTCACTTTAACGTCAGGTAAAAAACTTGGATTCCTAGCAGAAGCTCTTGGGAGTCTGGTACAGTTTTGAGGAATTCCACGCTAGAAATATTCAAAAATGGATCTAAGACAACTGCTGGTACGGGGGCAGGAGTCGTCTCCAACGCACCTGTCTGAGCTATTACCACGCGACTGCCAGATCACTGTAGTCTGTAGTGTGTTTCAAGTGGAAACTACAGCAGTCTGCGAAGCTACGGCTTGGTTTTCAATTAACGCGATGGATTGTAGCGCCATTGTACTGTAAACAGATAGTCAAGCAGCTATTACAGCCTTTGAATCGCCGACAATACGACACGTGGTTCGTAAAGCAATGCCGCAGATATCTTAACAAGATTGTAGACAGGTGCGACGTAATCCTGTGGTAGGTTTCAGGATACAGGGACGTTCCAGGCAACTGCAGAGCGGACGAGCTGCAGGACGGCATCTCCCCGAAAACCTAGGGGAACCATCTGCGCCTATCAAATCGATCAAATTCCTCCTCGACACGGATGTCAAGAAACTGGCAAGCCATAGGTGGAATAACATCAGCACTTGTCTCTTGTCAAAAGAAATTTAGCCTAACCTGGATTTAAAGAAGACGAAGAGACTTTTATCCACTAATCGGAATAACTTATGGGTCCTCACCGGTCACTTTTTGATAGGCAGACATGGACACAGATTGGAGGTCTCCTCCAATGATTTCTGTAGAAGCTGCAGAGACGAGGAGGAGGAAGAAACTACAACCCCACTACTGTGCACATGTCCTGCTCTTGCGACGCTAAGGATGGAAACCCTCAAGGCATACTTCTACGATGATCTTAACGATCTAGTCGAACTCGACACCCAGAAGATTAGGAACTTAATCTCCGGGATGAAATGGTTCAACTCTTAGGGTTAATACCGGTACGATTGCCCATGTCGATGTACCTTGTGTATATGTATACTTTGATTTCCTGGGCTGGTAAGCCGGTTCTTCATCGTGGTATCCCTGTCTGGGCGGGGGCAGCTAGCTAACCTAGCCTAACCTAACCTATCTCCCATTTCATTGATGGTAGTGGCAGAGAAAGTTGGTTGTGTTCTCATTAACTTCTTCGTCACCACAGCCTTTGCAAAGACTATCCTCACTTATTCATGTCCTTTGTCCAATTCGAAGTCTTAATGCTTTCACTACACCTATGAGCGGTTTCTATTAATACTTATATTGTAGCTTATTTCAGCTTTTTTGAGGGTGTCCCACTCTTCTACCGTCTTCGACTATCGCGTTCCACTGCATGGCTTATTGCGAAAATAAGTTGCTAGAAAATCTGATTATTCTAGATCATTTTCAATTCCACTGGGTTAACCTCTTCCACAAAAGTAGTGGGCATTTGGTGCAGGTCCATAGTTTTCGTCGTCACCATGGTTCAGTGGTTAGTGCGTCGGAAACTATGCGAGCTGCGTAGTTCTTGTTGGATGCAGATGTTGTTGTCGAAGCTTTGTAGTGCTCGGCAGAAATGCAATCAAGACTTGTTGCTTTATGTGCCTGGAGTTCCTTGATAGTAGCAACAATCTCATCTTAATTGGGGGCAGTGGTATGTACACGACAATTATGTGTGTCGGGCAGCTGGTTCTTACATTGAAGCGAGATTTCGTCCATAATGGGCTTCAAAATCGCGGTAAAATACTCCCTCAATCTTCTCAGCTAATCCTTATCCAAAACCAACAGAGAACCATTTGAGCTCTTTTTCATAGGTTGACGTGATCCACCTGTCAGCTCTTTCGCATTTCTGCAAACTTGCAGCTTTATCGCTTTTGGATTTAACGTGGTTTCTTCTATCACGACGCTGGACTTTCTTCATCTTCATGGGATCCTGTGACACAACCTCGCGGCGAACTTTATGTTCTTTCAACTCTTCGATCCGTCTCCGAGTATCTGCAGATCTCCATATACCACACCGAAGCACAGAGAAAAAGTGCAAAAAAGAAATTCCTTAGGGTAAAAGAGTACAAGATCAAGTACATATTAGTATCAGGCGAAGGAAAGCGGTATAATTTCGCCTTAAACTCGCCTAAAATACACTCTTCTTCATAAAAAAAAAGTTAAAGCTTGGGATTAATCAAGGCCTATTTTCTCGCAACCATTCATGTTGTATGTATTACAATTTCGCACGAATGGAATTTATTGCCGACTCTGAACGGCGAATTGAAGCATTTTCATGACAAATTATACTCCCGGAGGCTTGTAATTCCCCGATGAGAGGTGGTGCCGCGAAAAATGTTCGGTGTACCTCGCTGGGGCTTAAACCCATGCCACTCAGTCAGCAGTCCAACGCACTAACCACTGAGCCACGGTGACCACTACACTCTTCTTCATCCTTCTGTACAGACTGTATTCTTTCCTTTTCCACTCCTAAATCAATTAGCATCGCTTGAGATTTACACTTGCTTGCATTGCTCTACACCTACATAGTTGTTTTCAGGAATCCTTGAAGAAATCTTATCCAATTGCACATGTCCTTGGGTGTTTAACATTATAAATACCAGGCAATCACCTCTGTTTCCTTTCCTCTAATGCACTCTTCTCAAGATGCAGGCGTCGTCTCTCTTTTGCAAGGAGTGATAACGAGATTTCCGTTTTCGAAAACTTAGCATAAAGTGGGCGGCAGTTGTGTGTGTATGTGTCGATTTGCTATGTCCGACATAATTGAATGTAACTTGAATTAGATTGTTTCCTGTAAAACGGTAAACACTTTGCATTAACAACACATAGGACGTTCGTCCTGCAGTGGGTGGCAGTGTGAACAACATTTAATTAGGCTGTTGTTTCATTCTCATTAATAATGGGAGTGTGTGCCCATCTGACAGGAGTTGAAAATTGGTTTTTGGCACAACTATGTAGACTGCGACCCACAATAAATTCCACAAGATGGCAACAACCATAAACCGGTTTGACAAGCAATTGCATTGCATCTTCATTATTCATTTACGAATTAGTTGAGAGGATACGACTTGGCAATTTGTGGAGAAGTCTCACTCGAAGGTGAGACGATTGTTATCGGTTGGCTTAATTTCCTAAAACATACAAATGTATATGTTTGCGTGTGTTGGGTACGCTTTTTGACATATAAGACGTCAGGACTGAAATTACCATCAACCGGTTAGTCTCAGTCTCAGTTTGTATACCAGCTGGACTCTGTATATATCCTTGACCATGACGAGACGATGAAGATGATGATAGGATATCATCGTCATCTGTTAAGCTGGGGTTTCATCAATTTTATTGAATTCAAAATCATCGGTCATTGTGAGTGCAAGTGTGTGTATTGCTTTACTCAAATGTCGTCTCGTTTCGTAACTGACATCAATTGAATGATGGTTTGGCTCCTCTTGTAAGACGGACATGAGGTAATTTCGCTTTGATACATATGTAGTTTCCTAGGGCCTGTGTATGGATGAAATTACGACAAGTCAACCGAATTGCAATTGTGTGTCAAGTGATTTTGACAAAATTCCTTCTCGGTACTGACACTTGGTAAGCAATTAAAGTTAGACGTAAGTGAGAGATGTTTAATTGAAGTAGGGGATGTGTTCTTTGGTACTGCAACAGTGGTATGAAGAAGTGCTGAAGAGGTGTCACAATGAAAGGGCATAGAGAAACAAAACCAGTTGACACGGCCATCAAAATTGAAATTCCAAAAAATCAAACTGCTGGCCAACTGGTTTTTAAAAAAAAACAAATTTCATCGTCAATTTGATTGCTCTCATAACAACGTTACGTTCCATCTTTATGTTCAAAACAATTCGTCCTTGTCGTCCTGGTCCATCTCTGTCAAGAGAGTAAGAGGCTTCACATTAAATTCCAAGAAAGCAAACAGAAAAATTGAACATTAATTCGCCCCATCAAAGCCATTGTCTCCGTGTGGCAGTTTATGGAGAGCGAGCGCGCTTCCAGCCGCTCCAAGTCGCTCCACATAATTTCAAAGTAATTACATCTTTATGAACTATAAAACCTCGATAAAGTTTCCATTCAATGGAGAGGCGGGCAGGGAAAAAATTTGTTGCAAAACATTCCTGGGAGCATATTGCGAAGTGGGAGATACACTGAGGTTGACCTTTAAGGCTGTCATTCCGATTGTGCGATTCTCCGACTCTTTGATTTCTCTCGGAATGGTTGGAGATGCCGAATGCCAAGAACGCCTACTCCTGGCGTTTGTCTTTGGTTCAATTGCTCTATTTGGTTGTGGATTCCCCTTACCCTTCCCGTTTCACTCCCCCCAACTACCAGTGTTGTATATAATAAACCAAGCACTTGAGCGTTATAATCTTAGGAACACTTAACACGACCGAGTGTGGGTGGGGTGTGCTGGGTATTGGCATCTCAGTCAGTCTCCAATCGATAAGCACTTTATGTGTTTCCTCTAGTCCGTTGGAGATTTTCGACAGCCTTACAGCTAATTTGGCCTGGCGAAGCCGGCAGAGAAGGAACATTTTCGATATCGCCATCCCTTCTGGCTGCCTATTCGGACAGTATTGGCATCATTACCGTTATGTGTACGCCCTTGTATCTCGGATGGAGAATGTAATAAACATTACAATCATCGGCAAATGAGAGTATATCCTTATTGTTCCCATTTGCGTAGGGCTATTGATGTCCCACAGGCTTGCAGAGAGCTGGGAGTGGGGGGGGGGCGGTGGGCAAAGTATTTCTGTGGCCTCCGGAGATACGATTGGATTACTGCTGTGGACAGCACAGTGGTAGAGGGAAGTTTTGTCTTGGGTGTTGGGCTTTAGTTTTAAGTAATCATGACAAGTGTAAGGATAAGACTGTTGCTATTGTGAAGACTTGGCCATTGTTAGCTTCAATGGATGGGGATCTATTATATTTCGCTTGGTATCCTGATTTTTGCATTTTAACCAGGTACTTGCAACTAGTCGCACATATGTATAAATATTAGCTCATTTCGCTACCTTAAACATGGTAATGCCAAAGTACACATCTAGGTTTAGGTTAAGAGGATGGCGGCCTGATGTCAGGCACCGTCTCATTCGGATCTTCAGGAATCCATTGTGTTCCCCATTGTGGGACCTACATTCACGTACCTGTTGGGGAAATAATTGATTATTTGAATGGTTGTTAATTAGCCTCCCTAAGTCTCCCTGAATTCAGTATAAATTTAAGGATGTCCTTCGGCGGCATGGTTGATAGTTGGCCTGGGTCACTCAAGAAGTAAGCGCCTCGGGTCTTCTTTCCGGTTTTGCTGAGGCTTCGCAAAGAAGGTGCGTCGTGTCCTCCTTCACGTCTATATCGCCACATCCTCTGCAGAGGTCAGTCGTACTTAGCCGCATTCTCCTTAGATGGGCCGCCAGCAGGTTGTGACCTGTGATGATGCTGATCACTAGAGCTAAATGTGATCGGGTCAGCGTACGTATTTCGTCTATTTTTCTTTTATTGAGCTTTGGCCACATCTTTCTTGATATGCGGCATGACGAAAGTGTGCTCCATTGCTCGTCGGCAAGCCTCCAGAAGTCCAAGTGTATCTCCTGTTTTATAACTTCTATGGGGGTCAGAACCGTGGGATCGACCATTATTTGGTTCAGTTCCGATCCCTTTCTTGCCAGTTCATCTACCTTTTCATTGCCATCGATGCCTCGGTGTCCGGGACCCAGCAGAGTGATACATTATGTCTTGAGCTTAGGATCCCAAGCTCGCTGCGATAACTCTTAACTACAAGTGACTTGAGGATTGGGAATGACACGGCTTTGATGGCAGCCTTGCTATCGATGTACATATATATCGATGTTTCTTCTCAGGGTTACTGGGGATAGTTCCCTTGCTCCCTCGGTTATCGCTAGAATTTCAGCTTCGAACACATTGGCGTGGTTTGGAAGGTTTATCGACCGGACAATGGCGGGTTCTTCGGAGTATATATCGGAGCCTACCCCATCATTCATTGTTAAACCATCGGTTTGATGACCCTTCCTTCGTCCCAACTTTCCCTTGTTTGAAAGAACGTTTGGACATTGGGTTTGAAGTCAGTCAGGGTATGGCGTCATGAAATCAGTTTTAGTTTCTATTCCCGCCCATCTAGCGATACTAGTGTAACCTATTTGGCCCTTTTTACAAAAGCTGGATGCTTGCATTGCTAGAGCGCATTTTCTTGCCACTTCTTTAGTGTATAGGTCGAGAGGTAGGAGTGAGAGTATCGTTTCGGGGGCCGCTGTCGGAGTCGTTCTTACACATCTAGGGTTAGTTGATAATGAACTAATTCTTCCTCAAATCGAAGCGAAATTGGGACTTGTCCCAATTTGTTCCCGAAACGAGGTTTTTTAAGGTCTTTTGGATCTTTGAATTGACAAGCTACATCTTCAACTGAACTTAATTGCTTAGGTTTACTATTCAGTTCCTGACGACATGTCTCAATTTTTTTCTAGTCATTGCCACATTTCACTGACTGTTGACATAAGTTGTGACCAGCTGTTAGTAAAGAGTTCTACGGACGCATGTGCTAGCCTCTTCTTCAGCTTGTTCAGCAAGGGCGTCGATGTATTGTTTTTTTCATTGCGGACCCTGCGCTTGACTTCTCTCCTCTTCATACAGTACTGCGACTCTGGTTCCCACTGCATGGGTGGCTGCAATGTGAACATAAAGTTGGTTTTATTCTTCGAACCCCTGCGAGGGATTATCAGACAGACATGTGCAAGGACTTTTTTTTGTTTTCATGGTGAAACTCTCTGCAGTGGAAACAAAAACCTTTCCCACAGCATTCTAGTGCTCTTCTATGGTTTGAGGGACTCTGGAATCCTTGAGTCTGACAGTGTTATACCTGGGCCCTCGCAGTATCCTACTCTTGCAGACGGTTACAGGTGAATGTACCCTACCTTAAATGAGTGTGGCTTCTATCCCCTCGCCAACCCATCTACCTAACCTAACTCTTCCTCAAGGCGGTGATCTCGTTCCATACCGATATCGGCTTGAAAAAACACCTGCATACTTGCAGACTATGCTTAGAGAGTGAGAAAAGCTCTGATCTCAGACTCAATAGATGCATAAGGAGATCCTTTCTCAATTCTTCTGTATGGTGGTCCAAAAACCTTCCTTTCATCCTCACTGTTGTAATACCAAGAAATATGTGCGCCCATTGCCCTCACTCAAGCCAACCCCCAAGTTGGTCAATTCATTTCAGGATTTCTTTACAACAAGAAACAATCCAAGGAATCCTTTCATTTTCAACTTCATCGACTAGGTACTCTACATAAATGCAATAAAAATTCTACACGTACTTCCAAATACTTCACAATGCTTCCGCAACACCGAGTGCATGAATTGAAGTGTGTCGCTCTTCCCCCGCCCTTTTGGAAATGCATCAGATGGCAACTGCCTCTTATCCTTTTCATATACATACGAGTGTGGAGCAAGGATGATGGGGAATGTGAAATATTTTTATGGTCACCCGATATCATTGCTATGTGAACATTTCACAGACCATAAGTATCGTATCATTAAGTGTAGGAGGGGGGGGGAGGATGGCAGGAGTGGAGCCGAGTGGAAAGAGGCTATCAAAATTTAACAGGCTACTTTCGTCCTTGCATCAAATTGCCATAATTTATTTTCGACCCATTCGCCAAAGGAAATGACTTTCAATTAATAAGCACAAGAGGATTCGTTCGACATGTGTATACAGAGGGAGAGAGAGAGAAGGACACGAAGATTAAGGACACAGAAGATGTCTCGGTGGTTAAGGGGTTATGTGGACGATGCTTGGGGTTGAGAGCATTTCAATTTTAGATTTCTCTCGTATTAGTTTCAATTTCCTTCCTCCCTTTTGCTTTAAATGAAGATGGAGAACAGGACTTGAGATTTTAATTGTTTTTGTGTTTTTGTGGCTTTTTTCGTACCCAGTGTAGAGTGTGTGTGAGTGTGATTTTGAATTGACCAGTGCGTGGTTTTAACTTAATTGCGGATGGGTATGTCGGAGTGATGGGTCAATTTTGCTTGAGTGGGAGGGGATTGTCGATAGAAACAGATTTAAGAGGGCGATTAACAAGGAATAAGATTGGAAGTGATTTGGGATGTGCACAACATGACTTTAAACGAATGTGGATCGTATTCGCAGTGATTGGAAAGGTTTAAATGTACTGGGAGAATCCTAATGAGAGGGTGGGTAGTAAAGGGTTTTTCAGTAGGGACAGCTTGTATGTAAGACATCAACAAATTTTTTGTTTTATTTGAAAGGAATATCAATGACATTATGGGTGGAATATGACATCGTTCAAATGGCCGCCGCGACTTCGCTGGGTGGCGCGCATCCGAGAGGTAAAATTTTCGATGACTCTGGCGCATAGATCAGGCTGAGTTTGAGCGATGGCACGGGTTATGTTGACTTTAATGGCACTGGTCGTTTGCGGCTTATTGGCATAGACTTGCGACTTAAGGAAACCCCACAAGAAAAAGGTTGACGGGGTCAAATCGCACGATCTCGGCGGCCAGTTCACATCACCTCTGCGTGAGATAATCATGCCCTCAAATCGCACGTGCAGAATGTCCATTGTGGCATCAGCTGTGTTGCACGTAGCGCCGTCCTGTTGAAACCACATGTCGTTCACATGCATATCTTCCAATTTGGACCAAAGAAATTGGTTATTGTCGATTAGTAGCGCTCTCCGTTGATGGTGATGGCAATGCTATCGTCGTTTTCGAAGAAGTACGGACCGATGATGCCGCCGGCCTAAAATCCACACCAAACAGTCACTTTCTGCGGATGCATTGCCACTTGGTGGATCTCATGTGGATTGGTATCGTCCCAAATCCGTCAATTTAGCTTGTTGATGTACCCGTTCATCCAGAAATGGGCCTCGTCGCTGAAGATGACTTTTTTGCTGAAATCGGGGTCCGCTTTCAACTGCTCCAGTTTTATTATTTGCATGTCTTGCTCGGGGCTGTAATTTGCCACGGTGACTTGTCTTTAGTGTCTGAAAAATAAAAATCGGGAAAACTAACAACAGACAAAACAACAAATGTACTCGTCCCTATTGGAAAACCCTATACTTGACATTGCTTCAGTAGACTGCTTGCGCCACTAACTTTGTTTCAAGCCCTTTCTTTACTTGCTTGCTTACTGGCGCTACATATTTGGGCGCAGCTCAATCAAAAGCATCTCTAGTTACGGCCATCTGGTTAAATAGTAACAACACTTACCGGGATCGATATTTACAAAATGAAGAGTTTTCAGGTCTAAGTGGTTCTGCAGATAGTGTGAAGCAGTAACAGAATCTTCCTTCGGAAAGGAAGGTAATTCGTGCCAAATCAATGGTCTTATTCATCCGATACTCTATAGGAATTAAACTGAAAGATTGTGCGTCTGGTGTTAGCTTGTAAGAAATCCGCAATCCATTCAAGAACGATATTAAGGAAGTTACATGACAGGTGGTCGTTTGATGAACCAGCGGGCGTTCTCCATCTCCATCCTGTACAGATGGACGAGTTTGCCAGGGATGTCAAAACTATATGTACATGGCTCTATACAGCTTGTCTTCATAAAAGCTGTCGTAGTCGATTGGGATGTGGTCGTCCTGGCTTAGTGGTTAGTGCGTGGGACTGCTGACCGAGCGGCGTGGACTCAAGGCCCAGCCATATCCATCGAACACTTTCGTGGCACCCAATCAACAGACACGTTGCCCACCGAGAACGACTTTAATTTGGGCTACAAACACAAGCTACCGGACAGAAGCGCCTTAATGAGTCCATCTCAATTTTTACGGACGGCTCTAAAACAGCCGAAGGAGTCGACGCCGGTGTCTTTTTGGAAGACATGGACATCCAACAGTCCGTCAGTCTGCCCAACCACTGCAGTGCCGAAGTCACGGCTAGAAATCAAGCCGCCGCTTGGCTGAAGGCTAACCCAATATCACGCACGGAAATTGTGATTTACATCGACAGCCAGGCTGCGATCAGGTCCCTCGTATCCAACACAATAAAATCTAGGGCAGTGAAGGACTCCCGCATGTCTCTAAACGAGATCGCTAACCAGTATAACGTCACACTCTGTTGGGTCCCTAGTCACTGTGACATTCAGGGGAACTGTGCGGCTGACGAATTAGCTAGAAAAGGCTCCTAATGTACGAACGGCAGTAGGCTCGACCGTGTCAAAGCGCCTATGTCGTTTGTTTAACACCTGACCCACACCGACGCTCTGTCGAAAGCAAACCGTAGATGGCAACATCTCGAATATTGCAATAATGCCAGGCTAATCTGGCCTGTCCTGGATCTGAAAAGATCAAAAGCAGTAATACGACTCAAAAGAGACCAGCTCTCCAAACTCTTCAACGTCTTCACGGGGCACTGTATCCTAGTAAGGCACACTTCCTTTGCACGTCTCCCGCACTGGCCCACATGAGGAAAGAATGATCTGAACTCCGCCAGCATGGACGACCTTAATAGCTATGTTAGGAAATCTAAATGGTTTCGGGAGTAAGGAGGGTACCCCAGTATTCAATGGCATCACAATGGACCTACTTTCTGGTCCACCCCATCCCGAGCTGTCGCGCCAGCTATTCATTTTTTATTTATTTAGTCGATAGGGATAATGGCCATTGGTTGGGACTTCTTGTGTTTTCTTTTTGATCTGCCGAAGTATGAGAACTCGATCGATTTCAGACTTTTCGGTGCTGAAAAGTGCTAATGCTGGTCGATTAGGTCGTTGATGAAGACGTTGGCTCTGCAATTGCCGCAGTTGAGGCAGTCTCCTTCTGTGGATCACAATACCAAAAATTCACAAGTGACAAAAGCCAATTCATTCAAGAGTTTGCCTCAACTTTACCTCATCTCTGTTCTACATCCTTAATTCTTCCCCCTGTAATCATCTCTGAATTGCGAATGATTTCAACTCACTCGAGGATATTATAAAACACTGCCCAAACAATTTTGAACAGGGGAAATATACATGTACAACGGAGAGTCGATGTATACTTTTTGTGAAGGATTTCACCAGGACATATGTTTTCAAATCGCACTCGTCAACAATGTCCTTAGGAAGTATTCGTTCGTGAGGCTTAGTGTGGGGGCGGCGGGAGGCGCGTTCCCTCTTCGGATAATAGGAGTTTTATGTTTTAGGATTTCTCCCGTTTTTTTTTGGAAACAAAATGGTTTTAGTCATATTGGCAAGGATAATAAAATAAAAAACATAAAAAAAAGTTTTTTTTTTGTTTTTATTTATTTCTCTTATTTTTACGATTGTCATCGAAATAATATGCCCTCATACACACAGACACAGATGCGAGACAGGAGACAGCACAGGATGAGGCATCGAGGAGGATTGCAGAGTCAACTGGAAAAGTGGAAAATGTTTACTGTTTCCGAGGATAATAAACGAAGGAAAAAATGTTTGTGGTTGTTATCCGTTTTGTGAACAATATTTTCGCGGAGTTCCAACTCCGAATAGGGTGTTCCTCGTGTTTTTTTTTTTGTTGGTTCTCTGTGGAATTTTATAGGCACTTTGATGCTTTTATTTTGGAAATATTTGAGAAAAATACCTTTTACGACGCTGAAAAGTTGTTTATACGATTTTATGATTCATCAATATGGGTGGCGTTGTGATGGATAGAATGGATGGCTATTGGTGGTTCTTGGAATCGTGTGTTGAATGCTCAATACTCGGGAGTTGCATAGCAGTATCTTGTCTGGAAGTGGTGTTCTATGGCAGAGGCAGGGATATAAAAAGAAAAGTTTTACATGTTACTGACGCGTCTGTTTAAGGATAAATAGGATCGTCATTGTTTTATTTGTTTTTCGTAAGAAACTTATGGCAGATAAGACACCTTAAGTTATGGAATGGAATTTCGAATCTAATTCACAAGGACTAAAGAAAGACAAGGGGGAGCGCATTTACTACTGACTTTACACAGATGTTTACTTACGAAAGTTCTGTTTCTCATTGTGGATCCTCGCACTTTATCAAGGTTTAAACAGGCCGAAAGCCTGTTAAATTTAAGTCTTTGACTGGTTTCAGTTTATAGCTGTTCACGGTCACGTTTTGCCCAAAGTCATTCCCAGAGTTTTTTCTGTCTATCGAAAGCTTTTCCACCTACAGCAGATTTGTCGCGGTGGGAAGGCTCTTAAGGTTGAATTTGAAGGCTGTCTGGACCGAATTTCTGAAAACCAAGTAAGTTTTGTTATCGCCTAAGTGAAGTTTTGTTTTGTGGGAGGAAGCTGGGCGGGTACAAGAAAGGTTGAGAATTGTAGTTTCCTTCGTTCATATAGAAATCATTTGAGTATTGTAGCGTTAATACGCATTCTGTTGAGAAAAATCAAATTCTTTGAGCGTTTCAGATCCTGCTTTGGCCGAAACTAGATATGTTGTAACATTTGTCCACCTAAATTTTGTTCTTAGGTACCTACCCTTTTCTGAGAGTGGAATGAGTATTTTTGTTCCAATGTCTGTAGCACAAGTTAAACGCAAAACATCTTTGACGAGCATAACAACGAAAAACAAGTCTGTAGAAGTTACCTTAACCAAAAATGGCTGGTCAGTTGGATCCAAAGCAGTCTCTTCTCTCCCAAGTTCGAATCAGAGCAAACAAGGAAAAAAGTGTTAGCCCCTCTTAGGTTAGATTAGGTTAGTGGGCAGGCGAAAGGAAGAACCATAACGCCACATTCAGGTCAGTTCAGACCCATTGTTAAATGAATATCAGTAGAACATGATCAACTTACTGCGACGGTGATACAAACCACCCTGTGGATTTGATGAATGTCATTATTTGGTCCACCGGTGCATCGGATAATTCTTCAGTGTCATGGAAAAAGTGCCGTCCGAGGAACTTATTTCTTAGATGGCAGATACTGGGGCAATGGCAAAGGAAGTGGGTTTTATCCTCGTGGGCCTACTGCAACGTATTATGCCCTATGATCATTCCTATAAGAGTAAATAGGGATCTTCTGTCGGTCTGCAGAAGACTGTCGGTACTAGCCTAAACGAATTTTGGCCATATCTTCCTTGTGGTTGCAAAAGTGTTTAGAGAGGCCCATCTGTTGTTAGCCTTCCTTAAGGCTCTGTTCCCTGCTACGAGCTTAAGTGTGCAAGGCGGGATGCTCACTGAAGTCTCGGCTTGTGCCGGGCTTGTTGCCGAGCCGTTTCTCGCCAGTTCGTCAGCATTCTCGTTTCCTGGTATTCCCTCATGTCCAGGGACCCAACAGAGTGTCACCTTGTGCTGTGTACCAAGAACCTTGAGCTCTTCTCGACAGCACCTCACAAGCTTCGATTTTATTTCGTTAGAAGAAATTGATTGCATTGCTGGCTGGCTGTCAATGAAAAAGTCGATATCCGCTCTTGGTATTGCCCTTATTGCAGTCTCACGGGCGGCTTGTGTCACTGCTAGGACTTCCGCTTGGAAAGCACTGCTATAGTCCGCAAGGCGGGTCGACACCTTTTGCTGGTGGACATATACCCAGAGACCTCCAACCTGTAGCATTGCCTGCCTAAAAAAATCCGAAATAAGAAGGGGAAAAAGTTTGTGGGTTGATAAAGTCGTTAACTTTTCATCACATTTAGGTCCATGTGGATCCACTGTGGTACACGTGTTGTGTTTTCCCCACAACGTGGCTTTGTTTTGGCAGCAATCATCTGGCCTTCCTTCGAAAGTTGATTAGATCTCAAAGTGAGCCGTAAGAAGAGGCGTAGTGAAGGATATGATCGATAAGGGGGCCTCGAATGGGCATCAGAGAATGTACGAAAGCACAATTAAACGTAGACAGGTCTAATTGGTGATTAGAATGTGTACAGGTTGTACCAAGATGGAAGTTCTATTCATGACGAGAGGAACTCTCGCATAAGGCCACAGGACACTGAAATTTTAGGTGGCATTAGAAAAAGACTGTGGTCCCCGTGGCTCAGTGTTTAGTGCGTGGGTTCAAGCCACAGCCACGTCCACTGTACATTTTTCGCGGCACCACCTTTAGTCGGGGAATGTCAAGCCTGCAGGAGTACAACAAATTGTAGTTAGGCCTTGGCTCATCCCGAGCTGTTTTTATTTATTTATTAGAAAATGACTACTCTTCTGGTATACGATAGGCTGAGAAGGGTATATGAAACTAATTCGTCATGAAAACACTATGTACCAATCGCACCATATTCTGTGCCAGTGCCCAATACTGCCTGCCAGAGAAAGTTTAATTTTCGGCAGTCAACGGATTCAATCAGAGTATAAGGCAAATGTCTTTCAGACAACAGCGTGATGCATTCATCCATTGCTCACCACTGAGGCCTACATCGTAGGGAAATACAAATTGTCTCCTCATACAAATGAACCAAGAAACCATCTCTGGTCTCTGTTGATGTCCCACGTGTTACTTCTTCCTCTACCACTCTAAATGCTTCTGATGATCTGACAGCTCACAAACTTTATGACACAAAAATTCTTCACGACGGAAAAAAATTAATTAAAAATTCAAACCTGTCACTTTGTCATCGAAAGACAAAATTAAATTTAATCCCGACCCGATGGCGGCTGCACTTGGAGCGAGAGGGAGCGCATCCTTAGAACAAAAACGACCGCGTAAAAACTTTCAAACTCGAGATTGATTTTTTTTTCTCTCTGAAAGAGAAAAGAAAACATTTCAATTCTTCGGACTCCCCCTTCCATCCTTGTCCGCCCGCTTTAACTAACTACGGCGCCCGCGATTCATCGTTCGTAACTATGTCCAACTAATTTAAATTAAGCTCAAACTATTAATTGAATAACACTACAAGGCGGGGGTGGAGGCGGCCAACTCGGCGTGAGTGCAACAAAAACAGAATCTTTATCTGTTGGTCTCTGAACCACCGGCGCGCGGTATCTGAGGCGAGCATCATGTGCCCGTAATCGAAGGCGAGATCCTGAAACGGACTAAAAGAACGAATCCCGCCGCAATGGATGAAGTATTAATCCGAAAGGAAAAAGTTTCCTCCCGTTCTAGTACGAAGTTCCTTTGAGTCTTTTTCTTCCTCTTTTTTTTGTACTCCTTAAACGAAACAAGTGTCTGCGAGTTTAGCTTGTCAAGTGGAAAGTTTTATCCTCGGTTATCTTCGTTTTTATGTGGGACTATTCCTTTCAAATCCGTTTTTTTCCGAACTTAAATCCTTTTGTTGGGGTTTTCTTCGTTTTGAGGGATTTTTTTTTCACTCTTTTTTCCTTCAGGCGCGGAGGGGGGTGAAAGGATATTTTTGAAGTTGAAAGAGTTGGAGTTTTATCACACTTCGGAGTAAATGTATTGTTCACCGAGAAGGATGTGCGAGTGGTGAATGGAATTTTAATGAAATTAACGTTTTTGTCTAAGAGGGAGTTGGTTTTTTGTTCAGGAAAGGGGACTTTTAAGCTCCGATCAGACGATTTGCAGATGTGCGCAAAATTTCCTCATAAGCAAATGTGTGCAAACCATCGGCAAATGCCCATTTGCAGAAATGTAATTTGCAGGCCGATCACACGATTTGCTGAATTTGTCCCAAAGCTGGAAATTTTTGGGTGTGCGCAAATGTGAGCAAATGACATATCTGGAAATTTTTTCAGAGCATTTATTGTCCGATCACACGATTTGCCGACATATGCAAATAGCACATTTGCAGACGCATTTGAAGAAACGTCATTTTCATTTATTTGGAGGGATGAAACAACTCGAGATACCCTTGCAGTGGTATTGGCTGTGTATGTATTTGTTTGAGAGCAGCGGCGAACAGGATGATTATAGTAAATTGGCCTCGAAGCAGCGCAATTTCTGGAGAAAGGATTTTGAGCAAAACTTTATTTTTTTCCTGTTTCTATTTTCTGAACATAGCAAAAATATAAATGAATCAAAAAATTCAATGGATTTGTCCTTTTCCTGTCGCGACTCATTTTTAATTTATTTTTTCTTTTTGTCAGAAAATGAATTCCATTTAATCAAATGATTTATTTAATACTCTGGTGATTAAAGTTCGATTATGTCCAATATAGTAGCGCAAATATTGGAGAATTGCTTGAAAAAAAGGAAAAATTTGCCATTTGCCTATGTTTCTTCAAACCAACATGAGCAAATCTCAGAAGTCTGCAAATGAGAGTGGGCAAATGTCCAAAAGTGAGCAAATGTGTGCAAATGGTCCCAAAAGGGTGATCACACGATTTGCGGATGACGTGTGCAAACGTTTGCGGACGACGTGTGCAAATCGTGGGCAAATGACAGATGTAAAAACATTTGCGGACAAAAATTTGCTGATCACACGATTTGCGGACGTTTGGGACACGTTTTCCTGCAAAATTTCCTCACATCTGCAAATCGTCTGATCGTAGCTTTAGGAAAGGGGACATTTTCCACAGAGCCGCTGTAGATACCTGAGATCTTCATTTACAACCTGATTGGTCAATATTGGTTCGGTTCTAGGCCAGAACAGTCCAAAATCGACCTAATTACCTTGTCGCGGTGTAGAGGCTAAGGTGAAGACAGGTGATCTCAGCAAACGCCTCTAAGATGCTCAGTCCTGTGGCTCGGCCTCTTCTGACTACGCATCCTGCAACGTCTTGGTAAGAAGGCAGACAACGATTGGAGTTATTCGGAGACGAACCCATTCGCGTGGACTAAAACAGACATAGACTTGTATTTGGTTAGGTTAGGGTAAACGAAGAGAAGGTGAACTTTCCTCCGTCACACTTATATCAATGAAGATACATTATGGTTCCCATGGGGTTGTATCTCCCAAACTGTTTTAACTTACGAGTTTTATTTGTACTACGAATCTATGGGGTTTCAAGCCATCCAGATGCGTTTATAAATCTCTTCTGTACACTTAGGGACCTGTGGGAGAGTTCTTCAAAATCCTGAAAGAAATGCCTTCCCAGAGTTTTTAACCTTAGATTACCGAGTTTTGGGCAGTGGCAGAGAAAGTGTGTGGTATGCTCATGCACTTCCTTATCCCCGCATCCTCTGTAGGGGTAATTTTCGTTCGCAATTAATCAAAGTTTCTTAGCATATTATGCCGGGTATAAATGCCCATAAAAGCAAAGATTTTCTCTTCCTTTGCATAATTTTTTTGGTTCTAGCCGCAGTTTCCTTGTAATAACTATAGAGCCGAGCGCCCCCCATCTGGCATTTGCTATCGATAGAATTTTATTCCTTACTGGTCTCTGGTCTTAAGGATGATCCTGTCCGTACTCGTTCAACAGCCTTTTCATTGTTTGGCACATCTTTATGTCCGGAAACTAGGCATCGTTTTACATTGTACTGTGTGCCAAGAATCCGCCTGGCTTTTAAGGAAAAAGGTAATATCATCATGTGGTACCGCCTATGTTGCAGCTTGTTGAGCGGCTGTTGTCACTGACGCTTTGGAAAATGCTGCTGTTATCTAAGAGTCCGATTGGCCTTTATAGTTCAGGAGCTTCGAAGAAGAATCCAGCCCCAGCGCCCGTATTTATCTCGGAGCCTTTTCTACTAGGAAAGCGGATTGAGAATGATCTAATGAAGTCCAAGCCTGATATTGTTTAGTCTCTACGGATAGCGTTTCTAATGTATTTTTGTCAGGATCTGTGCATGGCCTGATAAACTGAATATAAAGCTTTGAGTTTGCCTTATGCGTAGAGCACTACTAGATTCTTGTATGAATAGGTTTAGAGGAACACAGGTCATTCTTTTGAACTCTTGTCAGTGCTTTGAGATTGATGTTCTTAGATACTACCTGTCACCAAACTAGACATCCATACGTTAATTTCTGTCTCACTATTGATGTGTAGAGCTAAAGAATAATGTCGAGACTAGGACTCCAGCTTTTACCAACTATTCAATTGCAGCTGTAAAGCACTGCCATGGCTTTCTTTGTTCTTTCTTTAATATTGAGACTCCAGTTTAGTTTGCTGTCTAGAACCACCTTAGGCATTTGTCATAGTCGAGAAGTTTGAGCAAAGTCCCTTCGATTGATGGGATCCAAAGCGTTCCGTTTTCTCCTGGTTGATCGCTAGTCCACATTTTTTGGTCCAATTACCTATAACGTTTACAGAATACTCGATTTGGTATACCACGGCTTCAACTCCACTATACTTGAGCTTTATTAAAATGTCATAAGACCCGAGAACCCAGATCAGAGGGAAAAGAACCCCTCCTTGTGGAGGACTTTACCTTGACGCATGTACCTCCTAGCTCTGCGTTTATGTGTCTGCTATGCAGCATAATCACTATCTAGTTGGTGCTAGTTTTATTTACATTAAGGTCATCTAGTCCTCTCCTCACCGTATCGGTTTTAACATTGTTAAAGGCCCCTTCAAGCTCCAAGTAGGCAGCAAGCGTGTATACCTTGTCTTTCAGCGTTTTTTCTCCCACTGTGTAGTGCTGTTTCGACACTTAAACTCTTTGGGTATGCATGGTCGGCCAGAGACAGATCCCTTGGATTATGAAGACTTACCGCCCAAAAGACGTAGATCCATCGATAAAACTATGCAATACATTGAAAATAGCTAGGAGTATCTGCCATAGATCATAGGCAAGTTTCGTGAAGTTCGGCTTGGAGACAAGTTGGAAATGGAAGTACAAACATTGCCTGCTTCGATGACATTGAACTTTTCAATGTATCTATTGCATTTCTCAGCCTTCCAGGGGAACATTTGAACCTTGGGATTTCTTTGTGGTATTTTTCAGGCCACGAGGCTTGTCTAGGTTCCTGCCAGTATGCAATGTGCTAAGAAACTGTCAGTTAGTTAACATACAAGTCAAAAATCTAAATCTTACGGTAGAGATGTCTCAGCCCAGTGCCCGCAACTTTGAGGCCTTGCTGGGCGTTAAATTCACTCGCCTGTCTGGACTAGTTGTCATGACTTTTATCTCTAATGTGTAGATCTGAGTCACTTTTAGGGTTTACATTGGAAATTCTTCCACTGGGGCTTACTTAGCACGATGCTCCTTGCTTAAAATCGTCGAGTCGAATTTGCTGATGTGTCTTGACAAGATGTAGCTTCCAAAAGGACGATTTCCTAAGGCTGACGTTGATAAAAAGTCTTATGGAGCATGGAATTATAGAGCTTCTCTGTCTAGACTGGAAGTCAGTTTTAAGTTAATTATAGCAGCAAATGGAGTAGCTCCAGCTGCGACTGAAGCAGTGAGCTTTGCTAAGGCCACATTCGGCCCTAAAGTCCTCTCCATCTGTGGAATAGAGAATATACATACATATGTGTAACAGGTAGACATGTCAGACACAATGGATCAATATGGCTTAATTTTCTTTTTCCATCCGTAGTTTAGGGCGGGCAAGATGAGGCGGCTACTTAATAGCTGCAGTACCATAGACCCTTAGGCTCAAGTGCTTCTTACCAATAGATGATGCAATCCATTCTTCAAGTCTTAAGTTTGAAGGACATGCTTTGAAATATTTGCAAAACTCCTCGGACAAACTGTTTGCCTATTTCATCCACTGTTCGAGGATTACCATCCACCCTTGTTGCTGTTCACATAATCCCCGTTCCACCCCAGTCATCCCGGGTAGCTACAACTCCAATATTAGCTTCATGTAAACGATCATAATAAACACATTAAATTTGCACCACTGATTTGAATATTTGTCAAGCCCTCCGCCCTTGTATTGATATTTATATCGTTTGCGTGCTTCCTCGGAGGTGGTTCAACGGGAGGGAATCGTTTGCTAAGCACCTATAAATGTAACCACTTATCCTTACGCACACTCGTACACACAATCAACATACAACTGTTGTTACATCTTAAGATGGAAGTAAAATGAGTTAGACGGGGAGACAGCAGGCAGAGAGTGAGTGAGAGAAAAAGAGAGAGAGAAAAGGGGGAGAAAGAAAGTTAAATCCGCAGGGCTTCAGTGTTCAGTTGTCGCAGCGTCACTTCCAACAATCGAATCGTTGTTGTTGGCACGCAGTGAGCAGCAGCAGCAGCGGTAGCAGCACGCACCACGAACACAAATATACATCCTTCGGGCGGTTTTGTTAATTTAATAAACGACACAGGGGCTTTGATGATGATATTTTGACTTGAGTTTAACAAGTTTCACCCGCAGGGATTACAAGAACGACCGCCACCACCGCTGACAATGGCAACAACGCGCGGAGGAGGATGCCGACGACGACAGAGGACGATGAAGGCATGTAGGAAGACATTGTTAGCCGCCCACAGAAAGAAAGGAAATCCCAACAAAATATTGACAATAAACTGGAAATGGTTGGTTGACTATGAGTGAGTGTGTGCGCTTGAGTTTGACAGCCCCAAGGAATTAATGTAAATAGGCTGAGTGATGATCAAAGGATTTCGCAATAAAATAACCGTAGGCTATGGGATTGAAATATGTTCAGCGAAAGCTTTCCTTATTAATGCATTTTATTGCATAGAAATTACAAGGACTTGTTGACACTGAGATGATGTTAACCCTTCCGGGCGGGTAAGACGGTCGTGTTCTAGTGGAATGATGTACATAGTTCCGGTTTGTTCATCATCATAACCCACATGCATTTAAAACCAACGAGTATAGGTAGGTTCTTCGTCTTTCCTCCAATGTTTCTAATGTCCTTGCCGTCATTAAATGGTAGGCGTGTGGTCGCCGTGTCTCAGTGGCTTGGATTGACAAGTGAGCGGATACAGGTTTGAGTATGGCAAAGTCGACCAAACAATTGTTCGCTGCTCCATCAAGTTTACTTACTTACTTACTTAGGTGCCGCTACAGTTCGGGATGAACCTGGGCCTCAAACAGCAAGCCTCTACAATTAGCCAGGTCCTTAGCTAACTTCTTCTTCCTCTTCTTCTACTTGTGCTCGCCACCTTAGGCGAGGTCTTCCTCTACTGCGTTGTCCCTCCGGGTTAGATCCGTAGACTCTGCGTGACGGAGTGTTAGTGTCAATTCGCTCTACATGTCCTAGCCATTTCAAACGTCCAATGCGCAGTTTTATAGCTAGGTCGATGTATTGACCCGTTTCAATACTCACGAATGCACCAGTGACATCACGTTGCTTTCTTGCGATTTTCCCAATATCGTCGGCGTATCCGAGTAATTGGACGGACTTTTGAAAGATTGTGCCTCTGGTGTTGGCGCGTTTCTTTCAAGAACGATGTTGAAGAAGTCGCATGACAGCGCGTCACCTTGTCTAAATCCTTTTTTGACATCAAAGGTTTCGGTGAGGTCTTGACCGACCATGATGGAACAGCAAATATTCTCCACCGTCATCCTGCACCGACGGACGAATTTAGGGATGCAAAAACTAGACATGGCTATATATAGCTCGTCTCTATAAATAATGTCATAATTGGCCTTAAACTCGATAAAAAGGTGGTGGGTATCGAAGTGAAAAAATTTGGTCAATTGTGGACTTTCCTGGCCTAAAACCGCACTGACATTGCTCATATGTTTTGTCGAGGAGCTCGTAGAAACATTCTTTAGTCGTCCTTGTCTTCTGTAGGGGCATGAGCGCATAACAGGCTAATGTTGGCAAATTTAACTTTGATTGAATTTATCATAGGACGTTCGCTTACTTGTCGGAAGTTTAAGACTTGTTGGCTAAATCTGCCGCCTACGATAAATCCACATCCGAATAAGCGCTGTTTCTGCTTCCTGTAGCAATCTTCGTAGTAGATGTTACCGTTTTTCATCCACCTTATGCTCGCCCCATTCCGTCGTACTTTCTGGGTGGCGTTTAGGTGTGCTTTATAGTGTCCGAGGCTGTTAGTTGGTTCGGAACAAAAGTTGTTTTCCATAGTGGAGCTGTCAACCCCACGCACAACCCCCAACCTGGAGGACCAACTCCTTCGTTGTGCCCCTCGGACAAAAGGTGTTGGGTATATCGATCTTTATTGGCCTGATGCTCCGAATATATATATGTAGACCAAATAAGATGTTCACGAAGCAGTCTGACCTAACTGGGACTGTAGACGCCACCGTTGATTCCATCGTAGGAGTTCTTCCGCTACCGTCCGGATGCAAGGAAGAGTGCCTTCGTGTGAACACTCCTTCCTCGTCAGCTGCCACCAACAACCTTCCACAGGGGTTTGCACCCTATTTTAAGTTACTAGGTACTAGGCACCCAGCGTTTACCGAGTGGAGGTGCGAGTAGGAATTGGAAGACAGAGGTTGGTTTCAGACAAACCTGTGGACGCTTGTGTCCTCTTAAATGTACGTGTCTACCTTTTAAACGCTCCAGCAAATTTGGTAACATAAAAAAGGATTCAGACGATATTGCCATGACGTGCTGCGCTTTCTTCAACATTATTAAATTTCAAAATAGTTTTTGGTGGCTTGTTAGACAGTTGGTCAGGTAAGTTAAAAGGTATTCGCCGGGTTGGCGATGCTTTTACATAGTCGCAGCCCCTGCATAAATCATTTGTATTTAAATGCATTCTTCTAAGGTGAGCGACTAGTACTTAAATTGTGACCTGTGATGACCGCTGTATAGAGTGCTTAATGTGATCGGTGTAGTTCATTTTATTTTGTTGTTATTTTTCCAGACTTTTCTGGAGAAGCGGCATGGAAAGAGTCGACTTGTTATTGGAAGTTCAGTGTTATGCTGGATTGAACAAGTGCCCGGAGTAGTATACTATGTTTGACCATTGATAGGTTGTGTTTTACTAACTTTCTACCTAGTTTTTCTGCCATTTCGTTCCTGAAATACTGTGATTCGCGGTGGGTGTTTGAGCTTGTCGGGGCAGTGCTTCAATGGCTTTGATATCAGGTTGACTGTCTTTGTAAATGTCAATGAATCCTCTGAAAATTAGTTTAATGGATAATTCTCAGTGAATTGTCATTACTCCTCGGCGATTGCCCTTATTCCCGCCTGGAATACAGTAATGTTTGGGTCTACATTGACCTAAGTGTGATTATGCAGCCCTCATCAGCCCACAAACTTAACCTAACCTTCGAATTCTTATTGATCGGGAAATACCGGGGTTTGTTGAGTAGATCCTGGAGCCCACCCGTTCTTCGGTCTTTGAACCGTCTCTGAAAATCTATTCAAATTAGTATCCTTCCCTTGAACAACAGCCTAAAGTCCTTTTTACCGCCTTACGAGCTTAAAGGATCTATGTGGCAGTGCACTCTTTTTAATGGAATCAGGTGCATACATGTGATTGTAGAATTCAGATATAGTCTTGTGTAGCTTTAGTCGATTAGAGGCAGCTTCAGAGTCTTTAATCCAGTCACCTTTTAGCATCCTTCAATTCGTATTTAATGCACACTCTACTTTACTCCACACACACACTACTTTACCCCACTACTGTACCCCAAGCTCCATTCGATCCGTGACAATCCGCACTTATTATGCGACGAGAGTAATGCCATTCAATTTCACAGTAGGATATCCTTTTCACAAATAAATTTTTGACAAATCACTAAAATTTATCTCTCTTCCAGAATCTGTTCCCGCTTTGCCCATCTCATCAGAAGCATCCACCATCCAGCAGCGTCATCCCCGCGAAATTCGATTATGGAAACGACCAGCAGCAGTAGTGGCGGATGGAAAAAGGTAGGAAATTTCATTCCGAAACGGAAGCGATTAATCGCTCACCACTTCATCGTGTGAGTAATTTCTTTTTCATTTCATTTGTTGTTCACATCTGATATCCTTCGCCTGGCGGCATCCAGGACATTATTGTTATTTTACGTTACAATGGAATGAAATATACATTGTCCACGGCGACGATCAGTAGAGTGACGTCCATAAAAGTGCTCCGAACGCATCCAATTTATTTATTAATAAACCGACTGAGGCGAACCCTTTGATATCCAATGTGGCAGCCACTGAGGCCGAATGTCCTTGCTGGTTATCCGCACTTTTTTCTCGTTCTCTCTTGTCATTATTTAGCCATTTTGTGTGTTGTAACAGTTATGGGCTGTTATTCAAAAATTGGTAGCATAATCAACTGAAGCACCGCGCGAAAACAATGGGGGATGGGAGAGTAAAAAGGGAAAAGCTCCTTTTGTAAGCCCGTGAGCGATTGTGTCCTTTTTGTTGCCTTTATTTTTTTCTCTTTTCTGTTCGTGATGAAATTGCATTAAGTTGTGTGTACTCGTATCTCCTCGTCCACTTGGCACAGGGAATTAATTTATTTTTACAAGATTTATGAATTTTAATATTTTTCTGCGTTGTCGTTTTGTTGTTGTTGTTAGATCTTGTAACAAAAGGATGCGCTGTTATCCTGGGGGTTAGTAAAGATTAACCTCGTTTATTTATGTACATATTTGGACTGCGCTCTGGTGTGTCTGCCGGTCAAGGGGATCAAGGGGAAAAGGTTAAAAATTAATTACATTTTGGCAATAACGGATTGGATGGGGATTTATTTAATTTTTATTGGAATTTCATTCATCGGGGAGCTTGGGGAAATTAAGAGATTTTCTTGTGCGAGGATTTTTTTTTTTCCACTTTGATGTGAAGCCTCGGTAGGGACATGTACAAATCTGTGTGGGACTGTTTGTGATGAGGATTTCATTTGATTTTTTTTTTTTGGTTGTGATTGATATAATGACAGCAAATCTAGTGGGAGTTTTTGAAAAGGCAACAGCCAAACACAAATTTCGGAGGAATTAAGGCGCGGCTTTTCATTTGAATTGGACCTGGAGGACATACCCGGGTGTAGATGATGGTTAGCAAATATTTTTGCTACATAACCAATGCATCTTAAATTTTGTAGAAGATGTCCTACGGTATTTCATCTGTTCGTAAACCCTGCTGGCGAAAGAACTAGTGCCGTCATTACAGAGAACGTGCCCGGAGGTTTACGCCTCTTTTGGCAGAACCTCTGGGTAGGCCTACGATGAGATCGAAATCTCACATTTACCCGTATGGAGATACCCTCTGGTGAAGTAGGGTCGATGGCGGAAGATCGGGAGATGTGAACTTAAGCACTCTAACCCTACGACCCTTCTAGTGGATAAGCGAGTAATTGAAAATGATGATGATGATGATGATGAAAGTCCCACAACAATTTTTTCAATAGAAAAGGAAAAGTTGTTATTCGCAATTGTTTATCAGCCCTATGTCAGTAACCTAATTGAGGTTTTAAGAGGGGGCCATGGTCTATTTATCCGGAGATTCATTGCCTACAATTCCTAAGTGAACAGATACCCATCCAAGTTCGACTTTGTTGTTTCTCGCAAGTGATTGTGACACATCATAGAAACACTTCACTCACTTGAATTCGACTGACTGAGATGGTTAGTCCCTTAAGCGTTGCATACAGATATGTATCCTAGTACTATTAGTGGTTTTATCAAGCTCAAAGCAGGTACTAAGACGTAAGTGTTTGATCCAAAGACACCAGCTCCATCTCCAGAATTCACGTTTGATTCCTCGGTGAATCAGACCAGACTAGAGAATTAGACCTGTTCAAAACGGTACTCTGTAGCCATTATGTCAGTGATCGTACTGAGAAGCAGGAAGTCTTTTATCTTCTGCATGGACAATAATCAGAACAATCCGTGGTGGAAAAATGATGACATTTCTGCCTCCGAAGGGACAATCTTATGACACAGAGATTTATTTTGAGGATATTGTCAACCTTTCTCTATCATAAGGGACTTGACCTAGAAGACCTTTTGTACTGAAAAGAGTTTCAATTTGGCAGGTAGCCAAACTCTCTTCTACTCAATGTCAGACAGTGGCTTAGTTTGTGTTCCATTTCCTTCCGAACAGAGCCTATTCTCTGTTTCAAGTGGGAGGAGTTCCATTTTTCTTAGGTTGTGGAAAATTCATGACGTATTTTTTCCTATGTTCTGCAAAGCTCGTCCTTTTTTTTTGTTCTAAGAACATATCAGTGATATATTGCCCAATTTGTTCGATAGCCTTTTGCCATCTATCCGTGCGTTCCATAATTTTTCGTTCGTAGAAGGACTTGTCTTTATGGGCGCAAAAACGGAACAAGGGGCTGATTTACTGCCTCATCTGAATTATAGGTTATTCCACGTAACGTAGTTTTGAAGAGAGCGAAGCAAACGAAAGTCTGACTGCGCAAGGGCAGGGAAGTATGCTGGGTGTGGTAGCGCATCATATCTAAGCTCCAATAGTTTTTGACGTGTGATCAAACTTGCATTTGGTCTCTTGTTGTCATGATGGAACACAACTTCTTTACGCTTAGTCGTTTCTGAATGACAGATTTATTCAAACTCTCTGTGGATCCCTATAAACGTGGATTGTCGTTGAGATCAGAATCATCAGCACGTGATTTCGTGAATCATCGTTGATACTTTACGCAACTCTTCAAGCTATTCATAAACTTGTCGCGGAAGCAGTGAAAGATGGATGCCGCCGGCCCACAATCCACACCAAACATTGACTTTCTGCGGATGCATTGTCACTTGGTGGACCTCGTGTAAATTGGCATTGTCCCAAATCCGGCAATTTAGCTTATTGACGTACCCGTTCATCCAAAAACGGGCCTCGTCGCTGAAGATGTCTATTTTGCTGAAATCGGGGTCCGTTTCCAACTGCTCTAGTTTTATAATTTGCACTTGTTGCTCGACGCTGTAACTTGCCATGGTGATTTGTCTTTAGTTTCTGAAAAAAAAAAATCGGGAAAACTAACCACAGATAAAACAACATGGCCGCCATGAACTGTCAAAATCTACCCGTCCCTATTGGAAAACTTTGTATTAGAAGTTCCATTGGAGTAAAAACTGAGTGATGCATCGTTTTTAAGTTCCGAGGCTCTTATAGGTTTTCATCGACCATCTAGTAGATGGCTTGGCTCCAACGTTTATAAGTTATCCTACGTTCCACAAAGAAAAAAGATTTTAGTTCGAAATTACTTTCCTTGAGAGTGGTCAGAAATAGAACAAGTATACCATCCTCTTAGTGGCTGGGTGTTGTAGTAATAGGGTAGGCTCTGATTGGTATCAACTTGGCGATGCCCAGTGTTGTTACTGTTACTACACATCAATTGTGTTTATTTTACCTCCTCGTTACCCCTCGGTAGCCACTGGGTACTGGTTGTTGTCCACCCAGACTCAACTTGCTAAAAAAATTGCAGCACTATAAACACGACAGCGGAAGAATTCCCTAGATGGAATCAACGGTGGCGTCTATAACTTCCGGATCGGGAGCAAAACCTTATCTGGGTTACTTGGACATATTTGGAGCTGAGACCGATAAGGATTTCCAGGAACTGGTTGGGATCTTGGAAAAGAGATGGTGGCGGATGAGCCCTACAGGGGCCAACGGCAGCGCTCACATCCCCGAAGTGGGTTACCGACATCGGTTAAACCGGCCCCTCGTCCCAGGGGTTAAAACAATGGACCTGGTCCTCCAAGTTGGGGGTTGTGCACCGGGGTAACTGCCCCGTCACGGAAAAAAAAAAATAGTTACGAAGCGACAACAAGCCTCGGATACGGACGGATTCACTGATGACAACCCATGCAAACGAATTAAGGACAACGAATTTCGGATCTGCACGTGGAATGTTAGGTCCCTTAACAGACCACGTGCAGCCGAACAATTAGCGGAGGCCTTCAACTGCTGCAAAGCAGATATAACCGCAATCCAAGAAGTACGGTGGGATGGGCCGGGCAAAAAGAGGATGGAAAACTGCGATGTATACTACGGCGATTGCTACCGACAACAAAAGCAGCGCTAATTTGGATGTGGATTTGTCGTTGGAGGCTGACTTAGGCTAGAAGTCTTAAGCTTCAGGTATGTAAGCGAACGCCTCACGACAATCCGCATCAAGGCTAAATTCGCCAACATTAGCCTGATATGCGCACATGCCCCGACAGAGGAGAAAGACGACGACACCAAAGACAGGTTCTACGAGCTCTTGGACAAGACATACGAGCAGTGCCCTAGCTATGACATTAAGATTGTCCTAGGCGATTTTAACGCAAAGCTAGGAAGAGAGGGCATCTTTGGTAGTACTGTCGGAAAGCACAGTCTACACGACACCACCTCCGATAACGGATTTAGGCTGGTCGACTTTGCTGCGGGGCGGAACGTTGTCGTAGCTAGTACGCGGTTCCCACATCTCGATATCCACAAAGGAACATGGATATCTCCTGATCAATCAACCGTCAACCAGATTGCCCACATTGCGATCGACGCAAGGCACTCCTCCAGTATCATGGATGTCCGAACATTCCGAGGGGCCAACATTGACTCGGACCACTACCTTGTTGTAGCCAAGGTACGACTGCGGATATCCCGAACACCGCCAAGACAAGGGAATACTGTGAGGAAATTTGACGTCAGACGGCTGCAATCGCAAGAGATCACCTGATTCTTTTCCGATCGAGTCTCTCTCAATCTCTCAAGAGGTCCTATGCCGCCAGCATCAAGTATTGAAGACCAGTGGCAACATTGCCAAAAAGCGATCAGAGATGCCGCCTCTGATGTGCTGGGTTTCACACGGCCACCACAGCGAAATCCCTGGTTTGACGACGAGTGCCGGCAAGCACATGCAGCGAAACAAGACGCTTACAAAGCGGCGCTGCATAGAAAGACCAGAGCTGCTCGCGAGCTCTACGGGCAGAAGAGGAGAGACGAACACAAGCTTTTCAGGATGAAAAAGAAAGAGCATGAGAAGCGCTCGATCGAGGAAATGGAGAGATGCTACTGCAGGAATGAGGTTCGGAAGTTTTACCAAAGGGTAAAAAGAACCTGTCAAGGTTACAGAGCCCGAACCGAGGCCTGCAAGGATGAACAAGGGAACATCGTAGTAGAATCGCAGTCGATGCAGAAGATATGGAAAAACTACTTCTGCAGACTGTTGAACGGCGACGACGAATCGAATCCCGCTGTCAGGCAGAATGAACCATTCAACCTGGACGACGAAGACCAACAATTCCGTCCACTCGACCTGGACGAGGTGAAGAAAGCCATTTCGAAGCTTAAGTCCAACAAAGCTGCTGGGGCTGACGGCCTAACTGCCGAGCTGTTCAAAGCAGCAGGCGATGACTTGGTGAGGAGCATGCACCAACTCATCTGTAAAATATGGTCGGAGGAAAGTATGCCCGATGAATGGAACCTCAGCATTGTTTGCCCGATCCTCAAGAAAGGAGACCCTCTGAACTGCGCCAACTACAGAGGCATCTGTCTTCTTAACATCGCTTACAAGATCTTATCTGCCGTGTTGTGTGAACGCCTGAAGCCGTTCGTCAACAACCTGATCGGTCCATATCAGTGTGGTTACAGGCCAGGAAAGTCCACCATCGACCAAATATTCACACTGCGGCAGATCTTGCAAAAAAAACCCAGGAACTTCAAATCGATACCCACCACCTCTTCATCGATTTTAAGGCCGCGTATGACAGCATCAATAGAGACGAGCTATACAGACCCATGTCTAGTTTTGGCATCCCTGCCAAACTCGTCCGTCTGTGCAGGATGACGATGGAGAATGCACGCTGCTCCATCAAGGTCGGTCAAGACCTCACCGAGACCTTTGATGTCAAAAAAGGATTAAGACAAAGCGACGCGCTGTCATGCGACTTCTTCAACATCGTTCTTGAAAGAGTTGTGCAAAACTCACGCGCCAACACCAGAGGCACAATCTTTCAAAAGTCCGTCCAATTACTCGCATATGCCGACGATATTGACATAATCGGAAGAACGCAGCGTGATGTCACTGGTGCGTTCGTGAGTATCGAGACGGAGGCGGCGAAGATGGGTTTAGCGGTTAATGAGGGCAAGACGAAGTATATGCTGTCAACAAGAAAGGACACCTAACACCGACGTCTCGGACAGAACGTCACTATAGACAGCTATAACTTTGAGGTAGTTAAGGACTTTGTCTACCTAGGCTCCGCTATAAATTCAGGCAATGACACCGGCGCTGAGATTAAACGAAGAATAACTCTTGCCAATCGCCCTCTCTCGAACAACTAAGGTGACCCTTTATAAGTCCTTAATCGTCCCAGTCCTGCTCTACGGCGCAGAGGCATGGACTCTATCTAAAGCGGATGAAGTTGCTCTTGGCTGTTTCGAGAGGAAAATTCTTCGGGTGATTTTTGGTCCCGTCTGCATAGACGGGGAGTGGAGGAGGAAATACAACGACGAACTGTACGGGCTGTACAGCGACATCGACTTAGCCAAAAGAGTGAAGGTCCAACGACTGAGGTGGCTGGGTCATGTAGAGCGGATGGACACCAATGCTCCAGCTCGGAAAATCTTCGACTCCACACCCGAGGGTCAGCGCAGTAGAGGAAGACCGCGACTCAGGTGGCGCACGCAAGTGGAAGGGGACCTCAACCAACTTGGCGTTCGAAACTGGAGGCAGCTGGCTAAAGATCGAGCTGGCTGGAGAGACTTGTTGGTTGAGGCCCAGGACCACGCTGGTCTGTAGCGCCACCTTAAGTAAGTAAGTATACCATCCTCTTCGCTTAGAGCTTTGCTTGCATTTGGAAAAAGGATCAACGGCTTCATTATTAATTTTTAATTAGTTTGTCTTTCAAGAGATATTCAAAGATCTGATTTTGATTAACCAGGAGCTCCCTGTCTTCCTTAAATGCAATCCTTGCAGACAGTCTTTTATTTAATTAGTTTCTGTCTATACAACATCCTACACAAACTGCCATTCGCCATGAATGCCTTTTCATTCCATTTTACCTTTCTATACAGGAATTTTTAAATTTTTATTAAATATTTCTTTTTTTTTTTCGTGTTTAACTTCAAAAGGATATGAAATATTAATGAATTCCTCTTCGGAATAAAAAATCATACAGGTATCAGGACTTCATCTCATCTCATCTCTCGCTCTCTATCGTCTGTTTGATGGTTCTATTTTCTTTGGCCGCTCGTTTGCTCTCCTTTTTCTTGTCTCTAAAATCCATTCATTGAGCTCCGCGATTTGCCTTTTGGAAGAACAATGTCTCTCTAGAGGTTGAACGGACGAAGAACGGGAAAAGTCCTTGCGAGATATGAATGTTACCTCCATCGAATGATGCGCTCCGTCGGTGGGGCAGATCATTCTTATACAATACAACCCCGTTGAAGCCGTTTGGAATTTTGCAGTAAATTCCACGACTCCTGTGGGAATAACTTGCACACGATGGCTATGAAACAGGAACAGGAACAGAAGCACGAGCAATATTAATCCCTTATCTAATAAATACTAAACTCCTTGTATAAATCAAAGGGCCAATGTGCGCGCTCCTTATTATATTTGAATTCTCCGGAATATGCTCTTTCATGCTTTCATGCCTGACTGGGTAGTATCTTTGAATTATTTAGGGGCGATGGGGTTTGCATGGTGAGTCGCTTTTCATGAGGAGCACAGACCTGGAAAAGGATGAACTAGTTTCGAAAGTAATTGACTGTATTGAAGGTACGAATAAACCGCGACTCTTTTCCAAATTTGTTCTCTTAAACAAATTTAATTAAAAAAATATTGCTGCGCGTAAAAAATTCCACTCCTGACCAGGGCTCGTAACCCACTGACTGGGTATTTGCAGGTTAACACTGCATCGATACCAGGTTCAATACCGCTTCGGGGGATAAGAGCGCCAGCAAACAGGTTTAGTTTTTCGAAATTTATTCATCCATTCCCCGACCGGGACCCGTAAGAACGGAAAAGTTAATAAATGCAAAAATTTTGGGGCAAAAAAAGGACCTCTCGTCCTTGCAGATGAAAACGCTCTTACACTGATTAAACCATGTTCCGAGCGTTTCGCCCTCCACACGATTGCTACGACTGCTATGACTGCCATGACTGCCACAACTGCATCGATGGCAAACTACGTACACGGAGTTCCTTTGGCAACATAAAACAGGTCGTAACGCAGGGTTATTAGACGGAAATTTTATGGCGAATTCCAATCTTTTTTCTTTCGCTCGCTTTTCGTTTTGTTTGTTGGCTCGAATAAAAATGCTCGTTTCGCGTTTTTCCGGTGCAAAGGACGACTAAGAGTGTAGGAGTGCCAGCAAATCGAAATTAATAAAAAGTCTGCGGTAATAAAAACCCTAAGCGCAGGAGAATTCCTCAGCCCAAGAAGCATCCGACCTGGAGCGACCGACCGTGCACGTGTGAAACTTCACGATGAATATGTCTCCGGGATGAGTGTGTGGGAAGGACATCGAGCAGCGGAGGAGTGAGTAGACACATTTTACGATGCGCATCATAAATGGCAGCGGCAGCAAACAACTTCATCTTGGACAAAATCCTAACGATGTGTGTCGGTTTCGGATGGTGGACAGGTGGGTGGAAAAGTTTGGCATCACCTTGCATTCGACCGTAATGATGATTTTTTCTCTCCGAAACAGCTTTGTGATTAAGAAGAGGATCAGTAGATAACTGACATCTGCCATCTACCAAGAGATAGTAGCTCATCTCTCACAAAAACAAAGACAGTCTGACGTCTAGGAAGAACTTTTGCTGTCAAAATAACTTGATGTCAAGGTTTTTTGATACTAGAAACCAGAATTCAAGCCAAAACGCCAAAGAAAATTCAATGGTCGCTGTGGCTCAGTGGACTGCTGACCGAGCGGCGTGGGTTCAAGCCCAGGTACACCGAACAGTTTTCGTGGCACCGGGAGTATAATCTGTCATGAAAGAGCTTCTCAAATCGCCGTTCGGAGTCGGAAATAAATTGTAGGTCCCTTCGATTCGTGCAAACAATACAACACGCACAACATGAATGGTTGGGAGAAGCTAGGCCTTGGTTCATCCCGAGCTGTCTCGCCATCTATTTATTTTTTTTAAGGGAAGACCCTTCAAACACAAACCTACTTCCATGCCAACTTTTAGATCACACTGTAAAGAGAGACACAACACATCTGTGTTCGCACGTTCGCTCTTCCACCTGGTGTGTACACGATTTTGATGTAGAATCGCTGAGGCCAAAATTAATTGAAAGTCATTTCGGGTGGCAGAATTGCTTCGAGGATTTATTACAGGACCTTCGGACCACAGTAGAGAGGCTTCACTACCAAAACGGCAATTTGAGGGCTAATCAATGTTGGGCCTAAAGTCTCTCCGTAGAGCGTGGGTAGCAGCGCGCGGTCGACAATTGAAATGGATGGCCGATGTTAACTGCTCGACAGGACGATGACAACGTTAGGTCGACTGGATTGTTATCCATATAGTGGGAGAGATATTGTGGTGAATTGAGTTATTAGACTGAGGGGACGAAAAGCGTTAGATAGGTTTTCACTAGACATCTTGCTGTGCTAATTGAAACATTCTGGCCGGTTTATTGGCACAGATGGCGGAGATATGAAGGAACATGGAATGCGTAACATTTTTCCTTTGGAGGGTAATAAAGTTGGAAGCAGCATTTAGTTTAGACGGTGGACAATGTTGGCCTCTGGATAAAGTGGATTCAAGCGGAAATTTCGAAGGTTATTCCTCCTGTGAGGCTAGGTTGGGTTAGGTTGAGAAGGTTTTACGAAGCTGGGGTGTACACTAGGCATGGACCAAAAAAAAACGTTTCAAAGGTTCCTCTTCAAGTCAATGATCAGCATATCTGATGACGTCTCTTTAGATGATCAGTGAATCTGGGAATGTTTGGACATGAATTCATGGATAACGAGCAATAAGTTCCACAAGTAGTCAGTTGGTGGTCGAATATTTTTTCCATCGTTGAATTCTTCTACATCCTTGAACTGGGCTACTAGTCAGGTTGTTCTTAAGGCCTAATAGGAGACAAATCGTTTTTGCATAAAGCTCACGTTGAAGAAAAGGTCCTTTGCCATGTTTGACATTTCATGAATTCCATCCTCTCTCTGCCCATTTTTTTATGGTCATAAGGTCAACGTAATCTGTAACCTCCTCCAGTTTTCTCTAAAATTCCATAAATCATTTTGACAAGTAATGTCAGTAACTGCCAAGTCATTGACATGCACGAGCTATTGGTGACAGCACAATTGACAAATGAAAACTCATTCCATTCGTCGTTTGTGAAGAGAGCCCGTCAACGAAAGGACAACTTGACTTAATTTTGTTTTCTCCAATAAAATTCAATGAAATCACCAAGGTTAATTGCTGTCAGGCTTTAATGGAGCGGGCATTAAAAAAATATGAGCCAACCAAGTCACTCCGGCAAAACCGTGACGCCTACTCCCACTTTACCCGCAATTTGCTGATTTCATCTGCACATCATCGATATCCGGTGGCGCAATTAAACGATTTTAATCCCGTTTCCGACTGCAGGACTACTGCCGGGTCGTGTGCCCTTCAAATTGAATTTTACCACGAAAATGAATTTAAAAATCCCCCCACGCGCAACCAAAGTCGATGTCCTTTGGCGGCAATAAACTTTGGGTATTCGATACACAGCGGCCCGGCTACTGCTTATTTACTGTCCCGAAATACGAGTGACATCGTAAACAGGAATTGCAGGAGAAATCTTTCGACGGTCGCGTAACGATCACCGCGCATTTTTTTTCGTATTCATACATCTCGGACGTGTCCTTACTATTGCATCGTCACCGTCGAGGCTCATTTTGAATTTTATCGTCAGGGATGGTGCCTGTGAGGGGTTTTGCGTTCCCATCCTTGTTATTTTTTTTTGTAAATCCCTCCATGTGAAGGCAAGGATATGCTGTCTCCTTGTTGTGTACTTCCTGCGGCCTATTCGTATTTTTATGGCTATCGATTGATTTCCTCTTTTTGCCGAGGGTTTATGGATGTAAAGAGGATCCATCCGCACGCCCACATTGGCATAAGTAAATGTTTTGCGCTTCTGCTAGAAAAATGACTGGCCATTTGGCATTTAATGTCAAAAAGGACGAGTTATCGCGTTGCACGAACGAAAGTCAGTGGACGTATGCATAAAATGGTGGCATCCTAGGCCAACCACTCATGGCTATGTTGTTCGCGCGCTTATTCCGGTGTCACGTTTATCCTGATTTTATGTCATTGAGAGTGAGCTTATTTGTTTTCTCCTCGTTTTTTGTTTTTGTGTCTTGTGCAGTAATGATCCTGCAATTCTGCGGTACGATATGTATGAAAATTAAACATGGAACGGACCAGAGCAAAAAAAAAAGGGAAAACAAGCAAAACCGGAACCAGAATGTCGAATGTAATTACAAATATTTGCCGTTGGAGTTGACATATTGTTGTCACTGGTAAGGTTTATAGGATGCAGGACGCAGGACGAGGGTCACTGTGGGTTAAAAGCATCAACATTCATGATAAGCATATACTTTGGGGGTAAATTGTGATGCAATTTACGCGACAGAGCTTGCAGGAGATGGTTTTTAATTAAATTTATGTAAACTCACCTCGGAGGTTCTGAGGTCCTGAGTGGATTTTTTTCGGATTGAAGGGATGGAGAGGCATTGGGTGTTGGAAAAATCTAGGAAATACGAGTTAAAAGAAAAATATCGTTGCGGCGAGATGCTGCAGAGAATAACTTGTCTTTGACGTTTCAAAAGTCTCACAGCTCGTCGAAAGTCGTCGAAGAGCCTGATTCTTTTCTTCTACTAAAATTGTTTGGGCTGCCTGAGACGGAGTAGTGTTTCGATTCCCCTTCTACTCAAAGAATCCATATTCTATCGCGTCTTACAATTTGATGGCTGCATCTTGTTCGATCCTTAGCCAACTCCCACCAGTTTCGCATACCAACTTGGTTGAGATTTTTTCTAATTGCTGGCGACTGGTGATATGCATAAGGTGTCAAAGCCTTCTAAGTAGCTCTGGGTTGGTAAAAGTGTGTCTCCATCCACGTACGTTATCATCCACCTTAACTCAACCCAACCTTCTCACGTTTGAAGGCAAAAGACTCAACTTCATCACGAACTGAAAGCTTGTTAAATACGATGTTGGGCATCTTTGGGAATCTTTGAGATTCTCTGTCCGAATCTCATTAATCATCTTCACTGATTCCTGGAAACATGCCTCTAAAAACATTCTTCTAAACGGTGTCCAAGTTGCCTATTCGATTTCACTTTTTCCATTTACCTTTTCCCTTTCATCCTTTCGGTGAACAGTCAGCTTGAAATGGACAATGACCACCCTTTTGCTGGATATGGCCAATTAGGTGCAATTTCCGCATTCGACTTCCGATTTTTTTAGTCCTTGACCAACACAGTTGTGTTTAGTTCTATTCAGCACCATAGTGTTCCTCTGCAATGGAACTTCACACAGCGGAACACAGAGAGTCACGACATGCTTCGAATGCCCAGTGATCCGTTTAAAAATTTGCGAAGCTTTGTTTCACCCAACTTCAGCAGTCCTGGTCCTTGTCATGAGTTACACAGTCCACTGTCCGCTCGACTGTAGAAAGGAGTGTCACTTAGTTTCTCTGCACTCATTTTGCGCTTGAGCCCACCCATTCATTGTTCACGCATTTTGACGCATTACATCGGATACACTCCCATCCTTGACACGAAAGGGCTCTCGCCACAGTAAATCTGTTGGTATAGACCACCAAGTGAAAAAAAAACCAACCTTATCCGGAGAGAATGTCCCCAAACAAATTATGAAAAGGATAATTGGCCGCAGGGTCACAATTGATTCATTTGCTAGAAACGGCCGAGCCCCAAACGCGCTACACCATTCATCCAGGACTAGGATACACTCTCCACTAATAGTTTTGTAGCGCTTTGTATGTGTGCGTGTGTGTCATGTGTGTGGAAGATGAATGTCACCGGCAGGCGTTGTATATGCGTCTCTCTGGCGTTTGCAGAAACCCAAGCCCGCATTGCTGGATGAGTGGATAAATTATGTGCCAAAGATACGTAAATTATTACGCCTTGGGGACGATTGCAACTGGAGATAATGTTGAGCCTTCGTTGGCCTCATCGTGTTACCAACACGCCACTTCCACACATCGCATTACTCCGGCTCTTCGGGACTTTGGCAGCGCCCAACCACACACTATTGAGTGTTCTGTCTTTTGAGGTATAATCGTTGCCCGTCCAAGTGTACGTGAATGTGTCCTTAGGTGATGGGTTTTGCGTTTAGGGATAAATAAATTTACTTGGTGCAGATGCACACACGCACAATGGGTGTTGAAAGTTTCAACATAGATTCGGGATTTCGGATAACAGCGTCGGTCAAGAGGTGGAAGATAACTGAATCGGGTTGTCAGGAGGAGTCTAAAACTGGCATTTTGCAGTGATGCCGAAAACTGGACAGGTAATGCAGTTGCCATCGATTCTGAGGAGTAGGGATAGAGCTAGGTACGTCCATGATGGGTTTTGGAGCTGATTTCTTAGTCCCTGATGTAAGTTTGCCATGGCGAAGAAAGATTTAAGGAAACAGAGCATCGAGGTCTTCATTTCGGTTTTTTTCTCTTTTAAAGCTATGTCATAGTGTCAATGACTTATTGAGCCAAACGCATAAAAACCTCTTAGTTGCAAAAACGCACGATGGGTCGGAATTTCCGTTCTCTCAGCTTTTTGCGCAATCAATAGAGAGGATTGTTTTAGCTTTGTATGAACCCTTGTTAGTGTACCTTTCGAGCAGTTGCAGACGATATCAACAGATTGCGAGCTTCTAAGTCACGAAGATGGCTCTTACGCTCTTCAGTTGGATAGACTAACTCTTGATTGAATACAAAATTGTGGAGACCTTGAGAATGGTTTGCGGACGGCTCTTTTCGTTTGAAACTTAAACATTATTGGTGACGAAGTAGTTTAGTTTATTTTACGAGTGATCTTCCCACATTCCACGTCGAGTGGCTTGTTTAGGGATCTTGTAAGTTCCTCTGCATTTGCTACTCTTCAATGATCTGCTAGTACGTCGTGAGCGTTTCTTCTTTTGCCCTTTCTTTGAATCTCTTGTTCCCCTTCATAACCTAATACCTGCTTAAGGCTCACGTCATCGTGGTTGGCAAGCAAATTGAATTAGTTTTTACACACTTTGATTAGTTGTTATTTGGATCTTGATCTCCTTTTTAAGATATCAGAACAGATATCTATTCCGATGTTCCGAGAGAACTCCGTCTTCCTTAAAAATTGCGAAGATGCCTGTAGCTGGTTGCAGGGATCACCAGCAATCGGGTGGTTTACGAGAATCGTCTGTTACACAAGGATGCGTTGTCTGGTTTATATCCCCCAGATCCAATTACTCCATGCGCTGAGTTGCTTCTGCTTGACTATGAGGCCCAGGATTTTAAAACTGCTGCACTTTGCTGAATGGCATCACTCCTAAGTTTATATCCACTTAAGGGCTCGATGACTGAAGTCGGACATTTGGTACACATGGTTTGGCGTCATTCTCCTGAAACTTCTGCAGCATATTTGACAACATCAGCCTTTGGGCTTTAGATTAGTTTAGGTATCTGGGTTGATGAGGGAGAAAGCGGTCGTCCTCATCACAATTAGGTCCTTGTGGACCCATTGTGGTGTCAATTGGGGTTGGTTTTGGCTCTACCGGGTTTCTACCTTACTGGTCGTTGTTGACTTCAGCTCCAGCCATCGTGATGTCCTCAGGAACTTGGAAGGTCGTTTATTGGAACATCAGATAGTTCTTGTATGTCCTGGTAATAATGTCTTCCTAATGTTCTGTTTCTCAAGTGACATAGGCTTGAGCAGTGGCAGAGGAAATGAGGAGTATCCTCTTGAACCTCTTCATCAGCGCGGCCCCTACATATATTGTCATCGTTGAGTTTAAATTTCATTGTGTAATTTCTTAGAAGGTTGTGGCCGGTAAGTGCACCTACCAACATTGACAGCGATTTTCTGTCATGTTTCAAAAGCATGTTCGTTCTGGCTTTGTCGTACTTTGGCCAAAGACTCCTAACTTCTGTTGGATGTCGTCAGAGTCCTGCATTTTACCAGCTCACTGAGATTGCAGAGTGGGGGCTTAACCCATTGCAGTGCTCGATTTTGATCCATTGTAGATGCTGTTCTTGCAAGCTCGTCGGCCATCTCGTTTCCGGTTAAGTTCCTGTGACCAGTTACCCAGCAGAGAGCAACACTGTGCTGCGAGCCAAGAACCTTAAGCTCTTCGCGACAGCGTTGGACTAGCTTGGAATTTATTTCAGTAACAGAAATTGCTTTAATAGCCTCTCGTAGTATTGCCATCATTGATACCACACTAGCTGCTTCTGTCACTGCCAGGACCTCCGCTTGAAAGACACTGCTGTGATCAGGGAGTCTGATTGAGCTGTGTATGTTCAGTTGTTCGGAGACTATGCCGGCACGTGTTCCTATATCCATTTTTGACCCATCTGTGTAGATAGATGTAGACCTATTTCTCGTTGGTGTATTGCTTTCCCATTCTTCTCTGCTTGGGAAAGTGCAGGAGAATGGTTTTTCGAAGTCGAGGTATGGTAGAGTTGTGTAAAAGCAACTCGAGGTATGGTGGCATGTAATCACTGCTTACTTCTCCACATACAAGCTTATTCAGATTTTGTGAGGCCCTTCTGGATTTGAGTTCCAGCCGTGCGTTTGGCATATTGTCGAGGCACTCTTAGCGGCACACTTTTGCATGTACAAGTCTAGCGATATCACGTTGAGAATTGTCTCAACGCCTTTGGGCTTTACAGAAGCCGTTAGAGAGGTACAGTCTTAAGATACTTATTTGGCTCTTGTATCTCGCTAAGGGGCCTTAATGCATCTATTAGATGGTCTGGAGGCTTGTGCCTCCCTAGTTGTTTCCGAAATGCCTCAACTCCTCTTCGACAGTCTTGCGTCACGTTTTGTTTGAATTTAATGTGACACATTCTTCTTCTATCAGGAAGACACCCATGTCTTGCTCATGCTTCATCTCCAATGTTGCTTTTTGGACCTTTGCTGTGGCTCCAGTACCTAAACTTAAGACTTTGGATCTAGCTAAAGAAGTGCTTAGAGTTTAACTCGACTCATCGCGGCCAAACTCCTTCGCAAAAGTATCAATGACTTTGAAAAAGAAACAGATCACAGTTTAGGTCCCGTAAAAACCATTCATCCATCAACCGCTGTCGATACATTAAATCTTCACTTAATGTCACATGGAGGTACACTGCAGGATTATAAGCAAAATGAAAACACCAGGAATATCTTCCCATAATTTAGCCAGTTGTCGAAAAGTACAAGTGTCACACAAGCAACCTTGTGGAATGCCATTAAAATCATTCATCCACATCCTGGCTTGTGTCCAACAGGAAGCCTACCTTTTGCCTTAACCACATCCAATTAATTCCAATCAAGCGGAAAACCATTTCAGAATATAACGCATCCAAGCCTGGTCCATCTCGTCCTCACCTCGGAAGACACCGGAACACCTCAAATTGTCGTCCCTATACACACAAACAGGGAAAGAGAGCAAGAAAGACATCCCTTTCAGCTTTTACATTCCGCAGTTACAATATGAATAACAAAACCCACAGCTATCCAATGTCGAGACAGATGCTATTGACAAACTATCATCTATCCAACAGGACATACACCCACACACATTCAAACTCCCAAACCAACTTGAAAGCGCCGACAATAATTTCATTCGTTTGAGTCCCTAAGTGGCAGTGCTTGCTCTGCTGCTGTTGCCTTCTCCATGGTCTCGGTTGTGTGTTTTTTTTTTTTTCTTTGTAAGGACATGTAGGATCTCCATACTATGGCACCAGTATCATATGCGTGCCTATGCATTAGGATTTGCTATTGTAACCATATAATTTGATCGTTTAGTATCCATCGAAGCATGTCATCATAAAATCACATCCAGCTGCAGTCGCCTTGTAACAATAGAAGGCTTTCACACACACACACACATACACCCGCCCATGGTATCCTTTCCACCCACCCATAAATACTGCTTTAGTATCCATAAATTTCGCTTTGGTCCTTTCGCTTCCTTTGGGTCGATTCTGTCGCACGAAACTTTAAATTTAAGCGGGCGTTCAATGTGTCTGCGTGTGTGTGGTAGTCTCTCGTCTCTCGAAGGACCTTCATGTTAGGAGATGGGAGAGAACTCCTCCTCGCTAGTTACATAAATTGAATGGTCAAGTGATGGCCTGATGGGACACATCAGGGAAAGGATATCGCCTTTTACTGGATTTCGTGTGAGTGTCAATTTTTTTTTTTTTTTTCTCAGTTTTGTGCTGCTTTGAGAATTCCCTCTCACACATTCCATTTGCGCCGCGCTCTCGCAAGGACGAAATTGAGTAAACGTGCATTGGTTTCGAGATACTTTTCGTATTGGTTATGGATATACAGTGGAACTGGTGGCGCAATGGTGTAGTGGTGGCGTAGGACCTTTGAGTGCAAACTGAGATGTGTGCCAAAAAGGGTTAAAATGGTGCACTTGGGTCGGTCCTATTCTATCTTTTGACGTTTGATCCTACGCGCCATGGTCAGTGGAAGAGTTTCGATTTTCGGTAGGACCTTAGGGAACATCACTAAAATGCCACAAAAAATAAGTGAGCTCGGGAAATTGAGAAAATGGAGTATTTCGACGTGATAAAAGGCAGAAAATCCTTTAGTATTAAAAAAAAATGGTTTTGAGTTCTGAGCGGGTTGCGGTGGGACAGTATGTAACAGCTCGTGCGTTGTTCAGTGATGCAAGTGATACAATTTATGCACAAGGGAAACTGCAAGAAGGGAGACCGGCCGAGAAAGTCTGTTTATGGAACTGTGGGGTTGCTGGAGTTTGAATTCAAGTGATTGTCTGGCTCTATCGCGGACGTAGTCAAATTCTGCTAGTTCCCGTTTGATAGAATTGCGGTGTCATACTCATCTTCTATCCACTGGCACTACAATCTTTGTGGCCAGTTTTACTTGAACTTTTTGGGCAAGCAACGCTATCGATGGTTAGTAGCTGCACAGCTTTCGGTTTTCGTCATCGCCACTTCGTCACTCCGTCACTCCAGTTGACTTTTAGACAGGAGCTCACCATTTCTGCAGCACATTCAACCTTTTTGCTTTCCCTCAGTCGTTCCATCAGCAACTCTATCCGATTAGATACTTATCCATTTGGATTAGAATATTAGATTAGACCTCTCCACCATTTTTACGATAATTTTTGCATCGAAAGCTCGCACTCTTACTACTCGTTGATCAGCTTCTAAGTAGATTGCGGTTATAGTAGTTTGGTGATTGGGCTTCTCAGGACATAGACCTACATTGGGTTTGTCATTGTCCTCGACTAGATTTCTAGTGCACACAGTGGAAGGTCACATCACTCTCTAGGATACAGACAAACCAAACGAATGGGCCCTTGCCTTTTTAGGAAATCCATGGCTGTGTAGACAACTTAGTGACATACTTTAGGGCCACAATGATTTCGCCAAGCACAATAAGTTACGCTTAGGTAGGTAGGTAGGTAATGTGGCTGTCCATGCGAGGCACAGACACACGTAGGCAAGGGCCCTTTGTGATACCACTGGGATCCATGCCACTCCAACTAATGAAACCTTTTCGAGCCATGAAACCATTTTTTAAAGCTGAGGATACTTTTGACTTCAGTATGCAATAATTCACCCAAATTGTCGAAGTGATAGGCTCCTAAATAGAGCTTCCTTCTTTGGGATAGGGCAGGACAAGTGCAGAGTTTCCTCCTCCTCTTCGTCTCTGCAGCTTCTGCAAAAGTTATTTGCCTGGCTATCGGTATAAATTCTGATGTCCTTGTAGGACCTAATTACGCCTAAGCCGAGATAAGGCTTAGTTGATCACTATAATTTCCGCCTGAAAAACGCTACAATGGTTGGGGAGACGGAAAGAGATGCTCAGGTTGAGCACGTCGGAGAAAACACTACCACTCACTTCGTTCTCGGTTTTAGAACAGTCGGTATAGAAGTGAATGGAATGCTCGTCTATGGCACTCCGGATTGATGTCCGGAGGTTAATGTTGAAGTTCAATTTAGACGGTGTGTAATTGTTTTTTTCCGGGATGAATGTTAATTGATCCAAGGTCGAGGATTGTTTGACCATTGAGACGAGGCCTTCAGTCTGAGGGCTGCCCAGCAGCTGACTGCTTGCCAGAAATATCCAAGGGAATTAGATGCATCTGCATGCATGCTGATATTTTTCCCAATAGATTACGATGTAAGGCTTTTTCTAAGGCCGTCCACCAGACGGTCACACCATACAGAAGTATAGGTCTGAAAATGGATACGTAGAGCCAGTGCGTAGTACGAGGTTGCAGGCCCCATTTTTAAGCAATGGCTTTCCTGCAGTAGTAGTGTTGGCTTTTCAATTTAATTTACTCTCGAGAATGAGACCCAGAAATTTGGCTTCATTAAAAAAGCACAGGCTGGTGCCCTTTAGAGATGGCGGGTAGATTGGAGGAATTTTGTATTCCTTGGTGAAGAGGACTAGTTCGGTCTTCTCGGGATTAACTCCCAGACCACTTTTCGCTGCCCATCTTGAAAGGATTGAAAGGGCGTTTTGAAGAAGTTCGCTAAGGGTGCCCGGGTATTTACCGGAGGCAGCAATCACAAACATTGTCCTCATAAGCAATCACTTCGCATCCAGCCCTACCAGATCAAGCAGCAGTGTATTAACTGCCATAATCCACAGAAAGGGCGACAGAACACTGCCTTGTGGCATACTACAGTTCACAGATATGCGGGCCGAGGCATTAACCAGCTTGGTGTTAATTGTTCTGCCTACGAGCAGTTTTCCAATTAAAATTCTAAGCGAAGACTCAACTCCCAGATTCGTGAGTGCATCAGTGATCGCCTCTGCTTTGATGAAGGCTCCCTCGATGTCTAAAGAGGCAACCGTGGTGAACTCGTTAACGCCAAGTGATTTTTCAATGGTACGTACTAGTGAGTGCAGAGCAGTTTCAACAGATCTGTCTTTGTAATAAGCATGTTGGGACGCTGATAGGAGTTTGGTATCTATGTCACAGCGAAAGTCTATCAGCCTCTCCAGCGTTTTTAGTAGGAACGATGATAGACTAATGGGACGCAAATCCTGAGTTATGAAGACAACTTTTACCTCAGTTCATCCTCTGGGAATATAAAGCCAGCCTTTTAGTACAATGAAGAGTTGCGCTTAAGCAACACACAGCTTATTAGGGCTTTCATTGATAGTTTGGTTTTAAGTTGAAGGTTTTAAGACTCCAAGCAATACCAACGATGCTCACGTTACCTTAGTCGTTCTAAGTGAACATCAGCTCCTTGAAAGGACGTCTGACTTTAAAATGACATCCCCTTCAAGTAGGTTTTGATGAAGCCTATGTATGTATTGTGGGTAATAAGAGCCGTCTTCAGGATCTATGGTCTTTTAGGAGCGGGTCAGGTGATATTTTAATTCTCCTTTAGGTCTCCCGCGGTATTTGCATTCTCTTTGCCTTTAAGGATGTCTACAGAAAGCACTTTTGTAACCATGCAGCCTGCATCACTTGATGTCTCATGGAATGCGTACGATTTCTGCATTTAAATTTTTTTTTTTCAACCATTTTTGGCTTTTGGAGGCTTGTTTCCTTTGGCGAGACGAAAAAACTTCTATCCATTCTGACATCCCTTCCGAGGTCTGCATTAAGTCCCTCTTTTTGGTAGCTCGCCTCATGATCAACCGGTCCTCAGCGATTTCAAAAATAAATCTCTACCCAAAACCTACTAAGGATTCTGTCCTGTCAACCCTACCGTGTGCATTCTCTTCCTAGCTTTTGGGGAATATTATTTTTTTTTTCACATGACATGATCATCCTGTTTCCTGTTTAATAAATGAGAAGTCAAGGAATAGCTGGAAGGGAATTTACGGTTTCATTGCTACTGCATATGAGCCTTTAATGGTCATTCCCCGTCATTGTTTCACCGAGAAACGGATACGTACAACAGCATAGACCCACCATCCAACCAACCAACCATGGGTCGTTTCCACAGCACTAAAGTCCACTGCCTTGATTTTTAAGCTGCTCCTGCTGCTGCTACTGCATGCAATCGCTCCAAACGAATTCCTTAAAAAACTCCTCCATGTCATTGAAAATTCAAAAGGCAACAGGACGACGACGGCAGGACACGGGCGCGGGTGGCCGTGCAAAGCCCGAACCAGCGACGCAGCCATCTGAAGTATCATTTCGAATAGTTCTCCAAACTGTGAGCAATAAAATGAGATAACACAAAAAAAAAGGATGCTTTCCGAGTTGAATAAAACATGCAGCATTGGTGCTTCTCCATTCTGATGCACCAGCAGTAGTCCAACTGCCTGTGTGTGTGTGTGTCCCATAAAAAGGATATTCCTAAGATATTATCGAGATTTTATATGGACGTAAATTAATATTTATGGATGAATTTTTCTATCTCCCTCTTGCTGTTGCTGGTGCTGTCTTTGTCTGTCGGTTCTTAAATTGCTTACCATGCACATGGAGACATGGAGGAGAGGGGGGACGTGGACACGGCCATGCCAGAAACATTAGGGTTGTGTTTTTGCTCGCCGAAGCATTCGGAATGTGTGTTTTGGGCTAAAAACTCCTTCTAAAAGTCGTTAAAGGAATAAATATCAATTTTGAAGTGGAGCCGGGGGCCGGAGGACCTGCCAGTCAGCCAGCGAAAGATTTAAGTGATGCTCAAGTGGAGTACTTTGAATTTTTTAAAAACTTTTCAAATGGGCCAAATTGCATGCTAAAGGATACGAATGAGCAGCAGAGTGTATTTCATGCTGCAGCTGTTCTATGCAGAGACAGGACTAGCCGGGCTAAGGATAATGTTTTGCTCATTTAGGGAATAGTTGAGGAGCCAACAACGTTGATTTTATTCAATAAAATTGGAAAAGTACACAGACAAAGAGGAGCAAAGGATGCAGTAATGGTCCTCTCGAATGGGTGCGATTGAGATTAAGTGGCTTCTAAGTTGGCAATGGCGATTGGGTATTCATTTTGTCGGAGCATTTAATCGGTTTATTGGTGAGAATTTAATTTAGGACCGGTTGCAGGCTTTGATTTATTGGAAATTTATGACTGATTCGGTGGTCCGGTGTGGAAATGTGAAGAGTTCTCCAAGAGCGTGTTAAGCCAAGACGGGATTTTGGTCACTTTCTAATCGCACGTAAGGGTGTCCTGTAAGGCAATTTTTGCTTTCATTTTTTTTTATATATAATTCACTCGTGCTTCAAGAGGCGATGAATACCCTTTTGATGTTATTCAGACAGCGCGAGCTGCAGTGGTTTGAAACTCAGGTAGTATTAGGTTCCAATGTTGTCCGAAGGTGGTGTCCAGACGAGCTGGGGACTTTCGTGGTGTTTGTCATCGTTACAATTCATGGGCATTTTTTCGGGGTGAACATGGCCCTCAAGCCAGCCGGGAAGGTCGCTATCTAGCTGCCTCCAGTTTTACATACTGATTTGCTTGAAGTCAATTTCCAATTGTACGATGTCCCTCTGGTTTGTGTTGATGGCCATATGCCCTGCGTGGCCTAGCCATCTCAGCAGCTGCACTTGCAGCTTTTTGATCAGCTCAATGGCGCTGTATAACCCGTAAAATTCGTCGTTGAATCTTTTCTCTTTACTGACAACTCTCGTACCTTGGTATACCAGGCAACTAGATCTAGGGCGAATATGCAGTGAACCCAAAGACAAGACACTCTGGTTCTCAATTGACAAAAAAAAAACATCTTTTTCCTTGATAAGACTAACCCCGAGCAAAGAACTAGTCATTTCACGCTCCTTTCAGAGAATCGCTTACATTGACTACTGCAGGGATCGGTTCCATTCGTCACTTCCTCTGTAAACGCAGCGCTTTAGCTAACAATAAACTTCAAAGTTGTTGACAATTTAGGAGATCTTAGCAATTTAAGTTGCGGAGGCTCCTCCTATGTTTTATTTTTTTTATTTCCGGTTCCCACTGGTAATAAATTGTGGGCACAATGGACCCTATTAGTGGTCTAGGTGAGGCAATCATGCACACACCAACCTATGTATCTATCCACTTATTGTCCTGACTTTTGTAGGTAATCGGCCACGAGAGTCACGAGATCACTGACGGAATTGCCAGATCTCAATCTTGGTTTATCGGATCTCTACCTTCCCGGACGAAAAGCTTAACAAGGTTCTCAAGATGAAATTTGAGTCCTGAGCCTGTGTTGTCTTGTCCAAAGTTTTATAAAAAATTCTGGAATCATTCTCGACCATTAGTAACTACATATCAATCTTTGTTCAGCATGGAAGATCCTACAGAGAATGTATTACCACAAGCCGTTCAATAATACCCCCTCACGACTTCAAAATGGTTGTCACATGTAATGAGTCGTTGTAACAAAAGGGTGGAATACAGCTCCTATTGAGTCTTGGTCTAGTCGCCTGAGATAGCCTTTTGAAACAAACCACCAAGCCGTGTTATAAAAATAGCAAGGAGATGCCTCGTTAGTTGTTACAAGTCATATTGAGTCATATTTTTTAAACAGAGCTCATTCGAGTAGATCTGACATTAAAAGAGCAGGTCTTCACCCACCTGACCTTAGTTGATGCACGATTCTTACCAAAGTATATCCCCCCACATATGAACCTTCACACAATTATCGGATGGCCGTCAGATCCTTTGGCTGTGTTGTACTTCAACTCCTTGACTGCCATGCTGACTTCTTTCAAATTCATTCTGCGACTAGATTTGGCTTTTCTTCTCGTCATATCAGTAAATTGGTTTCCTTCATTGTGTCGAAAAGGCGGTCAACCATGCTTGAGATCACCTGCCAGTTGCCTGGTTTTCGTACAAAATTTCGAAACGGTTCTACATCCTCTATTGTTGGAAGACCACTTTTTGCTTGATTTCACCGTAAATCCTTAATAATGTACACTAAACGACTAGGACTCTCCCCGAGGGACCCACTAATAAGCAACAAACTTAGTAACCCAATTGACCCTAAGCAAGTCCCTTGATTGCCCTCAACTGATTGACTGTAATCAGATCAAACAACTTATCAACTTATCGCTACTTGAACGGATTTCCCTAATTTCTCCCACGAGGATCGCCCCAGTAGCGCAAGTACCTCGTAAACTCATTAAAACAGCACTCGACTGCCATTTAATTCGATTGCCTTCTTCATCATTAGCTTCCATAAAAAATAATTTTCCAAAAACGCTCTCCAAACTGCAAAACCAATTAAAAAGTTCCTGCACAACACAAAGGCCAACAATGGACTAGTTAAATTTTATTACCAATCTATCGAGGCATCCATCGCCGCCCAATCACCATCCTCCCCCCAAAGAGTCCTTGAAGTGAAACAAATCCACTACGGCAAATTAAGATGCCCGTACCGAAAGCCAAGAGGGGAGAGTCGCCACCCGAGGACTAGATAAAGAGCCAACAACCCACTTCCAACCCCTAATCGAATTTTATTTTGAAAAAAAAAAAGGAGAAAAATATCGACACAACACCCTGGCGTAACGAGTCAATTGACAAAAGCAAATTCGAGAGGCGGGCCATAAATATCCCTTGAGCCTCACAAACCGCAACATCATTGAATTCTTTTGTCGTCGCAAAAACTGCTGAATCAGCGGAAAGCACCCGCAAAAAAAAGGGAAAATGAAGGATTCACGCAACCATGACAACACGGAGCTAACCGAAAGTAAGATGAATCCTTTCATTGCCGCTGGTGTATTGTGCCGCCTCGTAAACATCGAGAACCACAAAATGGCAAAACATATCCTTCCGCGGCGCGAACAACGCAATAATTAACAAAGTAGTCCACAGGATAACGAATGGAAAACAATATTATAGAAAAAAAAAGGATAATTGTGAAACTTTAAACATTTCTTCTTTTTTTTTTTGCAATGAAACGGAAAAAAGGACGAACAGGACCATAGTCGTCGTCTGAACGCGCGCACAATGGGAAATAATAAACTATCGCCGATGCGCGGCGAACCACAGAAGCCTCTGGGGTCTCAAAGCCGACCAACTCCACCACTACCACTGTGATGGTGCCACGAAAGACCTGTTTCATATAAACAAGGACACGCCAGGGGATTCTGACACAGCAAACAATACACACTGCTTGCAAGCGACGACGACGCCATCCTATTCCACATAGCCGCTGCTGATGTCCCTGCTTACTGCCGCTGCATACCACCAACCAAGCCAAGTTTCATTCTAAATTACTTTGCTCATTTTTCTCACGCCCAGGACCATGGTATCGCACAATCCATGTTATCCTTCGTAGCCGCGAATTTTCCCATTGTCTATGCACAAATGCATTGAACAACAGTGGCGCTGTGGGGTCGGTGTAGCCGCTGTGGCCTTTTGTTTTCAATTCTTAGCCCTCGAGGGTGTGCAATGAAATCACAAAATAGTCTGACCTACGCGTCTGCCAAAATGGATGAATGGGCGACAGTGGGGCGAAAAAGGAATCAGTTAAGATGAGAGCGATGTGTTCATTTTGGCCAAGATGTCTTGAGGGATTCAGCTTCTCGCGACTGGTTCATGGATCCGCGAAGAACTTGCAAACTGGCTTTTAAAGCAGCCAAGGAGCAGTCCTGGGAAGAGTTCGGCGAGAAATTGGACTATGACCAAAGATCTGCAAACAAGGTGTTCTGGCAGACCATCCGCCTCCTCAGAGGAGGGAAGTTTAATATCATCGAAGGAGATTAATATCATCCGATGAGAAGGACATCTGGCGTAGATGGGGCGAGCACTTTTCGGAGCTGCTCGAATCTCAACAGGCCACTGAGGATGGCATACCCCTGGTTTTGAGTAGAGCGGTTAATAGTCCCACCGTAGAGGAGGTGACTTCGGCGATTAAAGCGTTAAAAGTCGGCAAATCTGCTGGTGTGGATGAAATCTGGCCAGAAATCCTCAAGTCTTTGAGTAAAGAGGGAGTGGAATGACACTCTCGTGTCATTAAAGTGGCCTGTGAATGCGGTAAAACAGCTAGCAGTTGGCAAACCCGGGTGATTGTTCCTCTTTTTAAGAAAGGGAATGAGAGATTGCTTCAATTATTGGGGTATATCTCTTTTAAGTTTTCGGGGAAGGTCTTTGCAAAGGTGTTGGAAGCGCGTTCCATAGTTGTAGTCGAGTCCAGGTTGGGCGACGAACAGTATGGCTTTCGTCCAGGTAGAAGCACAACCGACCAGCTATTCACTTTCAGAATAGTACTTGAGAAGGGCTGGGAGAATGCCAAATCTATCTAAAGTTGTTTTGTGGATTTGGAGAAAGCATATGACCCTCGGGCTTTTCGCTGATGACTTGGTCATACTTATGTCCAACCAGACTGAACTTCAGCGCGCACTAGATAGGTTCATTGCCGTCTATGTTGAGGCTGGGATGAAGGCTAACGTGAACAAATCAGAGGTTATGGTAATTTCCAGAATACCTGTTCAATGCACTCTGCATGTTAGTTGAGTTCCATTGAAACAGGTGGAGAAGTTCAAGTATCTCGGGGTCTTATTCACGAGTGATGGAAGGAACAATACTGAGTTATACTGTAGGATTGGTTAGGCTGGAACTTTCTGTCTGTCTGTCATCAGGAAGGCCTGATGTTGCATCCCATCTAAGCTATCGGTTCTAAATTTAGTGTCCCGACTCTCACCTATGTATGTTCATGAAGTAATGGCCAAAAGAATAAGATCGCGGATACAAGCTGCCGAAATTAGATTTATTCTTTGTATTGCCCTGGGTAACTCGTCGAGATCGTGTTAGGAACACCAGAGGACGCGAGGCACTCAATGTTGAGCAGCTACTTCTTCGAGCGGAAGGGTCCATACTTCGATGGTTTGGGCACGTTCAACGCATGTTCCCAATTCGGCTTCCAAGACGTGCCATGGAATTAGTGCCATCGGGTAGGCGTTCCCTGGATAGGCCTAGAATGAGTTCGAAATTTCACCTCTACCCGTATGCGGATAGCTCCTGATGATTTAGAGTCGATGGCGGAAGATCGAGTTGACTTAAGCACCCTAACCCCGCGATCTTCATAGTGAATAAGCGGGTCATTAAAAATGATGATGATGATGATGTACACAAGATCCACACTAAACTCGCTGCATCGTTGGTGTACAGAAACTCATGGATTTATCTTCTTGTATTGGATAGTGTGGTGTGGTGTGGTGGCAGACTCGGGTACCATTCACTTACTCTCTCTGATCACTTGATCCCTAGTTAGTTATTGTGAACAGGGATCTAGTGAACTTTTACAAGAACGTTTAGCTCTTCGCGGCAACATGTCAGAGCCTTCAGAACAGCAATTGATTTAAATCAAACTAAAAATTTTTAGTCGACTGGTTATAAATGCGTTATATCCTTCCGTGCTATTGTTCGTTTGATGCTCATTCGGCGGGCCTTGTTACTGCGCTTACCTCCGCTTGGAAAGCGCTGCTGTGATCGGGTAGTTCTCCAGTCCTATTTTTTCAGAAAACTTCACTTCTATGTCCATCTTAAACTCATCGATGTAGATTTGGATTTAAGATTTTGCTGCTGTCTTACTGCTGGGAACAGTGTCCCCGGAATTGACAATGATGTCCAGACATTTTCTTCCATTAACTTTTCCACCCCACTGTCTGTTGCCACTCTGCCAAGTGATTTGTGATCACACTCCAAATTCTCACTCTTTATGCGCTCGACCATCTCGCCATTCGTTACTCCATTATATGCACAAATGAGATGGGGATGCAATTTTAATTAAAAACTTTCCCCCACCTCAGTCCTAAAATTTAGCCCACACCATCATGGAGCTTGCAGCTTGCTTGACCAAAACCAATGTTGCCCGCCCCAGCGAGCGTTCTACAATCGAATAAACAGAAAATATGCGGTCGCCTCCAACCGAACCGTTTTACCGGACTCATATTACATAGCCCAGTGCCGACCGCAAAGATTTTCGGCGGTCAATCAGGATCTCGTGTGGGAAATCCGTGGAATCGGTTCCGGGTCAACTAATAACGTGCAACGCACACGCACAAGCGCCGATGGGTTTCCCGGAAGTGGTCAGTAATAAAACAACAACTGGTTGCGCTCAGTGTCGCATGCTTGACTTAAGGGCATCGAAAGCCTGTTGACATTGCCTTTCGTTTCTAAGAAGCCGATGATCGACTTTGTCGTTTGCCAGCGCAAACCTCCATCGAAAATTATCGTTAACTGAATTCTGAAGGCTACATCCGGGGATTGCGGTTTATCTGTGTTCAGTAGCCGGGTTGGATGGGGTCACATTCGCGGAAGAGCCCCCCAAAAACTCTAATTGGATGGACGATGTGTTCGTTCGAAGTACTGTTTGCTGGCTGGTTCCCTCCTGACTGGGGTTAAGCGGGTTCTTTCATTCCTCCTTTTCATGATGAATAAAAGGATTCCGGGGGTTGTTTGGGACTTATTCAGAGAAAGAGAGAGGGAGCGAGCGTGTGGCATGACTGATGAATGCGGTTCGTTTTGGGTTGTATTGGACGCGGTTGGCTTTGCGCGAATAGAGATGGTGAAGTGTTTTGTGAGCGATAGCGCTCTTGAAAGGATTTTCCTGTTATTTGGGTTTGTCCGTGATCCGGGTATTTTTTATTTTTGGTTCATAGGCAGAGAAAGTTTCTGGCTTAAATCCAGGAGGTGGTCATTTTTCCCTGAGAAAGAATTTTAATCATTCGATTCGAGGGGCATTTGGGAGGGTAAACCCCTGGCTGCATGACCCAGTTCTAGCTTTTAGGGGGAAATGCGGGCATAGCATCGTTTGATTTAGTGAGTTTCGCATTTAAGGATTAGAATCGAGGAGTGTGTAGCGTGTAGTTGTACATAGGCTTTCGTGGTTCGGTGGTTCCTTTTGTGCACTCAGTTTGGAGTACTGGCGTTGTGGTGGACTTATGTTGGACTTGTGTAAGTTTTCTGATAATTGGCAGATGATGGCTGTTTCATTTTACCGGAGTTTGTGAGAAGATTTTCCTGAGTTTGGTCAGTTCACTGGTTGGCTTTGGTTATAAACGTCGAGATAATTTGTGAGTAGAAATGCTTATTTATAAGGCGATCTATACCAACAAGCTTCTCCAATTAGCCCCTTTGATGAAATAGATGCGTGCCTGAACTATGTACAGGATCCTTGTCAGTAAAGTGACTTTGACTCCCAGATTTCCATCATCTTTTCTCTCTTTAAAGAGAATAACCCCAAACCAAGCTTAAAGCGACTACATGCCCTCTTCCAATCATTTCTTCCTTGAACTATTCCTCAGCACTAAATTGAATTAGATTTCCAGGGAGCATCCATACCCGCTGCCACACCAGGCAACACACAAGCTTCCTCTTGCCATAAATGTCATTTTATCTCTTCCTGTGCCTCAGAGTGTCAAATAAAAATGTGTGCGTGGCTGTGTGTGTGACAAATAAAACCAGAAAATTCCGTTTCATTCATATAGCGGCGGTTAACTCCCAACCATAACTAACCCCATAACGAAAGCGCTGGAGCGCCCGCCCCTTCCCGCTCCGGACCAAACTATACGTACTGCTATTGACATTTACCACTAAAGCGTCCTACCCTCCCACACCATTAATATAATCTCCTGTTACGATGCGGCGCATACTGAAGGAAAAAATTGCACTAAAACCGTTATTTCTTCCCTCGGCGACAGAAGTTTATGAGAAAAACTATTACCACCTTTAATGCACAGTGACAGAGGGGCCGCCGCGCTAGACACACACCGATAAACACACGTGGGGGTCCTTCTACGATGATCCCCCTTCGTCATATTTTCTTTCCGCTGCCGTGCTATGACAAAAGGATTACACACAGGGCATTCTTCAGTGGGAGACTAGGACGGGGCCAATCTCCTTAGCCTGTCTCTCTGGCTGAACAGAATTATATGGCTCGGGAATAGCTTTTAAATCCTTACGTGTGCCGCCTTTATTGTCACCTCTATGGCTCTGTGTTCCTATGTGTGTTTGTGTGTGTTTTGTGGAGGATGATCTCGCGTACCGCAAGATTATTAGTGTTATCCTTCGACGCGATATGAACAGGGTGGAGGACCTCCTCCTGCTCATAACTCCAACAACATCCACAAGACCCACCGCACAAAACCTCTCAACTAACCTTAAAAATTCAATAAAGCGTATCTGTTGTGTGGCTCACTGCTGGGAAGCACTAGATAAATGTGGTTAGCTGGCTCGTCCTTGCTCGATGTCATTGAATATTACGCCTTTTTTTTGTGAAGAAAATGATTTACACGGTCACCGCGAAAAATTTAGGTTAGTTTTCCACATCCGAGGGGGAGAACTGATTATCGCAGGACTCCTTTGTGTTTGTTCTCTGTGGTGGTGTGTGTGCCTGTCGAGTTGGGAGTAGATTTACGATGAAAATTAAATTTTGCACTTTTTTTTTTCTGTCCGAACTTAGTAGTTGTTGGGTGTGTTGCTGCTGCGTGGATGGAAGGTCTTATAAACGAGACCACTTTCAGCGGACAATGAGTAAGGACTTGGACCTTTTGGAGGATGGTTACCGTGGTGAATTATAATTATACACTTGTCGACGTTCGGAGAGGTTTCAAAATTTATAGTATCCATCCGTTTGTAGGGGTTATTCGCCAGGATAACACAGGACCCGGGACAGGCAATTGTTAAAAAGGACTTAAACCGGAGATATGTTGAGTTTTATTGCGGTTTATGCGGGACAATGGTTGGGGTTTTTTTTTTTGCTTTCTGTTATGATAGGGCTATCTTAACAGGGTGGCTATGAAATTCTAAAGATTTTTCGGATATGTCAAGGACTGTCGTGCTCGGTTCCTCGCGCTCTACGAATAATCCTGTTCGGTTCCTTATTTTATTTAATTTCTATTTAGCGAGGTCAAAGGATGTAGTCATTCAGTACCGGCAGCTCCTGAAAAGGAATTGAATTTCCACCATGTTTCGGTAGTTTGTGTATATGCAAGCCCTGAAAAGTGTCATTAGAGTGCTATACTATTGTATTCTTCAGTTTCGAACTTCTTCGAACCAATTCTTAGGCCCTTTTGGAACTAAGAAAACATCCATGTACTGGTATCCAACCCCTGCCCTGGTATGCTGTGATCCTTAGCCATTGCAGCATGCCCTGTTTGGTCGTGTGTTTTTAGGGGGTTCTGGACTGCAGTTGTCCACTCGAGCATTTTTTCGACGGTTATGGTTGCCGTGGAGCTGAGTACATATAAGCGCAGATCACGCTGATGTTGATAGACTTAACTTAATAATCCTATTTTTAATCAGGCGTTCCTTGTCTTGATTGTTTGAAGCTTGAGACATGGAGCAATTCTGCCTCTAATGTCAGTAAACGTTTTTCTATTGGATCGCGTTTCTGTTGGAAATTATCAAGGAAAATACAAGTTGGTCTGCTATACCTAACTGAAGTCTACTCTAAGCCCGAAATCTCTGGGGCTTGCACGCCCACTGCTGTTGTTAGAGATGAAACTTCTTTCCGATGGAATGGATTGTGTTGACCTTTTATGCTGTTTTCGAGGTACCGTGACCAGACACTGAAACTTTATCGGTGCCTATTCATGGAAGCACGATCAATACCTTAAGCAAGTTAATAGAGAGCAACTTCTTCCACCTGGATAAAGGCAATGGCGGAGTGCCAAGTAATGATGCCGGAGACGACCCGGGCTTCCCGTCGACTAATTTTGACCAGAGAAACAGAGAGAGAGAGAGATTTCTTCTTATTATAGGCCGGCCATAAGTTCTTGCCTTTACACCTGTGTCTAGCTGGATCCAACAGGTATTAGCTCAACTGATGGCCTCGTCTTCAATATGCCTTATTGACATCCTCGCAAAGGGGAGAGCCTGTGGGGCATGCAGCGCTGCTTCCTTTCGTATAAGTTCATCGGCCCTTTTGTTACCTGGGATATTCATGTGCTCTTGTAGACAGCATAGTGTCACGGTACTTCATATAGATACTTTTTACAGATTCCTGCAAGCTTTAATCTAGTTATCGCGGAGTCCAGAGCCTTAACGGCTGCATAACTGTCGATAAAGACACTGATTGTCCTTTCGTTGGTATCCTTCTCACTGAAGCCTTGATGATGGCTGTGATTTCTGCTTGAAATACACTACAGTCGTCGTTCGTTCCTAGTGCTTTGCAGCAAACCTCGGCTAACGTACCAATGTTCATCTTAGACTGTCGGTGTAGAAGGCCACCTCATTTTTGTTGGTGATTGTACTCTGTCAGACTTCTGATATTGAATCTCATGCCAAATGACAGAGTTTTGATCATATGATCAGTTTCTATTGCCGCTGTGCGCGTTATTCTCATTGATCCTATACAGGCTGATGTTACTTTTCAAACAATTGCCACCAACTAGTAAGCCGTAAGTCAGAATGGGTCTCACAACCGCCATGTACAGCTAGTGCATCATAGCCACTTATTACAATTTAATGGTAGTGACCAACCCAACCAAATAGTGTGAGACAATGGATCCCCAAAGTATTCGGAGTCCGCATACCTGCAAGCTCGCTTAAGGGTATGCTGTTCCACCATAGATTGAGGATTTGGTACCATGCCACGTTTCTCATTTGAGCCGATGTTTTACTAATTCAAAGCTAATGACCCTTGTAAACATATATAATTCTCGTTGCTCTGCGGCGGCCGACCAGGGGACAGCGATTCTTCTTGTGACACTTAATGATTCAGATCATTCAAGGACTTTGCGGTGAAAGTTAGTAAGCTTTGTCCTGTTCATCCTCCTCCAGATTATGAACTATTTGTTGTCAGTTCATAAAAAAAGCAAACAAATGTCATCAGTGAAGTCCAAGTATTTCAGAAAAATATTTGCTTGGGTAAGACTCACATACACCAGGATGTGAATTTCTGCTTAATTGACACATCATCTGGTATCCTCTTCAATTGCCCCTCGGAAGTTTTTCCATAGTGTTCAGTTTTTGTGGATTCCCTTAGGGCGAAATTTTTTTTTGTCGGGTTTGGCAAAGCTATACTGGAGCACTCAGACGCAACTGGTCCATTGTACTACCGGAAAGCAGGACCCGATTTTTACCCATTTTACTGGAATTTCCTCGACTTTCAGAGAACGCCGAGAAGACATTTCAATGATGAGGAGCTTACAGTATAAGCACTCACCACTTCAGCACCGAAAATCTGCTACCTGATCCGAACAAAGGCAGAACAATCGCAAAGGCCCTGACCGAGGACGCGGGAAGACCCAATACAGGTTCAGGTCCTGAGAAAACATCCTCTGAGCCTTGTCTAGGAAACTCATCGGGGATTTCATTTCCAGAGATCCCAGAGTGACTTGGGACCCAGACAAGAGTCAAAGAGTTCAGCCTTGCGACCAAATTTAGAGAGTTGTTGCATTCTCGCACTGTATTGTAATTGGTTAAAGAGTTGAGTAAGGCCTTTAGCTCAGCCTGGCTATCGCTGCAGACGCAAATGCTCCAACCCTTCCGCCTGTTCTTTACAATATAGCCCGTGGCGATTAGGATAGCACGATCTCTGCTTTAAAAACGGAGGCATGCTTGCCTTTACACCTGTGGTTTTGGAGCCATCCGTGAAGATTCGACTACAGCCCTGTCCAGGCTTAGACTCAGGCCGAAGCCAGTCCTGAAGGCAAGGAAAGTCAACTTTAAATTTGCAGAGCAACCGAAGTTTTGGTGTCATTGCATCAGACGGCATATCCATGGAACAAGGGTCGTAGGATAAGGGTCGCGCAAGGTCATCAAAACTCCAGGGCGGATCATACCAAAAGCCGCCCCGTCTAAGACGATAGATTACTTTGATAGTACCGCCTATGATATAAGTATTAAGGGGAGGTAGAACAAGCGGGGCATCTAAAGCAGAGCCAGGTATAGTCGGAAAATCTCTTATGCACCCGAGACAACCCGTTCTTTGAAGTTTAGTGCAGTAGGCAGTCACATACTTACGCGAAAGCCCCTTCCACCAAATAACCGACGCATAGGTGGGAAACGGTTTTGTCATAGCCGTATAGATCTAAATGACTTTTTTTTGTGATAAGCCCCATGTCTTGCCAAAAGCACCCTTACATTGCCAGAAAACTGAGAGCGCCTTGGATGTCTTCGGCTTGACATGCTTTGCCCAAAGAAGTTTTTTTTATCTAGGATCACTCCAAGATATTTGGCTTCATCGGCTTAGTGACGCCCTTTAGCAATGGCTAAGTCAGACCTATCACAACCCTCTTTCTCTTAAGGATGACAACCTCAGTTATCAGAGGTTTGACCGAAAGCCCACTCCGTGTACCATTCATCGATCATGTCTAAAGCCGCCTGCGCGTTAGCGCCGACAAATAAGTATGGCAACATCCGCATATGCCTGAGCGTATACGTTAGAAGAATTGAGAGTACGCAGCAGAGAAAAAAGGGCAGCATATTCTCACGCGTCACGCCTAATTTTCTTGCTTAACACAAGCACCACCCTGTAGAATCCCCTTGATTCACTAAATGTGCGGAGGGGTGTATGAAATATGAAGTTTGTTATCATTCCGAGATAAAATTAAGTTCTAAGTAGTGTTCTCCGAAGTATTCTGCTTTTTAACGCATGAATTTAAGTTATGCATTTCGAACCCTTTTCCGGACACACGCACACAAGTATGTTAGTGTGTGGCAGCTGCCTTTCAGAGCTTAATTATCCACTTCAAACTACAGTATCTATGCAAATTGGTTCGAATGGGGTTTAGTTTGCTGTTTTCTTTCTTTTTGTTGGGGATAAAAGGATACCCAACCGAATGAGAGGGAGAGAGGACATAAAACCCTTCCCTCCCTCGCTGTGCGGTTATTGCGACCAAAAAACGGAGTCTTAAACAGTCTCAGTAAATTTTGTTGTGTGTTGATTATTTTATTTATTTACTCCCATTTTCACACACAATAAACAAATTAGGATACCGTAGTCGAGAACCGAGATATCCAGCCACCGATATGACTTTGAATGTCTCAATGCTGGGGTGTGGGCCGACGATACGTATGTGATCCACAAATTATCCTGCTTTGCATATTGTTAGCAACCCCTGCTACAATAAACAGAAACGGAAGCGTCTCTGACCGTAGAGCCTAATTGGTAATTGAGTTTTCAACCAACAGATTCATGATCAATTGTGATGCGGTTATGTGCGAAGGACATGGTTTAAGCGCGGCATCACCTGCTACCGGTTCGTAAAACTTAAATGAACTGCAAACTACCCACACATTCCGTGCTCATATCTGATTAATCGCGGTAATAAGGTATAAAATATCCTCGAGATATTACACCTACTTATCGCTGCAAGGATATCGCTCGCTCTCACATATTGTGTATCCTCTGCCCGTGCGATTTTATGGTCTAGACGTGCGCTCAATTGCAATCCACCACAGTGGTGGCTCCCGTGAGGTACATGAATGCTATTACTTTACCCCTGTGGGATGGGTGAACTATGAGATACTTTTTGTATAGTCAACTCCCCCACATGTGCGCCATTTGAAGACTAAATAATCATATTTCAGGATAACAAGCATCATTGGGTCTCAACAGAAAAAAAAAAAAAAAATTTCGAAAGAAGAAAGAATACAGGCCACACACACTCACACATTGTTGCGCGCCGCGTCATGGGAGCTGAACGGAATTATATGGTCGTCGTTTCGGAAGATTATATACTCTAGCCACGGCATGGCATCCTGGAATCGTGGTCGTGGCCGGGTGAAGAAACTTGAATCTCTCTGCAGCATATGGCTGCATTGCATGATTCCAATTTGAGAAAGAGTGGGCAAAAATGGTCGCATTGCACTTTTACGCCATTTTGTTGGAAAATTTATTTTGTGTTAGTCCGTGTGGGAAGAGTGAACTCTGGCCGGGAATAGATATTCCATGGGCGAGGTTAGGGCACGTGTGTGTGGTAACGCGGGTTTATGAATATTATTTTTTAATTTTATTTTTCGTTGGTACTACTGGTGAGTGGGAGAAGAAAAAAATACAGAACCAGGTATGTGGTAGAGGGAACGCATGAAGCACAGCACAGCACAGCGAAGTGCTGCCTAACGAGGGCATGGCGAAATGCAATCTAATTACGTTGAGTTGTTAACTGAAAGAGGAATTGGGATGCGGGAGTTGATTACGGGAGGGAAATTATATGAAAAGTTCCCTTAAGCTAATATGTACTCAAAGGACTTGGGAATCTGGGTCACTTGGCTGGAGGTAGAATTCACGTGCCGCGCGGAACTTACAGAGAAAGGGAAGTTACCACAGATGTTTGGGAGTCAAGATTTCCTGTAGAAAATTACTACTTGAGGAGAGAACATTAAACCAGACTTGAATATGCCCGCAGTCCTTTTTTACAGGCACTGAAAACTTCTGTGGATTATCCATCACTCCTGCAAAGCAAGCAAGCAACTCGTTTCTAGTTTTCGTAACGTTTATGAATCTGTTATGCTCCTCCTAAACTCAATGAAAGTTCTTCACGGTCAACGCATAGTCTCTGGCTAAATTCCCTTCAGAAGCTTCAATGTTTGGAGTGCATTTACAGAGAAACATTTGTCGGTAGGCTTCCATATATGTACATACATATGTAAATAGATTAACTTCTACTTTGCCAAATTGGCAGCCTCTAGCACAGGCCACTGGCCGACAGAAGACCACGCAGTCAAGCTAGGTATCCCTCAAAACACTTTCTGCCATAATTGCAAGGGTAACAGCGAAAAACAATCTCTGCATCATTTCCTGTGTAAAGGTTCGGCCCTAGCGAGGGTCAGTCAGCGCACTCTAGGCAAACCCTTCTTCGACGACCTTAAAGATATTTCCAGGAACAAGATTGGTGAACTAATCCTGTTCCTTAATTCCACATGTTGGATTTAAATATCTTCGTCTATTAGTTGTGGTTTCAAAACGGCGTATCCTGTTGCCGATTGGGTTCTTTAGAACCGCTACCTCTACCTACCTACCTACCCATATGTCCTCTCAGCACCAGTACCTCAGTCGGGCCTGTTATGTTTCAGGTTGGCACCGATTTTTGTATGCTAAAGTACTTCGTCTACGGTAACCACATAGACCTTACGATTTTCTTTTGTACTTTCGCTAAGACTGAGCAGTAGCATAGGACTTAGGACTTGACTTACTTGACAAGGAATCAAGCTGTCTGGCGAAGGGCTCATCATTTGATAATTCATTCATTCATTCATTCATTTTCAATGGCCTGCTTATCCACTATCGAAGTATGGACCTCACCGTACGAAGAAGTAGTTGCTTGACATTTAGTGCCTCGCGTATTCTGGTGTTCCTCACCCGATCTCGACGAGTTACCCCAGCAATACAACGAAGAAATCTCGTTTCGGCAGCTTGTATCCGCGATCTTATTCTTTCGGTCATTACCCAAATCTCAAGACCATGGGTGAGGGTCTTTCAAAAAGTCCAAGCTATAGGGCAATCGTTTGCTCCACTTGGTCCAAATTTGTATTACATCCCTGGATCTTAAGGTATAAAAGGAACTTCTCTGCAAGGATTTGGTTGTTTGTGAACAGCAACATTGTTTTGTCGCCCGTCAATAACCTCGTTGTGACCGATGTCGGAGTACTCCAGATCTGATCTATAATTTTAGACAACCTGTTCTCTATTTATGGTGATTACCGAAGAATTCCTAATGAACATCATCAATTGCTCTATTTGTTTACACCGCCGCAGCAAATTGCTTTAAATTTCAGCAAATCTTCAAGGACCCCCAGTTGTGTTTGACACATTTAATGGCGATACAGTTTCAGAAAAATCCATCCACCCACTTCGAGGGCCATACCACTTCGCACAAAACGACCTAAAGGCCTCTAGCCCATCTGTAAAGTAATAAATTTTCACACAGATATGCAAAAGTTCCTATCCGCCGATGCCATTATCTTTTGCCTGACCCGTTCCTTTCCTCCAGAAGCACTCTCCGAAAAAAAGTCAATAAAACAAATAGAGCGGCAATAAACCTTCCACTGACACTGTTCTACAGAGCAAAAAACAAAGCGATTTTTTTTTTGCACCAGAACCCTCCTCTCCAAAAGTTAATGACAAGAGTGTCCATTTTTGCTTGCTCTGCTAGCCATCAGCACATTTAACCTACGTTCAAGGATACTAATTCAATTCAACTTTGCCTATGTAATTTACTAAAAGTTTCGCCATTTAATTTTTTTTTACTCATCCTCTGCCAAACGATAAGTTTTTCCTGTGTGTTATCCTCTGCATAAGTGTGTGTGTGTTGTCACTATTTTCTATTACACACATCTCAAAAAGAAAAATGATGAAAAAGGACGATCAAGCAGAAGCAGAAGAACATTTAAGTGTCCATTTATTTTGACGGCGAATGTCCTGTCGTTAAAGAGTTTGATACGATAATTTTCCACCACGACAAGGACACGACGATGAGCACACATCTAGCCATGTGAATGTTGTGTTGAGGCGAACAACACTCGACTGGCAAAGAGCATATCCTTTAACCATATGTGGGTGGGCGCGCTCAGTGCTATGCTATGCTGTGCACGTTAAGTTCGATTACTTCTTGGAAGGCGAACAGAAACCATTCATTGCATCGAAGAACGGAAGAACATTTATTTTTGTGGTGAAGTGATAACATAAAAAAGGACACAGACACCGACACAGGCAGAGACGCACATGCATGCGGTGGTGCACTGCACAAGGATCTGTTATCAGTCTGGAAACTGGAAACTGAATGGTTTGGTTGGAGAAAACTTTAACCGGTCTCAACTGTCAAAAGTTGAATGAGTTTTCTTTTTCTGCTTTTTCGTACAAGAGAACCGATGTCCTGACATGTCATTTAAGAAATGCCATTCGACTGTTAGAAGTTCGACTGAATTACGGAAAAGTGTCGAAAGTCTTTGGAGAGAGAGGGCCATTAGAGGAATTTAATGCACTCAGTTATCGTCCAACAGAGCCAGAGGGCTGGGTCACACCCATTTAACCCGTGGCGAAGGAGGAAATGGGTGTCAAATGAGTAAGAAAAACTGTGGACAGATGAGTGAGGAAGTGATTGGAGAGAACAAAAAAACAGATAAGGTTTGGATCTCAGGTTGGATTTGAATTCGCCGTCTTAAGTGCTGAAAGAGTTAATTTGGCACTGATTACGTGTGTAAATTCTCATAAAAACCACACCATTTTGATTTAAAATAACTTCGTGTCATTGATATGGGCGCAGGTTAACTGGGCGAAGTATTTAATTATCCGTGAACAACTGCAGAGAAATTTTACAGATTAAATTCCACAAACAGATGCAGTAATCCCTTCGCAGAATTTTACACAAATAGTCGAGGGGCAAAGGATAAATTGGACAAAAAATTCACGAAATTCGTGGCTCGTTCAACCGACAATTATTCCAAATGGACTTAAATTAATCAAGCGCGGATAATACGCACAAAAAAAAAGTGTAAAAACCGCAGCGCAGATTATATGAAATTGTTTAATCAGCCAAAAGATATTTTTATGAATTCTGTCAAAAATTTTTCTAGAGGTTTCTCTATAAAACGGAAATCATTGTATGGCATCATTGCTCTGTAGACGAGAAAATTGTATGCAGAAGGACATCTTCTTGTTTTAGTGTGAAGAAGACTTGTGGGGTTCGATAGGCTTGCTTCTGTCTGTGCTGCTGTTACCTCACACTAAACAAATTTGTATAAAAGCAAAGTTCAAATGAGTAATTGCGGGCCACCAATTTCCCTCAATTTTTCTGCTTTTCCAATGGAAATTATCCCAGCAATTGCTGATGCAACTTAAACGACGACAACATCGACATTTTTTTCACAAAGAAACGCAGAACGCCTACCAAATTCACCTTCCACACTCAATTCACCTAATGTGATTGTAGGAGGGAGGGGGAAGAGGGAGCACAATATCTCGCACGTGAAGTTTTGGTCACATTCCTTAATTATGGCATCGGAAAATATCGATCTTAGCGATTCTAGGCGTAGCTTCGCGATCGCCAAAAGCGAGTCTAGTACCTACCCAAACAGAGCGGGCAGCTGTGGAAAACATTTCACAGAGTTTTTTGGTTTTTTTTTTTCGAAATACATTCTAAAGTGTACAGACTATGCCTTCAGCTGGTTATCTAAATTTTTTTTTTCTTAAAATGGGGTTTTCAATAGGGACGGATAGATGCTAAAATAGAATAAAACAAGTTTGTGTGTGAGATATCAACGATTTTTCCATTTTCGATCGGTAGCGCTCTCCGTTGGTGGCGATGGCAATGCCATCTTGGTGGACCTCGTGTGGATTGGCATCGTCCCAAATCCAGCAATTTAGCTTGTTGATGTACCCGTTCATCCAAAAATGGGCCTCGTCGCTGAAGATGATTTTTTTGCTGAAATCGGGGTCCGCTTCCAACTGTTCCAATTTTATTATTTGCATGTGTTGCTCGAGGCTGTAACTTGCCAGGGTGATTTGTCTTTAGAGTCTGAAAAATGAAAATCGAGAAAACTACGCCGCCATGAACTGTCAAAATCTACCCGTCCCTATTGGAAAACCCTTTATTACAGAGGTTTGGCCAGTGACAGTGAAAATAGGTTGTGACCTTATGCATCCCCTTCCCGAACACTCTGTATAGGTCTTCTTCGCTTAGATGCAGCTTCTTTCTCATTTTGTATCCTAATGACAAGAATTTCCTGTCTTTTAGTAGGAGTTTTTTGTAGTTTTCTTTATTACATTCAGGGGATAGCCTTCTTGAAGTCTCGAAGGCGGTAAGAAACTTTCCCCTGTTGATTGCATCGACAAAGGATCTTAGTCCTGCCTTTTCTTTCAGATAACAAAGTGGAGGTTTCATTGTACCGTCTGCTTGCTTTCAGTCTAGAGCTGAGCCTTTCTTTACTAGTTCGTCAGCGGTCTCATTTTCTGGTACACTGCTTTGATCTGATTAGCAGCTAATGCTTCGAAAGATGCACAAGAATGGTTTGATGAAGTCCAAGCGTATAATTTGAGCCGATATTTAAAATTAATGAATAGCTGGCGCGACATTTCTCGCAACCATTCATGTTGTGCGTGTTGCATATATTTTTCGCATGAATGGTAGGGACCTACAATTTATTGCCCAGTTCGAACTGCGAATTGAGAATCTTTTTCATGACTAATGGTACTCTTGGAGGTTTGTCATTCCCGCGAAAAATGTTCGGTGGACACGGCTGGGGCTTGAACCCACTCAGCTCGCACAGCAGTCTAGCTACTGAGACACGACGACATACGGCCGATATCTGTGCTCAGATATTTGCTCAATATTTGGCGTCACCGTTTACTGGTTTAGTCTAAGAGCGCTTTTAGCTGGAAAAGATTATTGATGCAAGGCAAGCAGGTCTTTGTATTTCGGTCATAGTTTTGAGGTTATTGGTCTTGATAATCCTCCATACGTTAGTATTGACTTAACGATTGCAGAGTACAACCATTCTGGCTTATATCGCCAGCTTTTTCCAAAAATCCCACTGCAGGGGTAAATGGCGACCAATGCTTTTTTATTCTTTCTTTAATGTTCAGGTTCCAGAACAGTTTCCTGTTCAATACGACTCCCATGTATTTTGCACTATCAGATAGTTTGACGAAAATTCCCTTAATGGTTGGTAGTGTTCTTTTGTTTGCGAGAAATACTAATTCGGTTATCTGTGGGCTTATCCCCAGGCCAAGGACGTTTCCTTAGATATTCAGGTAGGCAAATGGGTGTCCTATGATGAAAGTCAATGCTTATATAGACCAGCAGTCGGTTCTATTGTGCCCATATTTCTAATCTTCTCCAGGAATCTATGAAGAACAGGTGCCGACTTTGAATTGGTAATGAATGTCAGGCTTCCTCTCAACTCAACGATCCACAAGTTATCCAGCTCCGAGAAGAAGTAACTAGCAACACTGTTCATTTGCCTTCATTTTGTTCTTCCTCCGTGTATTGGCTCTACTGACGGCTTAATTATCGATGCGTACTTTTGAAGGTGAGTGCCTGTGAGGCATGCAACGCCGACCCCTTCGTTGCGAGTTCGACTTCGAGAGATGAATGAATGAGTCTAATGCTCTCTGTTGCAATCCTGAATTATCTTAGCTACATATTGCCTAGTGCCGGAAGAACACAAATATGATACTTCTTTGGATTCCACATTCCATTCGATTTCCCCCGAATTATTTGGCATCATCTAGAAGCGCTCAGCAGGAATGCCATCAATACCAAGCGATGCACCTTTCTTAAGGGTTCTGATCGTCTTTATAATCTCTGGGTTGCTAAAAGAGCAGTTGTCGGAGGATTCATTTGAGTTTGAGTAATATACTCTTTTGATCACTTTAGGTCTGATCCTCATCAGAAATAAGAAGGGAATCCTGTAGACTCTCTGTTGTTGTTTGGAGCTGTGTCTATCTATAAGGTTTTTAGCTTCAGACGGTCCTACGGTTGCATTTGTATAATGCATCTTTCGTTTGTGATGCTAAAAAGTTGAGGTGGCGCCAAGCACTGCCCGAACTTCCTCCCTTTTAACGCTGTACTGGGCTTCGAGTTCTGACTTCTCTACTACTGAGGCTGTTGGAATCCGAATTTGTGTCTATCGATTTCTATTTGCGGTGGCTTCTCCCCGGTGACAAAAAACAGTTTTCAGTGCTCATACACAATTGTCTACAATGAGCTGCGATAATCCCTAAATGCACTCAATGGAGTACCCAACCTTGTTGGTATTATATCTGGGTACTATGAGCACGTATGATGGTTTCAAACTCTTGACTATAATAAGGCGATTCTATAAGCTTTCTCCGTTGTCATTGCCTTCGCCGAGGTCCTGTTTTGGGTCTGAGTGCTTCATTCTCAATTAAAGTCATCCCTAGTGGTCCTTTAGAGAGAGGTGAACTCAGACCTAAGGTAAATTGCGATAAAATCAGCCAGCGGAAGACCATCTTAACTTCCTGGACGAACATAAGTGGATGACCTGAAAAACTGATGTACGTTACTGGGGACAATAGGCTTGGGATCATACTGGTCAGAGAGGTTTGTTGGTTGAAGCCCTCATTCACATCGAACTGGAGCGCCATCAAGAGTGAAGTTATATTCACTGGCATTGTGTATTGGGCAAAAGTGGTGGTAAATCATCACTAATGCGGTACTTGGAATGTCTTTCCGAAAATGCAACTATGCCATGATAATTTTAAAAATAAAAAAAATATTCCACATACGACACCGTGAACCAGTTACCGTCCGACTTCATTAAAGGGATTTTTGTCGACTACATGCAGCTGACTATCATAATGAGGTCGCACGTTATGTAATCTGCCGCCCGTCCATCCCTTTGTTCCATGGGCCAAGTGCCTGCACACCATATGCGACATCTGACAGACAAACTCAATTATTTGGTCATAACTTTTCCCATACCAAATTGGTCGGTGCAATCTACGAAATGTTGACATGGTCACATTTGCTTCAGCCACTACCATACTACTGCTGCTGGACCTAACAAATGAACCAATTTGCCAAACGTCCGTCTGGCTGACGTTGGTACATCTGTTCCGATGTCGATTGGTGACATTTGTTATTGCAATTTGCATTCAATAATTGTATTGATTGAGTCCACTCGCGTCCCAGGCCCTCTGTTGGCTACCACTCATTCCCAATCCACTTTGGAATATATTAGGAACAAGTTCGAGTGGAATACTAGTCAAAGAAGGGCAGCAAAGAGTCAAAAAAGAAAAAAAAAACTGTAATAAAATGAAACATGACGAACATAATTCACACTGGTCATAGCGCAGTGCACCATGCCGAAGCACGCAGTCGTCATCGGTCCAACTACCAGCTGCAGCCGGTATCGTCGTGGATGATTACCACTACTAGAGGGTCATCGAGTCCGTGAGCGTGACAAACAGCATCGATCACAGTGTCCTGTGTGTGCGCCGCCGGTGGCGCGAGGGGGCCAAAAGTTATCGCTACGAAATTCAATTAACAATTCCCATTTATTTTATATTCCCCCTCCCCCCGCCACCGTTGCATCCCTGCCCCCTGGGTGGTGCAGTGCAAGTATGTCCCTTAACTAGGAACTTTTAATGCACTTCTGTGGAATATAGACAAACATGAGCTGGAACCGACTGAGTTGCTGCTGCGAACTCGAGGCGGAACCAACAGAAAAAAAGGGTGTTTGTACGACTTGCTGGAGCGTCGCAGGGCTCATGAATCCTTGATGGTGACAGGAACTACGAGCACAGCCACACCACTACAACTAGTATTTGCACAAATATTGGAATCAAAAATTCAATTTTGATTTGTTTTCCGCCGTCCTGGGTGGATGCAGATCCGCATGATTTTGTTTTTTGCGCTATGGCATCTGCTCTGGAGATTCGGTGCAGAGATGCAGATGAGAAATGAATTTGCACACGACTTTTGGGGACCGAATAGCTGCTGCTGGGGCTCGAGATGAGAGTAAATTGGTATTAACTTGGGGGGAAATCACAAAGTGATTCGGAAGCAAATTAAAATGTCAAAATTTGAAAACGGTTGGCGGGTGATGGGTGATGGGGATGTGGCGGTTTTTTTTTTCAAAACTTATTTTCGGTAGCGATTACTCATGTTGGACAAGGGAGATATATTCCCAGTGTTAATCATCCCCCGCTGTGCCAAGCAGCAGTGGGCTGTGATGGCATTTGATAGGTTGACTGTCATTTGTAGGGGAACAGTCCGGAAGTTTTGCGAAAAGTTTGCAATTGTTTGATACATGACCTAATTTGTTCAATTTATTTTCTAAATTGGTGCCGGAGTGCTGGGGGAGATGAACATTCATCGGAGAACTCAGCAATTTTCCCGATGCAAGTTTTTTTTTGGTGAGGCAGCTGTTGTAGGGGAGACTATTTTAATGTAGGTTCTCGTGATGTCAGCGTTGTCAAAAGTATCGTAGGGAAAGTGATTTACATTGTAATGGTTCGCATGGAGTGATCTCTGTAGGCATATTCTCAAGCCTGCAAGTACAAGCTTCCAAAAGATTATTTTATTCTGCGGTGGTGCTAATGATTGGAGAAACTATTATCTTCATTTTCTAGCCTCTTTGTTAGAGAAGGTGCTTTGAACTACATGCACGCGGACACCAATCGTTGTGATACGTTAAGTGTGCGAGATAATCTTGGCCAATGAATAGCGTTTATGTGTGCTTATGACCTAAATTATTCGTTCAGCAGTAGGTACCAGCCAAGAAATAAAATTGTCAAAACAGGGAGTCATCTTCCTTCTGCCTTAACTGATGGACATGAACAAAATATTGTCGAGGCTAGACGTAAAAGGGATTTATGTCATATGTGGACGATGTCGTGATTCTTATGCATATTAGGGAGGCGTCCATCAGTCATAGCGAAATCATGCAGGGAGTTCTGAACATTGTGGGTACTTGGGTTAAAAGTTGTGTTCTCAGTGTCAACCCTGCGAAAGTAGAATTGATGCTTTTCGCAAAAAAGGTTAATGACTGTCACAACTATACATACCTCATCATCATCATCATTTTCGAATGGCCGGCTATTGAGGTGAGCGGGCTTTTGGTGCTTAAGTGGACCCTACACATTTCTCTATCTTTCGCCATCGATTCTAAATCATTAGGAGATATTCCCATACGGGTAAAAGAGAGCCCTATACATGCCTACGGTTCAATATTTTGATGGAACGCTCTGAACAAAGGTTGCGAAATCAAACACGGAGTCCATCCCAGAGAAATGCAGGCATAGGGACTGCAAGTGTATTCAGGGCTTTTCCGAAGAACACTGTAACAATTCTTCTGCATCCTCGATGTGAATAGTGTAAACGAATGGATAAAGGCTTGGCGGATCGCCCTCAACGAAACCAAATCTGTCCATGTAAACTTCACTTACAAGAAAACAAACAGTTTACCTATCCTTATAAACTCGGTTCGTATTCCCTTCGAAAACGAGGCTAAATACCTCGGAATGACATTCGACGCTAAATTAAAATGGAAGTCGCATGTGAAAAAGAAACGTAAAGAACTCGATAACAAATTTAGAGAAATGTATTGGTTACTTGGGAAACATTCCAAGCTCAATACTGAGAACTAGCTGCTGTTATATAAGCAAGTGCTAAAGCCGGTGTGAACATATGGTATACAACTCTGGGGTTGTACCAAAAAAACAAACGCCAATATTTTACAAACTTTTGAAAATAAAGTGCTAAGAGAAATTGTCAATGCACCGTGGTACGTAAGAAATGATGATATACATAGAGATCTCGGAATTCCTACAGTCGAAAATGAAATTAAAAACTTCGCGCAAAAGCACAAAAATCGAATAAGCGAACACGTAAATAATACAGTCCTACAACTTCTGGACGAAAGAAATGTATTGCGTCGTCTACAAAGGACCAAACCTTTTGACTTAGCACGATAAAAATTAACCGCGCCTAAATAGCGGAACATACAGGAACTTTCATTGGAAAGGCACCTGCCAAACGTCTCTATTTCGTGATAAAAAAATTGCTTGATAAGTCCTTACTTATTTGCAGTAACTAACAAGTTTTATCGAAGGGAGGTGTTTTTTAGTGAGTAAGAATTTTACACTACTATGAGCACGCGTCTGCGGTCCTCATAGTGTCTATGCAAGATTTTCACCTACACCGGAAAAAAAAAAAAAAAAAATCCTCGATGTGCGTCTCAAAATTATGATAATGTGTCGCGCAGCATCACGCGAAGATTATATCTGCTGGACGTCTGAGTAGTACAAAGCATAAAATTTTACTCCACTCTGGATGGCGATGGAAGACATTGACACTCCGATTTTTACCGATGGCTCGGATATGCATTGCAAAGTAGGTTTGTGAATCTTTTCTGTGACCTCGAAGACGTCTAGCTCTAAAGGCTAAGGGCTATGAGGGTTGCACTGGGTTTACCAATGGTTAAGCAGTCGCCAGGTTCATCATGTTGGCAATCTCATCCTCCGAATCACTGGAATAGTCTTAAAACGAATTCACGTCGTCTGTCCATCTGGGTTACAGCCCAAATAAAAATAAAGAATCCAGACAATGATTGGTTTTTGCCAGCTACACTAAGTATACTGTCAAGGGAAGTATCGTTTCACTCTATTTTTCACAAATCTAAGGAAGTAGGAAAAGCCTAGACATTTCCACCCATTCTCTGAGACACACACAAATTATCGCAACATTGGCCCCTAAATGCCAAAAGAAAATCGATCTCCATCGTTACTGACTGCGCATATGCGGAGAGCCTTGGAGTTGATCACAATGAATACTGCAGTAGTGGGAGGAAGTTGAATCCTTTCATCACTGATTCTGTAAAAGTCCTGCTCTAACAAACATTTCACATTTTATTCTTGATGTGAGACGATCTAGTAAATAGAGTTGAAGCGCCTTCTGAGACTCGGAGTTACTTTCAACAACTGCTGCAAAAGGGACAACGAAGAAGTTGAATTCGTCCATCACGTGCTCTGTGAATGTCCAACTCTAGCTATAAGCCTTCGAACTCTTGATAGTTGTTTAATTGACGACAAATAGGATAAGGTTCAGAAGTGTCGTTGAGGACCTGTGCTCCAATAGAAGCAGAGGACTCCATCCCATTAAAATTAAATAAAGAACTGGAGCCGGAGCTCGAAGTGAGTCAAGACCTAGCTTCTAGTAACTATTCATGTTATGTGTGTTGTATTTTTCGCACGAATGGAAAGGACCTACAATTCATTGCCGACTCCGGACGGCAAATTGAAAAACTTTTTCATGAAAAATTATACTGTCGGAGGCTTGTGATTCTTCGACGAGGGGGATGCCGCAAACAATTTTTGGTAGACATGCCTTGGACTTGAACAAAAAACACAGCTTGCACAGCAGTTCAATGCTGTGGAGGAATATGCTGAGACTAGCCGATACCCGCGACTACGTTCGCGTGGAAAGATGTCACATTATACCCTACGTTCTTTTCCGGGTTTCAAGACATTGATGAGTAATTATAGACTTTCAATTTCTCGCATTGACTTTGCAAGATCTCCCTGTAAACAACATTCCTGATTTTTCTTTCTAGCTCGAGGTTGACCAGGCTATCAGGTCAATTAACTCTGAGCCCACTAAGCCAGAAACAGTCATTCCTCAGATCCACACCATCCACTTCTTGAGCAGAAAATTATTGGTGTTGTTGGCTGAGCCGTGTACGCCGACCACGGCTGAGTCGTGTATATTAGTCAAAATAGCTCTTTTCCTCACTTATAAAACGCAATGGTACACTCATCCCACACTACAACTTTGGCTTCTCGAAGCACCTGAGCCAAATCACTCTCCTTAGAGATGTTACAAAGTGTAGACTCAGAATAAATTAGGTTGAGATGCTTTCAGAAAGTAGACCCATCATGTCTTCTTTAACCAAGATAGCTGCAGTACCTGAGGAAGCAATGGCAACGGCAATGCCGCTGACTACAGGTGCGTATTACTAAAAATGGCCAAACCTTAACGCCCTGTATTTTCGCCTGGAGTTATAATTTTGGAAAACGGTAAAACACGTGTTTATCTTTTCTGTTCTAGAATTTACTCACCAAATTTCAAATCCAAAATCCAATTTAAATTTTTTTTTTCATACAAACTTCAACACCCTGTAACACCCTGTAGAAGCTGAATTTCGAAATGTCCTTCCTTATTCCTTGTATATATCATAAAAGGAACCTCTGTGCAAAATCTCAGCTTTCTAGGTCCAAGGGTTCGGGCTGGGCGTTGATGAGTCAGTGAGTGAGTCAGGAATTGTCTTTTTATATATTGAAGAAGAAGATATTGAGACTACTACTCATGAGCGTCAATGGTATTCAAAGTTACGACTTCAGGTTGGAGTGGAACAACTGCGGCTTAGTCTTGTACTGAAAGTGTAACCAGCATTGTTAGGTTTCCTAAGATCTACGGAAAGGGTTGCTTTATCGTTTTTTTGTTGGCTTGCTTTACAGTGGAAGTCGAAAGAGCTTATGGTATGGCACTCATTAGATTGAGTAGCAATAGTAAGGAAGCTCATCAGATCATCTCCTTTCATTCAAAAATTTCACTATACGACCACGCTTACAGACTTCTCCAACAGTCATTCGAAGAGAATTACAACGGGCCCAGCTGAGGCCTAAGTAAAAAGCCATTTTCACCCTCCAAAACCAACCAACCATACAAAAGGTGGTACTCAACATCCTGTAACGGCAAAGGCTTCTACCAAAAATATTTTCAAATTTGCCTCAGAAACTCCAGAGTAGGCAATTCCTTTCCTCCCTTTCCAACTTTTCCGTGGCACGAGTTTCAGTATCACCTAAAACATATTACAATCGTAGCTCCTGCAAGAATCGCAATCAATCTCAGCTTCCACCACCTCCTTCAAAGTGAGAAAACCCTCCACCCAACAGTGGCCTTATCCATTCCCATCCCATAAGACTTCAATCAACCTTAAGATATCGCACTTCATTTTAAATTAGGCGCCGTAATCTACTTAATATCTAATTATGAGCTTATTGCTCGTAAATCGTAGAGCGTACGTACGAGTACTTTGCCCCCTAAAACGGTAATTATCCCAGTTCAGTGCATTGTGCTTTACACATGAACATACATCAGCCTCCGTCCCATCGCATCGTCCCGTCAATCCACAACAAAAGACATAAATCCAACCCGAAACGAGTAGGATGCAACTTATTAAATCTGAGGCATGCTCCCGTTGGGGAGCATCATAATTTTCAACCTTTCTCGCATAAACTTTGCAAAATACACACACACACATGTATGCGTCATCCACATATGGATTGTTATCTAGTTTGAGTCTTACAAAAAGGAGATGCTTCCTCCTCTCTGCCTACGAGCTAAATACGAAGCGCAGCGTACCATTAACAGCCACATACTCGTACGCAACGCACATTGGGCACATAGTAGGTATCCTTCCTCGAGAGACACGTAGCATACCAAGCCAAGCCAATGAACGCAAAAATTCTTTATCAGCCTCTTTTGCGCGTATTAATTATTCACAGGATGCTGCTTCCTTTTTGTTCAGAGTCGCACAGGAAGTGGGGCGCACAGCGAGTGAATAAAATACAAAAGAATAACAAACAACGATTCCTTCTCTCCTTGGCGGTATTTTGATTAGAAACAAAGACATTCCGTGTAAACTTCCTTTCACATGTACTTGTACTACCCACGTTAGCGCATATCCTTACTCTTGTACAGCGATAGTATGATATTTTCGGTACGAAAATTGCGGAAAATTGTTGTCTTTCGTGTGATTTATTGTGGGAAAATTAATTCCTTTCTTCGCCGCCGCCGCCAGTCCAGGTCTTCACAATTGCCTTTGTCTTCTGTCAGAACAGAGAGAGAGACAGAATTTTTGTGCTTCTTTGTCAGGTCCTCCGCCCACACATACAACATAGTTTCGCTACTCCTTCGTGCTTGTCAAATTGAGTGTGCGACTTATTAATCACGAAACGGAACGAACGCTATGTCAAAAGATGATTTCCAAAATAATGAGTTAATTTGCCAAGCTCTGCTCTAGAGAAGGGCGGGACTCCCGGTGGGTGGTGTGCGAACTACAATTCATATTCAGTTTCCGTGTGAGGAAAAATTAATTAGATGGATCGCACGGAAGTTATTATGTTGGTTAATTAAAAAAAAAAGAGGAAATTCCCTCACTCTTTCGTCCTGAGAATGGGATTAGTGGAATCGTACGCGTGTGGATGTGTGGGACGAAAGGTGTTTGTTGCTATTCACTTAATTAGGTCAAAATGAAGATCTCATACGCGTTAAGCTAGAGCGAAGATTGATGGGCTTGGTGTGGTCTTTTCTAGTGTCTAGTTGTCGGTTGCTACTTCATCCTTCATTGTCAGGACTATATTGATTTTTGCAAACAAACAGCCATTGTTCGAAGACTCGACTTTAAATGTGAATAAGGGGCAAATTTTGCAAGACAACAACTTGTTGGCAATATCGTTACTAGATCCTTACACCCATTGGGTACCAATTACTTTTCTGTAGCTTCAGTTGTACTTGTACTTGCACTTTTCCAAAATTAAATTTATTATCTATTAAATTTGGTTCACGGCTTCCACCGCCAAGGAATTTGAGCCTCAAAGCTCTTCGAGGTGCATCGATATCTCAAAGGAAGCCTCATGGCAAGGCTCATAACCAAATACGTTGTGCACCCTGAAATTTTTAAGTGTTTAGGGAGTGTGTGGTAGGTGTGTAGTGTCATAGAATGATAACCTCTACTTGTGAACATTTCAGGAGTAAAAGACTTCGGTGGAAGAGGGAGAAACCCCTATTTTTGGCATTGAAAACTGCATGAAATACTTTCTTTGAACTGTGCAGTGTTCAATATGGTCCAATCCGGTTGATTCCGCTTAAATTCTTTTCCACTACTACTTTCGATGTTAGAGTTGTGAATTCAATGCAAGTAGAAATTCCGACATAGCTCACATCACAGGATAATAATTGTTGATCCCTTCGTATATTCACATATGCTATGCACATACTGTTACAAAAATCCGGGTTATTAGCAATCCCAGACTTCGCAGAAAACGCGGCAGGAGCGCGTTAACTCAAGAAGAAGTGCGAGAAAGAAAACAAACGACTTTCAACACGAATTTTAACTTTATTTTGTAGGTTCCCGAGAGGGTTTTTTTTTTTTTTTGTTGGAATAAATGTTACAAGTTAAATTTGAACGTTTGTGTTTTTTCACTTTAGTGGAAACCTGAACACGGCAACGCTTGTGTTTTTTCACTTTAGTGGAAACCTGAACACGGCAACGCGTGCCCCTTAAATACCACTCGTCTGCTTCCAAAATATCCCATGTGGTATCGCTCTAATATCCCCGTCATATTTTTAGAATTTTTTCCGTTGTTGATCGAGAATTTTCTCGAAAAGATTCCCCATTTCCAATTGTCACCTTTAAATCTCCGTTTGTCAGTAAATTGTACCTATGCAATTATTTTACTACCTGAACGTGCACTGGGTCGATCGTTACCTAAAACACATTTCACCGGGGAATATACTCCATCATTTGGCTACCGAACAGCTGTGGCGAGCTGTCAGAAGTTGTTCGCCAATGGTCTCGCGTTGCTGTTTTTATGAGGTGATAGGTACTTATTTGGCCGATCGATTCGATTTATCTGTGCGACGTTTAGTAAGGTACGGTCGTGTACACAAAGGAAGGTACGGTCGTGTACAAGTTAACGCCAGAAACATTTCATCATGCAAACAATGCATGATACAGTTCCCACGAGCAACAACATCAACTCCGTACGTGATGGAATGCAGCGAATCATATTCAACCGGACACACGAGGCATCGACAACGAGCGGATACTTGAGCCACCAACAGGTATGCTGACCTGTCGTCTGGCAGTATGGGATATGCACTTAGTTTTAAGATATGAAATATTTTGTCATTCAGTAATCATAAGTAGTTCGTAAGAAGTAGTTCGTAAAGAAGTAAATAAAAATATTTTTTTTAAGTAAATCTAGCTTTAAATAGTTTAATTGGCGCCCAACGTGGGGCCCAGGAAAATCATCGCATCAAAGTGTAATCGCGTCGCGTAAAGTGCTCTGTCGTAAACGCATAAGTCGACCTCAATTAAGCTCGCCGCGAGTGCAGTGCGCGTACCTTGAACATCATTACCGTAAGACGACCTTTATAAAAGCTCGCCAGCGTGTGCGTGGTGAAAAACCTGGGTTCCGGACAAAGAAGAAGCAGCATCTGTAGATTCTGCCGCCAACGAGGGAGTGTGGAGAAAGGCCCCCAAGTAACTACGAGTAAAAAGGAATGCAGCCCCTTCACCAGCGTTGGTTTATCCTAATGTAAGCTAAATTTAAGATTTATATTTCTTCACATTGAGATCGATATATAGTGTAATAGTGTACTAAGCGTAATAGTATAAAGTGATAGCCCTAAGACATAATTATTAATCAGTACGAAAACGAAACATTTAGAAGTCATAAAGAATAATCATATTAACCGTAGTTGTAAACCAATTAAAAATATCCTTCCCGTTCCTTTCGAAAACCTTTAACGTATCTATTTGAGTTCTTATGTCTAAACGTCCTGCAACTATGACCGATCCAATTTTGCGTCCACCGATGTTGAACATCGAAAATCCGACTCCATCAGTTTCTAATCAAAATTCATCGATTTCGAATCCAAATGCGAGGATTAACGCAACTCCAGAACTAGAATCGCTAATCGCAAGCATTGTAAGTCGCTTCTGCATGACTGAGTGCAGAAACCTCGTTCAATCTATAGTAAATCCTGATAATCAGTTTCATAGGGGAACCGATGAAACTATTCATGAACATCTGCGCACGAACTTAAGCGACCTGGACAAGGTACCAGACGTCGTGAGATGTTTAAGAGAGTTCTCCGGAACTCCCGGCGAATTTAGTTCATGGCGCAAGAGCGTTGAAAGGGTTTTAAGCATCTATAACCAATTTAGAGGAACACCAAAATATTTTGGTATCCTTAACATAATCCGCAATAAGATTGTGGGTAATGCGGATGCCGTTTTAGAGTCATATAACACCCCATTAAATTGGGAATGTATTTCGAAATGCTTAACGCTTCACTATGCGGATAAGCGTGATCTGGGAACATTGGAGTACCAGATGACGACTCTTATTCAAGGCAACAATGGCTTGGAGCATTATTATCAGTCGGTATACAATCATTTGTCATTGATACTAAACAAAATTTCGAGTATGGACTTACCACCTGATGCTTTATACCACCTTACATCGTCATACAGAGCCAAGGCCTTAGATACCTTTATAAGAGGTCTAAGAGGTGACTTGCCCAGACTCTTAGGTATAAGGGAACCGCAAGACCTTCCTACAGCTCTTAATCTCTGTTTAAAACTCGAAAATCAGCAATTTAGAGCCAACTATGCTCACCATAATATCAGCCAAATTAGGAGGCCACCACCTCCTCCTCCAATTCCTTCACGGAGAACCCGAGAACAGCAACCTTTCTATCCACAACTTGCATATGTACCCCAATCATCACATTTTCCACCGCGTCCCCCACCGCGTCAACATTTTAACCAACGACCTACATACCCCCCAAATCAATTTACCCAACCATCGAATTCTCAAATAAATCCACATCAATTCCGAAGGAATCCTCAACCAACTAGTAACTTTTTGCCACAATCTGTTCAAAGGCCTGAACCAATGGATGCTACAACCATCCGTACACACAATGTAAATTATATGAATCGGCCGGTGATGAAAAATTTCCCACCAGCTCCAAAACGACCTATGGTTCCTTCACGAGAATATCCAAATCCCAACAAGATGCAAAGAAATTTCCACTTGCAATCTTCAGAAGTTGACCCCCACAATAATAACACATCCATAGAATCTCAAGAAGTTAGTAACTATAATGCTATGATTTCGGCTATGAATAATCAGAAAGAAGATGACCAAGATCTTAATCAGTACGTAGTTCAACAAGGAAGCGGAGAACCGACAGAAACATTTTCTGATTTTGTCGACGTTCATTTTTTAGACTGACGAACTCGTCACTACCTTATTTTGAATGTAGGACGAGAGAAAATAAAATCCTAAAATTCCTAGTAGACACAGGGTCGAATAAAAATTACATACAACCAGATTTAGTTCGAAACCCCATCCCAAATCAAAAAATATTTAATGCAAATTCAGTCTGTGGTGCTATAGAAATTACTCATCATACTATAATAAATCTTTTTGAACCAGGCACAAATATTAAATTCTTCCTTTTACCCTCACTACGATCTTTTCATGCAATTCTTGGCAATGACACCCTTAAAGAACTGTCAGCTGTCATCCATGCTAAGGAAAGCTATATGACTGTAAACAAAAACATTAAAATTAAACTGAAACAACAAGTATCAGAATCAATCCATAATGTTAATCTCAGAACGCAGCACTTGTCGCAAGAACAACGACAACAACTTAATCGCTTAACCTTGAATTACGCCAAGCTTTTTGGAACACCAAATGAAAAATTAACTTTCACTACGAAAGTCAAAGGTAGAATTCGCACGACGACGGAAGATCCCGTTTACTCGAAGCATTATCCGTATCCTATGGCGCTTAAAGGAGAGATTGATAAGCAAATCAATCAGCTACTAAATGATGGAATCATTCGACCTTCACGGTCACCGTACAATTCTCCGGTATGGATTATACCAAAAAAAACGGACGCCTCTGGTGAAAAGAAATACCGTATGGTTATTGACTACCGAAAACTCAATTCGATAACAATACCAGACCGTTATCCGATTCCTGAAACTAATGAAGTACTAGCGCAACTAGGGAAGAACAAATATTTCTCAGTTATTGATTTAAAAAGTGGCTTTCACCAAATACCTCTACACGAGGACGACATCGAGAAAACTTCATTCTCGGTAAACAATGGAAAGTACGAATTCGTAAGACTTCCCTTTGGTCTGAAAAATGCACCATCTATTTTTCAGAGAGCTCTAGACGACATCTTGCGAGAACACATCGGTAAGATATGTTATGTCTATATTGATGACATAATTGTGTTCAGTGAGAACGTTGAACAGCACTTTCAAAATTTGGCATCTATTTTCGAGACTCTTCAAGAAGCCAACCTTAGGGTGCAATTGGATAAATGCGAATTTTTAAGGCCAGAAATTGAATTCCTCGGATTCATCGTATCTTCGGATGGTATAAAAGCCAACCCAATCAAAGTGGAAGCGATTACCAAGTTTCCATATCCACGAACTTTAAAAGATCTGCGATCATTTCTTGGTCTGTCGGGATTTTACCGCAGATTTATTAAAGATTACGCGAAGCTGGCAAAACCCCTTACAGCCCTTTTAAGAGGGGAGGATGGGCGTACGTCTAGACAAATGTCAAACAAAAAATTCATACATTTGGATAATGAGGCCATGGATACTTTTGACAAAATTAAAAATTCACTTACTTCAGAAGACGTTGTTCTAACTTTTCCAGATTTTAGTAAAGAATTCCATTTGACTACAGACGCTTCGGACTATGCTATTGGTGCGGTACTCGCTCAAGAAAATAAGCCGATAACCTTCATCTCTCGAACTCTATCGAAAGCCGAAGAGAACTATGCCACAAACGAAAAAGAAATGTTGGCTATAGTATGGGCTCTAAAAACTTTGCGAAATTACCTTTACGGTCCTACGATTCTGAAAATATTTACTGATCATCAACCGCTGACATATGCATTGAGCAATAAAAATTCCAACAACAAATTAAAAAGATGGAAGGCTATACTCGAGGAATATAATTACGAGTTAAGATATAAGCCTGGTAGATCGAATGTCGTCGCAGATGCTTTGTCAAGGCCACCCAGAACCATTGAAGTAAATAGTTTAACAGCAACCCAACATAGCGATGAGAGTTCCGGTCAATATCTAATACCTATAGCAAATGAGCCGATCAACGTATTTAAAAACCAGATTATCCTTTCCCTTGGAACAACGCCATCCTATGAATTTAAAATTATTTTCCCTACCTATCACCGTCATGTAATAGTTGAAACTGAGTTCACTGATCAAATTTTAACTGACATTCTTAAACGATACCTTAATCCATCCGTTATTAATGGTATCAAAACTGATGAAAGAATTTTAGGCAAACTTCAAGAAATTTACCCGACACATTTTAGCCAATACCGATTACGTTTCGCAAGAAACCAAGTCATAGACTTAATCGACGAAACACAGCAGGAAACCGAAATTATCAAGGAACATAATCGTGCACATCGCAACTCCCGCGAAAATAAAATGCAATTATTGCAAAAGTTTTATTTTCCACGGTTGAGAGCCAAAATAGAGAAAGTCACAAAACAATGCAAAATCTGTAAAGAGCATAAATATGACAGACACCCGAACAAGCATGAATTACAACCTACACCTATCCCCGAATATCCCGGACAGATTATTCATATAGATATCTACTTCACTAACAAAAAAATTATCCTTACTGCAATTGACAAGTTCTCTAAATATGCCCTGGTCAAAATCCTAAGATCAAGAGCTTCAGAGGACATAAAGCAACCTCTAAGAGAACTTATACTGGCTTTTGGAGTACCCCAAACAATTGTCATGGATAATGAAAAATCCCTAGCCTCTAATTCTATAACATTCATGTTAGAGAATATGTTCAATATTAAAGTTTTCAAAGCACCCCCCTACACAAGTTCCGTCAACGGTCAAGTGGAGAGATTCCACTCCACACTTTCAGAACTAATCCGCTGCCTTAAGACAGATAATGTTCATACCACCTTTTCAGAATTACTAGATCGATCAATCTATGAATACAACCGATCCATTCACACCACTACAGGCAAAAAACCCATAGACACATTTTTCGGTAGAGAGCTACTAACCAATCCAGAACAACTTAGACAAGAAAGACAAGAAAACATGAATAAACTACGCGATAAACAAGAAGCAGATTTAAAATACCATAATGCAAGAAAGAGTCCACTTAAAACATATTCTATTGGCGAAACCATTTACGTAAAAACTAACAAAAGAATAGGAAATAAGCTCGATTCTAGATATAAAAAGGAGACAGTTGCACAAGATAGAAATACAACAGTTATTACCCAGTCAGGAAGAATCATTCATAAAAATCTTATAAAAAATTAACTTTTTCAATAGAACATTATTACCACTCTGCAATGGCGAGGCACAAATTCTGGACTACTCGAATTCACAGCTAATAAAGATCAATACAGGTCGCGCGAAATTGCAGAACGGATCATTCAAGATAATACACTTGATCGACATCGAAGCTTACGAAACAACACTTAACAACTTGGAAGCTACGTTAAAGACATCCATTACTATCAACCATATCCTAACTCCTGTCCTTTCCTTTGAAATATCCCGTATACGAACTTACCTAAATAGACTTAAGATAAATAATAGAAGTAAGAGTAAGAGATCATTAGATTTTTTAGGTTCAGCGTGGAAGTGGATTGCGGGTAGCCCGGACCACCACGACTATGAAATAATTACTAATAAAATGAATAATGTATTAAGAAATAATAATAATCAAGTAATAATTAATAAAATGTCATTAGAAAAGATCAATGAATTAACGAACATTACAAATAAGATTATGAAAACATTCAAAGAAAATGAACTTAATAATAGTGAATTAATTACAAAAATTAAATATAAATTAGATATAATTAAGGAGGAAATAGTTAATGTAGTTTATGCCATTCATTGGGCAAAAGTAAATGTAATAAACTCTTTTATATTATCTAACACCGAAATAAATATAACAGAAACAATTATGAAAGTTGAAAATATTCCCTATGTGAATGTAGATGAAGCATTAGAATTTGCCGAGATAAAAATCGCTTCAAATGATAATAACTTAATTTATATTTTAAGCATTCCAACAACTACTAAAGAACTATGTAATTTGTCATTAATAAAACCTGTTAAAGTAAATAAAATAATCAATAAAATTAAATACGATTCAATACTGGAATGCGATACAGACATTCATGGCATTACAAACAAATGTAAAACATATAATAGTCTTTCTATTTGTAACGAAAATAACATTGAAAGTTTAAGAAATTCATCGTGCATCCCAATGCTGATAAAGAGTCAGAAAGCAACATGTCCCATCATCAACAATGAGCACATCCCAGATGTAGATGAAATAGCTCCAGGAATCCTACTACTAAATCAGTTTAATGGCCCAATATTCATCAACAACGATACTGTCATGCTCAAGGGTACGTTCATCATAAAACACTTCAACACTACCATTCAAGTTAAAGGAAGAACGATCATGTCAAAAGAAGTCACAAGTCATCAACCTTTACCAGCGATACTCCAACCGTCATATAAACCTGACAAGATAGAAGAAGTATTGTCTCTCGAGATGATCAAGGATCTTTATGTTAATCGAACGAAGGAAATCAAGCTGCTTGAAACGAAACACGAGATCAACTTAACCGTGAACATCATACTAGTGGTTACAGTCTTAGCCATCGCAACCTTCGCATACAAATTGATAAGAAATAAAGGCATGACTAAAAACGAACAGTCTAATACCAACATGCCATCATCATCATCAATAACCATAGGACTTGAAGACATCCCTCACCTAGTGACGTCAACAACATCTCACGAGGACGTAAGATTCTAAGGGTGGAGGAGTTAACGCCAGAAACATTTCATCATGCAAACAATGCATGATACAGTTCCCACGAGCAACAACATCAACTCCGTACGTGATGGAATGCAGCGAATCATATTCAACCGGACACACGAGGCATCGACAACGAGCGGATACTTGAGCCACCAACAGGTATGCTGACCTGTCGTCTGGCAGTATGGGATATGCACTTAGTTTTAAGATATGAAATATTTTGTCATTCAGTAATCATAAGTAGTTCGTAAGAAGTAGTTCGTAAAGAAGTAAATAAAAATATTTTTTTTAAGTAAATCTAGCTTTAAATAGTTTAATTTACACAAAGGAGGAAATTTTCGATGCGATGCAGTCGGGAACTTAGTTTGGAGAAGCCCATAGCAGAGCGGCGGAGTCATGTCCATAGGCCCCTGACGTTAGGGAGGTTAGGGTAAGTTTTGAAGAGTTACCTTTTTTTTCTTGACCTGTTTCTCCTTTGATGCGGTGGCAGCAGAGACGGTGATAGATTCTGGGGTAGTTGCCGTGTCAAAGATGTTGCTTGTTGGTGGTTACGTTTCGTACACATGTACCTACTTATGTGTGAACAATTTTCCTTTACTTCATCCATCGTCAAGACTGGGCAAGTTCTTCCATTGCGTCAAACTCTAACCGACTAAACCTTCTGCATCTTCAGACAATTTAACTCCGGAACTGCTTCTTGTATTTTTTCACGGTGGTGGCACTTTTCCTACTCTCTATGCAGGGTTCAATCTTCTATGGCCATGACAGATTTATGTCGTGTTTTCCTTTCTTTACCTTCAGCACTTTCTTGATAGGTAGCAGCACACTCAGTTCCAATTTGTATCACTAGTGCGCATAAAACAATTGCCGGCGCGACAGCTCGGGATGAGTCAAGACTTAGCTTCTCACAGCCATTCGAACGAATGAAAGAGATCTTCAATTTATTGCCGACTCCGAGCGGTGAGTTGAGAAGCTTTTTCATGATAAATTATACTCTCGGAGGCATGCCATTCCTCGACGAGAGACGGTGCCGCAAAAAATGTTCGATGGACATGGTTGGGGCTTGAACCCACGCAGTTCGTACAGGAGTTCAACGCACTAACTCCTGAGCCACGGCGATCATCGTGCGCATTAACGTTACGATATTGTTCGGTGTGACTCCGCCTACCTCCACTTCCAATCTTCGTCCCTCTGTAAGCTATCTGGTGCATTCGACGAATGTGTGTTTGGGGTTGTTATGAGTCAAGTCGTATCCATAATGGATAATCCTGTGTAGATAATCGTTGGAGCACCCGTGTCCGATCAGTCTTACGCTGATTTCTCTGTTCTTGCGTTGTTGCCAGCATTGTGTAGTGATGTTTCCTTTCTAACTTTAGCTTTTGTGTCGAGTATGTGCAGTTATGGACTAAAAAATAAATACAGATGACTCTTCAATACAATTTTATAAATTTTTTGTTTTTACCCTTAACAGTATACCGGGCTATATCAGGAAAAGTAGGTAGGCAGTGAGTAGTCATCTGTATTTTTTTTGTCTATCACTGTATGTACGAGTATGATACATACTTTCTATCTCTCGCTAGAAAATCGATGGGGATTACTCCAGCGACCACGAGAGGATGACACGGTCCGACAGGAGCTCGCTACCTAGAGAGCTCCTCTTCGCTGTATCGCTGTCGTTTGCTTTCTGTATTTTTGTTGGGCCAGATTTCACAGGCGATAAAATGGGTGACTCTAACAACATAAAATGTATAAATGCAATGTATTTTCAAACAGAACACAACCCTGGTTTGATCTCCTACCACAAGGCGGTCTGACGTATGGATTAGAGCCACTACAGTGGTTTGAAGGACTGTAGGATTGGTGAACGCTGAGGTCTTTTGAGAAGAGACTTATATCGACTCCCTCGGCTGTTTGAAAGCCGTTCGTAAAGCTCGAGATGGAATCATCACGATTGTATGTTTGTCTCCATTTTGTGTGTTGTAGGGCCTTTACTACGCATACGGTTCATCATGCATGCTTTCTGCCAATATGTCTCAGCTCTTCCTATTTCTCTATTTCTCCCCAAATTGCACAGACTCATTTTCGAGTGTTTTGCGCCGTGTACCTTTCAATCTCAATCTTCTGACATCTTCGGTAAGTGGATTCCATCGCCGTTTCGAAATTTATGACCAATTCATTACCGCTCCTGTCCAATTTTCTGGTTAAAATATTTGTTCGAGTAATGATTACGTCAGAGAATCCTTAAGATACAGAAAACAGCGAAAGTTCTGCAGGAAATAACATAATCTTCGTTCACGCTGCAGATATGTCGTTGGAGATGTATCGTCAGGCGTTTGTCTTTCCTATGATGCAGTCTACAGAGGAAACTACGACCCACCTACTGTGTACATGTCCTGCTCTTGCGACACTAAGAAGAAAAGCCCTCAGAAAATACTTCTATGATGATCTTAACGATCTTGCTGAACTCGACATCCAAAAGATAAGAAACTTCATCTCTGGGACGAAATGGTTTAAATTCTGGTTCCTTAGCATCAGTAAGCCGGTTTCTTCACTCTGGGTTAATCTGGTCTAAGTGTGTCGCTGCCTGAACGGGGGCAGTCACCTAACCTAACCTAACCTATGATGCAGTCATTGTTCCTGTAAGTTTGGGTCTTAACATCGTAATCTCAGTTTCACCATTGCACATCAACAAAGGACACCCTAATGGATTTTTTCATAAAATGCCCATCATTCATGTCATAAACCGATTCGACTGTCACTTTCAAAATCAATGTAAGAAAATCCTTTCCAGCAAATGATAGTACTATTGCGGTGTACGTGCAATAACTATTCCATCGACACAAATTCCCACCCAAAACTAAATTACACCTGTTGTTACCCTTGTCGGGCATCCCTCTGCGTCTGTGTGTGTGTGCGGGTGTCCTTTTGTCCGACGCAAAACCCTCTCTAACACCCCAATTATTATCGCCATCATTATTATGATTATTATTGTGACGTAAAATATTACAAAATCGATTGTGTAAGCAACGAGAGAGGAGACAATATGAGCAAGCAAGCGGCAGGCATGATCGTCCACCCTCGCCACAACCACCTGGGCAATTGTGTTTGCATTCAAATTATGTGTCAAGGATTTCACAGTGCTACTTCGTTGTCCAGACCATGGGATGTTGCCTCTACCCTGGTGAACGTACATCAATTTGTATTTCAGAATCGATTCGGGGTACGACCGGGTTAAGGGAGAAGGTGAATTGCCATTGCTGTGGCGAACAATGCCATGTGACAGCGAGTTTTAAAGGGTACCCGGACGTACCGGGGTATGTCGGTCGTTGTCGCTCCACCAGGTGGACACGGGAATTTATGAGTTTTTGAGAAACTTCCCAAGGACATTGTATGTGTGCGTGTGTTTGTGTGGACTTCCTTCGATGTTTGAATATTGCCTGCTAAGAGCGATTAGGCAATTTAGACAACGATGCGACGATGAAGATTATTTGATGTGAATCGTGGTGGTGTGGGTGCGCCTGGGGGTGGGCGATTGATAGATGAGTTGAAAGTTCTATTTTCTCAGATTTGACTTTGTACTGGGCAGGCTCCTGGAGCACCAAAGTGGATTAAGGATTTCAGTTGTTTTTTTTTTTTGTTGTCTGCTCTCGATGTCGGTTGGAAGTGGATTATAGTAGCTGAGGGAATTTAGTGCCGAAGCAAATGAAAGGCATTGATGGATGGATAGAGTGGTCATGATGTGTGCCCGGTGGGATGAAAGATAAAGGTCTGAACGGGCGTGGTAATATCTTGACTGGGGTAATCATAAATTGATGAGAAAATATGAACTCACCCTGGGAGTTAGTTGTTTCCTAGGTGAAGATTGGAACAGAAAGGCAAAAAGTCTATTTGGGGAATTATAGTCAGTAAGGACATGATAGGAAGTACATTAAAGATTTTAATGCTATTAAGGCCAGGAAATTTCAATCGAATGAAGCTGGTTCATCGCATCAGTCTCGTTTCTCCGCACTGTAAAGCCATTCCTCTGCTAGAAACGCAGTCTTTAAAAACGTGCTAAGAAGTTCACCCTTACTTACTCATCACCCAAAAGTGCCTACTCCAAGATAACACAATGGGAGATCAACAAACACGCCGACTACTAGGCCAACCTTCGGAGCCTTAGACAAGCGAAAAATTTCATCAACCCCAACTTGTACAAGGCCAAGACTTTACTTGATCTCACCAAAGACGGGGTTAGAACCTTAACGGGCTATCCACTCAGATAATATCTGCATAAAATGAAAGTATCAGACGCCGATATTTGCCAGCTCTGTAGAGGCCACTGAACATATTCTGTGCGTATGTCCAGGAGCCGCAAGAAAAAGATTACTCCACTTGCCGTGGGTCTCGGTCAACCCAGCCGACATTCGGAAAATTTAACCTAAAGCTATACTGAGGTTCATCAAAAGCCTCAATATAACCTCTTAAGCTATATGAGCCACCACAATAGACCTCATAGGCCTTAGTGCGCATTTAGGGCCCCTAATACATGATGGCACTACAGTCCGGGTGGGCCTTGGCCACAATCAACAAGCATCTCCAGTTTCACACGCCAAGTTGGTGAGATCCATTTACACTTGCACGTGCCACCTGAGTCTTCCTTTACCGCGTTTTCCCGTTGGGGTAGATTCGAAGATCCTTCGGTGCGCGTTTCGAAGACAATTGGCCCAGGAATTTTCAAAGATGTTGAAACCAAGCCTTGGGGGCAAATTCACATTGAGCACTGATATTGACTCTCTAAAAGCATGAAACAGGGCTTTAAGGTTTCTCTAGTTTCTAGCGTATATTCACCAGTTTTATGGCATTGCCACACATGGAAGACACTTTAACAGTCCGCTGTTTTCCTCCAAGCCACGCATCGGAATTCCCTGTTATATCCTTAAATGAATCGCAGAGGAGGTTACAGGTAAAAATATTGATTTCGTAGCGTGAAAACTCATCCTGACGTCGATCTGACATCAACTATTTCCGCAACGATTGCTTAGGTTGGTCCTGCACACGTCGTTGTCATCGTCGTCGTCGTCGTTTGGGTGTGGGTGTGTGCAAAGATGAAAGATGCAACTTGAAAGTATTTTCGAAGTTTCCAGGGCTTCACCTCTCATCTCTCTCTCTCTCACTCTCTCGCTCCCTTACTCTGTTTCACTCTATTCCCATCACTTTCTCTATTATTAAACGCATCTGCACATCAGTGGTCTGCGGCCAAGTGAGGTTAGATGAGGTTTTCCTTTCCATTGCAGGCAGTCGTCCCCTGTGTGAGGTCTCTTAGAAGCTTGCCTCTGCCGGTTTCTGCTATTGCTCCTTGTGTGCTGTCACCCCCTGCTCGGTGCGCACCCACCTCTCATCCGAGTGAATGTGAACGTGTGAAATCCTATTAAGGATGTTACATGGCGTTAAATTTGATTTATTTACGGGTTTTTGCCGTATGTGAGTGGGCGTGTGGCGGGGGAGTTGAACTGTGGCTGTGTACAACTGCACGAGGATTAGTTATGTTGACTTCTTTAGCTTGGGTTTCTCGTCCACACACGGACCACACCGCACTCTTTTCCTCGGGTGCCTCGTGTTCCCTGGAAAGGATGTGCTGCTGCAGTTGGTTATGTGTGTGTGTGTGTGTGCCGCTTTGACTTCTGTCAGAATTTTCATTAAATTCAAAATTTTCAGAAATTTAATCGAATTTAAGGATGAGTTCCGGACGCTAGGAGGAGCACACAAACTGGTGAAGGCTCTTCCATCTTTGTGTATTACGTTGCTTTCGGTTTTAGATTGCTTAGGTCTGGCAGCACCGGGGATAGGAAATGAGGAGTAGGACATACGAGAGTAAAAAAAGGAAAAGTCGGTTGGTTGGTCATGTGGTTAGTAGACCGGCAGAGCTTGAGTAAATATGGCCAACAGGATGGACGCAATGGACCGTGGAGGTTTTAAGTGAATTTCACATGGGCGTGCACGGGGTGAATTGACTTAAAGTCATAAAGATTCATATCCTCCATTTGTGTGTGCGGCCGGGCCTCTCATTCGTTCTCTGAGTGAAATTGAGTTAAAGAAGTGGTGGCAATATGTGTACTAAGTACGGAGCCTTTTGAGGCTAATTAGTGCTGTGAGGGTGCTTGATGAACAGATGATTAAGTTATGAAATGCATCAATGATATGAGTACCCTCTGGGTGGGGTTTTTATCTAGTTTTTTTGTGAGAATTCTGTAAAACGATATTTCAAGGGAAGAAATCTGCATCGCTGACCTTTTCTGATCATCAATTCGGGTTCAGAATTAAGCATTCCACAATTGACCAGGTTTATAGAATAACCAACGAAATTGAGAAGGCCATGGAAGAGAAAAAGATATGTTCTAGTGCTTTTCTTGACGTTTCCCAAGCCTTTGACAAGGTGTGGCACGAAGGCTTGAATTATAAACTAAGACAGGTACTTCCGGAAGAGCTGTACAAGATCTTAGAGTCATATTTGGAGAATAGACTCTTCCGTGTCAAGCACGGAGCCGAATACTCCGAATTCAAGGAAATCGCTGCGGGAGTTCCACAAGGAAGTGTTCTTGGTCCAGTCTTGTTCTTGCTCTATACTCGAGATATACCCCAAGAAGAAGGCACCGTTGTTGCTACGTTCGCGGACGATACGGCTATTCTGGCAACAGATAATTCAGTCGAGTCAGCAACTGTAAAGCTTCAACGAACTTTGGATACAATCTGCGAGTGGACAAAGGTTTGGCGCATTGTTCTCAACGAAACCAAATCTACGCATGTTAACTTTACGTACAAGAAAATAAACAACTTACCCGTTTTCATTAACTCGGTACAAATACCGTATGCAAACGAAGCAAAATATCTAGGAATGACACTAGATGCGAAACTCAAATGGAAGCCGCACGTTAAAAAGAAACGCGACGAGCTCGAAATTAGATTTAGAGAAATGTATTGGCTGCTTGGAAGATATTCCAAATTAAGCATGTATAACAAATTGCTCTTATATAAGCAAGTCTTAAAACCTGTATGGACGTATGGTATACAACTTTGGGGTTGTACCAAATCCAGCAATAGAAATATTTTACAAACCTTTCAAAATAAGGTGCTCAGAACAATCGTTAATGCGCCGTGGTACATTAGAAACGACGATATCCATAGAGACCTCGGTTTAGCTACCGTCGAAGATGAAATAACAAATTTTGCACGCAAACTCCGTGTTCGCCTTCATGGACATTGCAATAACGCCGTACTCCAAATTCTGGACGTGACAAACCTTGTGCGCCGACTACAAAGAATGAAACCGTTCGATTTAGCGCAATAAGGAATAGCCGCATATAATGACGGTATTAGTAGGTGCTTTCACTGGAAAGCTACCTGCACAACGCGAACTTTTATTGTCGAAAGCTAAACTACTTGATAAGGCTTTTTTTTGTACTTAGTCGTAGTCAACACGAAAAGGGGAGGTGTTTTTAGTGAGTAAGAATCTCACACTACCATGAGCACGTGCGGTAGATCCTCTGGTGTCTCATGAAAGATTTTCACCTACCCTTGCAAAAAAAAAAAAAAAAAAACGTTTTGGAAACATTCAGTTTCGTTAGATCCTTGAGTTTTTAATCAGTGGTGCCTGAAAATATAACTTTTCCGAGGCAGTCCTCATCGTGACGTGGCACCACATGGACAAATAAGTAATGTGAGCATACTCAGTTTTCTGGTGGCCGCCGCCGGAAGTTGTCACTCTTGCCAGAACTTCCGGTGATAGGTCCTCGCATTCGGGACGGAAATTCTCTTTGAGGGCTTCAAGAGTCTGAGTCCTGTTGAGATAGACTCCTGACTTCAAAAAACATCACAAAAAGAAGTCTAGGCGACCCGGAAATGCAGCCCTCAGCATTTCGGTTGTGGCTCGTGCACTATACGCCGTTGCTCCATCCTGTTGGAACCAAATGTTCTTCAGTCCCAATTCATTCAATTGAGGAAGGAAAAGTCGTTGAGCATGGCTCTGTAGCGCTCGCCGTTCGCACTAGTCGTTTGGCCCGCGGCGTTTTGGAAAAAAATAAGGCCCGATGACGCCTCCAGCGTAAACAGCACGCCATGCAGTAACTTTGAGCGAGTGTTATGGCTCTTCGTAGGTTATAAGAGGATTTTCGGCGCCCCAGAAAGGATCATTTTGCTTATTTCACATATTCACAGAGATGGAAATGGGCCTCGTCGCTCATGATGATTTGCAATAAAAAGTTGTCTCCCTCGTGGTCGAGATTCAGGATGGCTTGAGCGTAGGTTACACGCGCTTGGCGGTCAATACCTAACAGCTGATGCACTTTTTGCACTTTGTTAGGGAACATCTTACAGTCTTTCACCAAAATTTTCTGTAAAGACCGCCGATTGATGCCCAATTGCGTGTCACGTGGTCGGCCAGACCTGACAGCATCTCATGTTATCCCATATTCTTCTAGGCGAGCGGCTTAACATCGTAGTGTTTAGTAGTGTCGGACGACCGAAAAATCTGCGCCAACTTTCATGGTGCGACAACTTCATCGACGAATTATTTCGCAAAAAAATCAAAACAATTATTCCGCGTTCTTTAGGAGTATAGAGATTCATGCCTTATTGGCGTGTATTTTGTATCTGTTTTCTTTACAAATGTCAAAGTAGAATTGACATTTGCCGCCATTTGCAAAGATTATAGCATCTTCCGATAGGGTGATAACTTTTGCGCCATCTTGTTTATGTATGCACATTTCTATGGCCTGATACCCAATAAAGAGTCACCTTCTTGACCTTGGATATATCATTTAGGGTTCATCTTCACCACTCTATAAGCGGTCGAGTCGATGTTGGCCACAGAGTCCAAATATCTGTCCGGCTGTCGACACATGGGTTTATCGTATTTCAACTTAAATTGTTATTGTGATCTATTAAATAGCGATGGTGTCGACATGAAAGGCACTCCATCCATCTCTGACTCTAAAGGAACGATTTCTATCTCGAGACATGCAAACGATGTCAGCTCTTGTTGAAATATTCGCTTTCGGTTATTGAGGCCTGTCACTTGAATATGACCTTGAGTTTCCGATTCTGTGCCTCTCAACTCACAGAAGATGCTAACTGCCATTTCTACGCTCAGATTGTCAGATTAATGCAATCAATGCTAAGGTTCTTGGAGGATGGAATTAATCCTATTCGCGTGACGCCCATAACCTCAGTCTTAAAAGTTTAACTCCAAGACCCAAATTGTCCCAAAACTGTAGCGCCAACAAAGTATCTAAGTAATTCCCACACCTTGGTCTTTGGCTCAACTGTTCATTCGTGATAGTGTGTGGTTTAAACTTTGCCTAGTACTAGACCCCCTGTTGGGTCATTCCTTGTGCAGATTGTTCAAAATAACTCAAATGTTCACATTATTGAAGGCTGAACACAATGTGAATCCTTTGACATGAAGCCGTTTATAGATCGCGTAGACGTTTCTCTATAGGGCCGTTTTGCCGAGTCAGAAATCTCTTTAAAATTTTAAGAAAGAAGAAGGAAGGACTTTTGAGATGTAGTCCTTGACCGAGCTGTGGCTAACTTTCCCTACTCTGGGAATACATACATATGTATATACCACGATCTATCAAAAGCACTCATTTAAACTTGGTTTGAGTCGCGGATCGAAATTTGGGGTTATACCAGCGGAGTTGTATGAGGCGAGACCAAGATTTCATTACTTCTCAGCACTTTCCACCTGAAACGCAGGTTAGAATAAACCATGTTTCTGCGGCTAGCAAAACGCTCCCGCGGAACAATGACTACCTCAAAATCGTGCACAATTGTTTAGTGGATTATATCAGTGCTAGACATTTGTACGGGGACTTACCTATTTTCCCTACTCGTCGCCAAAAATCTCGACGACAATTACTGCTCTCTGAAGAATGTAGCGTGATGTCATTGATGTCACTGGTGCGTTCGTGAGTATTGAGATGGAGGCGGCGAAGACGTGTTTAGTGGTCAATGAGGGCATGACGAAGCATATGCTGTGAACAACACCGACGTCTTAAGCAGAATGTCGCTATAGACAGTTATAACTTTGAGGTAGTTGAGGACATTGTCTACCTAGGCTCCGCTATAAATTCAGACAACGACACCAGCACTGAGATCAAACTAAGAATAACTCTTGCGAAGTAGCGAAGCAATTAAAGTGGCCCTGCATAAGACCTTAATCGTCCCAGGCCTGCTCTACGGCGTAGAGGCATGACCCTGGATAAGTTTGCTCTTGGCTTTTTCGAGAGGAAAATCCTACGGGCTGTACAGCGACATCGGGTTAGCTAGAAGAATGAAGGTTAAACGACTGAGGTGATTGGATCATGTAGAGTGGATGGACACCAATGCTCCGGCCCGGAAAATCTTCGAATCCGTCCCCGAGGGACGGCGCAGTAGAGGAAGACCGCGACTCAGGTGGCGCACGCAAGTGGAAGGGGATCTCAACCAACCTGGCGTGCGAAACTAGAGGCAGTTGGCTAAAGATCGAGCTGGCTGGAGACGCTTGTTAGTTGAGGCCCAGGTCCACTCCGGACTGTTGGCCCACCTTAAGTAAGAAAGTTACTACTCTCTTGTCAATTGATTGTCGACCTGCGTTTGAACCTAAGATTCCTACCTCTATACAGCGAGGCAAATGGCAATCTTAAATGGCATCATTGCTTTTTATAATGGAAGAGGTGCCTTAATATATAAATGTACACATATATATGTATGTAGGAGTACATACCTAAGGTTATACCCTGAACAGAGTCATGGAAGTTACTCCGAAATTTCCTTCCGTGGCAAATTCAATTTAATTTTTGAGAAGTTTGACATAACATCGACTATACAAACTAAGAGAATGCCTTCTGCTGTAGGACCTGCTTAGAATACGAGCATATCTCGAGAAATAAATGAGCTGCCATTGCAAGGCTGCAATCAAACATGATTAACACGCGAATAATCAAAATCCCAGAACTGGCTTAATGAAACGTCTCTCACTCTCCTGTTCCACTCTCGACACCCACGTAACACATGAACCATTGAAACCCTCACAGAATCCTTCTTTGCATGCGTCAATTAGACACACAATTCTTTGAATTTTCCCAAATTAAACCGTCGCAAGCGCAATACATCGCTGTACCAGCTTGCATCCTATCCGTTCCACGATAATACAATTCTTTGAATCCCACCATGCACCAAATAAGCAACATCGTCGTCATTGCCCCTGTCAAAGGCGAAATTAACTTACATACATATGTATGTTCCAGCGCTTTAAATTCATATCACGCCCCACAGTAGTTTCAGTTGAATCTGATTCCTCCAAACAACCAAAGCGAGGCGCGCACTAATTTAAGGATGAAAAGGAGCACAAAAAAAAAGAAAAAAAAACGAAACGAAGACTTGCCAAGCACCACGAAATCCAAATTGTGCTTATATTCCCATTCCCAGCTACCATTGTCAGGGAATGGGTGAAATGGCAAAAAAAACCAAACGCGCTGCATGCCTTCTCACAGTGTACTCCATATTTATTACATTTCCACTTCGAAAAAGGAGAACTAACGCAAAAAAATAAAATACAAGGAGGCAAAATCTCAACAAGGATAACGAACTTGGGGTAGCCCAGACCTCTTTGCCTCCAGAGCAGAAAAAAAAGTGGAAAAAACACTGCGGGTGGTGCCACTTTCCTTTAAGCCTTCATTGCTTCTGTGTTGTGTTTCACTCAGCGCGTTGCTACTTTCAGCATCTCTGCCAGCCAGGACGAACGAGTACAATGAGAAGGATTTGCAACGGGAACAACAAGTATGCACAATGCAAAATGCTGCTCAACTCGGCAACAATTTCAGCGTACAAAAGAGTGCTCCGGCGAGAGGACGAAAATCCGATGCAATTTTCTCCTTTATGACATCGCAACAGCACAACACACACACACACGACTAGGACGACGAATGCCAGAAGTGACTTTGCGAGCACAGTCTGACTTAGACGAGTGGGTGGCAGCTGGATATTTCCTTTCGGAGCGAGGCGAACACTTTTTCGCCGACAAAAAAAAAATAAATGGAAATAAGACGAAAATTAACTTTGTGATGCTCTTTTGGTGGATATCAGTGGGTGTGTGTGTGAATCAGGAGTACGTGCATAGTTCAGCAGGAGCCGAACGGATGGCAGAGTGTACTGTCAAAGGAAATTGTTTCGAGTTTTGGTGTAATTGGAACAGGTGCAGCAGGAACAGCAGCAACAGAAGCGTGGAATGCATGTCGAGGAGCGTTGGCTGCTGGATGATGTATGAAACGATGCAATTTGCTGCGAGATTTGAACACTTTTTTCCAGCGAAGGTGGTGGATTTGAGAAATTTTCGACGCGATGCATGGAACATACACAGGAACCATGGCTGCCTTTGGTAATTTATTACAAAATTGAGTATGCATTCGTCTTGCAATTTATTTTTTTAATACCAATAATGCTTATCCAAGGGTCAAAAGAGTAGAGAATCTTTAGTGTGTTGGGTATTCTAAAAATCAGTAATCAGAAGCGGTCTTTGAAGTGTGACACTGAACTGGTACTTTCGTTGCAGGTCTGAGGAGCTCGTCTGGATCGCCTCAGGATTGATGTCGCTCCATATGCCAGAACAGCGTTCCTCGATAATTTGCCAAATTTTTTATACTGAATAGTTCTTCGTCCTCAATCCCTATTTACTGATAGTGATCGGGATGATCTTGGAGTATTCAACTCCTCCGCTGGACTGTGGTATATGTTCGTCCACTAGTACTCGGTCCCATACAGAGCGATTAGTACGAGGACAGCATTGTATTTCCCCTTTATTTGTGCTGCTTATTTGGTAGTACGTCGAAGTTGCCATTTTGGTTTGTTTCATCGAGTCCTGGGAAACCGTGTCAGCGCAGCTAACTATGATTTTTAAGTTGTTAAAATCTCGATCCCGTCTTCTTTAGAAACCCACAGCCCTTTGCTTTTATCTATATTCATCCGTTGTGCATGTCGCCGTAGGTCAGTGGTTAGGTTAGGTAAGGTTAGCGGGCCGATGAAGATAATGAAATCCACTTCATCCCACTTAGGTCTATGTAAACCCGTTGTGGTACACATGTGTTTTACCAGCTACTTTCCACTGCCTGATTTTATATGCCTGATGACAACTACTTGGCTGTCTTTGCGATCTGAACTAGATCAAACAGTGAACCATCGGCTAACTCCTCGATGTCATCGAAGATGTATCTGCCCAATGTTCTTTTTCTAATATAGCAGAGGCTTGGGCATTGGCAACGGAAGTGAGTCGTGTCCTCATGCACCTCTTCATCCACGCATCCTCTGCATAGGTCGTCCTCGGTCGGGTGCAGCTTTTTTGGATGGTACCTGAGCATTTTGTGGCCTGTAATTAATCCTACCAGTAGTGACAAGGATTTCCTGTCCATGTGTAGGAGCTTGGTCGTTCTACTTTTATCATATTCTGGCCACAGCCTTCTGGAAATTTCGCAGGTGGTTAGTGTTTTCCATCTGTTATTCGACTCGGTTTAGGATCTTAGCCTTATTGTTTCCTTCAGATGACGAGGTGGTAATTTAATTAACCGTCCGCTAGCTCTCGTTCTAGGGCTGATCCCTTCATTGCCAGTTCGTCAGAAGTCTCATTTCCTAGCGCACCACTGTGGCCAGGAAACTGGCAGGGTTTTACATTATGCTGCGTGCCAAGAACACTCAGCTCTTCGCGACAGCATTTTACAAGCTTGGATGTAATTAGAGTAGCAGCCAGTGCTTTTAAAGCCGCCTATCTGTCTAAGAAGATCGTGAAATCTCTTGTGATACCGTGGCTATTATGGCCAATTGGGCAGCTTTGGTCACTGCTAGAACCTCTGCCTGAAAAACACTACTGTTGTCAGGGAGTCTTATTTAGCTGCTGAGTGCTAGCTCCTCAGGGAAGATACTAGCACCTGTGTCTATGTTCATCTTGGAGCCATCAATGTAGATGGACTTTGTCTCATTAGGAGTTTATTTGATGAAGTCCAGATACGGAATCATGTTTTAACAGATTCGATACCTGTGCCCGGATATTTGTGCAATATCTGAGCGTGTCCATATGAGCTCGCTCTCAAGAGTTCAGACTGGTCTAATCTCAGACCGTTCTTTGCTGCAGATTCTTCCATGTATAGATCAAGGAGTAGCAGATTGAGAATTGTCTTCCACCCTGCTGTCGGAGTTGATCTCAGTGCACTGGTCCTTCCAATGCAAGCTACCCTTTGTATCTTTGTCAAGGCTTTGAGGTTAGTGGTTTTGGTTGCAGCTTGCCACCATACTAAACCTCCATACGTTAAAATCGGCCTAAGAATCGCAGATTACAGCTATAAGATTATATTGGGTTTAGGTCTCCAGTTCTTCCCAAAATTCCTACTGCAAGTGTATACCAATTCAGTTTTCTGTGGGTTCACCCCAGGCCGTATTGTTTAGTCCAGTCATTAAGCGTGCCTGTCACTCAGCAAATTTTTTATTTTTTTTTTGGTCAGTTGTTAGTGCGTTAGACTGGTGTGTGAACTATGTGGGTTCAAGCCGGCGAATGACAAACCTCCAAAAGTACAATTTGTCATGAAAAAGTCTCTCAATTTGCCGTTCGGAGGCGGTAATAAATTGCAGGTCCCTTCCATCGTGCAAAAAATGTAATACACATAACATGAATGGTTACGAGAAGCTAGGTCTTGACTAATCCCGAGCTGTCGCGCCAGCTATTTATTTATTTTATTTTACTGCTACGTTGTCTGTTCTAATCTAATTGTGCAGAGTTGAAGGGTGCAGTAGCACTGCGGCTATGCCTTTGTACTTGTGCTCTAGTTGGCATAATACTCAAGTAAGAGCACCCCCTTCAGTCGAACAGCTTTCATGAACAGGATTATCCGGTTATTCTCTTACTTTCTTTGGTCGTGTATCCTCTTATAGGTCTTACCCAATCTATTTTACGACGCCTACGCACCATCGTGTGCGGATGCTGGCGATATGTCTCAATGCTCATCAACCTTTCTCACCGATTGATCGACAGACCAGCGCAGCTTTTTTCTTGAACAACCCGCTCCTTTTTTGTCTTTGGTTAGAGGGTTCCTTCGCATTTTGTATGCAATCGTATCTATTTTTGTTTAAATGTGACTGATCCATTGTCACATACGTTTTGGTATAATTACCTCTATATGCCCACCACCAGTTCTTGCATGTCAGAGATGTTCAATCTCTCTATCCTTCCAGGTGATCCTTATCTGAAACTAGCAGAGTACCATTTTAGCTCTACCACTGTTAGCTCCTTAGTGGTTCTGTAAACAGTTCTACTGTCGCCAGCCCTTTCTTCAGTTTGTTCAACATGAGCGTTGGTATATCACGTTGCTTTTATCACGAAGCACGCTTCGTTCGACTCCTCTCCTCTAAAATGTTGCTGCACTATAGAGTCCTTAAAAGTCTGTCGGTATTATTTTTGGCCTTTGAAGCATACTCCTCTTTCTGTCGGCTGCAGTGGTGATCTCATTCCACACCACTGTTGCCTTCACTCTTGTTTCGGACATCTAAAGACACGAGTAGGGGACTGCAATTCAACCGCATCGAACCACCTTATCAGATGAAGACCTTATTTTCCGAGGCCAGGAATTCCCTTAGGCATGTGCTTGTCAACGATTTTTGTCTGTGGCTCCTTCAGAAGCAACCTGGGTCTTTTCAAACCATTCCTCACTTTCAGCACTTTCTGTTTCCCAACGAAGTTTGAATGCTTCAAAATACAAATGAGACGTTCCTCCAGCATTACATACTCAACAGAAGAACTGCAAACACCATGTCATCCAGGATCGATATATAAATCTCCAAAGTTAGTACCCAAATCTCCAAACATTTCCAGCACAGCAAAAATTGATTATCATCCTAAAACACAATTCAAACGGGGAACTGCCATACAAAAGCTTAACTACCCGTCTCCACCAGCAGCGGCTCATAAAAACTGAAATCAATTTGCAAAAACCCAAAACTTTTATGCTGAACTATCACTGTATCCCATTGTGTCGGCATCGCTCACCCTATTGCCCTCACCCCACTCCATGCGCAGACAAAAAAGACCATCGTCATTCATTCACTTTCACCACGAAAAACTATAATTTCCTTTCAAATCGCTGACTCACTTATCCAGGACCCCTAGTGCCTCTGAATAGCTATCCGTCGTAGTCCCGCCCGGCGGCTTGTGGTCCCCCGCCTCTCACATAATCGACCACGAACTAATCAACTCCATCTATTGAACTCAATTCACACATTCATCTAACGACATCACACGGATAAAGGGTGAGAGCTGTAGTAGCGCACTCGTATCCTGCGAAAAATACCAGCAATCAAATGATATTGTGTCCTTTTTTCTCGTCTCCTCTGTGTGTGTGTGTGTAGATTGCCCATAAAACATTCCAGCTTACGGATTTCAGATTCCAGTTTCCCGAGCACAATTCCCATGTTAATAATAAAAATGGCACCCGACTTGAACAAGTGACAATCAGAAATTAGTTTTTAGCGTCTGTCCCGTAAGGATTTCTGCTCATTTAGTGTTCGCATCCACGATGAAAAAAAAAAAGGACACGAAGGCCGAATGAAGAAAATAACCGCTTTACACTTCCTTTCGTCCTTTCTTTGAAGTCCTCTGGACAAAGTAGCACGAACGCAAAAAAGGTCACTGTCAGCACGTCATTGAGATTGCAATTCACTGGCTTTACAGTTCCGGGGGTTTCCTTAGCGCACGGTTTAGTCTTCCTCTATTTTTCTCTTTTTTTGTGTCATCGCTGTCATCGTCGTCGTCCCTTTAGCATATCCTTCCGGCATTGTAGTTGCGGCGCTGTAATTTGAATGGCTTACGAGGAGTCTCGGCCTGGCCAACAGAATCTCATGCCGTTTTGTGTACAAATGGAAAAAAAGGACGAACAAATTAAGAGAGCGCGAGCGTCCGCCAAAGGACGAAATGTACAAAGAAATGATGTTAATTTATTCAGATAGTGTGCCTTCAAGTGGCGGTCTTCGTCGCTGGTCGTTGTCGCCGCCGTCCTCGTGTTGATTGAGACGATGGGGCGTCTTGCAATTGAATATGTAAGGAGGGAGACGGCGGCATTCATAGAATTAAATATCCCGCTGAAGGATCTGGATTTCTAGTTCACAATTAACAGAAAGTGAGTGAGGGACAAGTCAGCAATGAGCGAACGGACACAAGTGAAAACTGCTGATATTGATGTTTTGCTATCCTGCGAGATATGCAAATGGCAGTCAGAGTTTTTCATCTGAGTAATTGGTGTGAAAACTTACACAGCAACGAGACCAAAGGATTGTCGCTCCTATTTGTTTTTTTTTTTTCTTCTGTACGCTAGACATCGGGCACAAAAGGGCCAAAGGAATTGCTCTTTACGGTCCATCGAAGCGTGGCCCAGTAATTGTCAAATGAAATCGACCTTTCATCAAGATGAGACCCACTGACAATGGGACAGCCACAGAGGCGATTGGCTTAAAAAAGAAAAAAAAAAATCAAAAGAATAAGAAAGTCCTCGGCATACTTTCGCTCGTGTTCCTTTGGAATAGAAAACGAATGGCATTCGGCTCACGTAGTATGTTAACCTCGAAAAGTGGTCAACGGGGGGACCGATTGGAATTTTGATTTCTCGATACACGTCACGGAGGATTGGAGACATCAAAGAAGTTTTGATATCTCTGCGGGCCCATGTAGGTTGGGCAGTGAATTAGGGGTTTTCTTTCTTGAAAAAAATGTCTCATCAGCATTGAATTAGGTTCGAAGTCATTAAAGAAAAAGGTTTTGTTCCTGCTTGTTTGTAAACTGCCTTTGGCAGGGAGGGACATTTTTTAAACTTATTCTCGTCCTGCATATGCTCGAAAGTTGGCCATTCTCATCCCCAAATTAAAGATAATACCCCTCGCCAATTTCGTGCCTACGATTTAGAGTTTGTCGGTTCTTATAGGCAGCCTAATCGTTTTCCAAGTTCAGTGTGACGCCTCGTAAATAATATTGGCGTCCAAAGTTAGTTTCCTAATGTTGCATTCCTCCCTTTCAGCCGCTGCAGCCAAGTTGTATCAGAGCCTCAATCCAAAAGGGTCTCCAACCAGCGCGATTCTTTACCAGCTGCCTTAAGTGGCTAGAGATAAGGTTGTCCTCTTCGTCATCTCTCAATATTCGATTGAAAGATCCATCGGCTTGAAGCATTGGTGATAAGTCCTAGTTATCATACAAATTAGGGGTCAGCCAACAAGCCTGGGTCTAATTCTGGACAGTACACTGTAGCGCTGCACTGGTGAAGAGAAGCCAATGGTAAAAACTGGGCCCTGCAACCTCGTGCCTTGCTCTGACTCTACGTACCCGTTATCAGACCTATTCTACAGTATGGTCTGATAGTGAGGTGCACGGCCTCAGAAAAAGTCTTACACCGTAAGTTATTGGGGAAAGTGCAAAGACCAGAATGCATATACATATATACATTAGCGGAGTACTGAGAACCACCTCATCCACGGCACTCGACGTGCTTTTACATCTACTTCCCTTTGATATTTTTGCAGGCCACTCCTCGATCTGGGATCTCCTAATATTCATCCCGGCAAACACCGACTATACAACGTCTAAGTGGAACTTCAAACTCAATTTCCGGACATCAATCCCTTCCAGAGTGGAGTGTGAAAATGATGACGCCAGACACTAGCGCTCCTTTCACTTCTATACCGATGGTCCAAAAATCGAGAACGGAGAGGGATTTGGTGTTTTCTCTGAAATACCCAACTAGAGCATCTCCTTCCCTCTCCCCGAACACTGTTGCGTTTTTCAGGCGGAAATTGTGGCGTTTAACGCCTGGCTTAGGCATAATGTGATATCCTGCAAGGGCATCACAATTTTCACCGATAGCCAGACTGCTATAAATTCTCTGGAATCAGTAACATACATATGTATATGTACATCAAAAGCTACCTCAGATTGTCGCTTGTCTCACTGAGATGGCAAAACATTTTCACATTCCAGGGAATTGCAAGGCCGATAAACTCGCCAAACGTGGCACTACTCTAGTGATCCTATTTGAATGAAGAACTCTGGGTATTTCACTTGCTATATGTAAATTACTCTAAGTACAACGCGATAAGGAAGGCATACCAAAGATGGAGGAATGGTACCACCTGCTGTACCTCCGGAGAGATCTGGCCTATGTTAAATCTCAGTCTGATCTAGGTCACCGGCACCATTATCGGTGTTCTCACTGGCCACTGTCCCATGAAGAAGAGGAAGAAGCAATCCTCCATTTTCTCTGTACATGTCCTGCCATATCTCAAAAAAGGAAGCTCTATCTAGGAACCTATCACTTTGACAATATGGGCGAATTATCACATGCTGATGTCAAAAGTATTCTCAGCTTTATCAAATGGTTTTAATAGATGGAGTGGCGCCTAGGGTGTAGATTGATCTACTTGTGTCTGTGCCTCGCATGGGCAGCCACCTTACCTACCTATCCCCCTAGCCAGTCTTTGGCTTATGATTTTCATTTGCCCACTTCAAGTTAGCTGACATCCCTTTCTATTTGTAAGCACCACCTTAAGTGAAATCTTCTTCAACTACGTTGCCTATCCAAATTAGACTGGAAGACTCTCAAGGTCGATGTCGTTTCAAATCTCTTATCTTCTCCATTTACCGTCAGTACTTTTTACCAGAAGAAGAAATCTAAATCTTCTAATTCGCCCCTCTATCTATGGCGAAACCATTCAGTTTTCGCAAGAAGTGAAGTACCTTGGGGTTATCCTGGGGTGGCAACAACTGGGGATTAAGTCCCAAAATCATGATCGAAATCACACCTTGGTCGTCAGACCCACTCTGGCCTATGCGGCAATAGTCTGGTGGACAAAGACAAATAAGACCACCACGGCCAAGAAATTGGAACGGATTCAGCACCTAGCTGAAGTCTGCATGACCAGTTGCCTGCGCTCCACCCCCACCGCCTTGCTTAACGCCATTGTCGGTCTACCGCCGGTTCGAGTCCGTGTCCAAACCCAGGCAAAGCTCAGCCTGCACAGGCTCTTCCACCTAAACAACATCAGGTTCGAACATCCCCCTGACGGTCACCTTAACATGCTTTCCTCCCTTCTCCAAAGCAGCAGGTTCAGCATGCCGTTGGATGACATTCTCCCAAGGTACTGCTTCAAACGAAACTACTCAGTAGTCATCCCCCCGAATGACGACTGATAAAAAATCAAACCCCGTCCCTCAGAACATGACCAAGTATGGTATACAGATGGCTCTAAAATGGACAGTGGATCTGGGGCTGAAATATTCGGAAAGTCGTCTAGCACTAACCTATCGGTCAGTCTAGGCACGTACTCATCGATATTCCAGGCAGAAATATTTTCCATAAATCAGTGCACAAGCTTAAACTTGCTCTTTAATTCGCGTGGCAACAATTTTTATCTTCTCTGACAGTCATGCTGCCCTGAAAGCACTGAACTAAGTCACGATAAAATCGAAACTTGTCCTAGAGACAGTCAAATTGCGTCTAGAACTGGGAAAAAACAACTTGGTCATACTTCACTGGATCCCTGCTCACAAAGGCCACACCGACAATGAAATATCGGATTCACTGGCCAAGATAGGTCCGACCACCTCACTGGTCCTAAACCAGCTTGTGGAGTAATCAAAGCTATTTTTAAAAACTTCATGAGGGAGCAATCCCTACTCAAATCCAATACGATTTGCTCTAAACATATGAGACAGCACAATAGGCATATAGAGGCCACAGCGCTAGAGTGGATAAACCTCTCCCCACTAATAATGCAAATAGAGCCATAAACCTAAGGTAGAACTTTTCTCTCCCGAAGATTCCAGGTGTACGTATTTTCATCTACATAGTTTTAACAAAGACTAATTTTTTCTTTTTGCCAGGTTAGGAAACCCTCCATTGAAGTACGCACACGCAATCAGTCCAATCTACTACCAGGAATCAGAACCCATTTGACTGGAATTTGCTCCACAGAGAAAATCAACAATGCACTTCAATGATGAGGAGCTTAGAGTATCAGCACTCACCACATTAGCACCGAAGATCTGCCTCCTGATCTGAGCAAAGGCAGCACAATCAGAAAGGAAATAATGGCGCCCTCTCCACAAGCTTCGCAGTCAGTAGTGTCTTCCTCTTGTACTTAGGCTGCTCGTGTAGGAGTCATGGACAAAATTCATTTGCACATGCCTAAAGTCCAAATCATAACTCAATAAGAGCATGATGCCTGCATTTAGACCGAGACGACAGACAAAGTATCTCCCACGAGTCATTTTTGCAATTAACTTCAGTAAGTTGTAATTCCACAAAACATCGATTCAAAACGTTCCCTTAACAGAAGCTTACCACGTCAGTTAGTCCTTTGGAATCTTGAAAAACCATCTGGTGGCTGTTAAATCCAACGAAAATCACATCGTGTAATCCCCTCCCGTGGCATGTTGTTCTCCTTCTCATTCATTTTAATTTCAATTGACAACGAAGAAGATGGTATCTTCCCGCATTAGGAGTCCCATGCCACCATGCACACACAGAGAGATTCACGAGAGACGTCTCCAAATCAAATTGGACATTACGAATGCAGAAATTAACATTTTATGTTTATTCAATATGCACACTCATATGAAAAGACAAAGAGAAAAAGGATGCGGCGCGCACAAGGACGATGCAGCGCGGTGTTGGACTATCCTATCATACACTACAGCCGCTTGACAATGCGCTTCAACGTTAGTTGTTCGTGGTGCTACTCGTATGTTAACCAAGCCAACATTATCATGAGGCAATATCTTTCCCAGAGTAGTCCTCCTTGTCCTGGGGGGCGCTTGTGTATATGAATCGTGTGCATCGCTTTGGAACGTCATTGTCATTGTGGGTCTCGGTATAGAAAATGAGATGAACTTATGTACATAGATGCTGATGTTAAGTTCTGTTTCGTTTGTTTGTTTTCTTCTTTTCTCCTCGACTCCTTCGTCCTTCTGAGAGTGTTTTTGGTTCGTTTTTTTCCTTCGGTTTGGGTTTGTCATATATGCAATTCCTTGCGTTGTGTTTTGTGTGTGTGTATGTTGTGTTCTGATTGACAGTGCTGTGATTTGGCACGTACTGTGTGACATGCCGTTTCTGTTGCACGATAATAAAAGGAATAGAGAAGCTGTTTGCTTGTATGCTCGTGTTAAACATTGAAAATGAACAATCCAAGAGAGAGAGAGTCCCTGCTTTTTCGACAGGATTGTCGCATGAAGGAGACATGTACGATGTAGCTCTGTCTAAAGCAATGTTGTCTGTTGAATGAAATTGCTGCAGTGATAGTTGATGTGAGAGAATGATTAATTTTTCGGGCTAAAGTGCACATTAGTATGCACACACACACATACAGAGAAGTGAATACAGATTTGTATTTAGCGAAGGATGTTAAATATTTTCGGGATAAATATTCAGAGTATGTCTAACATCAAAGCGGAGTTTGTTGGCAGTGCCTAGGAATGACGTTCTTGGCAAATTAAACTTGTGAAGACGACAGGGCTTTTTGAAAGTTTTATCTGGATGTTTTGAAGTCACTCGAGTCTGAAATTGGAAATGAAGAAATAGGCTGTAAATAGAGACAAGCAGGATCAAAACCGGTCCAGCAATTATCGAAAAAGAAGCGAATCTACAAATAGATTTTCGGTAGACAAGCAGAGCAGTTGTAAGGACGATCAATGAACGCACTATTTTTTTTGTATGTGAAGGTTTTCGCAGTAAGCCTTTGGGACTTCCGATTCGATTGTGACAGGACCTTGTTAGACAGACAGATAATGCACTTTGTAAACGGGGACGACATGAATGCTCTCAGCTAGTCTGCACACCCCCCTCGGACACCATTGAAACTTCACATCTGAGTTTTGAGCCAAAACACCTTACTCACGTAGTACGACGAACATCGATAAATGTACGCTGTGCGAAACAACAGAAGAACACTTCGAGGCTACTATCAGTTCGGTGACATAAGGCAAATCCTCTTTCGAAAATCTCCTCGGATTCATTTATATCATCATCATCATCTCATCATGTTCCAATGACCCGCTTATCTACTATTAGGGAGCTTAAGTGGACTCTCCACATTTCTCGATCTTCCACCATCCACTTTAAATCATCAGGGGCTATCCCCATACGAATAGAGGTGAGATTTCAGACTTGGTCCAGCCATCTCTTCCTAGGCCTTCCCAGGGGACGCCTACCTGATGACACGGATTCCATGGCACGTCTTGGAAACCGAGTTGTGGACATGCGTTTGACGTGCCCAAACCATCGATGTATGGACCTCTCCGTGCGAAGAAGTAGCTGCTCGACATTGAGTGCCTCGCGTACTCTGGTGTTCCTTACCCGATCTCGGCGAGTCACCCCAGCAATACAAAGAAGAAATCTCATTTTGGCAGCGTGTATCCGTGATCTTATAATTTCGGTCATTACGCAAAACCTCATAATCATAGGGTCAGAACAAATACTGAATTAAAGACCGATAGCCTAGCTCCGATGTCAAGTTCAGCCCTTCTGATAACAGATTGACGAAGCTGTCTCAAAATTGCTCCAGCTCGACCAATCCTACAGGATAACTCAGTATTGCTCCTTCCATCACTCGTGAATAAGACCCCTAGATACTTCATCTTCTTCATCTGTTTCGAAGGCACTCCACTAACATGCAGAGTGCATTGAACAGGGATTCGGGAAATTATAATACCATAAACTCTGATTTGTTCGTTTGCCTTCATCCCAGCTTCAACACAGACGGCGAGAGAACCTTCTACGGGTAAAATTCTCTGTCAGAAGGAATTTTCAATTTTATTTAATCTTATCCAATCTAATACAATCTGCGTTATGGATCTTAGAAGCTAAACTTCTTAAACTTCTTTCAGATGCAAAGCTGATAATTCCGGCCCTCATCGCTCCCCAGTTCATCCAGAGAGATATGCCGCAATATTGCTGGCCAATGGCGTATAAAGCGAGGTCTAAGTAGACGGATATCCAGTCCCAACGAATGCCATTATTGAACAAAGGCAAACAGTTCTGTAGAGAATCCCCGATTAATCGCATGTGCAGCAAGGTAAGATTGTATTTATTGATTCAATCTGAGTTGAAGTGATGTTTTTCCATTTCAGAATAACGTCTCTGAACTTACAGCTCTTTTATGAGACTAGGATATTAAAATTACGTCGTGTACATTTGGAGAAAAACTCTTGTAACACAATGACTTTGATTTGCTAAAGAATTACTCTATGCACGTTTTATCCTTGGACTGACTGATTACATTTACAGTTAAGATTCGGCTCATCTGACTACTATAAGTGACGTTTCCGTCTAGGCCAACAAATGCTGAGACAAATCTTAGTCAGATCATAGTTATCAAACTTCTCTTGCTCATTTGGTCTTAACAACTTCTCCGCTTAGTCCAGACACAGATCACCTTACGCTACATCTTCATCAATTGTGAAACCAACATCCAGGACACCGATCGCAACTGACCAAGTGATGACTGCAGTGTCTTGATATGGTGATAAAAATGATGACATTCCTAATCAAAAGTGCCTTGACAGAGGCAATCAGCACAGGCAATGAGATGCAAGCAAATTGTGCAGCGGCGTGAGACTGCAGTTATTTGACGACCATGATGATGTCTTTTAGTTTGGCGAACGGCTGAGATCAAGGGACTTGCTAACTTGCACAAGGGATCACGATCAAGACGCGGTAAGCTACAGGGTTTTTCAATAAGAGCGCTACAAAAGTTTTTTTAAATAAAACAAAAACGGTTTTGGATATCAATGAAATTCTTCATTCCTGTGAAAGTACGTTCGATGCCATTATGTATGGAACTCGATTTCTTTTGCATGGCAACCACGGGCACGCTTGCAGAAGTCCAGACGCTGAACCCAATTTTCGACGGTTTTCAAGCATAAATCGGCCGATACTGCTGCAATTTCACGTTCGATATTCGTACGAAGTTCATCAATCGTCGCTGGCTTGTTGGCATAGACCATAGACTTGACGTAGCCCCACAGGAAATAGTCTAACGGCGTCAAATCGCGCGACCGAGGCGGCCAAGCGACTGGACCATTTCGTGAGATAACACGTTCTCCAAACTTGGTTTCCAATAAATTGATTCGCTGTGTGGCTTGTGGCACCGTCCTGTTGGAACCACATGTCCTCCAAGTCCATATCATCCAATTGGGGCCAAAAATATTCGGTTATCATTGAACGGTAGCGATCCCCATTCACAGTAACGTGCCGGTCTTGATCATCACGGAAGAAGTACGGCCCAATGACGCCGCCGGCCCATAAACCACACCAAACCGTAATTTTTTCGGGATGCAATGATGACTCATGGAGTACGTGTGGATTGCTGCCTGACCAATACCGCATATTTTGTTTATTGACGAAGCCATCCAGCCAGAAATTATGACGACCATAAATTGGACGTAGCGCTCTTAACGTTGAGGCCACTGACTCCGAATTTCGGTAGTAAATTTTAATAATTTCGACTCGTTGTTGGCTCGTATATCTTTCCATCATGAAATGGCAAACCAGCAAGTGCGGTCTTCAATTCCATCAGTGTCAGTGTTAAATCAGTTGACATCATATCCATATCCGCTGACCACTCATGTACATTTCCCAAACCATCTCTTAAAACGTCGAAGAATATGTATCTTTCAAGCCCTAGTTTTACTTACCGCATAAGCCTGTAATGAACATGAAAATATATGTACATACCTCCGATCATAACCAATAAAACTATAAATATATACTGGAAATGTCAGTCTTTTTATTTTCTCCAAAAACAAGGTCCTCTGCCCCTTTTTCTGCCGTTTATTTCAGGTCGCTACGTGTCCTAGAAGCAAAGATATTTAGCTCTGAAAATGTCCATCAGTGACGTAGGAAATTTCGGTGGAATTTCCAAGTACTAGGTGCTCAGAATTTGTAGTAGGTATCGCGCCCAGTTTTTTTGTAACGCCTGAAAATGACTTAAGGAAGACCGGGGCTGAAAAAGTTGGGATGCAGTTATGTGCATCCGAGGTCGCTCTACAAGATGACGTTTCCAGAAATTCCATAACATGTACCGTTATGTGGCGAGACGCCAAAAAATGTTACGATTTAACAAATCCCAGCTCTGTTAAATTCTTTTCAAACGTCCAAGAGAGGTTTAAGGAAGGCCGGGTCTGAAAATCGTGGGATGCAGTTTGGTGCGTCCAAGGTCGCTCTACAAGATGGCATCCAAAAAAACTTCATACCATATACCGTTATACGGTGAAATGTAAAAATATTTAAAGTTTCTGACAAATCCAACCCCGCCAATTTTTTTCAAACATCTGAAAGAGGTTAAAGGAAGGCCAGAGCTAAAATAGTTGGGATGCAATTTTGTGCAACCAAGGTCGCTCTACAAGATGAAATCCCTGAAATTTTCGTGGCATATATTGTTATGCAAAATCTGAAAAAAATCTTCAGAAATAAAAACACAGTGGTTTATAATGTTTATAATTTTTTATTTCTCATTATTTTGGATACAGGTTTTACAGTTCTTTTGTAAATCGAGTGTCTCAGGAACAAGGAAGAAGCAGAAATATGCTGAGGTGTGCTAGCCCAGCCGCTTATTTGGTGGGATTTCTTGAATTGAAGTGATGTTTTGATGTGCTCGACTGTAAGTGCTGATGTTTGATATGAGCAGTTGAAATAAAAGTGGTAGTCGAATTCAATTGATGGCGCCTGCTTGCGGTGTCATTCTAACTATGTAAACATCGTTGGCTACTTCAAACGCTGACAAACACGATGTGTTGGTGTTGTTAATGCGATGGCATACGATTAACTAGTTCTTTTGCAGGTGATTTGACGTCGGGAGGCTGTAATTTTTATCTCTGCCTTTGGTCATGGTTGTTCATTCGATGTTGTTAGGTGAACAATGTTGACAACGTTCATTTTGAGCTGATGATAGGTTGTTACAACTAAAATTGACCATTGCAAAGGTGATGAGCTCAGCAATCATGCAATTAGTGGAGATTAGTATGATAAACTGCTTTGTGGTGTACAACGTGGATGAAAATCACAACTCTCAATTTCTCTGGCGAATCGCTGCTCGTGACAGTTAAGCGGCAATGAAGTATCTTGCAGAGTGACAGAGCAGTTCAGGGCGAAACATTCAAGCTACGTAGATGTATGCTTGACGATCTCGGCAGACACAGTGGTACCCGTAAACACTACGTCTAAACAAATCCTAAAATGAAATCATGAGAACCAACCATAGATGTAAAGAAATCTTTAATACCTATTGTGATCCTGGGTAATCCTGCTAAAGCAATCGCAGATCTTCAACGCAATGTGTGTGACGCCAAGACTACGGAAACTATAGGGATGAAGAGAAGGAGAAAAGTATCATCCATTTCCTTTGCACCTGTCCGCCTCGGTCTTAATGAAAACTGCTTCATCTGAGACTTTCTTTCATCTAGGACCTTGGCCACATCGCCAATGCACATTGACGTATCTGCTGCTTCGCAAAATGCTTTTGTTGGTTCAATTGGTCCTCGGAGTACTTCTGAATAAGTGAAAGATTCTGTGGTTTCACAATGGACCTCCTTCGCGTCTAAATGTGCCTGAAACCAGGTGCGTACAGCTGCCCTAATAAAAGACAAAAAAAAAACAATAATATAAGATAACTTTACAATTAAAATAAAATATTCTCCGAAGTGGAAAGTCATAAAACTAGCAAATTTCCAGTGAACAACTTCAAAAATTCAGCTTATACTTTCCTGCTTTTCGAATGACACTCCGCTAGTGCTGGTGGGTGGAAAAACCTCCGGTATATGGAGTAAGGCCATGAATATCCAAGGCCGACCTTTACAAATCCCTAATAAATAACCGAATCCTCTCAAATCAATCACAGATCCACATACTCGTACAAGAGGACACAAATCATAAAAACGTCCATCAGTGGAGCCGCAATCACAGCTGGAAAAAAGCCCACACAGCCACCAATAATTTATACGCTCATCAGTGTGACCGGTATACGGGTCTGGAAACAAAAACACCAACCACAGTCTGGAAACCATCTCCAGCTTCATGGAGCCCATGAAAGCGTATTGTAATAAAGATTAATGACAAGAAATTAACCGTGCGAATGAATTCGTAATTCTTGGTCGAAAGTTCAAGGATTCGTGAGCCTGATTCCTTTTTGAATGCGTTACATACGCGTACACTCTCACTTTGCCCGCATAATTCTTTCTTCCTTCCTTCAAGGGGATTTCAATTTTATTTCCCAACGAATCGGATCTGTAAATCAGGTCCTCGCTGGGGGAGGGTGGATTTTCGACAACGTTCCTCACAGTGTGTCCTTTTTTTCGTTCAACATTTAGACACAAATCCTTACTTAACATCGTGTCACTTGTGCAGAATGTTAGAGGCAGTTTATGAACCGACACTAATGGCGTCGATTCTCATAAAGGGTCCGTGCCAGTAAAGTGGAATAATTTTTTTTTGTTGGAAAAAGCCAAGTTCCGAAGTCTACATCTTCCACGGCACGCAGTTATTTGCCACCGCTGTTGATGTTGTTGTTTTTTTTTTAATTTTTAAACGAACTGTAAAGGAAGAAGTTATTTTCATTAAGAAGCTGAGAAAAAAAAATAAAATGAAAATGAGAACCCTCCTGCATAAGGATGTGAAGAGGGAAATAATGCTGTTTCTCGCATTCGAATAATAAATTGGACAACTCGAGGAGTGAAGTGGAGGATGAGAATTGGGAACGCGGCAGCATCAGTTAATGCCGGGAACACAGTAGGCGAAGACAACAATTGACATCCCTTAAATTGACTTTCGCAAATAATTCCCGACTTGCCATTTCAAAAAAGAAAACAAAACAAAAACAAAAGAACAAAATGTCCGGATGCGGGGTGGGTGAGTGCCGAAGAAGGAACACGAAAATAAGGAAAAAATTAACTGACATTGTCCTGGAGAAGACATCTTAATGGAAAATGTATTTAAATTGAATTGAGATTGCCATTGCCATTGCCTTAGCCTGGCCTGGCCTGGTATGGCCTGGAGTTTGTCCCGTTTTCGACGGGACTTCTATAGGGAGTTTTAGGGATTTTCTATTTTCTTATTTTTTTTTCCTCCGTACGACTCGCTCCTGTCAAGAGTAGACTTTGCTGTTTTGTCGGAACCTTATTATTTCGGATAAATCGTTGGAATAGAAAATTGCGAGCAATTAAAGTAATTGAAGTGTTTAAATTAACATTTTTAACAGTCGCCCCGGGATGTGCTGCATTACAAATCGAAGGCATTGATTTAGAATTTGGAAAGTTTTGGGAAGAGGAACATGCCTTAGGGTTCAATTGAGTCGCAGGGTTTTGTTGTTTTGTACGAAAAGAATGTGAATGTGCTTGTCGCTTCAACATTATATGGTGTGAGAGTACACAAACTTAACCTGCCGACAACATGGAAATCAATGCTGAGAATTTGGAAGAGCTATGTACTTCTTTAAATGACGACGAAGACCAAGTTACTTTATCACGAAAGAACGAACGAACCATTTAACTTAGAAGATGGCAGCTAAAATTCCTGTTCACCTGATCCAAGTTCAATAAGGCTGTTTTCCTTGTAGGCCTACTGTCTGAGCTGTTCAAAGCAGCTGGAGATGACATGGTAGAGAGGGTACACAGAACCATTTCTACGAATTGGTAAAACTATGCGTAGCATGTGTCGAATAGTTTTCCAGCATAATTTGCCCGTATTTGGATTATAATCTGTCATGAAAGAGCTTCTCAATTCGCCGTTCGGAGTCGGCAATAAATCCATTCGTGCGAAAAATGGAACATGCACAACATGAATAATTGCGAGAAGTCTTGGCTCATCCCGAGCTGTCGCACCAACTATTTATTTTTATTACTTTGATTCTTCTTCAGGCATATCAACCTGACTAATTATTGTGGTCTCTACAATGAATTTCAGGAGACCTGTCTGACTATGAGCGGTTTGCAGCCCTTGCAACGGAAAGTCAGCAGTCGACCACACTTTTACACTTTGGTAGATCCAGGAGAAAACCCAAGAATTCCATACCGGTACCCATCATATTTTTATCAATTTAAGGTAGTCCACGAGAACATCAATAGGCACTAACCATGGATACAAAACCATGTACAGATTTTGTATCCACGCCAATGCCAAACTCGTCCACTTGTTGTTGAGTGATGATGGAGAGTGCTGGCTGCTCCATTAGGAACGATATCACCAGAAACATTGATGTCAAAAGGTTAGGTTAGGCTGAAGAGGCTGCCAGTTAAAGCCGCTAAAGTCCGTTGTGATAGCACAAGGATCTCAAAAAGATCTCCTGCAAACTCATTGAACAAATTGAAGTTTCTTATGAAGGGAAAGATGCTACTAACATCAACGTTCATATTAGGTCGCCTAAGTTGGTATAGAAGAAGGCCCTTTAGTGGAGTTTTCTTTTGTGGGAGGAAAGATCCTCGTCCTTGTCCAATCAGCTTCTACAGAAGTCCTTTGCGTAGACGACAAGCCTTGTTACATGCTTGCCTATTAGACAGTGTCCAGTGCTAATACGCGATCTATTAAGAGAAATCAAATACTTAGAGCGTTTCAGATCGAGCTTTAGCCGAATCTGCTTTGTCGCTAGACATGTTGTACTACTTGTCCACATAAGATTTGTTCTTTTGATAGCATTTAGCTTAAGTTTAAGATTGCAAATAGCGATTGGTATATCTAAGATGCCCTTATCAGGCACAATAGGTAATGTTGTTCCATATCTGGCGAGTTCATCAGTCTTGCAGTTCCCTGGAATGTCACTGTGCCCTGGCCCCAAACAAAGGGTACCACTGCCCCCCCATCTCTAGAGACGATCGGCAATCATAGGGCTATTAGTGCATTTGAAGCGACTGATTCCAAGGACCTCAAAAGAGGATTTAAGCAAAGCAAAGCGCTGTCATGTGACTTTTTTGGCATCTGTCTTGAATGAATTGTACGAAACTCTCAAAGAACTTGTGCGACTACTTTCGTGAGCCATACTAAGTCGATGCCAGCTAAGTCGATGCTGCTGTACAACCCTAAAGTTCGTCATTGTATCTCCTCCTCCATTCACTGTCTAAGCAGACGAGACCGAAAATCACCCATTTTCCTCTCGAAACAGCCCAGAGCGACCTCATCCGCGTTTGACAAAGTCCATGCCTCTGCGCCATAGAGCAGAACTGGGATGATTAAGGTCGTATATAGAGTCTTCTTACTTGTTCGAGAGAGTGCTTTGCTACTCAATTGCCTTCTTAGCCCAAAGAAACAGCGATTGGCAAGAGTTATTCTTCGTTTGATCTCTGCGCTGGTGTCATTGTCTGAATTTATAGCAGAGCCTAGTTAGACAAAGTAATTAACTTCCACAAAGTCATAGCTGTCTATTGTGACGTTCTGTCCGATACGTCGGTGTTGGGTGTCCTTTTGTTGTTGACAGCATATACTTCGTCTTGCCCTCATTGGCCGCTAAACCCATCTTTGCCGCCTCCGTCTCAATACTCACGAATGCGCCAGTGACATCAGGCTGCGTTCTTCCGATTATGTCGATATCATCGGTGTATGCGAGCAATTGAACGGACTCTTGAAAGATTGTGCCTCTGGTGTTGGCGCGTGAGTCTTGCACATTTTTTTAAGAACGATGTTGAAGAATCGCATAACAGCGCGTCGCCTTGTCTAAATCTTTGTTTTAATCGTTTTTTGACATCAAATGTCTCGATGAGGTTATCCTGCACAAGCGGACGATTTTGACAGGGATGCCAAAACTAGGCACGGCTTTGTATAGCTCGTCTGTATAGATGCTGTCATACGCGACCTTAAAATCGATGAAAAGCTGGTGGGTATCGATTAAAAGTTCCTGGGTTTTTTCCAAGATCTGCCGCGCAGTGGAAATATGTGGTCGATGGTGGGCTTTCCTGGCCTGAAGCCACACTGATATGGACCAATCAGGTTGTTGATGAACGGCTTCAGGCGCTCGCACAACAAGGCAGATAAGGTCTTGTAAGCGATGTTAAGAAGACTGATGTCTCTTTAGTTGGCGCAGTTCAGAGGGTCTTCTTTCTTGAGGATCGTGCAAACAATGCTGAGGTTGCATTCGTCGGGCATTCTTTCTTCCGACCATATTTTACAGATGAGTTGTTGTATGCTCCTTACCATGTTAAGAAGACTGATGTCGCTTTAGTTGGCGCAGTTCAGAGGGTCTTCTTTCTTGAGGATCGTGCAAACAATGCTGAGGTTGCATTCGTCGGGCATTCTTCCTTCCGACCATATTTTACAGATGAGTTGTTGTATGCTCCTTACCAAGTCATCGCCTGCCGATTTGAACAGCTGGGCAGCTAAGCCGGCAGCTCCAGCAGACTGACAATTTACCCTTTAGACAGGAACTCATGTGATTGGTATCTTTCTTCCTCATACACAAATTAATGGTTGTGGGCAAAACCCTCTGTTTTGCGATTCTAAACAGATAATGGCTTCGTGCCTTTTAGGTGAGTCTTCACCTTCGTCCATCCTTCCCTGTTATTTCGGTAAATTGAATTCCGAAAACGCATGTTCTTCTTAGGAGCCAGTGTGTACATACCAGGATCCTCCAAACGACTCAGATCCTTGGTTGTGTGAATAAATGACTAAAGGAAACCCCTTGCGACGTAACAAATCTGATGAACATATCAAGTGCTCTTGCCAAGCACCGCTTGACATGCTTTGACACTTTTCTCCTTATTCCCCAAAAACAATATTCTCAAATACCGGGCGTGAACAATGCATAAATGCATAAATGGCTTCTACATACCCGCATCCCTTTTCGGAGCGAATCCTTCAACATTCTCTCAGCACACACACTGTGAAGCCCCTTTCTTTGTCGACGACAAAACTGAACTCACCTCATAACTTAGTAACTACGGTAGGCCTCCATCACTTCAATTATCAAATGCATTTAGTGCAAATGAATAATATCAATGAAAGGGCTTTCGTCCTTCGAAATCGTTGAAGTAGAGAGTAGGTGTTCTTCCACCGCTTGCCATGCATCAGATTGCCATACGGATACAAGGATGTTGATGATGCTGGTGGTGGCAGGCATCCATGAGCCGATTGAGTGTTTTCCTCAAAAGTTTTGTCGACAAGGATTATGCATGCACATTGACGGAAAGGGCTTACCGAGTGGCAGAGGCTTATTCAATATTCCATTCAAATGGCTTTTAATCAGAATCTAATGTTGACTTTCACCCAACGAAAACCCACGCCCCGCGCCGCCCCTCAACACACAAACCAGGAGTAATCCATTTCGAAATATATTGGAGTACATATTTGAATTTTTGCATTCTGTGTGCGACTGGGAGGAGCAAGCAACTTAGCAAGCATCGTATCAAGCCCTGGATCCTGGGAACAAATGAGCATTAAAGTAATTATGAATGCAATACGGTATGAATGGCCATTGAAAAGTATTTCAAGGGGATTCCTTGCATGTAACCGGCAATCGATGTGTGCATTTGCACAAGAACTCCAACAGAAGGATGTCAAAGATTCATTTTTTGCATTTTATCGTCCAGGTTTTGTGCAGTTGAGTAAATTAAATGAACATCAACATTTCATTGAGTATGTGATCTACTCCAAAGGACACGACAAAGAATACCCCATAACGTGTGTATCAACATCATTTTTCCCTCCTCAGCTGTTATCCTTAATTGAATTGTAAATTGATTATTGAATGTGTGTGGGATTCTGAAGTTCATTTGACGACGTGACTATGGAGGTGTACCACACAACACACACACAAACAGCACATCCTTTGTGAAGGTATATATCTCTCCTGTAATAGATACAATTTGGTGAACATTTTAATTGCTAAACAAAATTGAGTTCTTTTGTTTGGAATTTGTTTATAATTATCCAGGGGTTGCTAGCCCGGAGTTATGTTACTGATTGGTTGTGTGTTTAGTACACGGGATGTGTTTAGCTGGGGTTTCATTAGGAGCTGCGGTTGCGGATTATTGTTAACACTTTTTGTTTTGTGCGGGGCAGTTTTATTTTTACGAGTACTCTCGGCAAACATTGACCCGGGGCAATTAATTTTGTTTATGTTTTCTTTGTTCGGATGTAATTAATTCGTTTAATTGAGACGGACAATGTGAATTAAGCTCACGGATGGATGGAGCTGAATATTTACGGCAAACACTTTGGTTGTCTACCAATTACTGATGACTGGACGGAAAGTGCGTGAGTAGTCGGCGGATTGTTGGTAGTTAGAATGAAGAGCAAGAATTTAGATCTCTACATGTCAAATGGTGTAAGTATATACAAAATGCTGTCAAAAATGCTAAAAATCTAGTCTATTTACAACATGCAGTGCAATGGGGCTTTCTAATACGGGCTATAGATCTTTGAATGTAATCATCATCTAAGTTTAAAAGTATTTTGCTGTCATTTCTTGACTGGTGTCATCATTAAGGTTTGAAAAACTATGAGACAAAATCGCTTGATGCTTAGAAATTCTTTGAACTCATCGACAAAATTCGTTATCTAGCCGACCAACGCTTCGTGTATAACGTGGAGTTTTCTGCCAGTATAAAAATCTAACTGAAGCCAATATGCGCGGTGTTACTGAAGATGTCAAATCCACTAGCTCTGTACCGGATTAACGATCATGAAAAATGTTCGGCTAAACAAAAATATTGGTTCGATGCCATTCTTTCAGTTCGCAAAAACCATAGACATCCAAAGACATCTACCTTCAGAATTGTCTGCAAAGATTTCAGCAATATGTGTATCGATACTTTGCTGCTTAGGTCCTCAAACCTGTGAGCACTAATGCCGATTTTGGAAAAAAATTATTTGCAGTCAAAACAATCCGCACGAGTTATTAGAAAGTCCTTTGCATATGGATTGTGGGTTTTGAGTTAGCGGCGTGATGGGCCTCTTATCCTTTGGGAATAAATAGGAAAATGCTCATAGACTGAAACGCTCATAGATCCCTTTGCCGTTGAGTGCCTTGTTTTCTGGATTTCTTGGCGTTTTCGTTAGTATTGAGACGGAAGTAGAATGAGTTGACCAATGAGTGCAGATGGGACAACATTCCCCAGATGGGACAACAAATCAGGAGGAAGTCAACCCCACTTTCATCCCTTTTCATCCCTCTTCCTCACCACACTCCCTGCCCAGGGTCGGATTAACGTTTCATACAACCTGTGTTGAGAATCAGCCTGGCTGGGGGACCAATGTATTAACAATAGCCCAGTCGCCTACGGATTATCAGAATATCTAGCGCCATTTGGATCAGCTAGCCCCATCTGCATAATGCAGATCTCAGTCCAAGTTTGTTTTTCTTTCTCCGCTACTCCTGGGAATCTAACATGAACACAAACAAACAAAAACAAAATCAGAAAAAAAATGAAGGATGGCACTCCTTTTAAGCTGATCGGAAGTAAAGCCACAGTGCTCGCTACCGGGTAACAACTTTTAACTTCTGAAGAGCAGACAGCGAAGACAACTCCTGTTTCTAATGTCAACAACCCACTGGAGCGGGTGTTATACCCCTCCCCATGCCTATAAAAGGTACAAAAGTCTCCCTCTTCATGCCGACCAGCAGTAGCACCCTAGCGCTTCAGGGGTTAAACCAGTAGCAGTTTGGTTTAACCCCTAAAGCGCCTTCAGAGTCGGTTCCCAAACCTGGTCCGCGATCCGCGATCCTTCCCCCTTCAACCTTAGCCTACCTCGAACGCCATACTGCATTTAACGTTCTGCATTTGGAAAAAAAAAATTCAACAGAACGCTGAACAGAGATACGAAAAAGAATTCTGGCCTGGGCCATAAATTCCCTGGAATCAGTCTCTGTAGCAAAATCTGTAAAAATAGTCCTAGATTGCCGCTCGTCTGTTGTTGAGATGGCTGAGCAATGCAACATACTCCTCTGCTGCGTACCAGAACACAGGGCCATTCCAGGGAACTGCAAGGCCGATGAACTCACCAAAAGTGGTAGTACAATGCAGATTCTCCCTGAAAAAGAGAATCTTGGCGTGCCACTAGCAATATGCAAACTAAAATTAAAGCTTCATGCATTCAGTGAAGCACATCTGGTCAAATGGCACCACTTGCTACCAAATTAGCAGACAAATCTGGCCTTCAATAAAACAAGAGATTAATTTCGCTAAGTAGACGGCATTTTGGAGCTACTATAGGCGTCATCGCAGGACACTCCCTCATAGGAAACCATGCCACTTGCCTGGGCGTTCCTGCGGATGATTTCTGCAGAAGTTTCAGGGACAAGGAAGAAGAGGATGGAGGATGATACTCCGTCTGCTCTGTACCTGTCCCGTGCTCTCTCGCAAATTACGCAACCTTCTCGGTGGGTTCTTTTTTGACCATCTTGGCGACCCAGCACAACAAGATGTCGGAAACCTAGTTCGCGTTATTCAAAGTTCCCATTGGTTCCACGATTAGTAAGGAGAATTTCTTCTAGATCCTGAGGCGTCACAATGGACCTAAGTGTGTCAGCTATGCCGACAGCCTCTCTAACCTAAGAAACTGTACCTTCGGGTAAGAGGATTTGTATAGAGTTAACGATCAGACGGCGCTCCTCCTAGTTTGGTTTCATTAACCTTTCGATCACAGAGTAAATCATTGATGTAGTATACACTTGTCCGGAACCTATTTGGTTGTCCATTTTGGTGCAATAAGTCAAGGGAATTGGAGAAAGGCTAGAGAGAATTAAGGTATATCGCCTGGATTGGCGTAGGCGTGGTAGGATAACAAAAAAGTGACGTTGTTGGTGCAGCCTTGAAAACCGATGTCCGGTTGAGTTTCGAACACTTTTAGCCCATGTCCCGACTCCTTTTTTCATAACATCTAGAGAACATTTTACAAAGTCTTATTCGATTTCGCAGAACATTTTGCAAGATTTCTTTTTTGACTTCCATATGAACCATTTAAATGATTTTTTTTACCTTCTATGTCCTCGTTCCAAGTGAAGTCATCTCGACAGGTGCTTATGTCTTTGTTCTACCATTTAATTCTTATTCGTGATCTAGAGGCAGACAAACCCTTTCTAAGGCTCTATGAGTAAATACGCTGAGGTTGGCGATTGCCCTATTTATATTCTTGTGATCACCAGTGGTGATGGGGATAACTATGGTGACTTGCACCTATTACCTATTTCTTAGCAGGAAAGCTCGAATAGATCGATGTTAGTTTACTTAATATAACTAAAAAGACACTCACCCATCACACAGGATATCACTGGCATCGTAGGGAAGATACGCCAAAGCCAGGCACAGTGACTTATATACGTCGTTTCCTCTCCCATGATATGGGAGCTACATATGTAGGTCTCTGTCCCTGTAATTATTCAACAGATATGACTTCATGTGATTTTTGGATTAAAATATATACCCTACCTCTGTCTTCCTTTTGCCTTATAGAACGGCATGAATTTTCTTACAATGAGCTCTTGAATTGCGTCGCTCTTTTCCCTCAACATAAAGTATCCCTAGGTTGAAGAATTCCTTCTCATAAAAAACGTGCAAAACTACATATTGTGAAAAAAATCAAAAATCCTTTTTCGAATACCTTTATTGGATTGATGGACCAGCCAGCAAAGTATCCAGGACCGCTTGCCTCTGTCTAACCGTTTCCGCTCCCCAAAATCTGTGACAAGAAAAAAAAATCACATTAACTAAAATCAACTCATCACCCGCCATCCAATCAATGTGTCAAATGTTTGTTCAAGGGTCATCCTTTAACATTTCATTATTCAACCCTAAAATGATTCTCTTGCGCACACACACTCACTCCAAGGCAAACACAATTAAAAATGTCCTTTCCGAGAGCGAGAGCCAGTGTTATCAATTAGGTCAAAACTCATTTAATTCATTCAATATGCACACAGAGTGATGGAAAGGATAATGAATCTTGTAGCAGGACGACTGTGGACCGGTGTGGACCTTAGAGAGGGGAAACTTGTAAAGAATTTCTAGTGGCGAGAGATTGAAAATTCCTCGCTGATTGTTTTCAACTGGCCATGAGGTATAATGCTCGATTAACCGCTGCCAAAATACCTCAAAATTCACGCCATTTTTGGATTCAGCACATATTCCGAAATTCATGTCTTACACATCCACACAGAGAAGACCTCCTCGCGCGCTGTTAACCGCATTATAGACATGCGGCCTTCACAAAACCCGATTCCGCTTCGGTGGAATTTTGCAATTTCCTGCGAAATTGCTATTTAGGATTTCAACATCGGAATCGGAATGAATTTAAATTAGCGTTCACCTGTGGGCCCCCACCGATGGCATTGAGCTCGCCGTCAGGTCTCGATTCATAATGCAATGCCTTTGGAAGTGCACCGCAACAAAAGCTTGATCCCATCAACGGGAGGAGCTCGCTGATGTATCTACTGTTGTGCTGCCGAATGACACTGATGGCAGGAGGATAGATGTCCCAGTTGTTCGAAACCGTTTAACCGTATCGCATACGGATTTCAAAGAATGGAGTGTGCACATCCCCCCGCAGCTCTGGACAATCTATTCACTTTGAGGTCAATGTGAAATATTGACCCACACCAGCAGCTAGTTCGACCTGGCGAGGGAATCTATAAATTCGTTTCACGGAAGAATTGCTCTGGATAAATGGCAGCTACATACATCTATACATCAATTTAGTAAATCAGGTGAGGGTTTCTCTGCGTGTGTGGATTTTGCAAGAGGAAGAGACGGAAGCAAATAGTCAGACATTGATGCATTATCCTTGAGGGCTGCACATCGATCCTGATTTGTTGCTCTTACAATACCTTGGTGTATGCAATGGCGATTGTTTATTGAAGGACTGGCTGTGTGTTCTCTGGTCCCGCTGCTGCTACAGCTGCTCGAGATTTATTAGGTGTTGTGTCCAGGAAGTTGGATAGTAATCATATTAAAAGCGAGAATTCACTGCTTGTAAATCTTACACTACACTCAGGTAGAGTTCAAGTCGGAGAGTGAGGGTAGATGCATGGGTTTGTGAAAAGTAGGAAGCAGCAGCAAGCTGACGTGAGGAAATGCCCTAAAGTTTAAGTTGATAATCCTTCGTGAAGACTTATCTCTGAGGGACAATTATTAACGATTGGCTTGAATCTGTGGTTGCAGTTGCAGTGGATCTGGTTGGGAGGTAAAAAATACAACTTTCATGTGGTGGACACGGCATTTGGCAAAGGGACTAGTTTCAGAACCGCTCTGTTGCCAAATCGACCAGTTTTTTACGTGTTTACTTAAAATTTAAAATTTCTTTGACCATCCGCTGTCCATACGCCTATGTGGAGGTCAATACGCCTATGCGATAGGAGGCATATGTCGGTCAGCATCTTTAAGACTAAGTTCAGATGAACGAATCCATGGAATTCTCAATTTGCCACCGACAAGGGATCTCGGAGCACATCGCTAATTGCAAGTTGAAACCAACCTTGGATCAAGAATATTTTTGACGGCCTTCTAACCACCTCGGATGGTCTCAACATATCTAACAGATCTAGCTTGTATTTTGATGCCGACAACTCTTCAAAGAAGAAGGTTCACGTTTTCCCCTACAGATCACTTAGCCAACTTTTCATCGAATCCTTGCATGGCGAACATTTCCTAAACCGCATCACTTGTTCTCCCTTTATGTAGGTCGCGGACATTGCCGTTTGCTGAATTTCACCGGATCCGCTATACACGGTTTCTATCGCACATTCATCTCGGTCCACTAATATCCTTTTACGAATGAAAGCAAAAACTTCACTAACGACCTTCGAAAAACTCCACACTAAATGAAACCGCGCAATTCCTTTTGCCAGTCACACTAACGAACCACTTTCGGTTATTAGGGCTACAGCTCGTCATATAAAGGAGTGGAAAAAAAAACGGATCCAATAGAACAGATTGCATCCTTGTTCAGATCATATCCTTCAGAACCTACTGGCATTCATTTCATCCTATGGCCATCAACATTGCCGCTTCGGGTGAAACAAATTTAGTGGCACACTGGTGTTCCGATTTTTCTTTTCTCCCTTGTCAGGAGAAAAAAAAAAAACGCAAAGAAGGACTATAAAATTGAAAATCATATGCCCGCAGGATATAGTCATTGGACTCCTTTTCATTGAACTGCATTCCATAGAACGAACGAATGGAATTTAGTCTGTGTGCAACCGTTTTTATTAATCCCATCGTCTATCCTTGATGCGTTCCACTGTCATCATCATTGGTCTCTTTGTATTTTTTTCGTTGTCCTTTTGCCTTCCACCATATCCTGCAATGCACTATACAAACGTAAAACTTTCATCGTAACAAAGGAACGTGCCAATGAAAGAAAAAAATCCTTAAGACAAAAAAATCTATTTCGAAGTGTTTTCAGTATTGAAGGGTTGGCTGAGCGGCTTCACATCAAAGGATGCCAACGAAGATAAGACTCCTTTGTTCTTTTTCTTCGTGTGGGACGTCTTTTGCTTCTTTTTTGGCTGTCAGAAAACCGATTGCATCCCAATCGAACCAAAGGGCGAAAGTAATACTCATTTCCCCAACCGCCCTATGTTTGGCGGACGTCGTCACCACCACCACCACCTCGGGGCAATCTAATAATCTCGGTCCAGTGGTAAGGAAAATAGTTCTCAACATTTTCCATTATGAGAAAGGATCATTGTGTTTGCTTTCGTCCTTTGTCTAGTAGCAATGCTGTACGGTATCTCATCGACGGTGGTTGTCGTCGTCATCACCATCATCATCATCATCATCATCGTCGTCATCGTCTTTGGCGCAAAAACGATTTCAATTTGCAAGATTTTACTTTGTTACTGTTACTGGGACTAGGTAAGGGGTTGTGTGTGTGGAGATGATTGCAATTGTTGCTCGCACCGGGTTGTTCTCTCTTTTTTTGGATATCGATTGGCAGGGAGGATCCTTTACTATCACATCTTGTTGATTTTTATAGATTTTCTCGTAATTGTAAGCGGATTGAATTGTGGTCGTTAGAAAGCACATGATGTATTTGAGAGAGCTCACGGAAAAGGGATGATGGCAGCTCCCGAAATAGACGTCTAAGTATGAGAGTGTGTCTGCCCCAAAAGGCGCGACAATCTCCTTTTAGCTGACTATCGAAAATTTGCAATCCTTCCTAAGTTCATTTTACAATTTAAAATTTTTAAATTCGCTTTATCTACCTCATCGATATTCAATGAAAGCTCCGAGAAAATTTAAGGGTACAATCGAGTCTAAAAATATCAACGAACTGCTTGCCGTATCCTTATAGAGAATCCTTTCTTTTTCTGACAATAATACCGCTGACAAGCAACTTACTCAGAGACAAAGTTCTACTTACGTTCTTAAATAATAAATTGAGAGAGTACATAAAGTAAATAATAAATCAATAGGAAGTAAGGATATTATTTCTTTTTTTTTACGTTCAAATTGTCCTTAGAACGAAAAGTTCTATTACTACATGCACATGGCAATGGCATAGACCGATTGACAACGAGATATAGACCGAGTAACAAACAAACAAACAAACAAACAGTTGTACAATGAAGTGTAAGTAAGCGTGTCAACTGTGTAGAAGAATGAATCAGTAAATAGATGGAAAGAGGATGAAGGAAATGTCCTTTCGGAAAATAAATTTCCTTAGAATTTGTTTGGTAGACAAACGGATCAAAAATGGAATCGTCCTTGCAAGTTGTACATATCGGAAATGGAGATGCACGTTAAGATGTTTATTGGAAGGAGGACGTACGAGTACATATGGGGGAATGGTTTTTCTTACTGTCCATTAGATGTCCCTCAAAGTAGAAGGACTACTGCAGTTGTAGTTGAATTTTTCTCCTCGATTTTCAGGGTTGCAAAAGTGGTGACATGCGAATGAAGACAGTCAATCATTCCGGTTCGGTGCTGCTTTCCATGTGAAGCAATGATCCATTCTACGAAATAGGACACCGGTGAATGCAATTTCTTTCAGGACATTCTGGCTCTTTAGCGACGTTTATATATACGTATAATGCAACAGGATCAAGATTCCTAAATAATGATGCCAGTTAGGTTAGGCTAGGTTTCGAAATGTGTTTGATGGATAGGCCTCATCACTTTCACTCGGAGACCTAAAGGTCCATTGATTGTGAGCACCCTATTAATGTTATGGAAATAGCAATACGGTCCCCGGGACAACCTAAGGACCAATCCTATTGTTGGCTGTTTTGTGAACCACTTTGAAAGTCTGTTACCTCTGCTGTGCCTGCAAAGAACCTTGATCCTAATCCGCTTAGACGTCGTTCTCGCAGGGCGGAACAGAGGCACAGCAGGTATTGAATTGATTCTACCTCTTCCTCATCTCCGAGCTTCTGCATAAATCATTGGACTCGATTCTCCACTTGCGCAGCATGACAGTGTCCTGTGGTAACTCCAGTGAGCATGCGGATAGAGGATCTGTTCAGTACCACAAGGCACCTTGTTTTAGCTTTATTTAATTTCGGCCATAGCGTCCGCGAGGTAGTGCAATCCTCTCTGGCTAACCATGAAGCCAGTTGGTATTGCTATGATGTCAGTAACGTCTCCAAGGTAACATCTTTGCGGGCCTTCTGTAACGAGGAAACCTTACTGTTTGTCACTCGGTTCCATAGCTTGGTGAGCTTGAGACGCCCCACTTATGTGTATCAGCACAGACGACGCAGTTGAAACGCATACAATTGGACCTTACAGATTTTGACCCAAGTGGAGTCTAGTGAGAGGTGCCGTTGTGTTTTTGATTGGAATGACTATCCGACCATTGCCATATTCATCCATTTTTCACTTCGAGGTTATAGGGAAGAAGGTAGGTATAGTGGGAGTTCCTGAGAACCGAATTAGCGCAACGGGTGCGCTGTTTTGTTATCACGAAAACTCGTTCAAACCTATTTGTGTGTAAGTGTTGATTGGTTGTGTTGGTATAAAGTGGCCAAATGCAGCCATTGGAGTTCAGATATAGAAACAGTTCTCCGCTACTTTTTTCAGCTATCTCGCTGAGATCCACAAGAAAGGGTTTGCCCTAAGTGCGCTGTCTGGTCCTCGCTAGTGTCGCACACCTGCAGAGAAAAAGTAGAGACTCTTTTTCATTAGAAACCTAGCAGTTTCTGCAGCAGATATTGTTAGGAATTACAGGGTTGTCTCCAACCGGCCAGTGTCCTGCTACGATTCTTTCAATATCTGGTCCTGATTTACCAAGGATCTCTTTTGACTTATGAAGGTTGTAATAAGGCCATGTCTTTCTCGAAATGGCGCAGCTGGTTAGGCCGTTCCAATTATGATTGGCATGCTGGAGGAAGTGAATATGTATATAGTCCTTAACAGTGCCCAGTGAAATATCAACACTTTCGCTCGAGAACTGTTAAGGGCTTATCCTCTCCGAGCCAGCTCGTCGCCATGCTCATTGTTCTCATGATTGCTGTGACTTAGGAGCCAGATGAGTGTAGATGAGGACCGCGCTGCATGTAGCTGTGTCTTTGATGTGAAGTTCAAGGGGGATCAGGTACAGGTTCACACTCAGAGCATCAGTAGGACAAGACCTCAATGATCGCGTAACACCTACACACGCCGATCTCTGTACTTTTTTAAACTCGTTGATATCGTATTTCTTATTTAAGGCAGGCCGCAAGGGTACTTCTCTTATCTGGAGAGAGAGAGAGGTAACGGGCGTAACGACCCCGCGGACCCTAGTCACTTAAACCCAGAAGCGTCTGACCCATATTGGGCGGCTCCCTGGTCAGCGTCTGTTCTCCATGTTAGGAGCGACTGTGCTTCCAAATGTTTAAACTTTTCACAAAAGTTAAAATGAATAGCTATGTAAATGCAATGAACAAAACAAAAGATAGTAATACCCCAGGTGGTATGTCAGTTACACTGGTAAATCCACTCTCTTCGGAGGTCGGTTCCATGGATTCTGGGGGGGACCATTTATTGCTAAGCAACGACCCGTTTGGGAGAAGTAAAAGGGTAGAAAGAACACCCCCATCTAAAAAAGAAGAAAGTAGTAAAATACTGAAGGCTAAATATCTAGAAGCCTGTGAAGAAAGATATGGGTATAAGCAGCTCAATGAGACACTGCTTAAGGAAATAAATAATCTTAAGCAAGAGCTGCAATTGTTGAAGGAAGAATTCAAAAACCAAAAAAAAGTGAATGTCCAACCTGTCGAGTTCTCGACTGACGAAGAGGAACTTAGAAAAGAGACAGAAGGACATCGTCACAAGGGGAATAAAAATAAAACACGCAAAATGAGTGCATCCCCAAAAGTCTCACCAACAAAAGAAAGCTGCACAGTCACTGTGTATGCTTCAGACAAAGAAAATAAAACACAAAATCCAACCAAGCCCCCACCAATTATAGCGCTGCAAATAAATAAGTATGAAAGCTTGGCCAAAGTATTGGAGGAAAATCAAATTAAAGCTAGTACAGCGCTAATAAACAAAAATGACATCAAAATCAATGTGGTTGAAGAAGAGGGATACAGAAGCCTCACTAAAATACTAAACCAAAAAAAGGTGCAGTGGTATTCTTATGAAAATAAGCAGACCAGACCAATGAAGGTTGTAGTGAAAAGACTGCATTATTCATGCTCACCGGAAAGCATTAAAAAAGAGCTAAAAGACCGAGGCTTTAAAATCATGGAAGTTGTAAATATGCTTAAATTTAGAAGCAAAGTACCACTACCAATGTTTACACTCAGTTTTGAGCATGATGAAGATAAGAAAAAAGTATATGAAATTAAAAATATACTTGGGATGCAAGTTGAGATTCATACCCTACGTAAATCGAAACAAGTACCCCAATGCAAAAATTGTCAAAGATATGGGCATACACATAGATACTGCCGCTCAAATCCAAGATGTGTGAAATGTGCAGGAAGTCACCCCACCAAGGAATGTAGGAAGAAAGAAAATGAACACCCTAAATGTGTAAACTGCAATGAAAACCATCCTGCTAGCTACAGAGGTTGTTTAGTTGCAAAAGAAATCCAGCTTGCAAGGGTCAAAAAGCTAAAGAAACATAAGGAAGAGCAAAAAGTCAAAAAGGACTTACAAAAAAGCCCACAGAAAGAAAAGCCTAAAGACGAAAAGATAATCAAAAAGGTCCCGAAACAAAATACAGCGGGTCCAAAAATGACATATGCTGAGGCAGCATCAATAAATAACCAAGCAGATAAAACGATAAGACGCAAAGTAGAGCCAAACACTGGAATGGAAAACCTCATGAAACAAATCCTAAACAGGATTGGTTCCATGGAAAAATCGAATAAAACGATATTAGATAGAATATCGTTGTTAGAGAGACAGAACAGCAACAAAAAAGCTGTGCCAAAAAGACAAACATGATGAATAGAATAAAAATTCTTGAATGGAATGCTAATGGTATCGAGAGTCGCAAGGACGAGATGAAAGTGGCTCTTGACATACACCAGATAGATATATGTCTCATTTCAGAGACACACTTTAAATTGATAACTAATTTTAAACTGCAAGGATATGAATTATATCACTCCCCACATCCTCATAACTGTGCAAAAGGTGGGGCTGCAGTGTTAATAAAGAATACAATAAAACACCATATAGAAGCAAAATTCCAATCATGTGCCATCCAAGGAATTTCCATAAGTGTAGAAACGGGTAGTGGGCAAATATCTGTTGCAGCAGTATACTGCTCTCCTAGCTATAGACTAAAGAAAAATGATTTTAAAAGTCTTTTCCGCATATTTCACAATCGATTAATCGCGGGAGGGGATTTTAATGCCAAGAATAAATATTGGGGATCTAGATTAACAAATACTAGAGGCAGAGAATTATATGAAACTATTAAAGAAGTCGGCGGCAAATATCACTCAACGGGGAAACCTACCTACTGGCCTACAGATAGGAATAAAACCCCAGATCTTGTAGACTTCTTTATGTCCAAAAATATATCTTCAAATAAAATAAATATAGAAGAAGGCCCTGATCTTTAATCAGATCATTCCTCAATACTTCTTACACTTGGCGATAGAATAATAATAAAAGAACATAGACCTAAACTAGTTAATAGACTGACTGATTGGAACCACTTTAGGCAGAAGTTGGAAGAATGTATCCAACTATCGTCAGCTATTCAAACAGAAGATCAACTAGAAGAAGCAGTGCAAATATTTACACTGGATATACAAAAAGCTAAAAAAGCTACAAAAAGCTGCATGCGCTGCAACTCCCCAAAGAACAAACAAGATTAAACAAAACTCTTATCCTCGTGAAATATGTGAAATTATTACAGAAAAGAGGAAAGCTAGAAAACGCTGGCAACAGACAAGGGCGCCAAGCGACAAAACCACACTGAACAACTTAAATAATAAGCTCAGAAAGTCTATAAGAGAATTGAATAACGAGTCTTTAAAATCGTATCTTACCAGTCTTACAAATGATTCTAGTACCGACTAGTCGCTCTGGAAGGCAACAAAGAAAATGAACAGGCCAATAGCTCACACTCCGCCAGTAAAAACCAGAGAAGGTAATTGGGCAAAAAGCAGTCAAGAAAAAGCAAATACTTGAGAACGTCTTCAAACCTTATGAAGATAAAGATTATCAAGGAAACGAAGAAACGTGCGAAGAAGACAGACCTATTCGGCCGGTAACAGCTAAAGAACTTGCCAAAGAAATCAAAGAAGGCATAAACATAAAAAAAGCCCCAGGGTTCGATTTAATCACAGGGGAAATTTTAAAACAATTTCCTCGAAAAGGTTTAAAAAAACTAGCGCAGATTATAAATGCTGCATTTAAATTAAGATATGTGCCAAGCATGTGGAAGGTCGCGGAGGTAATAATGATACCAAAACCAGGTAAACCACCTAGCGAAGTAACCTCATATCGCCCAATATAGAGATACTACCAATGTTGTCCAAGCTATTCGAAAAAATGCTGGCAAAACGTCTGCAAAAAATTATTGATGAAAAATCGCTACTTCCAAATCATCAATTTGGGTTTAGAAACAAGCACTCTACAATTGATCAGGTGCATAGAATCACAGATAAAATCGAAAAAGCATTTGAAGAGAAAAATGTGTGCTCTACAGTATTTCTTGATATAGCACAAGCTTTCGATAAAGTCTGGCACAAAGGACTGATACACAAACTACAAATGCAACTGCCGAAGCAGTATTCGACCATTTTGGAGTCTTATATATCAGATCGATTCTTCAGAATTAAGCAAGATATAGAGTGCTCAACATTAAGAGAGATTAAAGCTGGTGTACTGCAAGGCAGTGTGTTAGGTCCAGTTTTATACCTTCTCTTCACTAGCGATTTGCCTGAAAGTGAAGAAACCACCATAGCTACTTTTGCAGATGACACAGCCGTCCTTGCTGTGGGAGCAACTGTCGAAATAGCAACAAAAAAGCTTCAGACGGCAATAAACAATATTTCAGAATGGACTAAGAAATGGCAGATTAGATTAAATGACCTTAAGTCAATCCATACTAATTTTACGTATAAAAACGTACCACACATTCCAGTCTAACAACAATGTAGTAGAATTTTCTAACACAGCTTAATATCTAGGCATGACTCTAGACGCTAAACTGCGTTGGAAAGCGCACGTTAAGAAAAAAAAAGATGAGTTGAACATGCGATACAGTAAAATGTATTGGCTTATTGGGAGATACTCATCCCTGTCCAACTACAATAAGTTATTGCTATACAAGCAAGTCCTAAAACCAGTATGGACCTACGGCGGGCTCCAATTGTGGGCATGTACATGCCAAACAAACTTACAAAAAATTCAGGTTTTCCAAAATAAAGTTCTAAGGAACATAGTTAATGCACCTTGGTACATACGCAACGCCGATCTGCATAGAGATCTAAATGTTGAAATGGTTGAAGATGAGGTTAAGAAGGTTGCTCGGAGGCATAGAAATCGGCTTCTCAATCACGTAAACACAGAAATAACAGAACTTTTAAATGATGACAATGTAATCAGGAGACTGAGACGGATAAAACCTCTTGATCTGTAAGATTTGGCTAGGGCTAAGAAATTAGGTATTAATTTCAAACAAAACAAGTTTAAAAATCCGACAAACGGCGGATTTATCTCTTTAAATTCATTAAATAATTCAAAATATAAATTGCTGATTAGTCGTACGACTAATTGGTCGGGATGGCCAATGTCAGTCCCCCGGGAGTTTTTTTAGATGAGTTAAAGTCCATCACTATTGCAGAAGCATCCCTCGCGTATAGCTCTGCAATGTCTTTCGATGATTTTTTACTTCCAGCGAATTCCCAACACAAAAAAAAAAAAAAAAAAAACTCAAGGCAGGCCACCAAACGATAGCACCAAAAGTGAGAATAGGACGCACTACGGTAGTGTACATCCAAAGGGTCATCTTCCGCTGGAGTCCCTATTTTTGCCAATTTTTTTTACTACAGACACATTTTCTTTCTTTACCCGCTGTTCTATATTGAACTTCCAACTAAGTTTCGGGTCTAGTATTGTGCTTCGAGGTTATTGTTGCAGCCATGTATGTATGTAAGTTCGCTTGGTTGTCAAGATTTCAGTTCAAACGTTGATGATTCGCAGGTATTCGCATTTTTGGTGGCTGGAGCTTTGAAAAACAAAAAAAGCTCGCTAGATATTCAGTAAATGATTGCACTTGAATACATATGTATGTACTTTCTACTTCTTCTGCTTCAGTGCGTTAATCTCACTTGGTTTGTCCCGTCGGAAGCTATGTTGCAGGTGTTTCCTTTTCACGCTATACATACATATAAGGACTGAAGGGTCTAGAGCTTAATAGGTAGGTAGGTAGAGTTGGCAGTTCGACTGAACCCAATTAGCACTAGGATGTGCCTTTTTGTTACCACGACTCGTGTGACCTGGTTGATGATGTGTGTTGTTGAAAATTTGTGAGACAGCCGGGAGTGCCTAGATCGAACCTGTGGAATTTAGAAGTGGAAAATCGAATTAGATCTTTTGTCCTTTTACACTAGGTCCTCGAAGAATGGTTGGTTCAATGCATGCAGTCCGGCTCTGCAAGGTTAATCCCCTACTTTGGAGGTTGGACTTCTGCAGGAAGTGTGAGTGGATTTGTCCCATAACCACTCCTAGCGGGGTGTGGACCCTTGTCGCGAGTGAGCCGTGTAGAGCTGTTTCCTGTTATGTCACTGTGCCCTGGAACCCCGAGCAGTGTTACCCTGAACTGTTCGCTTAAGTGGGCAAGCTCGTTGCGGCACTCTAGCACCAGTTTGGACGATATGATAGCCCCGAGTCGCGATATCACCTCTCAGATGAGAACCCGCACATTGCATGGTCCTAGATAATCCCTTTCCTAATAGAAAAGTATTTGTCTCTTAGTGCACCACTGCCACTTTGAAACTCCCAACGAATCCTTGTTTCATGCACGAACTCATTTCAATAGATTTTGAGCACATTTTGAAGAAACTTTTCCAGATCCCTGCCCTTTCAAGGAACTTAAGTAAGAGCTTGATATTTCATTGATTCTATGCCCACGCTCTAGCGATCCGTCAACGTCCTTCACACACTTTTTTTCAACCCACTTGTAGTTTGTCGGCTTTTTCTTTTCACATGAGACTTATGTATCTTTCCAATTCACATACGATGTCCTCGAGTAGCACGTTGTAACCTTTCAAAGTATAAAATCATATTTCACCAGAATTCGATATTCAACCAGAAAAAAAAAGGATCAAAAGATAAAACTTTGAAATATATATCCGCGACAAATTGCCTCCTCTCGCGCGAATCTTTATTCAAAGAAAAAAAGAAAGAAAACCCACACAAAGACAGGATATAAGTGCATATATCAATCATAATTCACAGTAAGCCAAACACCTAACAGTGTCAATTATGGGTATAACTAGAGAGGGCATGGGTGTTATACGCACTAAACCAGGACACGTGCTAACCATGAACCGAACAAAAAATGAATACAAGAGGCATATCCTTGTGCGTAGCACACACTTCACTCTGCGACACTCAAATCGAATCAGAGGAGAGCAAAAAAAAAAAAGAAGAAAAATATCAATTTGATCACCTAATGTCGTGTGTGAGTCAAATGCCATTTGAAGGAGTGTCAATTTGCTTCATGTTGCTCCTCTGTCAGGAGGGGCCAGATATCCTTGAAGTACTTACGCATCCACAAACAAATACATATATCTCATCCTCACGATACCTTATTTGTGTGTATCTCACTTGAGTGATGTAAAGTAAAAGAGATTTTTATGCATTAATAACATTGACTATCGGATTACATGCGAGCAAACTCACTCTCTCCAAGGATACATGAACACACACCCATGTGTGTATCCTTGGGGAGTTATTGACGTTCGATTTTGCATTTTAGCCCCGGGGGGAGGATATTTTCTTGTGAATTTGTTGTTTAGCTTGTCGAAGAGAGATGTCAGGTCCATGGACTACACAAAACAAAAGGCTAATGAAAGTGGGCGAGTTGAATATCCTCACAAGGATAACAACCAACATTCGATGGAGGGAAACAGAAAAAAAAAATCAGAAAATTAGCAATCATAACCACGTTGCTGATGGATGTAGTCCATCGATTCGGGGTGGCGAAAATGTGTGCGGTTTCGCCAATGACCCTTCAATCGGTGAATGAATAAGGCCTGGACCAGCCCTAAGAGGCTCTGGTCAAATTGTTGACTTGCTGTGCAGTGCACAATGCTCGTCGGCGGATGTTTATCATCGTAAACGTGAGTGGTGAGTGTTTGTGCGGTCATAATGATGATGACAGTGATGGAACTATGTGATTATCCCAAAATGCTTGCTGCTTGTACGCAGTGGAACGCGGTTAAAAGAGCAACAAATCGGAGGCTGTTGAGCGTGGCTGAAAAGGGCCTGTCACAGGCGTGGCGAAAAGTAGACGGACGGGACAGAATATTCGGAATGGGTCAAGAAAGCTACAATCGTTAGCACTTCTGGCAGAAAGTGGACTATTTTTTTACAGCTGTGTGCACTAACAGAACCATTTGACATAAACCAATTTCACAGTACATGATTCTCGAGGCGGACGGAAGTGTTACCGCTGGCTAACATAAGCTCGTTCCAAATTCTACAAAAGAAACTCCCATTGAAGTGTCCCAAAACATTCGACCACGACAGTCTCGCCTGCATCCGGGCAGCCACTCTAACCAGGTCGGGTTTTCATAATCACCTTTCTGGGAGCACTACGCCTCTCGTTTATATCCTCGAAGCAGTATTATTCTTATGTTTGCATTCGTGTCCGTGTCCAGACATAAGGACAGAGATTCGCAGTTCTCCCATCGCATCGACAGCATCTGCAATCGATTCTGTACACCACATTCGATTCCTTGTTAGCCCATAGAACCAGTGTTGTTTGACCGACTACACCGATCTTCATCTAACACAAATCCCCATGTAATTTTCCTTCGAGTATCCATCGATGAGATGGGAAAAGTACACGTTCCGAACTCGATATATGTACGTACACTCGACTCCCCAGGTACATGTGTGTGTGTGTGTGTGTCTTTGTATAGCCTGGTCCACTTTGGAGAGTGAAATGAATTAACGATGTCCTCGGACGTCACCGTTGCTGTTTCGATGGTGGTTTGTGTGCTTCCTAACGAAGAAGGCCAAAAATGTTACAAAGGACACACTTTATTTGCATTGACATTCAAAATGTGGGCATAGGACGGTGAGGACTGCATGTCCTTCCTTCCTTCCTTCCTTCTGAAAATTTGTTGTCCATTCTTCTCTCGGGGTATACTCTTGTTGTAGTTCTTCTGCATTCGAAGTTCGCTTTCACAAGTGGCTCATGGGTGTATCAGGATTTTTAGTTCTCTCCGCCGTCGTCACAGTTGTCGTTGTCGGGAATTGCAAGTTCTTGTGTGTGTGTGTTCTTTGTTCTCATCTTCACTTTGACGATATGCATCGGACATGTTAATCCTGCTACAAGGACCCACCAACTACGACGATGACGACAACTACGAATGAGGTTAAGTGCTTGGACGAGCTAGTATACCCTGGTGTGATACTGGTCGGTACTTTGATTTGAAATTCTAGGTTTTGTTTCGAGGTGCGGAATTTGTCAAGTGCGTTTTGTGTGCCAATGTTGGCAATACGTGATCGAGTGAGTGATTGATTGGATATCCTTCGTGTGTGCGAGACTAGTGCATATGATGGCGGTGGAAGTCTTTATCGAGGAAAGGATTCTCAAAAGGAAAATAGGTCCGACAATAACTGAAAGCTAAAGCTAATTACCCTAATTACGAGTTGGGATAGAGAGTTCTCTGGAACAGTTACTTTTCTTTTTTTCAAAATCCTTGATGGAAACATTTGCCGCCTAATTGGAACGAAAATGCTTTTGCAGATGACCCTAGAGTACACAAGGATCGAAGCGAACGAGTGCGCAAAAAGTTGGTCTTGTCACAGAGGAGGTGAATCTATAATGCTGAGCAAGCTTCTCTAAAAAACTGTAAATGTTTATTGATTCTGGTATAGAATAGCTAGAATTTCTTGGGAATGAATTCAAAAGAGTTAGGTGTGAGCATTTTTTTACATAAGCCCTGTGCCTGTACCTACTTGTTGATTGAGGTACTACTTCGCTCCGAACTGTCGTGTAAATAATTAGTATTTTTCTGACACTGATCTATTGTGTCAACCTAATTGACTGACCGTCTCCCTTATGAGAGAAGGTATGGCCTTTGGGCCCGAAATGGCGCCTGCAGCCTAAAGTAGTCCACTCGATACGGCGGTGGTGAGGCGGATCTTAATGTATGGGGTATTGGCCTGGTGGACAGCACCGGACAAAAAGACCAACAGCAGCCTGCTTGAAAAGGTACAAAGGCGATCATGCTTCTGCATAACGGGTGCTTTGAAAACAACCTCCACTGCTGCACTGGAGGTAATGCTCCATCTGCTTCCTGTTGACATCTTTGGGAAGCTAATGGCAGTCAAAGCAGCAATAAGGCTCAGAGAATCCTCCCAGCTGATCAGCACAGCAATGGGCCACTCTAGGATCCTCAAGGGCAACCATACTATTCCTAGTAAAACCGACTACGTTGTCCCCTATATTGACCTCAACGTCAGGTACAAGACTCGGATTCCTTGCAGAATATCTTGGGAATCTGGCACAGTTTTGAGCGATACCGCGCTAAAAATATTCGCAGAGGGATCCAAGACAGCGGGTGGTACGGGGGATGATCGAATCGATCAAGTTCCTCCCTGACACAGATGCCAAGAAACTGGCAAACCATAGATGGAACAACATTAACACTTGTCTCCTGTCTGGCCTAACCTGGATTTAAAGAAGATGGAGATACTTTTATCCACAAGCCGGAAAAGTCTAGGTTCACTTATAGGAGTCCTAACCGGACATTGCTCGATAGGCAGGAATGCACTCAGACTGGGGTCCCCTCCAACGATTTCTGTAGAAGCTGTAGGGACGAGAAGCAAGAGGAAACCACGACCTACCTACTGTGTACATGTCCTGCTCTTGCGACGCTAAGAAGAAGAACCGTCGGGGAGTGCTTCTATGACGATCTTGACGATCTAATTGAAGATAAGAAACTTCATCTCTGGGACGAAATGGTTCAGATCTTAGGGTTAACACCGCTACAGTTGCCCACCTTCGTTGGACGCATGCTGCATATTCTGGTTCCCTGGTGCCGGTATGCCGGTAAGCCGGTTTTCTTCGTTATCGTTTCAGCCACCTTACCGAACCTTATCTAACCTAAGTATGGGTTTCGTCCTCTTTCAGCCAGAATTTGCACTCTACGCAAGTAGATTAGGGTAATATTTCAGGTCGAAATGATTTGATTTGGATATCCTAAACGATGGAAATTATATCGCAGTCCTCAGAGCCACTTCTTAATAATTCCATGCTGTCGTCATTGCACATCTAAGCAAACTACAATGATGCCGTCCAACTACAATAAAGCAAACTACCCTACCCATCTAGGTCACGTTAAAGCATTCTCTTGAAAGTCATTCAAAATTCAGGTTACCTACTTCGTAAACAACCGCTTCAGCAAAGCATATCCACTTCGTACTGACTGAATCCTTACGCATTGTGCGCAATATGTAAACACAACTCAAGCCAACGAACGAGACAATGTGCAATTTCCCATTACCCTCCCGCCCCCCACACAGAATTATGCACATCCGAGTACACACAAAACTAGATCACTGGCCATTAAATATCCTTTTTCAAAAGCATCCACGCAACACTAGGCAGAGTGAAACAATTTTCGTCCTTCACCTAAACCACAAGATTTAATTAACAAGGAAGTGATGCAGTGGCATATCCTTTTACTCGCTGTGAATGTAGATCAAGATGAAAGGAGATGCTGCCGGAAAGAATTCCACGAGAAATAAAACGATTTCATCCTTCTACAGCAGAATGGGCCTCCTAGCGGTTTCGCGCGCGCGCGCCTTTATTTAAATAAACAACAGAAAGCCACACCATTCTCACACACAGAGCTTGGCGGGATGACAATCATTTTCCGCCATAAGCACAACAACGCAAGAAACCACGACCAGCGCTGATATACGACGGTGTGAGTCATTTTGCAGGAGCCTCATCCCACACTCGACTGCATTCGATGCAGTTTTCGTCGGCATCGTCTTTGTTTTCCACCCAAAGGACGACGGCAAAGACGGTATAAACCTAAAACAATGGCATAAAGCCAAAATTAATGGAGTTCCGTTTTCAACAGGAGCAGGATAGCACTTCTTTTCGCCTTCCTGTGCTTCATGGTTCAGTCGCTGTCGGCGAGCCACAACCGGGTAATGAAATTCGCTAAGGACCCCATAAGTTTTCTGCGGTTGCCGGTAGTTTAAGAAGAGGCTCGCTCTAACCTCGCTCTTTCGGCTCTCTGGAGCAGGAGAGAAGTGGGGATTTTGTTTTTTGTGCAAGCAAGGATATGCACACGAGAATGTGGCTTCTCGGTTTCAGTTTATTTACTGTTTACGGGATGCACTCCGTTGGCTCCTCAATTTCGAAGTCAAAAACGAAGGAGCAACGAGATGTGTCGCAGGCAGCATACCTCTTAAAGACAAAACCCAACAAAGGAGATAAGTTGGGGTGCTCTTCTCAGGGGTGTCCTTTTCAGTCCATAGCATCTCTCATCGGGTGAAAAAGATGAAAGTATCTACTTAAAGGATCATGTTTATGTTTGTTATGCATGAAATTTCATTTATGCGGCGCAGTATCTGCTATGTCCATGCTGGAGGTCCTTTCGAGGGCTTTTCCTCCAGCCAGCGTGCATTTGACTCTGTTGTCATCGTTGATGACTTCACAAGATAAATTCCTTGACATGCAGTCCACTGGGGCATACACCATCCAAACACACACACACTCACTGTTTGTTGTGCAAACTACGTTCGTATGGATATGCCGGCAGAATTTATTATCCACTTTTATTGGCGGCTCTCTCCTTCGTCTTTGTCCCCAAATTGGATGATAAAACTAGCGCGCTGCGCATAGAGACTAGAGAGAGTTAACTAAATTGCAATATGACTGGCACGGGAGTGGGGGCGCAGCAGGCACAGGACTGTTTATTTTATGCGCTTCCTCTGATGTCGCCATCTCGTAAAATCTCCTAAGCACCTAGAGGGTGCGTTTACTTTTTCCTTCTCGTCCTGCGGCATGCGCTGCTGGGCGGGTGGGTCCTTGGATTTCTTCTTGCGTCAAATTGCCCCAAGTAATTTGCCGAAGTAATTGGTGGGGATGAGCTTAAGTTTATTAAGTGGCTTTATGATTGTTGCTGGAGTCAAAATATTAAATGAATCCTCCTTGGTGGGGAGGGATTGAGATTGATTGGGGATTATGCGGAAAGTCGCGGTTTCTTCTTCTTTTTCGCCGAGCCCATCCGAGATGGTTTATGTGGGAAATAAAATTTTTCCTAGGCACTGTCGAGGAGAGATGTAATGTTTTTTTTTTCTGTTTGGGATGATAGACGATATACAGGCTGATAGACGTGGAAGGAATACGTATGTATATGGTGGCTAAAGGCTTTCACATTTTATGGCATGAATGTTTTAAGTCAAATCTCTTTGGTTGACTTTATTACTTGAAGCTGGATGTGACTAGACAGTGGCACATGCCGAATTTTGAATTTAAAAAATCTCTAGAATCTGTGGGGGTTGGGGGCAAGTGTCAAGTCTTTCACACTGTCGGAGGGACACGCGTCTTTAATTGAAGTCTCTTTTGCCAATTTTGCATGATGTCGGAGAATTTTTATAATAAAAGTGACGCCACACTCGGCTTAGATGTTTCCATTGTCACTAGTCTTATTCAGTCTTTTGTTCTGGCGATGTGATGGGCAAAAAAGACGCCACACAAGACAAGGACAACGCCATGAAAGAATTTTTTACGAGCTCCTCGACAAAAAACATGTACGAAGTACGGAATACTACTAGGTTCACTAGAGAACTGAGGAAATCAGCAGGAGTCTGTCCAGCAGAGGACCTCACTTTTATTGACGCAGTCGACGATAATCGACTACATCGTCGACTGGGACGACTGCAGCGGGAAAAAACATCCACCCTGGTGGAACACAAAAATTGCAGAACTTATTTGCAACTCTCGAGCAGGTTGGAAGCTCTCTAAAGAGTTGGTCGTTGACTGGTCCACCTACAAGGTGAGTTTGAAACTCGTCAAGAGAGAGATCAGGTCTCTAAAAAGGAACTCTTGGAGGAACTTTTGCGAAACTATCGAATCAACCAACGAATCGTCCCGCCTAAGGAGAATCCTAGCCAGGTCACCGGTGACGGCATCCAACATCAGGAAAAGTGACAATACTTGCACCCACTTCCCTGGTTGTACCAATGTGACGATCTCCGGATATAATCTATCTATTCTGGAGACTATGAAAGGGTTGGATGCGATGGAAACCGAGAAAATAAACGATGAGCGGAAGATAGCATGGGCGATTAGATCCTTTGCTCCATTTAAGGTACCAGGAATGGATAACATTCGACAAGTGATGTTGCAAAAGTCAGTAGAAACTGTTATTCCATGGTTCAAGCGGATCTTTACTAGTTTCCTGAAGCTAGGTTATGTTCCTTGGGCTTGGCGGGAGGTACGTGTTATTTTAATTTATAAAGCAGGAAAGGTAGGCCACACGACCCCGAAGGAATACAGACCCATACGTCTGTCGTCCTTTTTGCTAAAAACACTGGAACGACTGATCGACGTATACGTAAGGGATGTGATCGGCAACTATGCGTTACTACTAGTCAATATTTGGGCCAGCAGCAAAGGGCTGGGAGTCAATCCCACAAAGACAGAAGTTTTGCTTTTCACTACGAAGAGATCAATCCCTGATTTCAAACCTCCAAGGATCGGGGGTGTTGAACTTAGGCTTGCGGGATCAGCGTGCTACCTGGGCGTTATTCTTGATTCCAAACTAAACTGGAAGGAGAACATCGATGAGCGCATCAAGAAGGCAAGCGTAGCCTTCTACTCAAGCAAAAAAGCGTTTTGTAATACATGGGGTTTCAAATCGGCTGTGGTACACTGGCTGTACACTGCGGTTGTGAGACCCATTCTAAAATATGGCTCACTAGTCTGGTGGAAGGTGCTTGAGAAGCAATATCAGCTTTTAAACCTCACTAAGATTCAGAGGGCAGCCTGTATAGGAATCTTAGGATCAATGAGAACAACACCAACAGCGGCAATGGAAACCATGTTAAATTTCGTTCCGCTGGATCTGTACTGCAGCAACACGGCAGCTAAAACTGCCTTGAGACTAAAAGAGGGCCGACAGTGGACACCAGCTCCCTACGGTCACGCCTCAGTACTGTCTCGATGGGAGAATGCCGACAGACCGACAGAAAAAGATCACATGATCCAGACTATTGCATTTGACAGGAGACTTAATATCAGAATTCCTAACAGAGATAATTGGAGGAACAACAAAGTTACCAATAAAAACGAATTGGCTTTCTACACCGATGGTTCCCAGGTACAGGTTCCGGGGTCCTAGGAATAAGCCAGTCCTTTAAAATAAACGACGACTGCGGTGTCTTTCAAGCTGAAATCACAACTATCATCGAGAACTCGAAAACTGTCCGAGATATGGGCATCACCGCAAGGACAATCACAATCTATATCGACACCCAGGCAGCCGTTAAGGTTCTGGAGTGATAACTAGGTCAAGGCTCGTAAGGATCTGTAAAGAGGATCTAGATGAGATATCGAGAGCCAATACGGTGACCCTATGGTGGGTACCAGGGCATATGGACATCCCGGGTAACAAAAGAGCTGATGAATTGGCATAGAGTTCTAATAAGCTTGTTTAAAAGGTATGTATATCGATGACAAGGGCATAAGTCGAGCCAATACATGGTGGATTCAGCTAGACACATGTGCAACTGCTAAAAACTTAAGGACGAGTTACAATAAGAAGAGATCTCTGTCTCTGGTCAAACTTAATCGTCTTGAGGCGAGGATAGTCTCCGGCATCATTGCTGGACACTGCGGAATTGGTATTCATGCGGAGCGCATCACAACGACTACTGCAGAAGTTGCAGGGATGAGGAGGAGATCGAATCTGTCTGACACCTACTGTGTAAATGCCCTGCCGTCGCCAGTAGAAGAATGAGGACTCTTGGTAGTTACTTCTTCACGGAACTGGAGGACTTGGGTGACATCGAGCTGAGGGAACTCCTGGGATTCATTTCCTTATCTGTTTGGTTTTAAATCAGCGGCTCCTTTTCTCTTTACAGTTTCCCGGAGTAAAATTGGAAGATGGGCACAATGGACCCTTTGTTGGTCTAAACGAGCAGTGACAATGTCACAGGGCACCCATTTACCTAACTTAACCTAACGGAATACTGCGTTGGTTGATTTTATCCTCAAAATAGGATAGAAGGGCATTTTTTGCAGAATCGTTGGAAAACTGTGAGTTTCTCACGATCCTACCCTCGTATGACTGTAAAGAAATCAGATGACAGTGCTGCTACGCGTCCAAGGCCTGGGAGTTGTAAATGTTTAAATGGCTCAGCTCAGATCGTTTTCGTTAAAGCCTTTGAAACTTATCAGAGCTTGACAAGAGCTGTCCAGTAAGAAGAATAGAATCTACATAGTTGTCTCTCATCTTAGAGGCCCTTCCATTGAAATGGAAGTCAAATCTTGCTGTACAGTCCTTCATCTAGCAACGTCATTCATTGCAAAAATCCTTCCATTGAAACGGAAGTCCCTCCTTTCAGCCTTGCATTTTTGAAATTCTTTTCATCTTTATTTGCCTGACCCCAGTTTTTCTTTTTTCTCTTTTTTTTCAAACAGAACTTTTTTTTTCAACAAAAATTGTTGATCTGAGTAAATGAAGCATCAAAAACCGGCAATCAATTTGGAAGCCCTCAACCAAGCACGCAAAAAACCCTTTTTTACCTTTCCTCGTTTTTATTGGAATAAATTAGGCTCAACACAAAAACAGATGTACCAGCGAATTGCTCGTACCTGCTCGTCCCCTGCCCCGAACCAATGAATCAGGTATAATCCCTGCTCCACCTAAACGAATCGGTCTCTCCATTTAACCAGAGTATTTTGATTGATGTAACGGAAGCCTCTTACTAATCGCGTACTTCTGGTCCTTACGTCTCTCCCTCCCCCAAAAAAGGGGTAAAACAATGAGCCCACCCTTTGTATTTGTTCGCAGCCTCTGTTCGTATTGTGTGCTCAGCGGAATAAGATGGAAAATGCTTGGCTAAACTTTTATCGGCCATCATTGTAAAATTGTACATGAACAATGACGCACAGCTGGTAAAGGTGGTGGTCGGGCTGACGAAGGTGACCCATGCCCAGATTTTGTATAAATAAACCGTTTTGTGCTCCTTGGATAAATATTGTCGGTGCCACTCAAGGATATTGCGTAGTTGACATAAGCTTGACAATTTCCTTGTTTACTATTTCACCTCTTGTGCGCTGATTGCGTAAAAAATGTTATTGTATCTCGGCGAGTTTTATGTTTGTACAAGTCCTTTTTAAAAAGGACTCTTTCTTTCTTTCTCTGTGTGGCGTATGCGGTTTATTTCTGTATTTTTACAATCTTTTGTTTGATTTATCAATCAAGTGGGCACTCAATAGTCGGGGACTACTTGACATTGTCCGTCAAGTGGTAGGATTCAGGCGTCAGAAGTCCTACCTTTAAGAACTTCTTGAAAAAGTTGTCATCCACTCTTTTTTTGTGCTCCGCCCATTTGTCAAAGTTTTGCTCAACGCACTGTGCTTTCATCGAAGTGTCAACAGAAATGAAAGCGTTTCCAATTTACGAGTGCTCCATTACTTCCCAAACACTTTTGAAATTTTTCGAAAAACTGCTCGAAACAATATAAACTCCTCCAGTGTTCCCCAAGGACACACACACCGGAGTGTACCCGTTGAAAATTTATTTAGCCATTTGACAGGTACTCGGCATGACTTCTCGCATATCTCATGAATTATGGCCGAAACTAGAGTTGAACAAGGTGTGAGGCATTGATTTTCGGTCACGGAACCGAGACTCTATCATCAATGCGCCATAAATCGATGTGTGTGTGTGTGCAGGACAACGCAGAGGTAAGTGTCGCGCGATGGTCTGTCGTCCTCCTTGTCGTCGTCATCGTTCTCGCACTGTGTAAAACTCACATGGGGCATGTCACATTCGGCTTTTAGGACATACAAAAAAGCGATGAGCGGATAAAGGCAGCACAACTCACAACGACAACGGTGCGAATGTGAATTGTGGTAAAAGGACAAACTTTGTCCTGAAGGACATTCAGAATTCTAGTTTTATTTTCCAAACTTTTTTTTTATTTTCTACCGGTTTCTCTGTCTTCTATTCGATTGAATTTTCGCTTTTGTTTGTTCATGGGTATTGTTGGAGTCACACTCGTCCAGGACTCTAAGGATAACTGAGAAATGAAAGCAGCGCAAATGAGAAAAAAAAAGGAGAAAGTGTCATCAACAGTGATGTAAAACACTCAACCAAACGGTTTTATCGGCTTTTTTTTTCTCTGTACGGTCACGGGTGGAAGTTTTCACCGTTTCGTTTGGCAGGGCCTTGATAAAGAGAGAGAAGAGAGCGAGAAAGTACAAACCCACATGAGCTCTTTTGATTATATTGAAAGGAGCTCAATTTTTCAAATACCCGCCTGTAGTTGAAGAGGAGGAAGGAACTTTTCCAAGGGAATGCCGTATGTGACAAAGAGGTGAAGTCCCGATGATAGGAGAACTTTATTATTGTTTTCTAAACGAGAAGAGTTCTTTTTTTTTTCTCTGGTTAGGAATCCATTTTGGGTGGTTTTTTTTTCATTCTCATTCATCTCTTTGTTTCGAGCGGAGGATAGATCTTTGAGAAGAGAAATGTCGGGAAATTTTTTTTCCAGTTTTTCGATCCTTTTTTTGGCATGAAGGTGGGATTTACAATGAAAGGTTGAATAGGTTTTGTGGTGATTTGCAATGCGAATAGATTTACGGCGAATTAAAGAAATGGGAAATCATGAAAAGAAAAAAATTACAACGAGGTGCTTATTTTTAGAAGACAAAAATAGAGGGGAATTCTACGAAAGGATTTGAGTATCTGTTCGAGGCAAAGTGTTCTTCAAAGAGATTTCTTAAGATGGTTTTACCTTACTTCCACTACAAAATTTAAGCATCAGGACTTAACGAATCTCTGTAACAGCAGCCATCTAGCTTTAAACCAATTGTGTTAGCCTTAGGCGAAAACCAGTTTTTTTCTTTTTTATTGAGGAGCAGTTGGTTTTTTCTAGCACTGTAGTCCCACAGAGACACCTATTGTTGTAATCCATATGTTTCTAGAGCAGTTTGTTTCTCCAGTTTCTTACCAGATTCACAGGGCGAGTGCAATCGGTGAGATGAGTTTACTACCTAGGTTTTGTTTTCTCACATGGAAGAGGCCAGGGTATTCCGTGCAAAGTGAAGACAGCTTTCATCGTTTTGCAAGCATAGTCTAGATTAAGTTTGTGGAGGTGTCGTCTTACTAGGCAGCGGCCACTTACGATATATAGAGATAGATACATACTTAGTTGAGGTGGGGCTGAGTACCTTATCACTATCGCCTCATGCGAGCTTATTGTGATATCCTCGTCTAGGCCACTAAGGATACCGGTTAGAGTTCGAAGATGGTTGGTGCTCAGATTTTGAAAAAAATTAGAAACTGTTTTTGGTATCAGGAGGGCTGAACTTGGCATCGAAGCTAAGTTGTCGGTCTTCAATTCCGTGTTTGTTCCGACCCTTGCCTATGGTCAGGAGGTTTGGGTAATGACCGAAAGAATCAGATCGCGGATACAAGCTGCCGAAACGAGATTTCTTCGTTGTATTGCTGGAGTGACTCGTCGAGATCGGGTCAGAAACACCAGAATACGCGAGGCACTCAATGTCGAGCAACTACTTCTTCGTACGTAGAGATCCATATTTCGATGGTTTGGACACGTTAAACGCATGTCCCCAACTCGGTTTTCAAGATGTGCCATGGAATCCGTGCCACCAGGTAGGCGTGCCCTGGGTAGTCCCAGGATGAGGTGGCTGAACCAAGTCCGAAATCTCACCGCTACCCGTACGGGGATAGCCCCTGATGATTTAGAGTCGATGGCGGAAGATCGGGAAATGTGGAGAGTCCATTGAAGCTCCCTTAACCCGCAACCCTTATAGTGGATAAGCGAGCCATTGGAAAATGATGATGTATGACTGGTTTTGGGATAGGGTAGGGGAAGTGTATTTCGTACATTTCTGCCCAAATCTTTCTTACTCCACTTACTCATCAGCATGCTTCGAGACCAGTGAGGAGGCTAGTTGCACCATCTTGGCCAGTGAGTCCGGTGCATCGTTTCCAATGTTACCTTTGTGTGCAGTGATCCAGTTTAGAATGAACCAAGTTGTTCTTTGCTAGTTCAAGAAGCATTTTGACTGCCTCTAGGATTAGTTTTGATTTTGCCGTGGCTGAGTTCAGTGCTTTTAGAGAAGCTTGACTGTATGGTTTTGCCACGGGTGTTAGAAAGCACTGATTAATGGCAAATATCTCTTCCCGGAAAATGGTTGAGTATAATGCCTAGACTAGTGTTACGTTAGTGCTATCGGCGACCCAATATTTCAGCCCCAGATGCTCTGTCCAGTTTGGGCCGTCCGTATACTATACAGGCAGGGTTTCAACTTTTCTCAGTCGCTACTCGGGGGAATGATTACTGAGTAGTTTCATTTGAAGCCGTATTTTGGAAAGATGTCGTCTAATGGCGACGTAACGGCGACGAGGAATTAAATCCTGCTGTTAGGCAAAAAGAACCATTCAACCTGGACGATGAAAACTAACAATTCCGTCCACTCGACTTGGACGAAGGGAAGATAGCCATATCTAAGCCTAAGTCCAACAAAGCTGATGGTGCTGACGGCCTAGTTGACGAGCTGTTCAAAGCGGGAGGCAATGACTTGTTAAGGAGCATGCACCAACTCATCTGCAAGATATTGTCGGAGGGAAGTATACCCGATAAATGGAACTTCAGCGCTGTTTGCCCTCAAAATAGGAACCATCTACAGAGGGATCAGTCTTCGTAACATCTTTCAAGGGTTGTGCGACACAACCGGATAACAACTTCAAAAAATTCCTCAACAAATAAATTCACATATGTATGTACATGACATGTTTGGTAACTACAAAGCCGACACACTTGCCTAATCTGGGACCACCCTGGCATGACTGGAACTCATCATCAAAAACAAGCCATAACTAGAGAAAATACCTTCAGATGGTAAAGCGGTCTTACATACCATTCTATCAGACTTATCTGCCCTGAAATATAAAGATGACAAAAAGTCCAGGGAGCGTATTACTCTCAACAAAACACAAATCCGCACCATCACTGGGGTCATAACAGACCACTGCCTAATAGGAAATCACGCAAGAAGGTGGTGGAAATCCTTGTATTCAAGGATTTTTTTAGAAGCTGTACAGATGAGGAAGAAGAAGAAAGGACAACGCTGTTCTCCGCCATTGTCCAGCATTATCTCACAGCAGAAGAGAATACTTCTTGGTCACTATAACTCCTATTTTTATCAACAACTCTAAATGGTTCTACGGGTAAAATTCTTCCTCAGAAGGAATTCGATAGGAATCACAATGGACCTTGAGCCTAAGTGAGCCCCCTATGCGACACCTATCTAACCTTGACTTGGGAGTGAGAAAACTTTTCTTAACTCAGATGCTGCGGTTCTTAGAGTAGTTGCTGTGCCCTCAAGACAATATTTGCCAGATGAATTAGATGAATATTTTTCAGATGAATCAGAGAGATTTCTTTACTCTAGGGCCATTTATTGTGAAAGTGGGTGAAATTAAAGCTTTATCCGGTTTGGATATCCACGAATTAACCACTTCAAGTAGTTAATTTCGAATAAAATTTCAATCAGCTGAACTATTTACGTTCAGAAAAATCAACTAATTAACCCCCGGATGGAGCCTCAACTACCTCAATCACTTGCACCAAAGCACGACCATTAAAGCCTTTTTGATTTTTCTGTGTTCTGTTTTTATTGATCTTTCGTTAAACCGTAATCACAAATTGTCCTCATTATTCCTGTTTGTTATGCATTATCTTCACTCACCAGATGTTGAATTAACCAATACATACCGTGGGGGTGGCAAAGGCTGCAATTAATGTGTGTGCATCCCATATACACGTTGAGTTTGAATTTTGAAATAGTAGGTACACGTATATTAATGGATGCAAATTGTATTTTTTTTTGTTTTTAATTATTAAAATCAACATAAAGAGGTTAAAGGGGAGCGAAAAGTTATACAGGGAAGCTAAAGTTGGGAAAAAGTGGTATCCAAAGAGTTGACTACATTTTTCAGAAGAGCAAGGTTTGATTGAATAAGAAAATATATTCTATGAACCAGGATGAAGCCAAGATCACCACTTAGAAGAAAATAAGGACGATTCTGAAAAAGTGTTGGGGACAGTCGAAAACAGGGAATGAGTTAAAACTCAGCATTGTTTGCAAGATCCTCAAAACAGGAGACCCTCTGAACCGCGCCAATTATAGAAGCATTAGTATTCTTAACCTAACGTACAAGATCTCATCTGCGTCTGAGCCAATCCTCGTTTCAATCGCCGCGATGCTGTATGGTGGTGGCTGCACAGCATTAAAAAATATGTGAACGAAGCTCCCAAGGGCAAGGAAATCTTCCGCGAGAAAGTGGCAAGAATATTCCCTACAGATCATTCTCCACACGTGTCGGCTGGTGAACACGACCAATTCCTGTACGATGTGATGCAAGAGGCGTAGAATGTACACTTCCAGGGACTCGAGTACCGTGAACGCAATGCATGCTATTAAATCGATGCTCACATGAAAGATAAGGGCTTCAACAATCAGATCGGCGTACACCCCGACACTGGCTTTGTGTTCGGCGGCAACGGAGCAAACTGTGGCATATGGATGGACAAGATGGGAACAGAGGCAGACCAATTATCTGCGTCTGAAGCCATTCGTCGATAATTTGATCGGTCCGTATCTGGGTGGCTTTAGACTAGGAAAGTCCACCATCGACCAAATATTCACACTACACAAGAAGTCCAAATCGATACCCATCACCTCTTAATTGATTTGACCGCCTATGACGGCGTTTGCAGAGCTATACTCTTTTATGGAAGACTCATCTGTTCAAGACCTCACCGAGACCTTTGATGTCAAAAAAGGTCGCATGACAATGCGACGCGCTGTTATGCGACTTCTTCAAAATCGTTCTTGAAAGAGTTGTGCAAAACTCACGCGCCAACACCAAAGGCATAATCTTCCAAAGTCCGTCCAATTGCTCTGATATGCAGACGATATTGACATAATCGGAAGCGCGATGTCACTGGCGCGTTCGTGAGTATTGAGACGGAGGCGGCGAAGATGGGTTTAGCGGTCAATGAGGGCAAGACCAAGTATATGCTGCCAAGAAAAAAGGACACCCAACACCGACGTCTCAGACAGAACGTCACAATAGATAGTTATAACTTCGAGGTAGTTATTGACTTTGTCTACCTACTCTCCGCTATAAATTCAGACAACGACACCAGCGCAGAAGGCAATTGAGTAGCAAAGCCCTCTCTCGAACAACGAAGGTGACCCTGTAAGTATAAGACCTTAATCATCCCAGTCCTAATCTACGGCGCAGAGGCAAGGACTTTATCAAAAGCGGATGCTCTTGGCTCTTGGTTCTTCGGGTGATTTTTGGTCCCGTCTGCGTAGACGATGAGTGGAGGACGAGATACAACAACGAATTGTACGGACTGTATAGCGACGTTGAAGAATAGTGAAGGTCCAATGACTGAGGTGGCTGGGTCGTGTAGAGCGGATGGGAACGGATGGACGGATGGACGTCCACCACTCCGTCAGTCTACCCAACCGGTGGTGTCTTCCAAGCCGAAGTCACAGCTATAAATCAAGCCGCCGACGATTCCGACTTTCAAAACTAATCAACGTCCTCACGGGGCACTGCATCCTAGGAAAGCATGCTAAACGTCTGGGGATAGCATGTAACGATTTCCGTAGGAGCTGCAGAAACGAGGAGGAGGAGGAGTCCACTGTACACTTCCTCTGCACGTGTCCCGCACTGGCCCACATCAGGAAAGCCACCCTAGGCCAATACTTCTTTAAAGATCTAAATAATCTGAACTCCACCAGCAACTACGTTAGGAAATCTAAATGATTTCACGAGTAAGCAGAGCATATTCCAGTATTCAGTGGCATCACAATGGACATACTTTCTGGTCTAAGTGCGCGTCCTCTTGAAGTGCCACTTCTAACTAACTAACTAACTATCCACTATTAAGTGGCACGGACGGACGGATCAACAACTGAGGAAGAACAAAGCATTCAGAATCCATGGGCAAGTACATCAGCATCTTTCGAGCTTAAATACATGCTTTAAACAGATCTGTTTAAATCAAACTTGACAGGAAGAATTAAGGAAAGTAGAGGGCACAGAGCTTGGAATAATATTCAATGTCTGAGGCAAGCCTCAGAAAAAAACATTCAAAGCGAAGCAAGAACAACCCCCGCATTTTAACAGGATTCCTTAGGGACCACTGTGGACTCAAACGATCCCTGAAGAAACTAGGGGTAGCACAAAAAGACTTATGCAGATTTTCCAAAGAGTTCAGCAAAGCTCCGGAATAATCCTGAAACCTTGTGGGGCACTTACTCACAAAACAATGAAATATCGGACAAGGATATACATGCATACCAACCATAGATTCCTTAAAGGAACTGCCCTAGAGAAGGTGCTCTATGAAGTTTAAAATATTCTGACCAAGGCTAAATAAGAGTCTTTGAATCTTAAGTATAATTCTAAAAGAAATTAAAGCGCCAAGGACAATAGCCGTGTTTTATTATCGCCGATGATCCATATAAAGGGTGGTTAAATTTTAAGGGCCGATGTTGATTTTGAATAAAACACAAATTATTTAGGAAATTATTGTCATTTCTTTTTATTATGATAATATTGGTATAGTTCAATTATGTATGGAACAAAATATCGGCCAAATTGTAGCCGCGACCTCGGCGGCACACCTCCATCCGATGGTCCAAATTTTCGATGACGCTGAAGCATAATTAAGGTTCTATGCCGTTAATGTGCCGAATTATCTCATCCTTTAGCTCTTGAATTGTTGCTGGCTTATCGACGTACACCTTTTCTTTCAAATAACCCCAAAGAAAAAAATCCAACGGTGTCAAATCACATGATCTTGGCGGCCAATTGACATCGCCACCACGTGAGATAACTCGGCCATTGAATTTTGCGCGCAAAAGAGCCATTGTTTCGTTAGCTGTGTGGCAAGTGGCACCGTCCTGTTGAAACCACATATCGTCCACAATCATATCTTCCAATTCGGGCCATTAAAAGTTCGTTATCATTTCACGATAGCGAACACCATTCACAGTAACTGCCTGACCGGCCTCATTTTGGAAAAAATACGGTCCGATGATGCCGCCAGCCCATAAACCGCACCAAACAGTCACTCTTTGTGGGGTGCATTGGTTTTTCGACAATCAGTCTTGGATTATCATTCGCCCAAATGCGGCAATTCTGCTTATTGACGAATCCTCTGAGGTGAAAATGTGCCTCATCACTGAAGATGATTTTCTTCGAAAATTGATCATCCACTGTTGCCATTTCTTGCCATTGTCTGACCATTGACGACGCTTGAAATGGTCAAGAGGCTTTAGTTCTTGAGTCAATTGCACCTTGTAAGCGTGTAAATGCAAGTCTTTATGCATAATGTTCATCAACGACGAGCGTGAGAGGTGCAATTGTTGGGCACGACGACGAGTTGAGGTGGACGGCTCTTCAGCCACACTATCGCGAACAGCAGCAATATTTTCTGCAGTACGAGCTGTACGAGCATGCACTGGTGTTTTCACATCTCCTACAGACCCGGTTTGCTCAAATTTTTGCACGATTTTTCCGATTGTACGCACATTTGGACGATTAAATTGACCGAAAAAATCACGAAGTGCACGATATGCATTTTGATTTGAACGCCCATTTTCATAATAAACCTGAATAACTTTAACGCGTTGCTCGATTGTGTATCTTTCAAATTGAGTTAGTCTGAAATTGAGAAATGACAAATGAAATGCAGAAAAAAACTTGACGATTAGGTGTGGTTCACATTCAACATCGGCCCTTAAAATTTAACCACCCTTTAGGTCACACAATGAAAATAAAACAGTCCAGATCAATTCCTCCTTGACATTTAGCGCGAAGTTGCCATGCGAATGAACTTTAAATGAAAGTTTGATGCGCTCTTTTTTTAGTTTTTAAGGAGGAAATCGGTAATTTTTGTTAAGAGCGAATAATATTTTGTTGATATAATTTCACTAAGATACCGCTAACATATCACTATGGGCAGAATATTAATTTATTGGAACATTATAATATTTGGATTGCCAATAATATTTCTTTTTCTAATCTGGCAATATGTTCTCTTGACAATCGTCGATAATTATACAAACATTCACGAACGAAATGTATCCTAGTGAGAAATAGCACGAACTAATTTTGGATCTCTAAAATTGATCTTGATCAAAAGCAGGATCACGTATTGTTGTTGTAATGCACACAAACCATTGATCTATATGGATCATCGGCGATAATAAAATACGGCTAATAGCGCCTATCTCACGTAATAACCTTCCGTTCTTTCAGCACCGGATTGTTCAAAGCCAAAGGTATCGGGGCGACAAATTTGGCCACATGATCCCGTAGCAATCCATGGTGACAGGTTCCAAATCGACAAGAACTGTACGGAGAACGTATTTGCTACCAGATGCCTCGTTAAAAAAAAAACATTGATGCTTTCCAGTTACATGTATGCGCCAATGGCGTCCATTCCATGCTCATCGGAGATTCGATTTGATTCCCACACATTCCAGTCGGTTAGAATGTGAACAAATTTCATCATAACTTTACTTCCCTCATAACTGAACAGAGAACACGACACTGCTAACACTTCGAGCGTTACTGACTTTATAAAGACTGAGTAGAGGGAGTGAAAAAACATCGTTGAGAATCAGGTAGGGCAAGTTTAAACAATTTTCATTGTCATCGCAATATTTTCAAAAAATTCATTAAATAAACACACGTTCCAACACACTATAGAAAAATGATTAAAAATTGAAATAAGGTCTACATACTAAAACTTACCTGTCATCAGTATCCAGGTCGATGCGAAACATGCCACTGATATGGACTATGGTGTGAACGACATCCTTCCGCCACGGCTTTAACTAACCTGTAACGTAAAAAAAAAAATACACACATTATTCCACATTATGCGCTGCAATAAAAGAGAGAGAGCGAGAGAACGAGGAATAGAAAGATGAACTGTACAAAAATTTATATATATTTTTTTGCTCGTTTTCACCATGAATATACTTTAATTAAAACCATTTATCACTGGTAAACAACCAGAGCGTGGGTAACTATGACTGCCGCAGCTGTATGCTGCAAGTCCATCCCTCGTCCTGGCCACCCCGTTCCAATTCAAATATTGAATTTAATGCCAGCATTTCAACCAATTAATGTAATTTATTTTCGCATGCTTTTGTTCTGAATTATAAATGATGTAATTATCGGAATTATCCATCTGTTTTCTGGTAAATAATTACTTGTTAAGCCTGTCCTGAATATGTGTGTAGCAAAAGAGAGATACACACACCATCAGTGGGGTACAGTTTAAATGAAGTACCAAAAAGATTGGTGCATTCGGAAAGAAGGAAATATTTGGCATTTATCCTGCTATTGATTGCACACAGGATATATGCCAATTTTAGAGAAAAATTTTAAGGTGGAGCACTTGGGTGTGGATGTAATTCGATAATCCTTACTTAATGAGTGAATAATTGAGAGATAGTGCGAGAATCCTGAAGATGATTTCTTCGGCGAACTAGAGGTTTTCACTTTCCAAAGTGAACAAGTGGTAGTCGTTTTTCAAAAGTCTATTACTTTTCCTTGACTTGACGAAGAATAAAAACAGCCGGATGTTGTGTTCAAGGTCAATTAGCGATAGCTAGCTACGTCGGCCGAGGGACGACGTTATTGAGGTGAAAGAAGCACTTTATCCGAATAACTACCTAATATTGAAATCATAAACCGCAAAGAACCATTCGTTTCGTCAAGGATCCTCCTTACTTATTTACTTAAGGTGGCGCTACAGTCCGGGGTGGACCTGGGCCTCAACCACCAAGCCTCTCCGGCCAGCTCGATCTTAAGCCAGGTGCCTCCAGTTTCGCACGCCAAGTTGGTTGAGGTCCCCTTCCACGTGCGTGCGCCACCTTAGTCGCGGTCTTCCCCTACTGCGCCGTCCCTCGGGTGTGGATTCAAAGACGCACCTATGTACATAAACGTAAACATTTAGACGAGTAGAGAGAGAGAATCAGCTGTGGGTGAAAGTCCACCCCCCCCATAACAAAATGCTGGGGAATAGGAGTTGGAGGCAAAGGTGGTTTTTGTTAGGGTTAAAATCCCTCACTCCGGCTTTAGAAGCTTTCCACCCTTCTTACAAAATAATAAACTTAAGACTCACCTTAAGACAAGCCTTAAGACAAATCCTAAGACCAACTGTAACTAGTTAGTAAAGGAACTCGTCTACACCTCTCATCTGCTCTGAACTCTGCTCACGATTTCAGCGCGAAGATTTAACGTAGAATTACACTCGCCAACCGCTGTTATTATGGTAAGAGACAACTATTTAGCATGGCACTATCGAAAAGAACCAAGGAAAACCTATACAAGAACCCCTTCATCCCCGTCCTGCTAAATGGTCCGAAGCATGGACCTTGTCAAAATCTGATGAACGCGCATTTGGAATATTCGAGAGAAAAGTTCTACGCTCGATATATGGTCCCACCTGCATTGACGTTTCATGAAAGATAAGATTTATACACGAACTATACGAGCTGTACAGCTACACAGGTCAAAACGATACGTATTTATCGGTTAAGATGTACAACGGATGAACATCCATGCTCCAGCCCGAAGAATCTTCGATTCCAACCCTGACAGACTACGCAGAAGAGGACGATGGCTTGCGCAAGTGGAAAGTGACTTAAACCCACTCATCGACGAGTGTCATGGTACGCAATTGAAAGCATCTGGCTAAGGATGGTGCGCCTGGAGGGATTTTTTTGTTGAGGACCTGGTCCACCCGAAATTGTAGAGCTGTCATAAGTACGTAACTGCGACTTGAAACAAGTCTCTGTATCGCGTTTCTATCTACGGCTCATCTAAGAGCTACATAGACTGTTGAAACATAGGGCTTTGGCAACATTCTCAAGAACAATGGAGAAGAAGAATGGTGGAACGAGGAGAAAGTTTCACCCAGCAAGACGTTTACCAACTATTGAATGCATGTTATAGAACCTAATCATCTGTCATTTTCATCTCTGCACATTGTATGTTTACCCATTTCGAAACAAAGTCTGTGCCCACATTCCTACCAAGGTCATCTCACATCCAATTCATTTGCACAAACTGTAATACCACGTCCTATTTGAACACGTGCAGATATTTGACATGACACCAGTATATGAAACAACAACTCTGGAATCAGCCCGCTTTCCTGCAACCACATTTAGTCATAAAATTCCAAGCACATACACAACAACTTAATCCCGATCAGAAGAACGAGAAAAAACAACGAATAAATCTCAGGGAAAAACTCAAGACTGATCTCTTTTTAATTGTCCTTCCAACGCAATTAATCTCAACAACACTAACCATTCGTCCCCGCGAAGCCCATTGTTTCACCGTCGTCGTCGGTCCTTCCTCGCTCGTAAAGTCAACCAAAAACTCAGGGAAAGAAACAACAAATCTAAGCTTCTTAAAATATTGTATCGTAAACTTTCTGTATCATTCTGACCCGCCTGAACTTGCCGCTCTCATTCACCCGCCGCCGTCGCCCTCTCTGCCTGACAACTTCCTTTAGATTTAATCCTTGTTTACTTTCTGGGACAAGAAATTTTCAACTTTTATCAGAGTATCGTCTTCGTCCTTCGTATATGTGCCTTCCAACTGCAGACCGTCTTTGACTTTTATGCCCTTTTTTGCTGTCCTCAGACCATTATCCTGTCTATCCGTTTATTCATCGCCCATCGCATCATCAGCATCATCTTCATCATCGTCCTTGTCGTAGAAGTCGTCTTGCATTCAACGCGACAACATTTTAGTTTTGCATTTCCTGCCAAGCAAATGTCCAATGGAAGCGAGGTAACACCAAACAGCTGAAGAGGAATGAGATCAGAAAAAAAAAAAGAAAACACAACCTGAGTGACTCTACAAAACAATTTATCATCTTAAATTCTAAGAGATGCCACGAAACGATTATTCATGAGACTTTTTACCAGGATTACGAATTACTATCCTCCTCCCAGACTGGGTCACTCTCTCTTCTGAGCAGGGTATTTTCCGGTTTCTGATCTTTGACATTGCATCGGATTTGCGATATCATCGGAGCGTCAAGTAAATAATTATCCAGCGGCGTTCAACGGATTGGAACAGGGATTGCGCACAAACATTACCATAAAATCCTGAAGGATAACGTAATGAAATTCATCATAAATAAGGAATTAGAATACGTAATTAGCCTTTTGAGTGATGCAAGGGACCAGCAGAGCTCGCGTGGGGTAAAATCAAAACGAAAGGACAAGGACATTCCAATGACTGGTTGGGATTAAGTCTCTGATTTTATTTAACGTCAGTGATGCCCGCAGGAATAAGAGATTTTTTATCGGGGGCTCCACCGAGTGCTGGACATAGATTACTACATATGTATGCATTAATTGCGACGCTGATTTATATTCTTGGAACTGATTTATGTGTGTTTGCCTCCCACACTCGGCCCCGGCGGCTATTCGGGGTTTCATTTGTTTAATGGACATGGATTTTGGGACTCTCGACGTTCGGTGAATTAAGTGAAATTGGATGATGGTTTGAGACATTTTTTTTTGTTTTTCTCTTTGGTTTCTTTCGTCCTCTTAACCACGTTGTGGATTTTGGTGCTAAAGGGAAGTGTCAATATTTGTTAGAAAGTGGAATGGAGTGAGTTAGGAAGAATAGTGGGGATTTTTTCTATTAACTCTATTGGAAGTGGAAGTATCAGACTCAAGATTGACACGGTTTAAGTATGTTTCATCTTTCTTATCAAAGCGGGGAAGACTAGCCACACACCCACAAAGGAATTCAGCACATTCCCTCTATAGACAGAAGTACTAATAGGCATCGGTATTTGAAGGACTAATTGATAGAGGTAAGATCTACCTACAATCGAAAATCTACCCTACAACCCCATGCAGGGATCAATTGCAGTGCCGACTCTATTGCAAAGCCATAAGACTGGCTAAAGAGTGTCTCGGCTTGAAGAGATGATTGAACTGAAAAATGATTATGACATCAGATTCCAAAATAAGATCGAGAGTTGTAGCAATGACAAACACTACAAACGTCCGCAGTTAGTCTGGACACCATCCTGGGACGCCATTGAAGCCTAATACTATCTGAGTTTCGAACCACTGTACCTCGCTCGCCCTGTGCGAATAACACCATAAAGGTATTCACGCCCCTGAGTGGGTGAAGGAAAATTCGTGTAGCAAACCTTTCAACGTATTTCCACTCACTGACGGCTTATATGTACATACGTACACACATACATAAATATCGTTATCTTGCTTATTCCCCAGCAGAGAAGAATGGACAAGGCGAACAACACCAAACCGCGAACCAAAGCCATCTATACTGATGAATCCAAAATGGACATTGGCGTAGGAGCAGGTATATTTGCAGACAAACTTAGCCTCTTTAAATCAGTCAGACTCCCAGACCACAGTAGCATTTTCGAGGCGGGGCTCCTAGCAGTCGAAATAAAATCGAAGCTTGTGAAGTGTTGTCGCGAAGAGCTCAGTGCTCTTGCCACACAGCATGAGGTAAAATTATGCTGGGTCCCTGGACATGAGGGCATACCAGGAATGAGAAGGCCGATGAATTGGCAAGGAAAGGATCTACGCTAGACCTGGAGCAGGCTGATCAGTCAATGAAAATCCCGCAATGTAAACTCAAACATGAAGAAGGGATCAGGACTCCAGCGAAAGCGAATGAAAGATGGAGCTCTTTGGACTCCTGTAAGATAACTAATGGCCTAGGTGAAATGGTTTCAGAACTGATACTATGATGCAGAAGGACAGAAAAACCCTCTCCATCCTTGTAGGTCATAATACTCTGCGTTATCATATGGAAACAAGGAAGTCAATGAGGACACAACCCACTTCCTCTGCCACTGCCCAGGTCTCTGCCACCTCAGACATAGATCCTTTGGAAGGTACTTTTCCAGGATACCCAAGAGCTAAGGAACGTACCCATCAGGGACAACCGGAAGGTTAATTAAGGCTTAAAAATGGTTCGAAAGCCTGGGAGAATAGGAGAATGCTTTGGGTACTGCTTCACGAGCAAGGGGTACCTAGGATTCCTCCCCAATAAATGAGCATTACAATGGGTCTCTACTGACCTGAGTGTGGCGCTGGGGCTTCTTTCCCCTCGCCAACCCATCTACCTAACCTAACCTACATAAATGACAGAGGCCACTGGCTCTGAATTATTTTCAGACGAGCCTGCCATAGTTCGGTCAATAAAGCTTCCAAATCAAGGCAGTGTGTCTCAAGCTGAAGTCTTAGCAAGGCCTTAGCGAAACTGTCCCTACTGGCAATTTGTGTCCCCGAGAATTGTCCCTACTCGCGGCTTTGCGAGGAGATACAGGCATTAAAGTAGACGACAGTCAGGCGGTTATAAAAACGCGGTGACTAATAATGAAATGTTGCATTGAGCTCACGCTACGCTCTGGGTATTTCCCCTAACGCGAGGCCCTAAAGCATTTTGGAACGTAACAATATACTGATAGCCCACTAATTCTTTATCCCAATGAAACTTTCAAGAACTATCCAACACAAATTTCCTAAGGATCGCCGATTATAGGTAGAAGGCACCTCACGGTGACTGTGAAAACATAATAGCAGCAGACACCGAATAAACCACGTCTAAGGCTCCTAACATGTGCCATTGCACGCCCCAACAATAAGGCAATCTGCCCGAAAAGAATGCACCTAAATACAAAAGACCTACATATGTATGTAGAGATTGTGGTGATTAAGATGCATACTAGCATGGAAGCAATCAAAATCCATTTTTCCAGCAACTTGGGCTAACTACCAACCAAACCACAAAAAATTAATTTCGGATTCCAGATGGTTCAAGAAGGACCGGAACCCTAAAACAATCCCACATCTTCTTCCCTAATTTGGTTCTTACAGCACAGTGACGCCTACATCCAAGCCCGACCTTAGGACATTTCAGATTCCATTCGATGCTTAAAACTCGGTGACTTGGCAAAAAAAATTTGCACAAAAGTAGTCCCTGCTCAACTAATCTCAGGCGGCCTCTTACCCCATCCAACGATAGCAGTTGAAAAATTCCCCAAAAATAACCATCATCGCCCAATTAAACCAAACGGCATTTATGTACAGCATCCAACTACTCCCCTCAGTTCATCATCATCCTACGCACGTACACCTAAACTTCATAACCCTAAACAAGATTAAAGGTCATTCCACTGAAAGAGCTCGAAAGAACCCCTTCGGGTCTCATCACGACCGTAAACAATGACAAAGGTACAAAAAGAGAAAAACACTGACAATGGTAACACATTTCTGTCCTTTCAGACACACACACACACACGCACAACGTGAACTGAAGAAAAAAAAATCATAAATTAAAAAGTTTTCCCCATCACCACCCTCGGCCGGAACCCTCTACAAATCTCCAACTGTCTGCCGAAAAAGGAAGCAACACTTCTATCGCATAACACAAAGGTGTACATTGTCAACACGCGTTCCTCAATGACCCTAATGTTACCCTATAAGTCTTCGTTGTGTTCGTCGTGTTCGTTGTCGTCCTCATCGTTGTTGTCACGTGTCCTTAGACCTTCCCTTCGCTCTATAAGTGGATTTATAACATTTGTCGGGTACCGCTTTGATAGTAAACAACCGACGCACCTTGGGAGTGTGAAAGATAAAAACAAAAAAACAAAAAAACAAAACAGCCAACCCACGGGTCTTCAAAATTTATTCCCTTTTTCATATCCTTTTTCGTGCTCCTGTCTGTGTGTCCCATTCAAAAGTCAACACCGAATGTTGTTAGCAGCGAACAGGATACGGATGTGGCTAGTAAGACAGATAGAGGTGGTATGGCATGCCATGGCATCATGCTGACCGAAACTAAAAGAAAACAAGGACCGTGTGCTTGAAAAACAAAAGAAAAAAAAATAAGCAAAAGTCCTGTAAGCGTTGTAATTTATATCCTTTTGGGTATGATATGGTACTGCGAGGCAGCCGCTGTTACTCCGACATCAGTATGATTGCAGATGGTCAACCAGTAGCAGGATCTTGGGTGTGATTTTTCACGCATTAAAATGAGAGGTATGGTGCAACAAGTTTCTCCAAAGAAAAGGACACACTTTGTAAATTGTCCTTTTGGGACGTGTTCTTGTGTTTTCTCTTTCTCACACGCCCGACTTTCAGACCGACCAACCGACCGACCAAAGATTACAGATGTTGATTGCGGCGCTGCGGTGTCACACAGCACTTCATTCAGAAGAAAGTGAATAATTCATTAGATGTCCTTATCGTGTAGCCTTCATCTTTCAGGCGTCAAAACACTTTAAATTGTTCCCATCAGGCGGCACAGTCGGTTAATAGAAGAAGACATCAGTTGAATGCTTAAAGCTTTATCCTTGCGGGGTGGGAGTGTTTTTCTTTCACAGAAAATTTCTCTGCGGTATGCTATTTTGTGGTTAATTAAATTGTTTCGGCTGATGGGCAGCCAGTGGAAGGGGGGAGGAGTTGCGCAGGACATTTTTGCGCCCTCAACCTGTTTGGAATCCCATCGAAAAACGTTTCTAGCCCGGCGGTACGTAGTTTTTTTTTGTTTTACTTTCTTTCCCCTCGGTAAGATGATGAAAAACAAATATTTAAACGTAGAGCTCCTTGTGTGGCACTGAAGTGGTTGCAGCAGTGAGGGTTTTTTTTTCGACTAAGGATTTCATATTTTAGAGGGGGAGATATAATAAAGTTAAAGGGGCGTAAGTACTTGTGGAAGAATGTTGGGGGAAGCACTGATCTCAGATTTAAGGGCGACGAATTGGTCTAAGGGAGTTGGGTTCAAGTGCTTTGCATACAGTGAGAGAAGAATATGTCTAATTTAGAGTGTCCTGTGAGCCTAAAGCAGGTATTTACCGAATTGCTTTTGTGTCCTCGAAGTCACATCAGCTTCCGAGTTGAACATGGACACAGTAGGAGGAGATAGTAAAAGTAGAAGTGGTGGTTCGTCGTGACGTAGCGAAAAAGCCCAATAAGCTTCTGAACCGTAAAGAGTTTCTTGATGAGACCTTGCAGTCTTCAGTAATCTTCGATCTCGGGCACGTTGTTCTCGGTTCTCTAGATCACGCCCTTAATCGGAAGAATGCAGCGTGATGTCATTGGCGCGTTCGCGAGTATTGAGACGGAAGCGGCGAGAATCGGTTTGGTGGTCAATCAGGGCAAGACGAAGTATATGCTGTCAACAAGAAAGGATACCCAACACCGACGTCTCGGACAGAACGTCACTATAGACAGATATAACTTTGAGGTAGTTAAGGATTTTGTCTACCTAGGCTCGGCTATAAATTCAGACAACGACACCAGCGCTGATATCAAACCAAGAATAACTCTTGCCAATCGCTGTTTTTTTGAGCTAAGAAGGCAATTCAGTAGCAAAGCCCTCTCTCAAACGACTAAAGTGAGCCATTGTAAAGCCTTACTCACCCTAGTCCTGTTCTACGGTGCAGCGCCACCTTAAGTAAGTAAGTTAAATCACGCGCTTTGGCATCCCCCATCGCTTAGTCTTTGCAACATAGGTTCGCAGGTTATTTTTTCTTCATTTGCCCATTTTACACACTGGTCCTTATAACCGACGCAGGATTTTCACTTGATGGAATTCGGTTTTGGTTTTGCTTTGTTTTGCACTCGGAAACAAGCAAGTTCGGTCGAATAAGGATAACTGGAGGACCTAGCCGTTCTGCCAAATCGAGGATTTATTTTTCGTTTGATTCCTATTAGAGTTTATGGAGATGATGTTCACTTTGCGGCAGGAGAAGTCATAAATAGTATCTAGGCCAAGGTCTGGATCTGTACCTAAAAAAGTGCCACTCAAATTTATTGGAACCATTTGGAGCTCCTAATAAACCCAAAGATACTTTTAACATCGGTATATGACAGTTGGGCCAAGTTATCGATAGGCTCTTAGATTAAGCTTCTTTCTTTGGAATAGGGCAAGATAGTCACAGCGTCCCTGCAACTCCTGCAAAAGTCGATTGATAAAAGGCCCATCCTACTGGCATGAAAGTAGCTGAGACTACGTTATGCTACCAGCCACCTCCGAAAAGAAACCAGTGGTATGATAAGGTGTTCATATAAAAGAAGACGGCGATGGACGAGGTATAATAAGGAGCTCCAAAGAAAAAAAAAAGGAAGCACGGGATGAACATCGAACCAAAAGAAGGAAGAGGAAAAAGTTGCTGCGTAAAAGGAAAAGAACCATTGCAGTTCTCTAGGAATAGAAGTGTTGTACGAAATTACTTTAAAAAACCCAAAAGCCTCGCTGCAGGCTATAGACCAGTCATCCAGTCACTTCGGCAAAATGACGGTAATCTTGTCACCGACTCGCAACCAATTTTGGAAATTTTTAAGCACCAGATAGAGGCTAAAAAAAAACAAGGTAGCGGGCTCAGACGACTTGCCGTCGAAGCTTCTGAAAGCTTAATGTCGCTTACAAAACCCTATCCACTGCACCATATGAACGTCAAAATCCGTTTGGCTGTACACAAGTCGGCCACTTCCAGTGTGGCTTTTGGGCCGATAACCGCTCAAGTGTTCATACTGCGAGCAATCTCTCCAGCTGCTGGTATACGCAGACGATATTGATATTATCAATCCGATCCCAATGCGCCATTGAGGCTTTTATAGCGATTCAAGAGCAGGCTTATGTTGTGGACAAGAAATCTATTTGTCGTACATCGCATTCAAGAAGGACCAACATTTTGGCTTACAGAGAGCTGAATTTGCCGGTCGTCCTTTAGGAATCGGAAAGCAGGGTTCCTTTGGAATTCTTCCTCAGGTATTTAGCTGTCTGCAAGAAGAAAAAAATGGAGGAGAAGTCTCAATCGCGAGCTCTACGAGCTCTATAAAGATGTGGATATATTTCGAAATTCAAAAATCCGTCTATTACACTGGCTCGACCATACCGTGCGAATGGACGACAATGCTCCAGTTAAGAGAGTCTACGAATCCCAACCATCTTCTTCGCGAAAGGAAGGACTTAAGAAAGCTTGGTCTCACCAACTGGATGCAGCGTTCCCGGGACAGTGAAGGATGAAAGGAAGCAGTTCAGGCTCTGACACTCTAAGGGTCCTTGGTCCAATAGGTACGTTAAAAAGTAACTCTATTCCCTTCTACAAAACAACGCCAAAATCTAGTGCAGATGATCTGTTTTCGAACTTCACCCACCCAGGTGCTCTCTGGGTATTCCAGACATGCTAAGGGATCTACCATTGAATTTATTTTTCTACGCTCTTTTCGTTGAAAAGATGAACTCTGAATTTGGCTGCAGCAAGAAAATGGTGAGAGCCTAAGTTGGCATTTCTGAATATACATCCAGAATCTGCTGTTGTTTGAAGCTTCCCATTTTTCGTTTATTTTCCTCATGCAAAAGACTCACAGGATTCCATGCCACTACCAACCGATTCTCATCAGAATCATGTTATGCTAATGCAACCATATCCTCCCTCCTGACAGGACTTTAAAGTCGAAAATATTGTAAATGATTGCAGTCAAGTTATTCCAACATCATCACACCCGAAAAGTGCTCACCGTTCCGAAGCAAACTCCATGGCCAGGTATGCTCCACCGTGAAACATGCATTCACCGGTCGCCCAAGACAGATGAGTTCCGAATGCATTCCTTTCACAGTTTATGCGAATAATAAGCTGATCCTTCTATCAGTCAAATTGAACAGAAAACCCATCCCACGGTGCAGCCCCTAACAGTTGGGTTTAGTAAAATTTTCTAAAGCCCACCCATCATCATCTTCAATATCCTATTTGGTGCCTTCTCACGGTATATTGTAAACTCTCCAGGATAGGTAAGTACTCTACCCGTACTCTCCACATGTGTTACTATTAAAAAAAAAGAAGATGGAGGACCCCGGTACATCGTTGCTGTGATGTTCTTTCAACGTTTATCATGAAAGTTTTTTCGAGTATTCTTTCACAGAGCTGTCTGTATCCTTATCAGAGAGTCATGCGAGTTTCAGTTTGTTTTCTCGTTTTTTTGAGTAAAAATTTGTTACGTCTGATGAGATGATAAAAGAATTCTCCGACACTCACATCAGCACAACCATGCATATGGGAACAAAATCGATGATGAATAGCTTTGTGTATGAAATGTGAGAAATTCAAAATAAATTGAATTATATCCTTCTGCTGCGCTGCTTATCCTTCGAGGAGAGTCAAACAGAAACAGAGTAGGAGGGTGTTAAATTTATTAAAAAGAAATCACAAGGAGGTGAGCGCATAGTCTTGGATCGTTTCCCTGGGTAAAATGCAAGCAAAAGCAAAGTGGAGCGGAATAGACATTGGAATCTGTCCGTATGTGTGTGTCTGCATTTTTACTCCGCTGAACTGTGATCCTAAGGACCTTTGAGACAAGAAGCAACCAGAGTAGGGATAGTATATGATTTTTTCCCAAAAAATGTTTTACTCATGCGGCGGCAGACGAGGACTTGTGTTTTGCGATTTTCTACTCAACTGGATGCTGGTTATGGGAATTTTTTCGTTTCAATAAAACGCTTTCCAGGGGATGGGGGATGGCGTAATAAATCATCCAGAGACGAATTGGTGTAAATTGAATTTTATAGAAACAGGCGTGCTGTGCGCAACCTGCAAGGGTATGTTCTCTGCATCGATTTGGCAGAGATGTATCAAATTTGAAGGCTTTTGGCAGATTTGCAAAAGTTTTCTGCAAGTTTGGACAGGGTGCTGGGGGAGTTTACTTCGCCCTCACTGAATCTGAGCAGTAGGACTGTGAACCGAAATGGCTAAGTGTGATTTAGTAGAGTTTGACTAGATACTTTAAGGTCTCATTTATCAGTTGTTGGCCGTCAAGAATCGGAGGGTTAATAAATTTGTGCGACTGTGTTACACTTCTAATTATAGGGGCAGTAGTCTGGGCAGGACGAACTAAGCTAAGCACAGCAAAGAGAGTCCTAGAAAAACTGCAGAGACTGGCATGCATCTGCATCACAGGGGCTGTCCCATCGCTGCAATAGAGGTGATTCTGGGGCTTACCCCCATTCACAGTTTATCAATTTGAGGATAACACCATCAAATGGTACACCGACGGCTCCAAAACACACACGGGGATCCCGGCGGGAGTATACGGGCCCCGAACTAAGTTCTCGGAGCCAATGAGAACATCGCCCAGTATTTTTCAAGAAGCGGCATATGCGATAAGGAAGCACTTTCAGGACTAAGGCAAGCAAAGGAACTCCTCGAGAACTACGACTGAAGGAGGAGCAAGGCCTGCCTAGATACCACCAAAAACCATCTTCGCATTTTAACAGGCTTCCTAACGGGCCACTGACGACTCAGGGATAATCTCAGGAAAATGGGAATAGAAGCAAACGGAAACTGCAGATTCTGCAGCTATGCCGAGGAGACCCCGTCACACCTCCTTATGATTTGTGGAGCATTGATTCACAAAAGAAGACCATACCTGGGAACGTACACTTTCTCTGAAACGGATCCTTTATCGTTGGTCCCAATCCAGATACTCCGATTTCTCAGAGTGTGTGGATTGGGGGAGCATAATAGATCTATACAGGTCGCAGTGCATACACACCCCAACTTTTTAACATCTAAACTTCTAGTTTTTGTCGATGAATAAGGAGCGATTGGCAGCTTTAAGGGCAACACTGCCCTTCTTGTCGGCGAAATAAAGCCCAAGTTATACAGCCACCTAATGCGCTCAGATTTAGACAGGCTACTCACCTCCAATCTTCCGAACAAAAGCTAAGACTAAGACCTTTCACCATATGCGCAGAGACTACAATCCTGATATTTGCTTCGTAACTTGAGATTTACCGGATTTCCCACACAGACAGCCCCGTTCAATCTTGCTTCTACGCAAAGCCACGATGGAATTTAGCTAGGTAGTTTCGGTAATGAGTTTGATTTTACCGGTCATCCCTATGGGTCCCTTGAAATAGCGAAGAATGTCAGCGGCTATGTGATGGCTTTAAAATATTTATTGCGTACGCGAACGATGTCAGTATCTCCGTGACGGGCAAGTACCCTCAAATACTGGCAGATATTCTACAACATGGTCTAAACAAGCAAGCTGACTACGTGGACAGCTCTGGCCAGTGTCAGTCTATTTAAAACGGAGCTGGTGCTTTTCACAAGGAAAATTAAAATTGAAATCATTAACCCACCAAACCTCAACGGTACTCCTTTGAGTTTGTCAGACAGAGCCAAACCTAGGACTCATTCTAGACAGGAAGCATCTATGGAGAGAAAATATTGCCGAGGCACCAAGAAATATCTGGTAGCCCTCTCATGCAAAAAAGCAGTAGGTACCACCCTACAGCCGAAAATCATGCACTGCCTCGACACTGGAGTCGTAGGACCAATACTTAGTCATGGCATAATGATTTGGTGGCCCCTTCCAGAAAAATAAAACGGTATTAAAGTTCTCGAGGAAGTCCAACGTGTGGCTTACATCTGCACTACAGGTGCGCTGAGTATTTCTCTTACAGCTGCACTTCAAACTATGCTTCACTAGACATTTATGGCATACACCAAGCCGCTAACGCAGCCTTAAGACTGAGAGAAACTTACCAACGGTGTGAAATGGGGAGCATGCCAGAATCCTTTTAACTCACCGCAACGCAACCCTTTCGAAATCAACAAGTAGTCCACTGAAAATTACATCAACATGGGCTTTTAGCACACAATACTGGAGAGAAGCGTTTACGTGACGTCCTTTTTAATGAGTCAATCTTCGTCTTTACATACGGCCAAAGGAGTCGGTGTCGGTGTCTTTTCAGAAGGTCTTGACATCCACCACTCCTTTAATTTTTCTAATTTCAAGCCGACGTCTCAGCTATCAATCAAGCCGAATGCGTGTCGGAGGGCTAACTCAATATCATGCATAGATGTTGCGATCTACATCGACAGTCAGGTTGCGGTCAGTTCCCTAGCATTCAATACAATAAAATCTAGGGCCGTAAAGGACTGATGCGTGTCTCTTTAAACGAGATTCCTAACCGGTCTAATGTCAAACTCTGAGCCCCAATTGCGACATTCAAGAGAACTTGCGGCTGACGAACTAATCCGACTAGAGTCACAACGTACAGATGATAGGCAGCTCTACAATGTCAAAGCACCTATGTTGCTTGTTATACACTTGACCTACACCGACGCTCTGTCGAAAATCAATTGTAGATGGCAACATCTCAATTATTCCAACAATGCTAGGCCGATCTGTCCTGCCCTTGGTCCTAAGAGATCGAAAGCATTAAATCGACTAATAACAGACTAATTTTCGAAACTATTCAACGTTCTCACAGAGCACTGCACCCTAGACAGGCATGCTCAACCCTTACGTATTGAATGTAATGATTTCTGCAGGAGCTGCAGAAAGAATCTAGGGCTCAGTGTTTCGATCTTAACCCTTGCACGTTGACGAGTTGGCAAATGATACATTCAATGTGAGATCATTTTGGACAGTAGACCACCAGAGAGTAGACCTGTAGGATTGTGCAAGCTCTTTGGGCTTAAAATTCCATGCAACGTGTGGTCGATGCTCAACAGGGGCGAAGTAAATCATCGAATTATGAGAAATTGCCGATCCACCAATTCACATTAACAGATTCTATCATCGGGGCAATCAAAACGAAAAATTTCAACTCTCGTAGACAGTGCATTCGACAATGGTTTCTGCACCATTAAAAGCGACACATAGACCTTACAGTCAGAACTTCCTCACTATTTCACACAAAACTCTTTCTCCTTAAGCCCGGAGATCTATAGCTTCTAATGAAATTCACCATCGAAAATTGCAAAGAAAATACAATGATTTGTAGAAGGGTTAAAAGAATATGCCCTTGCCATGGACATAGATTACACCAAGGTTCGACCACAGCCTTTCAAACCAACCCAACCACAAAGAGCACTTTGCTTTAAATCTCTTTTCATTGCCATTATCTATGGTATATCACATTCAGAGAGACGGCAAAGATTCTCCTTGATGCACAAAGTAAAAAACAAGACCAAATAGCACACAAATGAATCTTAAGATATCCTTGGATAAATCTTATCCTTTTATCCACACAAAAACTACTAATTTTGCTGGTTTACCACATGACCACTGCACTTGAATGAAACCCAATCACTGACTGCATCAACGAACTTCATTACAAGAAAACTTTTCCTTTTAAATCTAACAACACATATATATCCTTTCTGCGTATAATTCTTCTTATCGTCCTTACATGAGGAAATTTTAAGAACAATCAAAGCATAATTGGATGAGTTCACTTCCTTGCAAAATTTTTGAACAATTTTTTGAAGATAAGTCGTTCGTTATGTATGTGAATTTTTGGTTCCTTGGTGGTGATGCCCTTCAATAAAAAGTAACTCAAACAATGTCGAAACAGGGGACTGTTTAGGTGAGGTGAGGGGTTAGTTTCATAAGGCACTGATCTCAGAGGACGATTTCAAATGGTTAATGTTGTAAAAAAGAATGATTTTTTTTCAGAATTGAATAATTCTCACAGCTTCCAGAGATAGTTTCAAACCCAAGTTTTCAAGACAAAGTTAAGCTTAGAGTCAACTATGAATCTGCCTCCGAAAATACTTAAGTACTTCGAAATGAAAGGAGACAGTTTTTAGAAAAGCATCACAGACCAATAACTCCAGAAAGCCATTAGGTGCTGAGGATGAGCTGCACTAAATCTTGAGAGGCTCGGAAGTTCTCTAATCGATCAAATTGACCTCGAATGCTTATTTAATATAAACAAATAGCTGGCGCGACAGCTCGGGATGGGCCAAGGCCTATTGCCGACTCCGAACGGCGAATTGCGAAAGCTCTTTCATTACATATTATACTCACGGGGGCTTGTCATTGCCCGACGAGAGGCGGTGTCGCGAAAAATGTTCGGCGGACATGGTTGGGGCTTGAACTCACGCCGCTCGCTCAGCACTCCAACGCACTAACCATTGAGCCACGACGACCGCTGAATGCTTATTAAGTATCTTGATTTTTGCCACCCAAGTGTTCTAGGTATCCTATGTCGAGTTCATCCTTAACCCCATCGCTGAATGAAAGGACGCAGGGAAATGTTTGTGGGTTCTAATTGAAGGATGGAAAGCGATTTAGAAAAGCAAAATGTCTTTTAAATAAAAATCTGACTGTAGCCAATAGAGGCCACAACCCACATTTATCAATGCTTTTCGAAAAGAGGTACTTGACCTAACGATCTTGAATTCACTTATCCGAAACGCTATCGCGGATTGGTATGTATTTAGTGAGGTCTATCTGTCTGACCATCAGATTTAACATAATGAGCATGGTCAAACAAGCCAGTCCTAGATAAGCGCCCAAACTGTTAAATCTCACCGTCAGAGAGGACATGCTCCCCAATTTCCTTCTATCACATAGTGACGCTGAAAAATCAGGGTATCAAATAAAATACACTTCTATCTGTAAAACATATTTAAAGAACAGTTAGACAGGACAAGTAAAGGTACGGACCGTACCATGACAACATTGTCAGAGAAAACATTACTATCTATGTTGACAGCCAGGCGGCTATTACGTCTCTGCAGTCAGCAACGACAAAATCGAAGCTCGTAAAGGTCGGCATACAAAATCACAAAGATATATCAACGACCAACAAGGCGACCCTATGCCACAGAGATGTATCAGTTATTGAGAGGGCGGACGAACTTGCCAGGAGGGGTGCAGAACTAGATCCTGCATATAACCTTCCGGTCGCAAGGCACCCATTAATACTCTTTACGAGGATATAGGTAGATGAGGAAACCATGATGAGGGCTAATACGCGATGGTGTCTCATAGACACATGTGCAATAGCCGGATCACTATGGCCAGCCCTCGATAAGAAGAATTCCAAAAATCTCGTACAGCTTAGTCGAAGGGAAATACGAATCGTCTCCGGCGTCCTCACAGGACACTGCGGAATAGAAATTCATGCGGAGCGGCTTGGATTGCCCTACTATGACTACTGCAGAAGCTCCATCCAGCACCTGCTATGCGAATGTCCTCCACTGGCCACCAGAAGACTGCATACTTTTGGTAGTAGCTTCTTCAATGGGCTGGACGACGTTAATATCGCTGATTTTAGGAAACTCCTAAGATTTTCATCCCTTTCTGGGTGGTTTCAGGATTAGCTAACCCTATCGCTTGGTTTGCCCCCATGAGTGTAATTTTTTGATGGGTAGAATAGACCCGTTTGAGGTCTAAGTAAGTTTTTAGCACACACACTAAACCAACCAACCAATCAACGGAATCAACGGAACCTTGGAATGAACAAAAGGAAAAACTCAGGAAAAGAGTATGAACACATTTTAATAAAGCAAAAGGCACTAAAATTGCAACAATTACCAATCCATGTTGACCAGGTACAACGTAGAATTGAAAAATTTAAGAGACCTATGTCAGCGGTAACTGGTCTCCATAACCCTCATTCAAATAGGCTACAGGTACTTCTCAAACCAGGTGGAAACATTACTGCTACTAGCCGAAGGGAAACTCTGAAAACTCTGCGCGAGGTACACTCGCCAGCCTCAACTTTACAATCAGACAACCCTGAGTCAATTCTGAGGCAACTGAATACTGTAGATGAAAGCTATTCAATCGGGACAAAGTGGCCAGTTGGTTCATTTAAACCATACAAGCCACCAGGAACAAATGGAGTCGGCTAACGGCTCTCATCCAGAATAGTCTGGACTATATCACATCTTCCCTGATTGTTTTATTTAGGACTCGGATATAAAGGGTTTCCCAATAGGAACGGGTAGAGTTTGAAAGTTTATGGTTTTAGTTTTCCCGATTTTTAATTTTCAGACACTAAGGACAAATCACCATGGCAAGTTACAGCGTCGAGCAACACGTGCTGATTGGGCTATGTAGCAGTTGGAAGCGAACCCCGATTTCAGGAAAAATTGATCTTCAGCGACGAGGCTTATTTTTGAATGAACGGTTACGTCAACAAGCAAAATTTCCGGATTTGAGACGATGCCAATTCACACGAGGTCCAGCAAGTGGCAATGCATCCGCTGTTTGGTGTGGATTGTGGGCCGGCGGCATCATCGATCCGTACTTCTTCGAAAACGACGATGGCATTGCCATCACCATCAACGGAGTGCATAACCGATCGATGGTAACCACATTATTTTGACCCAAATTGGATGAAATGCATGTGAACAACATGTGGTTTCAACAGTATGGCACTACATGCTACACAGCTGATGCCACTATGGGCATTCTGCGCGAGCCATTTGAGGGCATGGTTATCTCACGCAGAGGCGACGTGAACTGGCCACCGAGATCTTGAGATTTGACCCCTTAAGACTTTTTCTCGTGGGGTTTCCTTGAGTCTATGTCAACATAACCCGTGCCAGCGCTCAAATTTAGCCTGATCTATGCCCCAGAGTCATCGAAAATTGGTCCACTCGGATGCGCGCCACCCAGCGTAGCCTGGTTTGTATACATAAAACGCACGCCCCGAACTCGGTTTTCTAGATATGCTATGAAACTCCGAAATCTCTCCTCTGCCTATATGGGGATGGCTCTTGATGATTAAAATTCGATGGCGTAATATCGAAGGGACGATAAGCAGGTCATTTGAAAGTGATGACGATGAAAATAATTACCAAGTCTCAGAGATATGACAGAATAAAATAGTAGAAGTTGGTGCAGACATGCCTCAGGTTTTTCGAAATTTGTTGGTCAGTAAAGGCTTGCTTTGACTTCAAAATACCACCAGAGAGTCTTTCAGGTACCCTTACACTAAAATTGTTCCTCCACACTTCACTTCAACCAGGCACCCTAGCTTTTAACGGACAAACATAAAGTATCCGGAGCCGATGACTGTTTGGGGTATGTGGTGGTGTTTCCAGTTCCAGCTGTTACCCACAATTCTGTCAAAGTGGTTTGACACAGCCCCTGGCCGGCACTCGTACATAATCTGCAAAAACATCCCCGAACCACATTTTTTTCCCCGGGTTTACAGTATCATAGAACCCAGCCAATTGTTTATTGTTCCATTTTTTTGCTATTCTGCGGCTTAGACGCAACCAGATGTGAAATAAATAAACCCTAACCGTGGCGAACATAAAATACGGTCACGGGACCAGCTTCATGCAAGTGTGCGCTTAAAAGGACCTCCCTCTCGAAAATGAAACAATATATATTTCGGGCGCGTATCCCGTCGCGGTTCCTTCCTGCAACTAAATTTATTCTTCTTACTTTTGTACGAGATGAGGTTTGAGGCCGTCCTCCTCCCACCCTCCCGAAGCCTCACAGTCACACTACGCTGTGCCGCAATATTTAGCGCAATCAAAATTAATGCAAGTTGTGCTAACTTTAGACTGAAGGGAGGTGGTGTGTGTATGCATAGCGAGGAATTGCAGTTGACATTTGCGATGGCTGATGCGATGGGTGTTTTGGGAAGGCGGTTTAAGGGAGGTAGCATGCAAAATTGAACATGTTTTCCGCATTCAATGATGTCGCTCTGTGTTTACCCACTTGAGTGGTACCTGAGTGTATTTGTATTTGACGTTTTGTTGATGATGTATGTTGTCCTCTCATATGTAGATCCTTTTCGTCGGGATGGCTTGCGGATGATACATGGCCTAGAGAGCGAAACAATTATTTTTTGCTGGAAGCAGCAGCACTCTGTTTTTGCGAGTGTGTATTTGTCGGTTAATGACACCTAATTCGGTTTTGTTGTGTTGGAACAGTTTGATACATTTAATTAGGTAAGCGAAACAGGAGAGGAGTTGTTGACGAACCCAACAACGAACAGCCATCCCCGAATAGTGTGTAGTACAAAATGTTTCTTGTCGAAACGTCGGAAGTTTACAAAAGTTCACAAGATACAATGTATTACAAGTTTCACCTCACACTACACACGAAACTTGTACCAAAAACTCTCATCCACCTTATCAGTCTCTGTTCAGAGATACATAACTAACGACCTGCACAAACTGACCGACCAGGATCATGAAACCAAGATGTTTGTGGTTTCCTTTGCAAACACCTCTTGAAATCTCCATCATGTCACACACTGTTCCGACGCATCTGTTCTGACATTTTTCCTCACATTCAGAGCCAAGACCTGGGTGTGACTGTGTGTACATTTTCCACAGAAAAGCCGGTAAAATCCCTTAAGTAAATATTTGATACGGATTCCGACACAACCGGGATGACAGCAGGGGACGTGGCTAATTTTCAACTTACAAGGGAGATCTACCAACCACCCACCAACTATCCCTCTCTCAGTGTGGAAACTTCAAGTCCTTGCATCGATGCAGGTGCTTAAGATGAGCTACAGCAATGATATATAGTTAAAACTGTTTACCTTAATTAAAACTTTAAAATTCTACAAAACGGTACAGGCACAGGCACAGTCATCGCAGTCTAAGTTGGAGCACATAACGCCCTGTGCGATACCAACCCATCTGTGTGCGGGAAAAAAATCAACAAAATCTGTGAGACGGGCAGAGGAAGGGAAAAAAAAAGTTTCGCTTCCGTTTATCCTGCGACTACCCGCCGCTGTAACAGTCACACCTCGAAATGTGCCTTGAGGGCGCAGGAAGTCGATGGAGGCAGTCATCTTTGTATCCAGGAGTAACTTCTGTTTGCGTATCCTTTCAGCGTTGTGAAGTGTAACGCGCACGAGAGCATGTCATTTTCGCACTTCCATCTGTCTGTATAGGTTTTTCGTGGAAGCCCGTGGGTAACCTGAGCGAGCTGAGAGGCCTTCACCGAATCTAATGCCATTCCTCTCCATATGGATAAATGATTCCTGCACGCGCTACCTCAGAGTTTACTCTTTTGAAAAAAGTTTCTTTTCCTGCTTCAGCCGCCCTCCACCCCCCTCTCTCCGGGTATAACTATGCAAATGAGCCCACGAATAAACTTTAAAGTTAAACATCCTGACAGCAGCGAGTGGAGGTGTGATGTTGTCCTTTCACCTGAGCTCAGGAGCATATGCACGCGGTATTCGGCTTCCTGTTTCTCACACGCCCGTGTGACGCCAGTGGGCATCATCATTTCAACACAGAAAATTATATCTAAGGACGCTCACGAGGATGATGGCAGACGCTGAGTGCAGTTGAAAAGCATGAACGAATGTCGGGCGGCTGCTGAAGGCTCAATTGAATCTAGAGGTGTGTGGTTGAAGGCGCGGTTGCTTAACCTGGATGCGATGCAGCAACGTGTTTAATGTAAATTTGTGTCAGTTTACTTGGCATGAAATGAGTACGCGGCAGATGGCAGCAGAATAAGTGTGATTGCATAATAGCGGCCGTTGAAGTCGTCCTTCGTGAAAGACAACGACGACAGAGTAATCACAACGATGATGACGGTGATGATGATGATGTTGATGAAGAGGATCATGACGGTTGTTACTCCGTTTTTGCGTTACGAAGTTTTGCGTTTGCGGTTTTGGGAAGTGAAACATATAATTTCTTTATTTCAGCGTAGAGTCGGAGAAGTTTCATAATTTCTACTTCTCCCGCGTAGTTTAATAGAATTTTAAGTGGCGCAACTTGAAAAGGGCTGGAAACTTGAAGGAACTTATTTAAGTTTCGTGCAAATTCATTTAAATTGAGGATTAAAGTTGTTAAGGTAGAGGGTGGGTGGAGGTGGACGGGTAGGGGTTAGTAGTTTACCAGTGAAATACGTTGTCTTGAGGTTTACTAAGGCTACTCTTGGTGGCCGATGCTAACCTATTGACCTTTTCTGCAATAAGCCCTCGACTTACTTCCTAATGTCCTATGTGGATATCAGAGCTTACGACTCGGCGCCATCATGTACGGTTTCTGGCAATATGTCTTCGTTCCCTCTAACTTGTTCCCAATGACTCTTTTCCAACTGTGGAAACTTCTTTAAAATGCTGAACAACATGCCGAATTCTAAGGACTAAAAGCAACTCCCTACTCGTTGCAAAGAGGGCAGTCTCTGTATTAACATTTGTAGAGTTATTTTTGATGATCCTTGGTCTGCTATATCACCTGCGAAGCCATTTATTTTTCATAACCTTGGGACTCACAGTCCTAGGTCATCGCCGAACATTAGATTCTACAGTAGTGGACCGAGTACAAAACCTTGGGGGACGCCGCATGTACTCTGCTTCGAAAATAGGCGATCAGTGAAGTCTGCCAGCCTGTTATCAAAATCACAACATGCGTATACGAGGGGTAGATGGGTAGATACGACCCTTCAAGGGGTAGTACCGACGACAGAAATATCTCTCCATCATAAGGAATTCACTGTTGGGGCGTTTCTCGACATCGAGGGTGCATTCAACAACGTAAGCGCCGCCGCGATTATTAGCAGCTTACAAGATCCCAACTCAGCACCGGACTCTGCAACTCGATTGGGCTGAGGATTAAATCGCCTGTCATCAACTCGACCTTGGGAAACGTTAGCAGTAAGAAGAAGGTCTGCAGGGGAACTCCTCAGGGTGGAGACATCTCTCCCCTTGTACCGGACGAGATCTTAGTATTACTCAGAAATAACGACGATGTGGTCATTCTGATAGCAGGCAAATTCCTTCCAGTCATAAGCGAGAGGCTCAACTATACGCTACTACAAGTCAATATTTGGGCCAGCAGCAAAGGGGTGGGAGGCAATCCTACTAAAACAGAGGCTGTTCTTTTCACTAAGAAGAGATCAATTCCTGATTTCAAACCTCCGAGGATCGGGAGTCTTGAACTTAGCCTTGCGGGATCAGCACGCTACCTGGGCGTTGTTCTTTGATTCAAAACTAAACTGGAAGGAGAACATCGATGAGCGCATCAGAAAGGCATGCGTAGCCTTCTACTCGTGCAAAAACCCATTCAGTAATACATGGGGTTATAAACCGGCTGTAATACACTGGCTGTACACGGCAGTTGTGAGACCCATTTTAACATATGGAAGGTGCTTGAGAAGCAATATCAGCTTTCAAACCTCATTAAGATTCAAAGCGCAGCCTGTATAGGACTCCTGGGATCTATGAGATCGACATCAAAAGCGGCAATGGAAACCCTCCATCCATCCAGCAACCAGCGAGAGGATGGAAAGGGATTTTGAAGTTTACTGGGCACAGATACTCATAAAAAAATCAAGCAACCTGCCCACTATAAAGATTTTAGGTTCGAGCAGCCACTCAAGGACACAGAAATCGGTAAAATCCTGACATTAATTCATCCTGAAACGGGAAAGTTCGCCAAACAACATATACACCAGTGTCAACCTCATAATTGTTCTCACTTTCTTTAGATCCCTTCTGACACTCATCCCAAACCTACCTTATGTCTACAGTTCAAAATAGGGAAACACAACGGGCCTGACGGAGGCCTAAATAAAGAACCTTTCGCTCACCCTCATATGCCAAAACATACCATACAAGATGAACTTAAACACTTTGCTGGCGCCCTAAATAGTGCATGATAGAAGCTAGTTATTATACAACGATCAGAGTTGCACCAAAGCTTAACAGCAACTTACGCTTGTGCCCTTATATTCTTTGATTCGAAATCGGCTTTGTGTGGAATTGTAAAACCGACAGCTCTCTGGGTTTGATCGAGTTTCAAATCCTTCATATGAGAATGACGGGTTACCAAGAAAGGGCTTCGGGATATGGAGAATAAATTGTGGAAAGTGTTGGAGACTTGAATAAGATTGAGAGAAGAGGAATCACAGACGGAAAGACACTTATTCTAAATGTGACTCGGAGACTTGGATATACTCAGAGGACGTATTATTCAGTTTTTGTCGATTAATTCGAAACCATCCAATAGGGATTAAACCTCACGTCCTTTACAGGTGCACCAGGTGAACCTGGGCCTCTACCAACAGGTCTCTTCGGCCATCCCTGGTCCTATGTCAACAGCTTCCAGTTCCACACGCCAAGTTAGTTGAGGTCTTCTTCTACTTCTCCTCTCCTCCTTAGACGAGGCCTTCCTCTACTGCATTGCCTTCTGGATTAGATTCAAAGACTCTGATTGCTACACGTCTCTAGTGACCATACCATATCCAATATTCAAGAGTGAAATTTACTCGCCAAACAACGGATTCTTCTCCACACCACATCCCCCACAAACTATTTTGATGGTTTCTTATCGAATCGATTATCGGGCTTCTTTCCCTCTTCCTTCCCTGCAGAACATCAAACATCTCTCTTCCTTTGATTCCCATAATAATCGTTTGTCAGACTTCATTCCCCCCCGTTAAAATGCTTCACTAAATCTAAGAGAAACACTTCTTATCTCTCGTGACATCCTTTAAAAGCATTCATGTCGTTTTCCTCTAAATAAAAGAAGCAGCTAAAGAAAAGAAAAATTTGCTCATAAAATATCTCCCTAACCATCCAATCAGGGTGCAATCAACGACAAAGAATCCCTATGCTTCCAACTGAAACTATACACACACATCCACCGAAGGATCCAATCATGGACTCCAAACTAACCCTGCTGATTGGTAATAAAAGTGCCAAAATCATCCTCACACCCGCGTGTTCCCGTCTCGTTTCAGTTACTCCTTTGCGCGGAATACCGTACAAAGGACTCTTCAAGTTTCCATTAAAAAAAAAAGTATAAAACGTCCCATGGATACGATGGGAAAAGATTTAACGCGAACACCGATGTAAAATAAATACCGAAACTGTGCTAGGATTCGTGCCAGGACATTGTAATGTGATTTTCATGAAGTTTAGTACGATGCCACCCACTACACAACTACTTATCCTTATCCTCTCTTTACTCCTTTTTTTTCACTCTTGTTTTGTTTTGTTCTCCTTCGTTTTGTTCCCTCTCGAAAAGGAGCTCAATATCGAGCAGGAGGTGTCTTAAGTTTCGTTAGATCCTTCGCTATTATCATCATACTCGTATACCTTCACCCACTGAACATCGCTCGCGTACCGTCGCTTCTGCCAATGTAATGTGACTCCCCGAACATAAAAGTTATCCTTCGATAAATGAGAGAAGAAAAAAAAAACCCCAAAAAGGATCTACTACGCTTCCGACGAAGGAAAAATTCGACACAAGAAAGAAAGGATTCATAGTAACTGCGGTGTAATAAAAGTTTTACATTGATTTACACTCGCATTGCGGCACTGGTATTGGCATTGGTATTGGTGAAAGTCGAGACGGATCCCCACTGTGCGAAACGGTTGCCAGGAGCAGGGGAATCCAGAGATTCCAAGACGACGCACTTGGATCCCAGTGACTCGAATTTCTACCAGATAACACCGAATGTGTGTTACTAAAGATATTGGATTAAACTGAAATGGAACACTGGCACTATTGGCGGTGGGTGGTGGATGGTGGATGGATGTCATGTATCCTGTCACGTTGTATCGATGGAAACATTGGAAACTTATTCAGCTCTCGATTCCAGTTTCGTTTAAACTATCGGTTGGTGCTTTAGAAAAAAAAAACAAGAACTCGAGCGAAAAATATTTTCCCTCAGGGGGACCCGATTGAACGGTAGTCAGGATTGCATTCCAGCAGACGGGCGGATGGTAGTTGGCATACAAAGTGGCATAAAGGATAATAGTGGTGGTTTTTGAGTTATTTGTATGATAGTGGTCATGGTGGATTTGAAATAGCTGAACAGCTGGCTTAGTAACCGGTTGCCTAGGTGCCGCTTCCTATACGCAGGAGGGATACCATCAGAGCTAAAATGGGTATCAATGGTGGTCACGTTTTTAATACTGATTACGTTTTATGGTAGAATCAAAGAAGACGACTGATTGGAGGAACTCTACGGCATCATAGCCGTAATCCCTTCTATTGTGTGCAAAAGGGGAATCGTCGTAGAAAAATTGGCAACCACAACTAGAATAAGGTAAAAGTGCATTAGCCTGTTGAATGCTTCTTAATGTGGACATTGTCCACTAGAAATTTGGACAGCTTGTTTGGTATGCGTCTATCACCTCTGTCTTTAACACAATTGACTGAATACCAGAAATTGAGTCTTAACCGAGATTTGGCCAAACTTTGCACACAAAAAAATAAAAATTATAAAATGCGTGTACCAATTTCATGAGGGGCGGAAACGGATCGCCCCTTCCTCGCAGTGTCTCCTGAACAAACCGCGTTGGGCTCATGTGGCCCAGTTATTGTGTCTATTGTGTCACTTCACAAAAAGAAGGGGACGGAGCAAAGAACCTCTACTAGGATTCAATTAGAAAACCGTGACACATAAGTTACATACATCTCAATCCTTGGAAGACTATTCTAGTGCCTTTCACGAAAAGAAGTACCACTGTAGGCTATTCTTATGAGGTGAAGTACCTTAGCGTTGTCCTAGGCAGACGCTTAAATTGGAATGCACATATCAAGTTCGCGACTAATCCTGTCACTAGAGCCTAATGAGCTACGGCAGAACTTGGAGTTTCAATCGCAAAATGATACATTGGTTGCACATTTCGATAGTTGAACTCATAGTAACACATGCGGCCATAGTTTGGTGGCCAAAAAGACTGGAACAAACGACGACAATCAAGCTTGAGAAGCTAAAAAGAATTGCCTGTCTCGGTATTACAGGTGCTATGCGGACCTGCCCTCATTCAGCCATAGAGACTGTCATTGGGCTCAAGCTGCAGATGGAACACAATAATTGTAAATCAGGTAATCTTGTGGGTCATCTGAAAATACTTCATTCAATTCCAAGTACGGACATGTTCTGCATTATCCCCGACGGTATGGCCAGGGAGTACGATTTCGGAAGGCTATTAGACCGTATCGACTGGTTTAATGGAGAACCCGTATCAGACCCAATATGTTTGGTATGGTTTACCGACGGATCAATAAAGGCTTCCGGAGTAAGGATTGGCGTCTTTTGACTCAAAACTAAAGTCTCGGTAACTATGGTCATGTCCCCCAGCTGAAATCCATGCTATTGAGATCTGCGCCCGGATAAACTTCGATAAATATACATATTAGGGGCGCAAAAATAAATATCTTTTCAGATATTCAGGCAGCGCTTAAAGCATTGACATCCCACTTCGTGGATTCTATGTCAGTTAAGTCCTGCTACGATACCCTACAATCACTTAAGAGGCACAACAAGGTCAAGCTTAGTTAGGCTTTCTCCGAAAGTCGAGAAAATTCCAGTAAAATGGGTAAAAACTGGGTTCTGCCTTCTGGTAGTACATTGGACCAGTTGCGTCTGAGTATTCCAGTATAGCGTTTCCGACAAAAAAAAAAAGAAATGTTATTGTCGATGCAACTACCAAGACCTGTAACCCAAAACAGGGTTGACACGAAACGAACACAATGTGCAACTAAGAATCAACACCCAAGACTTGGCCAGAAGATCGCTTTGGTTTAGTGACAGAAGTTGTCTGCGGAAGAACACGCTCAGTGATTCGAAACTGAGGTTGTATAAGGTTTCAGTGGTGTCCGAGGGTGGTGTCCAGCCATTTGTGGTGTTTGTCATTGCTATTCTTCATGGGAATTTTTTCGAATCTCCTGATGTCATAGCCATAGTCAGCTCAATCAACTCTTCACGTCGTGACAATCTACTGCCAGTGTAATGCGTGGATTTTGTCAAAATTGAATGAGAGTGCATATGAAATCTTTGATAGAAAAGTTCTAATTTGAGTTATATTTGAAAGTACATGGGGAAGAAGAATTAACAAAGAGTTGTGTCATGGATCAGGACAAAAAATGTCAATGGTTCCAATCCAACAGCATGACAATTTGTGAGCGAGGAAAAAATACACAAAATATTTGACTAAAAATAAGAAAATAAAAATAAGCCACTCACCTGTGTTCGTTTTAGGTGTCGCTTTTTCATAAGACGAGGCACACGTAAAACGTCCACAACATTCGTCCGCGAATCTTGGTCCTAACTGACGAAATGTTTGGCAAAATAGCGTCAAAAACAATGCGCAACACTACTCTCCGCGAGGGCCAGAAGGGCAAAATGAGGCAAGAAACACTGAACACCAAATGGGTTAAAGAGGCAACAGGGACAGAAAAAAAGGAAAAAACGCTAAATTGCACAGATCGCGGGGAAGAAGAAAAAAACGGATCAAGACACACTTCACTACACCAGGTCGCGAGGGGCAGAAGGACAAAATGGAACAAGAAACACTAAATTGCCCCAGGTCAGGGGGGGTGAAAAGAAAACAACGGAGTAAGAAATGCATCAACTAGGTAGCGATGGGCAACAGAGGTAAAATGCAGCAAGAATACCGTTCTACGTACACGCATTCTAAACTGCAAAGGACTCGAGATCAAGTCAGGTAAAATATACCGCATTAAATTTTCGCATCTCGATGGGCAGATGGCGCAAATCTGTCGACCTGCCTGGAGACGCTCGTTTCTTGGCTTTACTCCAAACATGAAAATGGGGCATAACACCTCAGAATACATGTAGTTGGTAGACGAAAACTTTAAGAAAAAACCGCTAACGATTTTAACACATACTCTCCATTAAGTAAACAATACAAACACTGCCTTGCAGATCTTTACAGACCATTTTCGCCATAACTCGTCCTTCATCGCATTTCTTTTATTCCCACGACACCTTCGAGACAAAAAAATAATGCACTCCTAATGTCATAAATTTTTTTCAAATGATTAAATACTTCGCACCATGGTCGAAACGGAGCAAACCCTATTTGTCACCCACAATAGTGTCGGGATGGGAGCACTTTCTTTCTCACTCTCACTGTAAAAACCAAGAGAAGAGAACACTTTTTAAACGATTTTATCCGCGCACCAAACTGCACTTCACAACACTTCACCGACAACTGAAGCTGCGTTGATGACTTAACTAAAAATAAACCCTTGAAAACTTGATGGATTCCACTTCCACCAATTATTTGACAGGTGCAATGAAGTCTAGTGAAAATTCATCCGTTTGCTTTGAAGAGAAACAAATAAGTGATGCCAATTTGTGGAAATCAATTAAAGCTTAGAAGAAAGTTAATATTATCATTTTTTTGTTTTTGTTGTGATGAAATTGCGGAATGATTTGTGTCCTTTTATTCAGATACGATAATCTTAGCGGAATGTATGTATGTATGTACATATACATATATTGATCAAAACCTTCAACAATGCCTATTTATAAAAAGAGATGTTATAAAATGAGTGCAAAGAATAATCACACTCTTCTTTATCTTTGCATGGATGTGGCCCTATGCAGTGAACTAGCATTAAGTAGGTCAGGGTGCTCCTACAGTCATTGGTAGTTCGTCGAGAATAAAGTTGTATAACGTCCATTTTTATTGAAAACTGAACAGAACTGTCACCGTACTGGGCAAAATCTATTCACGCTTCCAGTTATGATTCGAATGGAACTTTGCAAAAAAAAAGCATTGGTTGCGTTCATATTTGCAAGAAGTCTGTTGTGATAACACAGAATCTCTCACTAATCTCGAACTATTTTGAGGACGAATTTAACAAATTAAAACTTCTCATAAAGGCAAATGGAAAAACAATTTTTCTGCATTTCACACGTTTTAAATTCATCTAATTCAACCTTTCAGCCAAAAAACGCAACGAAAACACCACATGATTTGAACTATCATGTGTGTGACACGATATAGACGAATAAATGCGTTGGGTTCAAATATAAACTCAGTGCACTTTTTGGCTGTGCATAATTCTGTGTTAGATTTTTTTTTAAAATAAGTTTTTCGATGAAAATAATGTTAGAAATTCATTCCAACACCTGTACAGTAAGAAAACTGCATAAAATATTAAAATTTTAGTTTTCGATACGCCTGGTGTGTGACAAAAGTAGTGATTCAACATTCGGTGACGTTAAAATGCAATGAACGGGAAGGCATTCTGAAAAAGTTCGCGATTCTGATCATGGATGTGTACGTTATTTGAGAAAAATTTCATATGACTTCAGCATAGTATTATCAGATAACTCGTTAAGAAGATTCAACCACTTGAGTTTACTCGTAACCTTCAGGAACATCTGTCAGGCAACTCTCTTACATATATCAGCAATTCTGTTAAGCAGATCAATCCCTCGCTTCATCGTTAATAACTTATGCACCATCTGCACTTTAATGCTAAAGGACTGCGACGAAACAGGAAAAAAAATCGCAAACACTAATCTCCTTTGCATTTCATCAACATAATCATTGCGTGGGTGGGTGTATGACACAAGAGGGTACATCCATGCACATAAATCACAAAAGCAGCTTAAATTGAGTCCCACTCCGAGATATTTTTTTTTCCGTCTTTCGAAGGATGTTAATGTGTTTAATTCGTGCAGCACATTTACATGCACACGTGGGTAGACTCACATGCTATACGCTATCACCCAGTACCCGGATCTATTAATCTTTCCACCGCCGAATGTGCGACAATTTCTCCATTCCCATCCCATTGAATTAAGCAATGGCAAAGGACATAAAGTACACGATACAACCAGAGAACCCCTTTCGACGACAAAGGAAAATCAGACCAAAAGTCAAGCTCTGACTGAGTTGTCGTAGAATGAGAAATGAATATTGTTTCCTTTCAATGGAGCATCCATTGAGCGTAAATGTATGTATGGATGAGTTGAGTACATGTAAGGATAACGCGTCCCATTGAAAGTAAACGATCGAGAGAGAAAATACAGGCAACTCACACAGTCGGATGCAAAGAGCCGTAATTCTGGATTAATAGAATATTGCAGACAAGAAAAACCTGCTGGCTTCTCTGGAGTGATAAAAAAAAAAGCTTGACAATGGAGACCAATGTACCCTATGCTACGGGATGCAATCAGTTTCACACATGTGTACTCCACGTCTGATAGATATACGATAACTCCTAAGTGTCCTTCAAAACTGCAGGAGTCATTATTTTTCTTTGAGCTTTGTTTGCTCCATGTGTGGTAAAAGCTTTTCAATACCAAAGTCATGGCATCATTGCTGTTTGATGAAATGAAATTTTCAAATCAAAAATTTGAAAAGATGGCCTAAGAAGGAGAGATGCTCCAATGTCTGAGGATGGTGCAACTAGGAATTATCGAAGGAAAACCAAACACGAACGCGTGCACACAGAATTGTACTAGCTGACACCGCAATACGCAAAAAGCTACGAAGAGGGAAAGAAGGATCTGGCATGAGTATTTCATCTGCCACTATCCAGCCGCTTTAAGAGTACTTCAAAGAGTAGCCCTGAAAGGCAACTGTTCTGGTATTCTTGACCAAAATTAAGCCTAATGCCTAACCAGCGATGGCCGGTAGTAAAGCAAGTTCTCCTACAATTGAGGAAAATGTTGAACAAGATCGAGGTTATGAAGGAACCTCAGGATAGTGCTTGCAAGATTATTTCTGGGGAAGTGAATTTCCTACCGAATAGTTTTAGTCTGCAGCGAGCTATGGCTAGACATTCGAACAAAATATGCTCTGCAGTTTCTAAGCCTTCCAAGTAAAAAATAAATAAATAGCGACAGCTCGGGATGAGCCAAGGCCTAGCTCCTCGCAACAATTCATGTTGTTGCGTGTTACATTTTTCGCACGAATGGAAGGGACCTACAATTTATTGCCGACTCCGAACGGCGAATTGAGAAGCTTTTTCATGACAGTTTATACTCCCGGAGGCTTGTCATTCCCCGATGAAAATGTTCGGTGGACATGGCTGGGGCTTGAACTTAGCTAGAGCTTAGTATCACATTTGCTTAGTGCGAGGATTTCTTCGTTTATCTTTTTGTTTAAGGGTTTGATGAACATCTCAGATTAGATTGGAGATCCATTTGTTGAGACTTTTATTCAGCTCCCATGAATTGAGTTCAAATTTGATGTGGCTGGTGGATAAACCACAGAAGATAAATGGGCTCATCAATGCAAATTTGGTTTCTTGTCTCTCGAGTTTATCTGGGATCTCATTGCGATCAATTCCCCTGTGACGTGGAACCAGAAGTGGTGATCTTGCTACTAGTCCTAACCCACCTGAAGTTTGGTGAAAATACAGGAAGATTTGCCCAAATCCACATAGTCACTCTATAGCTTCCCAACAATGCTACAAGAAACTTCGCTCCCAGGGTGACACCTGGATATTGTAATGCGTATACTTGTGGCGACGGTCAGTTGAATTACATGGACAATATTTTCCTCCTCTCATGAAACTAGTGTGTATCCACTTGAGCATACCTTGCACTGAAACGCGTCCCCACTTCAATTGAATTACAAAAACCGTCAGAACAGAACTCATCCCTCGGTTTAAATGCAGTGAACTTTGCTAAATGCAACAGCTGTGAACATAATCAAATTATTTCAGAACATTTCTGGTCAAAATATTTCCATATCAGGTCCTGTACCCTGCGAACCAGTAAATTTCACTGAAAAACAATGAGATTTGTCCTTAAGTACCTATGAGCCACGTTTTTTTTTCCGAATTCGAATGAAGTTCTTGGCCATTTGGAAGCATAATGTCCAAGCACATGTGTACATTCGACTGCCACCAGGAGGGCACACACTTTTCCATAAAAAAAGATTCAAAAATTGTTGCGAAATTACTTACACACAGGCAGCCGAGTAGGATTTGAATAAATTTGCACGGCAGGATACAACGCAAGGACACAACACGCGTTAGAGAGTAAATACTGAATAGAGGTTCATTAAGACTAAATGTGACCGATGTAGTCCACTTGGAATTGACTAAATGTATCGATGAATTGTTTACTAAGTACTTGCGACTGTGGGAGAGTGTGTTTTGAGTTGGATTCATGATTTAAATTTATTACTGGCAAAGCGTCAAGGACTTTGCATAATGTTGAAGGATTTTGGCAAACAATTACATATAGTCGAGGTATTTATTGTTTGAAACTGTTCAAACACAGTCCTTTAAAGCCATGAACAAGATGTAATGTATGAAGGTCTGACCAACAGACCGTGGTTCACCATCTATCTTTTGTAAACTACGAATCGATTCAAAAGTATCAAGTCTTGCTTTGGGGCTTCTTGAAGGATTAAAAAATAAACGCAGATGCCAGTAATTGACGGATCACTCAGTAGTCCAGTATAGTCGCCTTCGTTTTACATGAAAAAGGTGAATTATCCTGCAATCGAATTTCTATTTTTTTTACTGAATTTGTTTGAATTTTTCCAGAAACCATTTGGCATTGGTTACCTCCACACAGGATTTAGGTCCCGAATAGCGTCCACAGAAGCCAAATTACATTCCCGTCTCTAACTCAACCCGATAATGGATTTAAACCCTTTTCGCGATCGCATTTTGCTGCCATACGTCATTGACTTGACTCGGTATTCCTCCATTCACTTTTATCCCCTGAATCCTGGTATCCGTTGGCTCTTAAAATTTTTTATCTCTCTGACTTTTATGGATTTTAGACGTTGCTAGACTACTACCACTTGCATTTAATTTCTCTTCAAACCCAGTAATGGGTGTCTGTATCCTTGACGATGAAAAAACAACGAAATTTTAAAACTTTAACACATCCTTGCAGTTTTGCCTTTTGCTCGCATGTGCGTTTCGGTATCACATACTTTTTCACACACATCGTCCTTGCGGTGGCAATAATAATGATAACTGTACAGAAAATTCCATAAAAGGATCATTATTAGCAGGATAATAGATAGCGTAAATTGAACCATTCATTCTCCCATAGCTATCGTAAAATTTTAGACAATTTATGGTGAAACTTGTTCATTTGCTTGGAACACACACACACTCTGTCTATGTGTATCCTTTTTTCCGGCGGCGAATATTTCAATTTCTTTAAGGAAAACTTTAAAGTCCTTGCGTGTGACATGTGAATTGTTCGTGTCCCAAGTTAAATTAATAAATAATCTTCTAATACACACATGCCCCGCAGATAAGGTGGCACCGAGCAGGGAAAAAAAGGAAAGGATATCCACTCGTGGGTGTGTGGCGTAGCGAGGAAGAAAAAACTCTCAAGCAAGGACATTTGAGAGAAAATCCTTTGATTAAATATTTCGTGTGATGAATTTGAATCTTGATGAAACTTGCGATGCCATGATGTACTCGTGTAGCTGACTTCGTGGTATACAAACTCATGTATCCTTCTGTAACCCAAGAACACACAAACACACACACACATACACACGTACTCGCATGTGCTTTTTCGGCGAAGTTGTGCCACCGAATTTGATGACTTTCTCAAGACTTCCAGCTGTGAAGTTTGATGATGTCGACAGAGAGCACATAGGTACACACATGTGAGATGTGTCTTTTTTCTGTTTTGGGTTTGAATGAGAGGATCATCGTCGCTAAAACGTAGTTGTTTTCAAGTGCCTAGGATGCGCAGCTTTTTAACTAAATTAACAAAGTTTCAATTTCCATTTAATTTCCTTCGTGCCGTTTTCTTTTTTCTTTTCGTTTGGTTGGTATGCCCACCCCCCGCTGGGAGCTTCATAAATAAACATGGGATATTACAGGGATTGTTGTTGGGAATGTCCTCGACAGACTATGGCGTTTCGTGACGTTACACGGGTGTATACACACTAAGGAGAGCAAATATAATTACAATGATAATTAGGACAAAATTTCTAAATCGAAACAGGGTGTTACAGCAGCAGTGTTGGGGCGTTGGGAGGAGCATTTTTTTTTTCGAAAATGAACCCATCCAGGATGAAATGGTGCGTGTGTAGGCAGGCCGGGAGGATAAAGACACAGGTCGTTGCTTAGGTAATTTTACGCAAAATAATTGCTAATCCCACTGCAAGTGGGCCCGAGATTCCTTTTGGTTTTAATGAAATTGCGGAACCGTTTCATGGATAATGTTGTAAAAGTTTATGAGATTTGATGTCGTCGGGGTCCAAGTGGTATATACGCAGGTACCCGAACCGAACCGGGACGTAATCTGGTTTTGTTTTCAAAATGGTTTATGGAAGATTATTTGTAATTTTTGTTTTTTCTAAAGCGGTTTGTGAGACTCTTGGCTTATTATTATTGGATTTGGCTTGTGTCCTTTGAAAGGAGCGCGAGTGCGGAGTGAGTGAGGAGTGATTTTCTTTTTTTTTTAATGATGTCTAGACAATGAATTATGAATTCGTCGCTCATTTAGATGTAAGCTGATTATTGTGGTCTGGAGAATGAAAATAATCATCAAAGCAGAGGAGAGGCGACACGAGGGGAATTGCTCACGATTTACAATGAAAGGAATAATTGCCGTGATTTAAGTCTCATTTTGTTCCTGAAAACAGTGTCTTCTTTGTCGGTGTCCTTTCATTTTCATCCAACAAAGAGGATTAACTTCATTTTGGTGAGAGGAAGCAGCATTTTTTCTCACCCGTCGAAACACTCCTCGATGTTCTGACTTTATTTGGACCTATTGTAGACTGAAGTGTCTGACAGACTAACTGACAAAAAATAACAAGTCTGCCATGCTAAAACAATTTTCATTTTTCATGGAACGCCTAAAACCTTTTGTCAACAACCTGATTGGCCCCTATCAGTGCGGTTTTAGGCTGGGAAAGTGCACAATTGACCAAATTTTCACACTTCGGTGGATCCTGGAAAAAACCCAAGAAGTCCAAATCGATACCCACCACCTCTTTGTCTATTTTAAAGCCGCCTATGACAGCATTTATAGACACGAGCTATGTATATAGAGCTATGTCTAGTTTCAGCACCCCTGCTAAACTCGTCCGCCTGTGCAGGATGACGATGAAGAATGCTCGTCAAGGTCGGTAACTATCTTACCGAAACATTTGATGTCCAAAAAGGTTTTAAACAAGGGGACGCGCTGTCATGTGACTTTTCAACATCATTCTTGAACGAATTGTGCGAAACTCTCAAGCCAACACCGGAGGCACAATCTTCCAACTGCTTGCGTATGCCGACGATATTGAAATTATAGGCAGAACGCAGCGAGCTGTCAAAAGCGGTCAGAATGGGTTTAGCGGTAAACGAGGGCAAAACTAAGCGAAAGCGGAGAAAGATATCCTTGGTTGCTTCGAGCGAAAAATACTTCGAAAGATATTCGGTCCCGTATGCGTTGACGGGCTTTGGAGGAGAAGATTTAATCACGAACTATAGGAGCTGTAAAGCGACATCGACCTAGCCAAAAATTGCGCATTGGACGTTTAAGATGGTTAGGACATGTAGACCGAATGGACACTAACGCTCCGGCACGCAGAGTCTTCGAATTTAACCCGGAGGGACAACGCAGTAGAGGAAGACCTCGCCTAAGGTGGCGCGCACAAGTAAAAGGGGACCTCAACCAACTTGGCGTGCGCAAGTGGAGGCAGTTAGCTAAGGAACGGGCTAACTGGAGGGCTTGTTGGTTGAGCCCTTATATCCGCAGACTGTTTTATAAGAAACAGGTGGAGTGGTCGGAGCACTGCGATAGCCTGGAAAAAACTACGACGAAAACGGGAAAAGTCGTTTGTGCGTTCAAATTCTGCTTCACCTGCTTTGAATCTGCTTCAACTGTGACGCTTCCCTCAAAGCTTACAGCGTCCCCAGTTAAACAGATATTCTGTACTGACGAAACGGCCACAAAGATTCGCTCTCGAAAAGCATTTTTCTTTCGCACTTCGATAGGGAGAATAAAATCATTTCTACGTCTGTCTAAATATAAACGTCTGAACGTATCCTTTTTGGATTTCCAAACAGAACTCAAGCGTAGAATTCAAGATGTAAATTTAAAAATGACCGATCGTCTGTGGTTGCATAGTCGAGGCACAGGTAATCTCAACAAGCCCGGCACTATGTACCACCTAAACTAACAATCCACGGTGTGTCTGAGAAACAAAGTTCCACAGGAGTTTATGCCCTGGAAACCAATTTAAAATAGATTAACCAAACTTATGCCACTCCTTCTTCGTTTCCTTTAGCAATTTCTTTTCAAGAGACACCACCAACCTGCGCTCCAAGGCAATGAAACTCCTTTAACGTTCTTACCTTACACTAGCAATTTGTTACTTTCCACCCGTTGTAAGATTATTTCAAATATTTTCCTCTTCAAAACTATAGCTACAATGAACACAAGACCGAGTACCATAATTTGTCGCTTACTACCTCAAGATCTAAAATGGATTTATTTCCATTCGCTGTGAGGTAACAAATTATCCTGAAACAAAAAGGTATTTAACAACCACCACGCAACAATTCAGTTCGCCATTTATGCGCAGACCTTACGTAAATGGATGAGCTAAATACTTTGCATAACTCCAACTAACTTCGTGAGGCGGACCCGGAGAGATGGGAAAGGGATGAGGAATATCCTTTATGGAGTAGCACAAGTAAAACACAGACTCAAGTACTATACAGGATCACATGAATGTGAGCAATTAAAGCCAAAAAAAAAAAAGGAGAGAAAACGATTTCAGACAGAATTATAACTGAAAAAAGGATAACGTCGTCATGGATTGAGCCCTACTCCATCTCCCCCAGTCGAGAAGGTGTTCATAATTTGCTTTCGCTTCACTCGGGGGAAACTTTGAGTGCGGCTGCTGCTGCAGGAGTCGACAAAACTTGTATTCGAGGATATTAGCATAATTAATTCGGAGAAGCTGGAGGAATCCTTTTTTTTCTGTTGCGAGTGGAGAATTATTTCATTACTGCATGAATTAATTTTCAGCTTCAAGCCGACGACACGATGAGTGGCGTAGAGTGCCTTATCCACTTTGATTCCAAGTCCCAGTGAGCAGTTATGATCCTTGCGAATGGATATGTGAGTGGTAGGGGTAATGCTCAGAATTAATACTTTCCCAGTCCCAATCGCAGACGTGCACTTGAGTCCGAGACTGGAGACGGTACTTCTTCTTGTAACCAGTGTTCTTTGTTAATTCAATAAATAACACAAAATGTTCAACCATCTGAATGAGTGGCAAAGCCTTTAGCCGTTAGTCGTTAGCCCTTATTCAAGCGAGGAGGCCTTCAGAATGTCCATTTTCATTTGTTTGGTGTCGTTGGCAGGCCGTTTTGGTTGCGAACTTTTTCTCCCCACAGAACACAAATGCTCTCGAGAAGCGAGACAGAGAGAGAAATATGTACTACTGTTGATCCTTATCCGTGTCCTTTTGTTCATCGCAATGAATGGCTGTATAAAGTGTTTTCCTACGTTGTTCCTCTCCTTCGTCTCCTTTTGTTTGGGGGTTTCGAGTGTTTTTTTTTTGGCGTTTGACGAAGAGGAGTAAGTGGGTATGTACATCGCAACCTGCCACATGCAGTCCTCCCTCTCGAAGCAGGATAAAGTGTCCGTGGTCATCGGGTATTTTCTTTTGTGTGTGTGTGTTCTGTCTTTTAAAAGTTAGAGAAGAACGAAATAACTTCGGGTTAATGGATGCACTAAAGTGAGTGATGGCGGAAGTGGTGGCCATACAGAACCGAATGGATAACTTGGAAAATTGCATCCGAAATTGAGGTCATAAATTACACTTGAATCAAAAAAGAAAACGAAAGGACATGCACAACTGTAGTAATTCCTTCTCTGGTTTGTTTCCTTTTGATAGGAGAAATGCGTGGGCCATTGGCAATCTGGATAAAGGATATTCTTTTCGAGGCAATTATTTACATTTTATGGAGACTTTTGATTTATTCAGGGATAGTTGGATAAGGCAGCTAGACGCAAAGGAGCAGCACGAGTTATTGCTGCAATTTTGAGATCTGTGGTCAGAAAAGTCTATGTTTGGATATTTTAATGGCCATAACTGACGGCATACACAAAGGGTCTCGCCTGTGACAATGATAAAGGGGAGATCAGGATCGGTTTAGGGCACTCAAGTGCTATAATTTGTTGCATATGGTCGAGAAAATTCAAGACCTGGCTGTTTTCAGGGGGCTTAGCAATGCGTTCGTCATTTGTGAGCTGCAAGCAACTTATCCCGAAATCCAGATTTTTTTTATTTGTCGGGATATGTCGGTCTTGAAACCCATTAGCCGAGAGAAGGAGACAAGGCGGACAACAGTATATGATTCAAAGACAACGTTCATAAGTCAAAATTGAACATCGACGCCAAGGTCTGACTTAGTCTCTTGATGCGAACTCCTGCTATTTCGACTCCTTAGGTTTGAACTTAAGTGCGAGGCTCTTCCATTGGTGTTTCTTCCCCTTAGCTACTCTGGCAATAAAATCTCAGGCACTTAATATTCAAGAGAGCGATAAGTGCATCCTTTTAATTGTCGAGAAGATCCGGCCTTGTTCTGAACCTATTATTTCCGAACCCAATACTAGAAATAAACCAAAGCGACTACTGCAGGGACTAGAGTAAGCTTCTACTTTAAAGCATCTCCTCAATACCATACCGATTCTCACGTTTGACGAGCCTCTGCAGAGCTGTAAGGTTGGAAATTTAGTCTCTAACTTTCCGGAGACTCTTCCGACATGTGACCAGATGGCAGCAATCGAAAGAACAGTATTTGAGCTGATACTCGCCCGAGTAGAAAGGCACTTAAAGTCAAAATCCGAGGGGTGATGCTCAGACAATTTTCAGCTAAAAAGACCAATCGACTGCAGAGTGACTCATAGGCTATCTAATACATTGGGAAGATTCTTTACTGCAGTCTGTTGGAAGTAGGCCGTCGAGTCCTCAGTTCTCCATTCATCAAATTAAATTTTCCTTGAGACGCGGCAAAAAAAATTTATTTTTCCTCTGAAGTACACCCTATCTCCATGCACTTACCAACTTCATACCGCGGAACAAATGTGAAATAACCGACTAGTGACAGCAGCCACCCAAAAACTTATCAAACAAGAGAAGCCTCACAACATTGTTTTGAAACCGAATACCTATCGGGTCCTTCCAACTCGCTGTACCGTCCACATTTCACTCTCCTTTAATTCTACAGAAAAAAAAACCTTGAAACTGAATATCTGATGTCCATTCTGTTTCAAATGTCAAAACTTGTCGCAAAACATATTCCCATGACTGTTCATTTGGAGTGCAAACTCACACTGCTCACAGGGATCAAACATGTCCTTAAATCATGTCCAATGGGGATGTGTGCATATGACCACACAATGGCATCAACGACCATAATCCTTTGCGCGTCTTCCTCTCTATCGCCGCCAGACCTCATCGTGGTCATAATTCGAAAGGAGAAAATATTGTTTGCCACCGAAAAGGACATCGGGAATAAAAATAATAATCCCCGGGAATAAAAGTCACCCGAAAACAACAACCACATCCACAGACATTCAAATCATGACCTTTGGTTTGTCCAAATATTGTCCTGTTCCCAGTTGTACCTATGCCATCATCGTCATCCTTGCGGTTATTCGACGTTATACTGGTCATTTGTGTTGTTGTCATCGTCATTCTCGTTGCCGTAGCCGTTGTCGTCACGGTGGTGACATTAAGGGTAAAGCTCTTAATTTGATTTATTCTGCAACGCAGGGATGCTTTCTCTGCTGCAGTTTACGAGTTGTGTCTTCTTCCTTTTTTTTTTTTTTGATTTTTAAAAAAAAAAAGAAAGTTCTTCCTGACATTGTCCATCCTATCCATCTATCTGTCTGCCGATCTTTGTTTGTGTATCCATTTCGTATGTCTGAACCGTTTCAATTCCTGTATTATTGTCACACACACCATGATGTGTCGGTAACAGTAGCATTGTAATCATCATCAGTGTCATCGGGCTTAGGACAAAGTTACTGCTGTCTCGGTGATGGGTGATGCACAGTAGGTGGTGATGGGCCCCATACAGTGGCGACAGGATGGCACAACTATGAAAGGTGTCTGTTGGCGAAAAAGACGGTCCCGTCCGAGTCCCTCCGCTCCACATCCACGGAGTTAAAATTTATTTATTTCCTTGTCCAAGGATGCTGCCCTCTGTTTATTTGTTTGCTTTGCTGGAGCAGGACTGCTTCACTTAGACAGCAGCGCCGCGGCGTTCTGCTCTCTTGAATTTTAAGGATATAACACGATTTAGGAATTCAAGAGGACCAACGGTCACAAATATATTTTTATTATTTTTTCCTTTCCCGTTGGCTTGCTCTTTGGCATAAAAGGGAAAAAATTACGTTGCTTGGTCTTTCATAGTGAACCGTGATATGAATATTAATTGTAGGACGTGTTGTTTTTTTCCTTTGGCTTTGCATCCTTTTTTTTTCCCACAGCGAGGCGATGCAAACTTTCATCGCTTCGATGGCACCATAAAAAGGAGGAAACACATAACAGAAGTTTACTTATGGCCACAGTGCGCAAGATGAGGGCTTAATTTGCATCCGGAATGCGTGCTCTGACTTGGTTCAGGTAGAATGAGGCGGGAGAGAGTGAGAGAGGTTGTCGAGGAAAACTGCACCAGTAGTTGCAGGCAAACAACATTAGTTAATGGTTATGGCGTGGCAACTTTTGCCGTAAAGTATACAAAATTAGTTGTCCATGGAATGTGGAAGATGTGGGTCGGCGTTTGGCTGTGTATAGTGTAGGAGATGGACTCTCTAAGTGTGCTTAAGTTCAATTTCATTAATTAGAGAAGAAAGATGCATCCCTTGGTGGTTGTGTCTAATCTAGAAGATGAGTGTGGTCAGTTAAAAAGCATTTTATGGCCCAACTGTCTGGAAGTCAGTAAATCATCATAAAGTCTTGTGATCTACGATGGGAGAGAGAATTTCGTTGCACTGATTTTAATTGAGAATGCGCAGGCGAATAAGTCTCTTGGGTGTGTTCATTAAGGCAAAGACGCTTGCTCTAACAGCGGTGGAATATGCTGAGGTGTCTCAAATTAACCGATACTCCGCCTGGACTATATTTAGTGCGGGATTTCATTAGAGAGGACGACCACTGTCCCTTAAAAAATTAAAAAGACACAGTACTGTTATTATTGTAGGAATGTGGTTTCTAAAGTTTAACATGAACAAAAAGTGCCGAATTAGTCAGGAACTAAAGTCTAACCACGAACCTTGTCAAAGGCAAATCAATGAGGACGGTAGAAGTATGTCACATTTGGGTGAGGTGATCAAGATCTAAGAACGGGAACAACAACGATAGAAATTGCAAGCGGGAGGGCTTCTTCAAAGTGCTTTGCTGATTCAAAGGCTTGTTGAGTACATAGACTGGAACAGCAGATCTTATAGGTCGAATTGCTATCTGGTTTCAATAAAAAGTAAGCCCCTCCCAAGGCCTACCGCTGGATGCGAGAAAATATGGGTTCCGCCTTGTACACTAGGGGTTCCGAATTGAAGGGTTGATCTGAACCCGGAATAATCTGCCAGATAACTTCAATCAGCTTTGGCAAGTACTCCACTCAATCTTTGGCAGAAATTCTGACCACCAACCAATAAAGGAAAATAACCTTGCATTCTTACACTCACGGTGGCGTGAGGTGTTTCTGGAACGATGTCCTTGTATAAAGCTGACGAGACGGGACAGAGGAATACTAACAAAAATGTAAAGACACATTATTTACCACGCGACGAATAGCTTCGTGACTGGAAAGTCTTCAACGGACCGTAAGAAATAGCATTTGGGTTTTCCTGTCCGACACATTTAAATTTTGAGAGTTCATAAGTACTTACATAAGTTCTCAACTTCATTTTAAGAAGTAGGGTCAGATGAAATCCGTTGATGTTGAAATCTGCAAGTTTGTCCAAATTCCAGTCGATTCTGACTGCGCCAGCTCCCCGATAAGACTTCTGCTAATTTCGCCGCTACTTGTACAGTGTTTCTCTACGCACTAATGGATGTAACCCTGCAACTATGTAGGTTCTGATGAGAAATAGGTAAGGTCTATCTTAAGTTGACATGGCATACAGATGTTGAACTAAAATCGGCTCGGTCTCTCCGTTTTGTCTAACAACAAAAGTCCTGTAGTGCCAGGACTGTGCATATCAACGGCCTTGTCAGATCAAACATAGCGATTGGCAAGCGTCATTCTTCCTTTTGATATCTGATGAGATGTTAATGTCGGAAGTGATAGCATACCCGAGCTAGAGAAAGTCATAGGTGTACATCGTGCGGTTGTGTTCGATTCGTCGATATTTAGTTGACAGAAAATATTTGATTTTTTCTCGTTTACTCCTAAACCCATTTTGTCTGCTTTTGTCTCTATATACGCAAATGCACAGGTGGCAGCTCAATGTGTTTGGTTAATGATTTCCACATCGTCGACGTACGCAAGTAGTTGCCTCTGGTGTTGGCTTGAGAGTTTCACACAATTCCTTCAAGAGTGATGTTTAACAAGTCACATGACAGCCTGTTCCACCCTGGTACCAACTTTGATGGAGCAACGAGTGTTGTCAATCCTCATCTTACACAAACGGCCGAGTTCGCCCAGAATACCAAAGCCAGACAGTGTAGCTCGTCTCTTTTAATGGTCTAGGTCTAGGGGTCTCAAAATTAATTGAAATGCGCCACCAGGAAGAAATATTTCCGAGCTTGATCTCCAGCAATTTGTAAGCAGAATCAACAAACACCTGCAAACATCATGGGGTGCTATATTAGCGTAAGTTCGTCCTTTGGGTAGAGATTTGGAGATCTGGGATTTTTTTTCGGAATTTGCTGAAGTTGAAAAATTTGATTCCTTATGGAATTTGTTGGGCGCTCTGCTTATTACCGATGCTTATTATTTTTATAGCTTTCGTGACAGCCCGGTATGTGGTCCATGTTTTAATTTTTCACACGAACCGCTCTCCTAGGTATTCATCCAATTAAATTCTTGATCAATTTGAGTTGTTTTATTTAGTTTCAGCAAGCTCCATTGGCAAGATGCTCCATTTTTCTAGTAAATTATAGCAAGATGAGGCATCACTTAGTTTTGAACCCGATAGTGGATTTAATTCCAAATGCGATGAAATTTGACTTTATTATTTGCAGATGTGTTCCAAAGATCAGTTGTCGATCGATTTCTGGAAAACTGAAGAAATAATTCGAATAAAGGGAAATCAATATTGTACAAACCCATTGACATTTCTTGATTTCTTATAGCCGTTTGTTACTCACTTAGCCGCATGCACCATCCTTTTAATTCCTTCCTCTCGCGATCTTAGGGTGGACTGGTAATGGAGAGCGACAAATCAATGTCAAATTAAACACTTGCTAGTTAATGTTAAGGTTTTTTCTTTGTATGTCTCCTTTATTTTCCATTTCACTATTAATTTTGTTTTAGTTTTTGCTGAGTCTAATATTCTTTTTTTGTTTTGTATATAATTATAATTACAATAGTATAACAAAAAGAAAAACAATGTCATATACTATATTTTTTATATAAATATTTTTTTGTTGTGTTTTTCACTTTACATATATAATTTTTTTTTTTCATTTTTGGTTTTTGTTTCTTTGCTTATTAAATTGTTTATCCTATATAAATGTTTTTTTTTCAATCAAAATCAATGTTTAATGCTTTTTATTTCCTTACTACTTGACTAAATGACAAATTTTATTCTTATAGTTTAGTTTTCATGTTTTTTTTATTATTATTTTTATTTATTTTTAAAAAAATTTAATTTACAATGAACAGTTACATATTAAATTCTTGTTTTGCATATATTCTTTCTTTTTAGTTATTCAAAAATAGTTTTATTTATAATTTACAATATTTATGCATACATATATGTATATAAAAAGAAAAACAAAAAACACCAGAAGGATGACAGATATCCTTCTTGAAGTACTTTGCTAATATTTTTTTTTTGGTTTTTCTCTTCTTCTTTTTTTAAGTATATTACACTAGAATTTGTATTGATTGAGTTTTCCGGTTTTCAAGTAAAACTATTTTTTATTTATGTTTAGTATTTAGAAATTCTATCTCTTTATGTTACAGCGGTTGGTTTGTTTTCCTATTTTATATAAATGTGGATGTGAGTCTAGGTATGTATTTAAAGGTGTTCACTATGATTAAGTTTTATGAAAAGTGATATTTCATTATTTTCTGCACTTATTGGATTAGTTTGTTTGTTGTATCTTATATTTTTTGCTTCGAAGTATCTGTCCTATATTTACTGTTGTTTATATATTTACTTATATTTTTTTTGTTGTTGAAATTCTAGGTAAAAAGCTCATCATCGTATTTGTATTTTTGTTTGGTTATGATAAATTATAAAATTTTTTAAATAAATAGTTGTAAATAAATTAAAGGTTTTTTTCTTTAAATAAATAAAAGTATATATTATTTATTAAGTTAATTTTATTTGGTTTAGTTTTAATATATTTATTTTAATTTTTTTGGCGAATAGTTTTGTTTGTTTTTTTTTCTTTTTGGTTTAGTATGTCTTCTAAATATTTTGTTGGCTATGTATGTATGTATAAAAAAAATTAAAGTATTTCTGTAGTAATTTAGATATTCTGTGATGTTGTTGTAAGGATATATTGGATATTGTTAAATTTATTTATTTATTTTATTTATGTTCCTTGTTTAATAAAATGCACTGTTGTAGATTTTTTGTCGGACGTCTTTGAATTGATATCGCTTTACTTATATTTTTTCCGGCTTTTATTTAGTTGTTTATTTTTACAGAAAATAATATTGTACAACGAAATTCTTTAAATAAAAATAAAAATAATTTATTTAACTGCATTTAATGCGCCGGTCTTCTTGTCCTTTTTTACTAAAGCATATACCGATGCAGCCTTATAATTGATTGGACCATAATTATGAAAATCCATATCGGCATACTCCAGTTCGTCATCGAAATTCGAAGCTGCCAAGGGCTAAAGGTGGAAAATTTCATTAGTTGCTTGATAGAGGGATACTTTCCAGGACTTTCTTAATAATAGATGATGGACGATGTTAGATTTAATTTGACATGCCAGGATTAATATGCTGATTATTAGAATTTTTGCGTTTTTCTTGAAGTTTCTGGACTTCCTTTGCAGGACACAATTGGGATAAAGCAAACACTGCTCTAGTCATCTACTTAAACGTTCACAGACAGACGCAACTGGTTTCAAATCACTCGATCACTCAAAGTCATATGTACTCGTAAAGTCTTTAAATCCCTAAATTACCGAGATAACAGTGCAGAACTAAAGTGAAACTACCGAGTTGTAACCACGGAAAGGAATTCGACAAAGAGTCGCGAACAAAACTACTGAGCTTCTATTCACTTCAAAACAGTTATAGGACCATCTTCCTTAAGAAAACGTTCAGATATTAAGCTTGGAGTGTACTTTTTAAAAGTGGTAGGACTTCAAGTCCTGAATCATACTGAGGGACGTGAAAGGAGCTTGGAGAAAATGTAAATAACGTCAGAAAGATATCGGAAGGCAACCTGCTATTGAAAAAAAGATGCGCAAACTACAGACTTCAGAAAGTGGAGAATTTACTGAAGCAAAAAGAAAATGCTAGAGGCGTCACACACGAGGTCGGAAAAGGGACCTTTTAGTGCTTCACGTAGATATAGTGTCCTGTAAGGCAGGCTGATAATCAGTTGAGAATTTCAATACATCGACTGAAGGCCAATCAGATGGTGAAATTCGTCGCTGAGCAGATACCTAACAAATACTGACAGTTCAAGACTCATTTTCTAGTGGTTTGTGCAGAGAATAAAAGTAGATATTTAGGCAGAGCTAGATAAACTACACTCGCACATACTGGTTACACAACACACTGATGCTTCATCCTTACGCAACAGAGGGTTCTATTCCAAAGAAACATCGCTATAGTGGAACAGCCTGAAACCAATATCTTTTCACACTCCGTAGTGATAGCATCGATGGTATCAATACCATTGCCAGAACTCAGCAGGCTGTCCCAGTGCGTTTACGGATGTATGGACAAAAGTAAGAATAATGGGTTAAACTGTGAACGAAGTTAAAACCAAGTATTTCGTATAAAGGCGAAGGAACATTCAACAATGACGAATCGAACAGAATGTTACAGTCGCTATGACTTACTCAGGGATGTTGTCTATCTTGGTTCTGTTGTCACTTTTGACAAACAGCACCTTATCAGAAGTAAATCGAAAAACAACTGCTGCCAATCGATTTTGCTTTGCGCTGAGATGGCAACTGAGGAGGACAGCTCTGTCCGTATATTCGCCTAAGACCTTAAAGAACTCACCCCTAACACAAACTGCCCTACTATTTAGCGCTAAAGTATAGAGTATCAAAGGCATATAAAAATATCCAGGTTGTAAGGATACAAACCGCAGTAGAGGAAGACCGCGACTTAGGTGACGCACGCAAGTGGAACGCTGAAAAACTTTGGCTACACTACGACTACTGTAGAAGCTGGAGGGGCGAAGAGGAAATAGAACCCGTGTGGTCTCCGCTTGGTGAATTTTCCGCAAATCTGCAGAGGATTGAGTCTTCTTGGAATTACCTTCGTTCTTTGGCTGTTGGATCTTCCTTTCCTTTCTATGTAGATGCTTCTCCAATTAGTCGACACATTATACGATCACATGGCCGCCATTTTTATGGGTGTGATGGGTTTGTCAAAAAGTAAAAGCCTCCTAGAAAACGAACCAAAGAATTTAGATCTGAAAAAGCAGATGAATCAAGTCAAAGGTGTTGCTGGAAGATTGTCCGCTATGCTGGAGGATAAACATTTGAACTGCTTTTCCAAATCGAGTGGTAGCAAGTTCTTTTAGAATCGGAGTGCAGAGGATGCTTTGCACGTCGAGAGAGGATGTAAAATCTTGTCTCAGGACAATTAAGCAAGAGTTTAGCTTGTTACGAGATATACCTATAGAAGCAACTGAAACACGTTGAATCGCCCTATTTTGAGCTAGAGTACCAATAGCTTCGCATGGTTTGTAGAATGTGGTTATTTAAGCTTCAAATTTTGTTTAGTATCATCAAACTCACGATGAAAAAAGCATTAGTCAACATTAGGTCAATGGGGGGTCTGGACAGGGACAGAGGGGTTGGTTAAATTCATTTTAGTTATATTATTCTGTCGTATTTTGCTGGCGGCGTTATTCATAACAACATGAGTGACAACATACGCAACTACAAAGCCATAAACAATGCACAGTGCATGGTAAAAAAAAAAAATGAAACACACAATAATGAGATAAAAATTGACAAAAAAAAAAATCAAGAATTTGATATTGTTGACCTAGTTTTTGACTCGATTTCAGTATTCTGAAATCTGCTCGATACGACACACCACCACCAATCGAAATACGACAGAAAATACTTTCTTTAGACATCACTCTGCGGTAAATGTTTGCTTGCATGTATGGTATATAAGAAGAAAATTTTAAATTTACCTTAATTTAACACACACACACATTCGTTGACTAGAATGAAATAGACATTTTGAAAGGACTAAAATGCGTTTGTTTTTAGTCACAGGAAATTCGTTTTTTTTTTGTTTTGTTTTAGAAAATATATGTATTACTGCCTTTGTAGATGTCCTCAAAGTCAGATAATTGCTATAAATAGAGAGAATAGAATTTAGATACAATAATTTTGGGGCAAACGAAAAAGAGAAGTCAAGGACTTGAGGCAGAGCGAGAGGCAGTGTACTTTCATGTCACTTTTCCTGAAATTTTTTTTTGGAAGATTTAGGTGTTTTCTTTTGGAAGCCATACCAGCGTGTGAAGATTGTTTTTAATGCAGCTTAAGCAGATAACTTTGCAACGAATAGGTGTTTAACTAGATCTATCTGTTGAGACTTGTATAGAGAGGTATAACTTTTGGTTCGGGATCACCAGGACGACAGTCAGCTGGGCGAAGTGGCAGAGTGACCGTACCACCACGTTGACTGTTGGCTGATCGAGTCAAACGAATCGGTAGAGCGTAAATCACCTAAAAAATATTGATTAGCTTCAGACGAGTTAGCCAAGTACTTTGTTAGAGTATAGTGACGTGAATGAATACTAAGGACAATCAGCAGGAGAATGGCAAAAGGTGAAACATCTATGTCTCGCGATAGTGGAAAAATGTCATGTATGATTAGTTATTCAGTTGATTGTATTCTTTGGACTGAAATGATCTCCTAGGCGATCTCCACTTAACTATAGACGGGACCGAATGCTGCGAAAGACAACGACAAAAAGCTACAACAGCCACTCATATGCAGTTCAACTTCAGTCGAAGCCTTTTTTGGATTGGCGCAGAACTTAGAAACATGATGCTTATGGACATGGATCCATAACATCACATTTTTGAATAGAAAAACCAATTTCATTCAACATTTATGGACTTCAAAGTGCAGTACTGCATCTGCTTCTGCATCTTATAAGCAGATGAAAACACTGGACTCCTTCTTTACCTTAACAACTGAATAAGAAGTCCGGTTCTAGAATAGAAAAGGACACTGGAGCAGGAGTTTTCAGTAATACATAACTTATATGTGACTCGTACAAACTTCCAGATGACTCTAATGTCTTTCAAACAGATATTTTCCTCATTGATCAAGTAGCAACAACAATAGAAAAGTGAAGCCATCTCCGTCGGCAGTCACAAGCACTCAAGGCAGAGTCCAACTGTCGTAAAATCCTAAACAAAATAGGTGAAGTACATGAAACCATTATCTGCTCCCAAGCATGTCACGATGCAGAAAAAATTGCGACCATCTACAAAATTGTCAACTTCGCTAGCGACGACTACTTCACTGCTTGAAGATCAAGAAGCTTTTAGCGATAGAATAATTGATGGATATACTCTGCTTTGTAAAGAGCGTAGGACCAATCACCTAAAATTCATGGTTGGAACGAGGTTAACTTTACAAATACATTCACCTAATCCTTGTGATCGCGCCTGCAAACCTTTCGATTGAATTAAAGTGTACTCCCAAGCCCCCTCATTGGACGTTGGACTTTCATAAGAGGTTAACCTAGCCACCAAAGAAGATGGGCTACTCGCACCTAAACTAAGCACTAGTGCATGGCAGAGTATGGTACCCACGAAAAAGTTTCAATTTGAAAAGGCAAAGAAAAAGATGACCTTGGAATCTTAGATGAAGGTGTAGAACGGGCATCAATGGCCTTCAGCGAAATTCTGAATTTTTGTCTGTTTTAAAGGGGGTTGTTAGCAGTTATGTGCAGAATTAATAAAATCCCCGCAAAAGTCACTTCAGCGTTCTGCCCACAAATTTAAATTTTTAACAGAGGAACAAGAACCACAAGACACTCGCAAGTCTATCTCAGGGAGAAGTACTTGGTACGTTTCTGTCCTAGAGTTTCCGTACAGATTATACTGGTGCTGAGCAAAGTCTGTTTCTTCGTACGGATTTTTAAAAGGCTCTTCACACTATAAAATAGTTTGGGATCAGTGCAAGGGCTTGATGTGCCGATTTAAGCAAGTGAGTGAGTCTTTCTATTGAGCTACATATGTGTTAAGCGATCATTTGTAGTATGACCAAGTTCTTCTTTGCTAGTTCCAAAAGCATAATGGGAGGAGCCACATGAGCTATGATAAGCCTCCTTGAAGAGTCATGCAGAAATTGGATAAAGATATAGAGGTTCGAGTTCCAGGTTCCAGTGCATCCAAAGGCACACGTTTCTTATTTGGTGGCCTGCAGAAATAATGGAATAGGCGAAAACAGGAGAAGATGCAATGTCTTCGATATATGTAGTTGGCTTTATCGAGAAATCAAGTTGCAAGATTTGAGTTCTAAGGGACGCTTTAGACAAAAATAAATAAAAACTCTCACTTGTTATAGGCTGGATAAAGTGAATGACTTCTGTTTAAGAGGTGTGGATGAAGTATAAAAGCAGACCAGTGTCGACTTGACTACGATTTCAATGGCTTCAGCAAAGACTTCAGGGTTTGAATGAATTACAAAGCGTGTTCTCCACCGAGAACAAATCGGTACCAACATATGAAAAGAGTCCATGGACTATGTTAGAGTGTATTTAAAGATGCTGCCACTTATAAGAAAGACGTGTCAGGAGGTTGTATCAGTCCTGGCTTTTCCGAACGGAGATTCAACATTCCCTAGCTCTTCTAACACTTTGACAATTTCCGAGTTGTTCGAAACGAATTTCAAGACCACACAGATTTTCCTTAAGGCTCTTCCTAATCTTAAACTTAAATATAAATAAATAAATAAAATAAAATTAGAATTGAACCTAAAACTTACTTTCGTAGACGATATTACACACGTTGCCTTGCCTTTTCACATTCGGTTTGTTAATCTTACATCGAAATATAAATACTACTGCTAATGTTATGTTCTCGTTTAATTTTTTTTTTATACAAAAAGGACATGAGGTCCTGCGTAATGTTAATAAATTTACTTTAGTTTAGAAATTTTTTTTTGTCTTTTACCCTTTTCATGGTCCAAACTTAACGACCTTACGCACCTATGTACAGTACCGTGATGGTACTTAATAGAAAAAACATTTTAACCACAAAAAGAAAACTTAACAATGAACCAAAACTGGAATGTCCTGTCGCGGTAGTTCCTTCCATTTTTTGGTTTGGTTTAGATTTTCACTTCGTTGAATTTTCGGGCGGCGTATTGTGTGGCACGTCGGCCAGGACTGCTGGCCACGCTGAGTATCGTCACGTCTGCATCTTCGTCCTCGTAAAAGGTGTAATCCGGATCGACGTCTATACTCCGGCAGCTGTTCGTCCTGGCACTGTTTCGTGTGGCCGAAAATTGAAGGCAATTAGGATAGCCGGTGAAGTCTTTTTGTCTATGTGGTTGGCTTTGTTGTCGCCGTCGAATCATTTCACTGTCCGAGTTAATGGCCAAGTCGTCGATGTGAGAGATGGTGGAGTGCATGGGTGGTTTCAGGACATCGGCGTAGATAACTTGTTTGCATATGGGAATGCTGGACACATCATTATCATCCTCCTCGTCGTCAGATTCAACATCCTCCTCCTCGTCCTCTTCCTCATCGCAATCGTCGTCCTCGGAACTATGATGTTTCACGCGCCGCTGATGATGATGATGATGGAGTTGTTTGTTGTAGCGGCTGCTGTCGTAGGTTTCCACATTTGACATATGCCGCTTGAGGCTAGTTCCGCAAATTCGCGGAATTGTACTGCCATCTGCTGTTGCCTTGGCTTTTATTCCATCGAAGGTTCCCTGAATTAATTCATTACTGACTAATCGCGTGCTGGCACCGCTGCTGCCGCTAATATGCTCCACCGGCGAAATTGGCTTAAAGGCGCTGTTTTCGTTTAGAAACGGAGGCGGCCTCACGCTCAACGATCCATTACCACCATTGATTCCATTAGCGATGATTCCGCCGCTGCCGCCCTGTTGCTGCTGCTTGAGTCGGTTTTTCGACCTAATTCCGGCCACCGTTTGTGATGGCTGAAAATGGAAGCTATGATGCTTACGCAGGGGCAGTCTCACTGGCCTCGTGGTATAACCAGGATGATGATTCTTCTTTGCCGACAATGATGCTGACTGTTGTTGATGAGGATGCTTCTGCTGCTGTTGTTGGGATGAATTAGTTAAGGCCCCACCAAGGACATTTCCATTGCATTTTCTAATGGAATCCATATCAGAGATTTGTGTTGCTTGTATTACGGTCGATGGGTTGTGGTGGTGATGGGCAGATGCAGACACCGATGCTGGATCTTCACTACTCACATCACCATCAGTTGCTGATCCACTGCTAGAGCTCGGTTGTTCTTGCTGTTGCTCCTGGCGCTGATGATGGGAATTATTGGACATTAGCACTGGTTGCTTACTGCTTGTGTCCCTGTGGTGTTGTTGCGACGACTTGATGCCTGGCTGAGAATATTGCGTGGACGCGGACGAGGCGGTTCTGTGAATTCGACTGGATTGACTGTGGTTACTGGTGCTGGTGCTTCCGGCACTGCTGGCACACCCGGACGACGATGATGTGGAATGGTTTGTTGCTAAAAATGGATTAGTGGTAGTAGTTGGTGCACGCTGCAAGTAGAAGCGGTTGTTCGTGTTGTTTTTTGCATCAGAGGCAAATTTTTGGGGAGCGGAATTGGATGCAAACAAAAAGATTGTGGCAGTGAGGGGGGGAGGGGGGAAGAAAAACAAAGAAAAAAACTTATTAATGGGGCTCGGTGAGCTAGGGTTTTATTTATAAACAAAAAAATTAAAAATTTTAAAATTTGGTGCTTAGTGTCACTTTAAGAACGGAACTGGGAGGTTTAATGGTGAATGAGTTGTTTTAGTGGAAGGAGTGGTTAATTTTTTCGCGATCAACGTGTTAATGGCTGACGACTTGGAACCTGAGCTTTAACTGAATTTTTATCTGAGCCACTTTGCTAGGCTAGGTGGTGGTACTCAGCTCCTTCTTCCAAAAGACAAGAACTCTCAAACAAAGGTGTGTCTTCAGATTCTGTGCCATTCCACACGCTTTCACGCGAAAAAATCGTTAAAAAATAACTTAGCAAACTAAAAACTAAGTGAACTGACAACCAATTGAACCAATCAGCAAAGATAATGAACATAAATTCTAGTCGCAAAGCGCGTTAGTAAGGATACATACCTCCAGGCTCTGCAGTGAGGCTGAACAGGAATTTGGCGTCCGTTTTTTACATTTACCACCCGACGATGAAGTGTTCGCCGTTGTCGATGTGGAGGCCTCTTCTGGCGTTGTGGCATCCTGTTGACTACCAACCAAACCGGAAACACCATGCGGATGTCGGTTGCAACGATTCGTCGTGCTATACAAACTCTGCGAGGACGATACCGATGTTGGATCAGCTAAAGGATCGTTCTGTGATGATGGCGACTCATATGGTGACGTATGCACCAAAGTCGAGGGAGATGACGTCGTTGAACTGCCACCTCCCACAGTGTTTCCACCACCATCGATGACATTCATATAGACCGGAGTTGTTTGTGATTTCGCGCCGCGATTTGTTTGAATTTTTCCCGCCGCAGGGAGGTTTGTTGCGCCAGTGACTCCCGCACCGACTCTAGGAGCCGGTACCGGTGTCACACACTCATACGAGCTATTCGAGATGCCCGAATCGCTGCGATAGATACTCAGTCGTTCTGGTTCAATCAGATTGAAGTCATCAACCTTTTTCTGGTGCAAGTGCTGGTGATGTCGCGTCGTCGCCTTTTTCTGATGCTGCATCTGTTGCAGCTGCGGATTCGACGGATGTCGCTCCTTCTGCTGCAACTGTGATGCCGGCACATGGTGTGTATCCACCTGACACTCATGTATCTGAATCGAATCGTTGAGATTCTCATAAACTGGTGGTTCATAGAATCTCATTTTCGACTGCATCGGCGTGGCATAGGTCGGTGGCTGCGGCATTCCATCGCCATCACCGGCACCAGCAAAGGAGTGATGTCGCTTGCATTTGCTTCCGATCAATGGTAATCCAACACCGCTCAAGGCGGTGGCCACTGGCTTAATCGAATTCAAATGGTGATGTGATTTTTTATTACCGGGAAACTTCAACGAATAGAATTTCTTCTCCCCGTCCATCGCGCCCGAGCTGCTTCCGCTGCTGTGTCCCTTCGACCGTTTCGTACGGTGCATACTGCCTCCGCTGCTTGTACCACTGCCGCACGTTGTCGTGTCGAATTTCTTGAAATCGGCCACCGCCAGGAAGGGATTGTTGCCGTTGTTATTATTATTAATGGCCACTGCATTGCCGGTTCCTGTGACACTGCTGCCACGTTCCACCACCGTATACGGATAATCATGCTCGATGGGGTTCAGCAACTGGGAGTTCGATGTGGAGAACTTTTGCTGCTGTTGCTGGTGATAGTATTCGGTGTAGCTTTTCGGAAAGCAATTGTTCAAATTGTAGGTTATCTGCTGGCCAGGCTGATGGTGTGGATACTGCTGATGATAGTGATCCGACGACGATGATGATGGTGGTGGTGGTGGAATACCTATACTACCGCCGTCTAGGATTGCTGCACTGCTGCGTGTACTTTTGATTGTGTTGTTCAGGGATGGGTTGCAGCTGCGATTGTATTGGATAGTATTGTACGACTGTTGTTGTTGCTGTTGGAGCTGGTGGTGTTGATGATTTTGGATATTGGAGTGATATTGATGATGGGTTAGTTGCTGATTTGTATCATGATTTGTGGTTAGTCGTTTGGGACGTGGCGCAACACGTACCACATTGGTATTGTTATTAAAATTTGTAGGAGTCGTAGTAAACTGTTGTTAAAAAAAGGATTTCGAGAGTAAGCAGAACAAAATTATGTTTCGATTAGTTGCGGTTAAAATTTGCTAGATAGTTTGTTATCTAATTGAATAGTGGGTAAGGTAGTTCGTTAAAATGAAGCTTAGATGAACACAAAGAGAAATAAATAAATGCTTAAAGTGCGATAGAACTTTGACGAACTGGTGTGAAATAGAGGTCTACTTCATCGTAAATAATGCTTGCAACACAGACAGCACGAGACCAAAGTATAAATCCATTCGACATCACAATTTATCAAAAAAATCCTCTTAAGTAAGATCAGAGTTGATTCACAGACAATTTAAGGATCCCATTTTTACAGATGTGTCGCAGATGGAGAAAGGGATCGGAAAAAGGATTTTCAGGCAAAACAGCAATAGTTTCCGCACCTTTCCAGAGAAGAAATTTGACTGTTAATGCTCTTAAAAGAAGAAAAACTGGCGCGACAGCTCGGGATGAGCCAAGGCCTAGCTTCTCGCAACCATTCATCTTATGCGTGTTTCATTTTTCGTACGAATGGGTTATTTATGCTCTTACCGATGTGTTCACTGAACACGATCGGCTAAACTCAAACGTAATGCAGGATCTCGAGTCCAACGTAAAAAAGGCAAGTTGAGGGTTGCGGAAGATAAACTTTTGTCCAATGTAATGAACTAAGCAGCCGGGCTTAGAAAGATATAATGCATATGTTCTCAGCTCTAATCATCCATGAGTCGAAAAGCTTTATATACACGACTGAGTAAAGTCAAGCATGATGGAGGTGTTGTAAGCCATACAGAGCCATAGCCTAGTTTTCCGCAACCATTTGTATTGTGGTGTTGTATCTTTCAGGCAAAATGATTGAGATCTATAGATTTTATTCCTCGATCAAGCTGACTAACAGACTTGTCGTAAGCAATAACCGAAGTTGAGAACTCTATTGTCAGCGGAGAAATAGAGATTGTGAGAGGATGTCAGTAACAGACAACATGAAACATTCTATCGAAAGCTTTGAAGATCTGTTTAGAGGACGAATGTTATACATTCAAGAAAAGCAGAAGATAAATCCTGCCTCAACTTGAAGATTTGTTGCAGTTGTTTCAAGGTTTCGCTTATTAATTGTTTCAGAACTCTGATAAGATTATTTCGAGAGACGTACTGTGACTTGGCTTTTTTTTTACTTTTCTCTTTGAAAATAATTATTAGAAAATTATGTTGTTGTTCCGAAAAAGCTCCATTACAGCAACAAAGTTATGGTTTTCTTGGGATTCGTTATAATTAAGTTTGACTGTACATTCGTACATGCATGTGAGGCTACTTTTCATTCATAAACTTATAAGCTTTATTTTGGAAAAATGACCAAGAGTAAGGCGGAGCCTAGAATTCTCCGAAATATCGAAAAGAGAGTTCAAGTGCCTTCAAGACACGCTCTGAATATCCCAATCGTATTGTTTACCAAGTAGTGCGAGAAGATAGCTGCACATTTACATTCTGTTGGTTACAAATGGATTCAAACCGAGAGAATTAGGTAAATCTCAACGTTGACTCGCGGTTAGGATATCACTTGGGAGAATTTCCACCTCTTAGGTCTTTGAATTTAACACCATTTTTCCCCGATATGTACGCCATTATATTCAAAGAAATTATCTATCGCACTTTTGCATTAAAGTTTAAAACATTTAGAGAGGAAAACTTCAAATTTAAATTAATTTTGTAAAACTAAAATTTGAAAACAAACAAAACCAAGAAATAAATGAATATTAAGAAGCCTTTTTTTTGTACAAAGCATGCCAGGAAAAATATTTTTTAAAAAAGACTATTTCCAAAAAACTTAAAAAATAAAAGATGTATCACAATATTACAGTCAAGAAATGCTTACCATATATAAAATATTTATACATATCTAACTTAAACTAGAGAAACAGAAAAAAACCCCAAAGAGAATAAAAATATACAAGCAGATCCAAAGGCAACGATCAATCAATCTAGAGAAATTCTAAAAATTAAAAAGAATCAACCTAGCGAGAATTGAAAATCTTCAATTTTAAATCCTAAAAAAGTTTTCATTTGTTTTGTGTGTTTTTTTTAACATCAAATTCTTGATTATAACAAATGACATGAGTAATGTTGTATCTGACAAGTGATTTCATGTGATATTTTCTCGTTTGTTTTATAAAATGCGATGTGTATGTAGATGAAATTGAGTTTACTTACAAAAATACAATAATAGAAGCATAGACAAATTCTACAGATATTTGTATAAAAAAAAGCATACAATGAACAAAGCAATGAACATTTAACAATTAAGAAAGAAATTAAATAAAATTTTTAAGGAAAATGAAAGAGAAGAAGAAGAAAGAAGAAAAATAAGCAAATACCTTATTAGGAGCCGTTTGCAGACCATGAAATGGTAGATTCTCATACTCTCCAGGTTCCGTCAATGGATCCCCCAGTGAAGATGACTTGTCGTGTACTATAATTTTAGTTTTTGATTTTTTTTTTTGTTTTTTGTATTCACGATTTTTGATATATTTTTTTTTTCATTTACGATAAAAAAGAAAAGAATAAAAATAGGATAAAAATTAAAAATAAAATAATTAGCAGATTTTAGTTTTATATTTTTCTATATAAAAAAATTAAACAGAAAATAAAATAAAATAAAAAATATTCTTAATGATAATGAAGATCAACTTAAGTATTTTGAATAAGAAATTAGGAATTTGTTCGTTTTTTTATTTATTATTTCATCTAAAATTTATCTATTGAAGCTAAAGTGAATCTTTTGAACGAGAAAGGATGCACATTATTTGGTGTGAAAGTGATGGAAATTAATTGCAATTTTGGAAATCATAGAAAGTCTATAAAATTTTGCTATAGCAAGCCTTTTTTTTACCTTAATTAAAAAAATTATTAAGCTCTTGTAAGGCCTACTCGCTAACAGCTGTTCATTCATTTCTCAAAATGATTTCAAACCTGTTAAACAGTAATGAAATTTTTTTATTCCCTTCGTAAAAAAGGCCTAACTTATGCATCCGATTCTTATTTGTGTTGCCATTTACAGAAGAACAATTGGGAACATCGATTAGAGAGCTAAGCATCAGAAATTCAATATAAAATAACATTATTCTGCTGTCTTCGTGGGGCTTACTTACGGCTTTCAAGCAAATATTAAAGTCACAAGGTTCGGTTTTTAGCGAAAGCCGATACATTTAGACCAATGATAATCTAATGTGATACCACGTGTATCTTGGAATTTTCCTACCTACTCCTTGAACCTCTTGATAAAGCGTAGGAGCCTTGTGTGTATCAGATCACATGAATTGAAATTTTCTAAGTGAAGATTTCTTCTGTGGGAGAGAGCCGGGCAGATGCAAAGAATGCGGTGAATAGTTTCTTTTCGTCTTTAATTTCACAAGTCTAAAATACCGCCTTTTAATTTATCTAGAGTTTCTCCCATGCTTTTTGCATTTAATTGAACCATAACTAGTTTGCATTTTTAGTTTGCAACCAATAATGAGCTGTTTATGCCTAGACTATGATGTTGTATCAAAACAAAACATTACATACAGATATTAAAACGAATATGTGCGCACATGTGCGCACAGTTGAACATTTTTGCTATTATTCGTTCGTAATCGTTCGCTTTGTCTTATGACTCGTGATTCATGCAACTCGCGAATGGATTGTACTCATGAGTTGTGTGTGTACTCTTTTCGTTCGTACTCGGTTTTTCCGAACGGATACTCGCAACTCTAGAAAAGCTGGCAAATCTGAATTTTCAAAAATAATGTAGCGAAGAAAATTTTACGATCTTTCGGTTCTACACATATCGCACAGCAGTCGAACGCAATAATTATGAGTCACGATGACCACAAGAGTTTTTACACGTAGTAAGAGGTTTACCAAGCCTCAGCCGTTCCGGGAGGATAGTGCAGTACTTTTGAATGCTCTCAATGCTGAAAGTTGAACTGTTCTGTGAGAGCGACGATCTAGAGCTCGATCTTTGAAATAATTGAGAACGCTTCCTGGGACTTAATTGCTGCTTGGCTGTTCATGAAAATGATAACACTCCAGGCAAATATTCATTCCTTAAATGGCTGAAAGAGATGCTCACAGTGAGCTCTTTGGAGAAGACGCCACTAACTAAGTACTTCAGTGAACTTGATCAACGTCTTCGGCAACACATTTTCGAGTCCTTGCATGGGGGCCATTTGATCAATTTTGTTCCCCTTTTTGACTTATGATGTCGTTTCTAACTCTTTTTATCCATGGGTTACCCTATACATACATACATTTTCAATTACCCTCTTATCCACTATGAGGGTCTCGGAGTTAGGGTGCTTAAGTGGACTCTCCACATCTCCCGATCTTCCGCCGTCGACACTAAATCATCAAGGGCTATCCCTATACGGGTAGAGGTCAGATTTGGACTTGGTTCAGCCATCTCATCTTAAGCCTACCCAGGGGACACTATTCCCGAAGAATCTAAGCTCTTAACAAAACGTGAAGGTTTATATAGCAAAAATAGAGGAGTTGACCGCTTGATAGCTAGACAGCAGGAAGAAGGCTTAAATGCTGAGCTAGCCGCTACCTGTTTGCCGAAAATTCCAAGGGGCTTCGGGTTGATATAATTTCTATTATTGCGAACGGGGAAAACATACGCTAGTGCAAATACATGCATCTTTGTATGATACTTTCTCTAGAAGAATGACTTGGGCCGGTCGGCTGACGACCGCTTTATATAGTTAGTTGAATAACCTACCTCCTATCGAAAGGCATTTCGCAGGGAAAGAATCGTTCACTAGCTTGCCTTACGTGTTCTAGTAAATCTAGGTTTAGTTTGCTGTCTAAGAAAAGGTTAGAACTGGTGCTAGAGGGTTTCCTAGAAGAATCTTATATTTTCTTGTAAAGAGGGCCAACTCAGGGTGGCTTAGCCCCAGGCCTCTATTAATGGTCTATGTGAAAGGAAGTAAAGTTTTTTTTTTAATCCAAATGCCTCAAGGGGATGTGAATACCCTTTTAATGTTATTCACCCAACGCGAGCGAGGTACAGTGGTTTGAAATTCGAGTAGTATTAGGTTTCACTGGCGTCCGAGCAAGGTGTCCAGACTAGATGGGAACATTTGTGGTGTTTGTCATTGCTATAATTCACAGGAATACCGGGGTATTTGCTTGAAGCGGCGACCGTAAATTATGAATTTACATCCTACTTCTTTAAGATCGAGAGGTAGCTTTCTATAATCTATAAACCTTTCAACAACCGCAAACAATAAGGTTACATGAGTTGTGGTTTCAAAGCCGCGCATCCCAGCTCTAATTTGGTTCTTAAGAACCATCACCTCTTATACCCAAAGACTACATTTTGTTTTTTTCTAATTTTTAAGAAAAAACAACCAATCCCAAAGGATTGTTCCAGAGCAACTCTAGCGAAACACATAAAATATTTTTCCATCACATACTTGTCAGTAATTTAGTCCCAATGTGGTTTAACCCCCTTACAAAGCGACGAATAATTTGTGTTATTAAAAACTCAAAAACCCTTATGGAGAATTTTCCCGAAAAGGTCTCCCTGCCATGAACTTAATTGCAAAAAATGTGTAATTTTCCCCCTAAAATAAAAAAGTTATGAAGCGCCATTCTAATTCTACTTCTAACGCAATAAATTTTCCACAAAACTCCAAAAAAAAAAAAAAGAAAATTAAAAAACAACAACCCTTCAATTAAGCTTATTACAACCCTCCGTTCAACTAAAGTGCAACCTACATAAGTTTTTTTTCCCACCAGTTCACATGCAGGTCATATGTGTACGAATGTATCAATTTCCACGAACACACCATGATGAACCGAAAAGCATACCCGGAGTCACATTGGAAATATCCAACGATAAATACATAAATTTAAGCAGAGATTTTGTATTCATAATAATGCAACACGACTGAACTGTACACGAAAAAGAGAATATGCCGACGGGAAAACAATTCAAAACCGATATCTTTGCCTCACTCTCTGACAGTTGATTTCCTTATTTCAACCTGGTATTCATATTTAATGACAATTTTTCATTAAAATTAAAAAAAAAAATCAAGGCGCAGTATTTATGAGAACCCAAACAGAAAACAAAAGTTTGATATGCATTTTTTTCACAGAAAAAAATTATAAAACAAAAAAAATTTTCACAGTTTTCCAATCTATACAATTCGAGTGCATTATAAGAAAATTCGCATATCCAAACACACTCAGAGCAACACAGAGAGATAGATAGAGAGAAAAAAATTAACAAAACAACAAACGCACACAGATCAACGTCAACAACGCTCGAAATCTGATATTAAAGATACGAGTACATAACAGACAACATTTTAACATTAAAACACATAAAAGAATCGTAAAAAATAAAATTACACAAAAAATCGTCTATATACACATCTTCAGTCTTAATGTTGTGCAAAGGATCGTAAAAAATGCAAAGTAAAATTAAATGGAACCGAAATAAAACATCGGTGAAACGTTAAATGATAAACTCACTACACAACAAGTTTTGTTAATAAAAAAAATAAATAAAATAAATTCACACATAAACAGATACTTAAACGAAAAATGTTAAATAAATAAAAAGTCAAAATTAAATTTGTCTTACTTTCATTTGCCGTTGTTTGCGTCTTTGATTGTGTGACGGCACTGACCGATGCATGATTTGCTTCATCAGTAGCAGCCGCCGACACCACTGGTGTTGCATCAGACGTAGCGGTATTCTGTTGCATGGTTGGCGTCTTTTTGTATGTGACTACAACATGATTGTTTTTTGGTTAAGAGCACAAGAAGCAAAACAACAGCAGCCGGCAGGATTAACATTTTGTATTGTAGCAATTAAAATAAAAGCAACATTGTCACGCATTAGAGAGAGCGGGGTGCCGCATGCAGGTAACAAATCAACATACAAATGATACAAATGAAACAAAATTTAAATTAAAAAATAACAATTGCAGGGGTGGAGATTATTAGGGGTTGGTGGAGCATGTCTTCTACTAAACAGCTGTTGTATGGAATTAATAGCTAACCATGTGAATACCAATTTGGGGACTGATGATGGCTTAATTGTGAGCGTAGAACCAATTTTGATGTCCTTAGAATGTTGGGCAATGAAAAGCTAGGCGCCGTCATAACATAGCACGAAAATGGTCCTTTCTTGTGCTTCTTGTCACAATTGATTTCCGTGTTGTGTTTCGCATAACGACGACAACAAGAACACCAGACTACAACTGTCTATCTCATAAGACTAATTTCCTGCTTTGAAGCAGTCACCGGAATAACTCACCTCGAAATGGAGCTCTATATTCGCTACTCCATTAAGAATTCTTGGTTCGACCAAATCTATGACCAAGGTGCATCCGCCAAAACCAGAACCTTTAACAAATGGCGCTGCAAAGGGTTGAGATTGCTTTTGTAATCGAACAGATGTTAGAGTTTCGAACACTGATTAATCAGCGTATTCCCTTAAAAATTTGACTAAAAGAAACCGCTTGACCAGACGATATACCGGCTATAACTAGTCACCAGAAACCGCCTCTTTCTGTAAAACGGGTCGGGTGCAACAGATTCTTAAAACATTACCATAGCTTCGCTATCCACGCCAAACGTAATGAAAAAAAACCATCGAGGTCGAGGTAATCAAATACCTATAAGGCCACGGGCTGATTTACGACCGACAATATGGTTTCCGTTCAACTGAGGAACAGTCACAAGCAGCATAATGAATTTTCAGTCGAGAAAAATTAATAAATCGAAAATTCGCATTTGACAGGCCTGATTCCATGGCCTACACGTACTACGATAGGACTCTTAAGGTCACCTTGAAGATCCTCCAGTTTCGGATATGATCACGTGGTAGTCTGCCTGAAAGCCTAATAGGTCTATAAACCCAACTTAGCTTAAGGCTCGTTAGGCTTCTAGCCAATAGTTGATCAAATCATTGTGATCCGCACAAAACCCGGAGTCAACTGAGCTGAGTTTCGTGGGCGTATGATGTTAAAATGGAACTTACGACAGTTAAATTTTGCAAGTGAATTCACACAGCAATCTGGATATCTCCAGATCATCGTGCTGAAAATACATATGACACTGTGTGACAACTGATCAACATGATCCTTTGACTGCTCTATATAATATCGATGCGTGCCTAAAAGGGAAAATTGGTCGGACTGGTTGCCATTGACCAATAAATCAGATGCAATTTCCTACATCAATTACAAACAAAAGAAAGCGAATTTTTGGCATCGAAAGATAAAGGGAATAATAAAGGGATCGCACAATGCTTTTCGGGAAGAAACCAAAGAGTCAAGGTTTGTTCGGGAGTAGGTCGTGTGCTTACTGCTTGCTTAATATGTTCGTAGGCTGTAGGTTCAAAACCGACCGGAAATGCAATTTTTTATTTTTTGTTGTAACAACCCCATGGTCAATTTACAGGTAGGCACTCATCAGAGCAGTAGTAGAAACCAAGATAAGGGACTTCCGCTTCACAAATGCCTTTGGTTTGTTCAATTAGTCCTCGGCGTAGCTTTAAATATTACAGTTCCGATCGATTTCACAGTCTAAGTGTGTCTGCATCGAGGAGCTGATAGTCACCGTGACTTACTATTAACAGAGCAATTTTTGACACAAACAGGACGAATTAAAAATGAATCTTCTACGTCCTGAGAAGACGACTGAACTGGCTGGAATTTATCAAGATCGTATCACCCAAAAGAGTCCTCAGAGCAAAAGGTTCAAGTTTCAGTCACTAGAATTGACGAAAACGAGCGATGCTTAGGAACTTAAACTTGAAAACGACGCGAAGGGAATTTTAAACATTTCAGAGGCAATATGCGTTATATTTGGAATGCATCTTAGTTTACCCTTCAATGTTGATAGGCCACTGCACAGTTGTTGTTCCTCATTGACCAATACCGCAAAAAAGGGGGGAAAAGACATGCATCCGAACTTGCGCCGCATTTGTAGCTAAAAGGATTATTTTGCATGCAATTTCAAAAGTCGTACAACATGGTCGATCTACGCAGCTTCGTTCTTCCTCACCCCCCCTGCGTTTAAAGCCAATATGAATTGATATCTCCCCCGACCCTCCTACAAATTCCCCTAACGCTTTCGACGCGGGCTTATTATGAAAAAAAAAAACAGACCAATCAACTGGAACCACGTTATTGAAATTGACTTACCAGCCGCAGACCAGACCCAAGGTATTCAGAAAATTGACTGTCTACGAAAGCTAAAGCCATACTCTTCAAAGCAAACATGCTCCACACCCCTGCGAAAGTTTTCCTCATTCCCATCACCATATACAAATGAATTTATTACCGCTCCCCGAGCAACGAATACCCTTCAGGCGATGTTCGGTTGAAAAGGGATTTCCATCGTCCTTCTGCCGCCAGAATACCTTTGGCACATTAAACATCGAATTCAGCAAACCAACATAAGACCGCTGACTATCACGCGTCCGATCATCGTCTTTTCGCCGCACAAAAATTTTGCCTAGCTTGGAGAATCTGTCAAAAAATCCCGTGGTCACATTCAACTGGCTGCCAATTGTTGTCTCTGCGATTCCAATCGCACTGTCCTCATCATCGCTCGGTGATCCTTGCTGATGCGCTTGCCGCCTGTTCGGCAGCAACTCATTCGCACTACTCGCTGAAATATTTGTCATCAGATTCGTTGAATTTATCGAAGGCCTCAGCAAGCGGGGGTTCCTTGGTGGCAGAGGGGGTGGTATCGGCCGTGGCACTTCATCTGTCAAAATGGTATTATTCGGATTAACTCGTACGGTTTTCGGTGGTTTTGGAGGCCTTCCGAGAGATTGGGTGCCACCACGCAAAATCGAATGATTCCTCCTAGCACCGAGTGGTACATTATGCGATTGCTGTGCGGATTGTGCTGATGGAGAGGTGATGCTTAGAGTGCTTTTGGTACGATCAATCGTGATAGCTGTGCTTGGGGATGTGCAGATTGTATTTGGTTGTGGTTCCACAGTTGCTCTGGTAGTTCCACTCAAATGAAACGATCGCGGTATAGTGGATGCTCCACTGTTGACGCTAGTATTCAATGCCAAACGATGAGCGGCGAGATTTTGTTTTGTATCGTTTTTCACGTGAACCATTACGCCAGGTCGCAATGGCCATCTTGGCGGACTTTTTGGTATTTCAAGTGGAGTCTGTGACGTCGATGATGGCAGAGGTGATGTAGGTTGGTAGGACAACACACTTTTTTTTTTTTGTGAAAACAAAATCAAGCAGGCATACACATAAAAATAAAAATAAAAACACAATAAAACTTGTTAAATAAAAAAATAAAATTAAGTGAAAGCAGGGGAATAAATATGTCATACGCTAGTGCATGCAAATAAAAAAAAAGTCAAATATTTTGTAGTGTAATTACAGTTGTAGTGTCGAAGGAGTGTTTGAAACTGCATGTAAATATTTTGAAATCGGTTGAGGATGGGTGCCAATGTCATGGGAATTTAATTTGCACGAACAAGCATAATTTTTCATCTAAACATCTTTCTTCTGGCGACTAGCTTACTCCCTTATTCATTCTACAATCGAATGCAAGTGCAGAATTGCCCACAGCAGACTAAGCAATTCTCTACTCTGTCTTTTGTAGGAACAATTCACTAGATTGATGCCCACGCTGAGCAAGGACTACGACATTAACAAAGCAGACAGGCTCCAAAGCACTGCCGGCTTATAGACCAGAAGACCACTTCATACGTGTTACATGGATTCGCTCACAGTTTTTCCTATCCTTTTACCCCTCGATTTTTATGTAAAAAGCACGACAACATAGAGTCTTGGACTGGAAAGCCTTATGGTTATAACACAGCAATAGGACGACCTCACTCTTAGACTGAAACCGGGTCAAACTTTTGCTGTTCTTATCCCAAAGAGAGCGGCATGTAAGCTGCGAGAGGTGATGAAAGACAACGATGGTTCCAAGATAAACTGTAGAATGGGTTCAGAAATCCTCTTTGAAGATATCACGGTGTTACAGAATACTGAACTTTGCCGTTGTTTTTAGAGTGCTCGTGATCCTTGAGGTTAATTATTTGCCACTTAACAGCCGAACCTAACCAGGCAAACATGTTATGGAAATTCTAGGAACCTCATTTTGTAGACCACGCTTGGACGCATGAAACTGCAACCCAACTTTTTCAGTACCGGGCTTCCATAAGCCTCTTTAGGACGTTTGAAAAAAAAAATTGATGGTGGTGGGATTTGTGAGAAACGTTGCATGGCTTGACGTGTCACCGCATAACGGCACATGAGATGAAATTTCTAAGGATGCCGTTTTGTAGATCGACCTTGAACGCACAAAAATTCCAACTTTTTCAGAACCAGCCTTCCTTAAGTCCTTTTAGGGCGTTAAAAAAAATTTTCTCTGAAAAACTGAGCGCGATACCTACTACAAATTCTGGGCGCCTAAAATTTCAGAAACATTTTTGTATGAAAACTCGGAAATTTCACTGATGGACATTTTTAGAGCTCGATATCTTGGCTTCTAGGACACGTAGCGACCTGAAGTAAATGGGAAAAGAAGGGAGAGAGGATCTAGTTTTTTACTCTTTGGCTTAAAAAAAACGTCAGCTGCGATATATCTAGAGATAGTTTGGAGGATATACATAGCTAAACCCGTGTTGAAGGCTTTATTAGATCGCGTAGAATGATGAGAAGATGGGTGTGAGGTCAGCGGATATGGATGTGTAATGATGTCAACTGATTTGGCACTAGCACTGGTGAAATTGGCGTTGAAGCGTTGTTTTGATGCACTTCGCTAGTGGGTTCTAATGGATGATTGGTGCAATTGACGTCTGCGTGCTGTGTCTTTCTATCTACTACTATCTGTGTCAAAATGGGTGGCTGCTCCAAACGTTGACAACCACAATGCGTTGATGTTGTTGTTAATATCCGGTTGAATAGTACTATGCTGAACTTTCTGGCTTTCAGGAGTATGTTTGATGGTTGTAGGGTCTATGAAGAAGCTGTATCTGGCAAATATATATTGGGAAAAATGGGGAGACTTTTGCCGTTGTGTCTTCGGTGTATTTCGTATGCTCTATCTCAAATCCCAGAATTTCGAGCTTTGTCTGATTTTTCCTGAAACCTCGGAATTGCGTAAACCCAGTGATATGATAAACCCTACTCTGGATTCTCTACGCAAAGTGATGGACATAAATAAATCTTATTGATCTGGTATCAACATATTTTCAGTTCCATCTATGACCTAAAACGACTGCTGTAAGCCACTCTGACATCCCCTTAAACCGATTTCAAAACCTTTTAATTTTTTGTACGTTGGTAAAAGTTATCAAAATAGTGTATGTGCTCTAGAACTCGAACGATGTTAACTCAGTGCAAACACAAAGTTTTAACAAACTTATTTGAAAATAAAAAAACGATAGCGTCAATTAGTATCAAAACAGAAAAACTAAAAATATCATTTAACTTGTTAAATAAAAAATAAAAAATTAATAAAACCAATTATTGAAGTGCTTACCTTTGTGTTGCGCTGATGGACACTTCCGTATGGTCTGTGTATTTCAGTTTTGTTTTTTTTCGAGTGTACAGTTATTTTTAATTCAGCACAAACGTGTATTTTTTGTGCAAGTTTTTCGATTTCATTTTTTATTAGTTAATTGATAGTTCAGCATGGTTTTTATGCAACAAAAACATCGACAGAGAGAATACACGCAAAGTGAGGAGAGTGTGTTTTGTTGAATATGTTTGCACAGATTTTGATTTTTGAAGTATGACAGTGTTGCAGTTTTTTTTTTGTTGTTGCGGAATTATAGCAAAGTTGATGTAGTGTTGTTTTTTTTTTGTTTCGAATTTGAGTTGATAAATTGTTTTTGTATCCATTTTGTTTGCGTTTAGTGTTTTCATTGTTAATTTAGTGTGTTAATTGCGTGATTGAATGTGTAACATGTAATATTTTTTTTTGTTTGGTTCATGTTGTTTTTTTGTTTTGTAATTGATGAAAAAGCGCACCAAAAAATTCGTAAAAGCGATAAACATTTATGTAACAAAAGGAAACAAAAACGTAAAAGAGAAAAAAAATGGAAAATATTTGCGTTAGTCAAAGGCATACATAAATGTATATAATGTAAATATTTATATGTAATTTTTATATTATTGTTTATTTAACAAAATTCAAATAAAGTGAATAGGGATTAATTGGATAGTGAGGTGAGGTTGCTTGGTAGGTGGGAGGGTTTTCGAATCTGAATAACTATGTAATGAAACTGAATTTTTAAAAGGAGGCAACTAGGAGTAGTTATTGAGCTGTGTAAGGGCTGGGGGTCAAGCAAATAACAAAGTGAAATTAAAACGAATATTTCTAATTCAACTGTTTGACTGATGAATAATTTAATCCGTTCATTGGTTTGCTGACCAATGATGTTTCACCTACACCTAACATAACATTTTTTGTTGGATCATCCCCGCAACGTACGACCGAGCTCTGTTATTCTTGAACCAACGCATTCCATTGAGTAGCATTGCTTGATCTTAGCGCATTTTCTGGGCTCATCATATGAACTTCGCAAATCACTTTGGTACAGTATCGAGGATAATATGAAAGGCATATATAAAGGGTTTTGCAATAGGGACGCTACAAAAGTAGAGCGACAGGGACAGCAAACGACGTCATATTTTTCTTGCGGTTTTTTGACATTTCTCTTCAGTAAGGTTTGACGATTTTGAGGATTTTTCATCGAAAAATCATCTTCAGCGATGAGGCTCATTTCTGGCTGGATGGCTTCATCAATAAACAAAATATGCGGTATTGGTCAGGCAGCAATCCACACGTACTCCATGAGTCATCATTGCATCCCGCAAAAAATACGGTTTGGTGTGGTTTATGGGCCGGCGGCGTCATTGGGCCGTACTTCTTCCGTGATGATCAAGACCGGCACGTTACTGTGAATGGGGATCGCTACCGTTCAATGATAACCGAATATTTTTGGCCCCAATTGGATGATGACTTGGAGGACATGTGGTTCCAACAGGACGGCGCCACAAGCCACACAGCGAATGTCACAATCAATTTATTGGAAACCAAGTTTGGAGAACGTGTTATCTCACGAAATGGTCCAGTCGCTTGGCCGCCTCGGTCGTGCGATTTGACGCCGTTAGACTATTTCCTGTGGGGCTACGTCAAGTCTATGGTCTATGCCAACAAGCCAGCGACGATTGATGAACTTCGTACGAATATCGAACGTGAAATTGCAGCAGTATCGGCCGATTGATGCTTGAAAACCGTCGAAAATTGGGTTCAGCGTCTGGACTTCTGCAAGCGTGCCCGGTGTGGCCATGCAAAAGAAATCGAGTTCCATACATAATGGCATCGAACGTACTTTCACAGGAATAAAGAATTTCATTGATATCCAAAACCGTTTTTGTTTTATTTAAAAAAGCTTTTGTAGCGCTCTTATTGCAAAACCCTGTACATAAATTGTTTTTGGGAGAGGAAAGTCCACTACCAACCAAGTATGCATTCTAGATCATATCTTTCTTCATTTCAAGTCGATACCCATCATCTTTTCATTGGTTTTAGGCCCGCATATGCCGGCATATGAGAGAGACGAGATATATAAGACAACTGCCTAGTGTTTGTATCCCAGCTGAGCATGATTTTGATGAAAAATGCAGGTCAGTAAAAAAATCTCACTTCAAATCAAAAAGAAAGTTAAATAAGGAGTCGGACTGGCATTCGATTCCTTGAACATTGTTCTAATGAGAAATGGTTAAAAGGCAGACGCCAACAACGGAGGAACAATATTTTAAAAGTTAGTTCAATGCCTCGCATACACCGATGAAATGGGCATCTCGGAAGAAAGCAACGTAATGTCCGGAGGGCCTAAGTTCTTGAATGAGTTATGCAGACAACTATTCGCATACGCTGACGTTTTTGATACAATCGGAAGAACACATAATAATGTTCAGCACGTTCATGAATACTCAGATGTTTGCGGTCAAAATGGTATAATGACAGCGTGGATGCCAAAAAGTCTCTAGAATTGCTAACAGGTAACACAAGACTTAAACCATACTTAAATGGAATATATCAACAGGCAATAATATGACCATATGAGCTGATGAAACCGAGAGAATTGAGAATTGTACAGCTGTACAATTCTTAAAACTGATAATCTAACCCTCAATAGAGCAAGTAATCCCTTGGCTTATCTAAAAATGTGTTTGAAAGAAAGAACGCTGTTACACATTTTCGATATAAAGGCCATGATTCTGATTAAACTTGCATAGTTGAAAAGGTGCATGAGTCGTTGCTGGAGTCCTCACTGTGGCAGAGCGCCACTGGTATTACGCGCAAAACAGTTGAGGAGGAATCTAGATCACTGGCGATCAGCTGGAAGGAGCAGAAATGCGTGGTAGAATTCTGCACAAAATGACATGCAGACAGTCCAGACTGAAATATGTTTAACGCTTCTATTAAAAGTGCGCCTATTTTTAGAAATGAAGAAAGAGACAGGAACGAAAGATTTTTTAGAGTCACTGTGGATCAAGCAGACACATGGACTAAGACAGACTATTGCAGTGTCTTTTAAGCTGAGATGAGACGAAAATCACCGTTTGCGAGGATAATCAAGCAGCAGCCAGGGCGGTACATTCCATTCTCGGTTAATCGAGATGTGTGAATTCATGAGACTATGAGGGGTTTGTGGACACATTGGAATGGCAAGAAATAAAAATGGGGATGAACTGGCCAGAATATAAACACATGACACCATATTTAAGAACCTTCAACACCGCTTAGTGCTACATAGACAAGGTCGTTATTTAACTGGTTAAGGAACAATGGCAATTCATCTTTAGGTTTGTGGCCAGTGCTCGATATTCTTGAATTTCTAAGATCTAAAAGCCTAAAAGCCTGTAGATAACAAAAACCCAAGTATTTTTGGTCTGTGCTGAAAAAAAGAAATGGGCCCATTTTGAGCAGAGCGATGATGACAGAAAAGCCTTTGAATGACTACTTAAAGCAAATAGTTTTGAGAATAGGTGGGTAAGACTATTCTACCTCCGAATTGTCTTTATTATCTTTGGAATAGCTGGGCTATAACAAAATTTGAAGTGGAGACATTATCCCTTAAATTAGATCCGTCAAAAGTGTCTGTCTACTCATAGAGTCCCGTGGGAAAATTACAAAAAGAAAAACCTTCTACCATATTAAGGAGTATCTTTGAGTTTAGCTAGCAACGTGTAAGTAGCTGGTATTACAAGTTTCACTTCATCTTTAAACACGAGCGTACAATTAAGGATATCCATTTAAAATATTCAGTTTCATTACACCATTCCCAGGGCCATGCATATCAAAGTGTTTTCAACTTTTCATTATCCGTAATTTCTAGTCTCTTCGTTTGCTTTTTTAAATATTATTTTAATTTAATAATTGCGTGAATTAATAATAAAAATTAGTAAACATCCTTTTGCAAAATGCTCATTCCAAAGAGGACACACACAAAACTTAAAAATAAAAAAAAACATAAAAAAATGTTATTAAAATTAATTTAAAAAAACAAATAAAAACAAAAGTCTCATGCATCGCAAAGAGCATCATTCTCATTTATGTAAACAATAATTTAAAAATTGAATTCAATTTTAAATTCACTTAAAAAAAAAATATTTTGCTAATGCAATGCACAACTCCATTTAAATATGAGATAATAATTTGTTTTCCTTTTCTTAATTGCAATTGAAGATAAAACTTTAAAATTTCTTTTAAAATAAAAAGAAAATTATAAAATAAAAATTAAAAATTAATTGAAGGAAAAGATAGGTGAAAATAAATGCGGATAACTTAAGGACAGAAAATTAAATAAAAACTTAAATTTAAATAAATAAATGTAAAATAAAACAGTTTACATTGTAAAATTTAGTGCTTGACTTACATTTGTCCTGTCGTCGTCGTCGCCGGCAAATGCAAATGATGATACAGCAAATAATGATGACCGCCAGTAGGAGGGCTAATATCGCTGCGACGAGGATGATGAGAGTAGTTTTGTCCCACCGTTGCCACCACGCTAATTGTTCTGTGAAAAGTTCAATAGGATTACTAAGGGAATTATGAGCGATTTTCTTAAAATAGGATGGGATACATCTAAGTTTCGTGCAGTTTGAAGGGAATTCACATATTCAGAATTAAGCCGAGACAAATGCCCTTTGAAACACAGTCTTGACCAGCATCAGAAGAGGTTACGATAAATATTTTGGTGTAGAAATGCAACCAAAGTTGAAAGGACTTTACCAAGATAATCTCAAAATTCTAACTAAAAATCAAAGTCGCACACTTCTTAATGCTCAGCTTAGCCCTTTCCCACGGCAAACTGCGCGCTTGATCTTTAAAGACCCTTTGCGCACTTGGTTCGTTTTCACTAAATTATTCAGAGTTTCCCTTATTTAAAATGAAGATATTGCAGCGATTCCCTTTTATATTCCCCAAAGTCTCGCTCAAGTTGTCTTAAAAAAAAAAGCAAACCAAACCAAACTCGTCCTTAAACTTTAATTTATCAATAACACTTCTGACATCCATTTGTCAACACCATAAACAATACATTACACCAATTTTATATGCAAACAGAGGAGAATTTCTCACAAATTTACACCTCACGTCCTGTGTACATCCTTGCGGGTGACGGTGGCGGTGGCGGTGGTGGTGGTATAAATTCACTTAGCGTGAGACAACTGACAAACGGAGGCTCATCCCGAGAAAGTAGCAACAACCGCCCCCAAAGGGAAAATCCCCTAAAATGACTTTAACATCTCAGTGATTTGATTCACTAAGCTTAACCTTCCGTGGGAGCAAATGAATACGAAAATTTCACCAGGATTAAGAGGTGGAATCCTGTTTCTCTTATTTTTTTATTTTTTTTTCTCGTTTTGCGTCCCTCGCTGTTGCTACTTTTTTTTTCTCCGGGGGCGGTGTGAGGACATCGAATTTTACATTGATTTTGGTTGTTTTTGTCTTTTGATTTTGAAAGGATCCCCGGAGTGTGTTACCCATGTGCACGGTGGCAGGTTCATACCTAATTTATCAGTAAGTCCTTTATCCAGTTTTTTTTTGTAACTTCTTGTACAGAGTGGTGTGTAACACATTTCCACAGGAAGGCTGCACCTTTTTTGTTCTGTGAAATTCGCACACGCCGATGAACTCCGCCGAGATGAAGAACACCACTGTCGACCGTCGTTCGTTGTCGTTGTCGAGAGTAAAAATTAATTGAGGTACTATCCTTGCAGGATTTCATACACGTGTTGGGTAAATTTTTTTGTAATTAGTATTAAGTGTAAGTGAAAAGGACTTTACATACTAGCGAGGATTACATAGCGTCATGACAGGAAATTTAAGTAAAATAGCATAGACTGCATGTTTCATGCAAATATCCTTTTTTGTTCTTCACTGGCGTGCATCCGTCGGATGTGGGTCTCCCCTCCGCGAAGGACACAAGAGAACTATTAGAGAGAGAATGCATTAAAAAAGATGACACAGGAAGATTTTTCATCCTGAAATAATGGAGAAAATGAAGAGGAAAGCTTGTTATTTTTTTGTGTCTCTTGTTCCCTTGATGGATGTCATGACGAAAAAGGACGAAAACAACTGGAATGGAGTTTATAAAAATGCATTTCTCTGTCCATGGTTTTTGTTTTTTGTTTTGTGAATACAAGTAGTAGTCTGTTGTCAAATTCGCAACCTGCATAAACACATAATAGAGTTGAGAGCATGATGTGAAGAGATTGCTGGGTTCCTTAGGAAGGTTATGCAAAATAAATGCACGCTTGTCCTTTTTACATCCTTTTGCATTTTTTATCAATCTGTTCTAGTGGAGACATCACCATTTAAGTGGAATATCTCTGTCACAGTGAAAGTAACAAAAATAAAAAGGAAACCTTAAGGACATTAGACGATTTCATTTCCATTTTGATGAGTATCTATTCTTTCGTTTTGAGAAATGTCCTTGCGGATGGGTAAACAGAAAAACAGTTATATTAGCAGAATTTTTGGTCGCAGCAGAGACAGAGGCGACAAAAACAAAGTTGACAAAAGAAATAAATGATTCGGGGTCATTAATACTGAGTGTATGTGTGTGTGTGTTTCAGTGTGAACCGCATGTGCTCCTGACAGAGATAAGTGTTTCGGGTCCGGGATGTGCAAGGATATTGTAGTTTTGTCGTTTTAGGGCGACGATGTATTTAAATGTTGCCAGATGACAAATGGAAGATTATCTTTTTAGTTTTTGACTGGAAAATTTATACGATTCGAGATAAATTTTCCTTTAAGTGCGAGCGTGTCGAGTCAGAGACGTTGCCACGAATGGAAGCAACAATTTGCAGTACAAAGTGTTCGAAGCCATTAAAGTGAACCATTGACTTTATGTAATTCATTTTCCCCGGAGACTGCTAATGACATAGGAAGAGCAACGATTAGTAAATTTGAGTATTCAGGCTGCAATAACGTAGGCAAAACGACTATCCAGGATGTGCTCAGAAATGGACTAAATGTTATAAAGGAGATCTCCGTAAGGTCTACAGACTAACTTGGAAAAATAGGAAGCCTTTGAATTGCAAATGAACGAGAGATGACCATATAGACCACGTTAAATTTTATATTTTTTTAAAAGCACTAGGTTGTCGAATTCCCATGCGGTACGATTGCTAGGAAATTTGGACTCTTTGGACCCATGACATGACTTTCTTCATTTTCCGATTTTTCCCTAAGAACCTTCCGTATGGAGGCTTCAGAGAGAGCTTCACTTGAAATTAGAATAGCAGATGTGGCAAACTTACGAGGTCCCCTTATACTACCTTGATAGTGGAAGCTGTCTTGAACTCAACTTCGAAATAGCAGATCTTTCAAAATATGCTCTCTCCATCCCCAACTTTTAACACCACACTACTGTATTTTGGTCAACTATTCATCATCACCTTCGTACAGTGTTACGCTCCGACCTTAGCCGACGTGCGAAGCGTCGCTTTCAACACAGCGTCAGACGGATATGTTTAGGATTTTTACGTCTCTATTTCGGTCTAGAATACGATTTATCAACATTACACAGCGTTATGCCCAAACGAAGCTCGCGTTTGATAATGTGAAGGAGTCCTTATACAATCTGTGAGGAATACAATGGCAAACAGAGACATTGTCATGGTGTTGAGGGGTCTTAAATGCCAATATAGGGAACGAGAACGAAGATCTCAGATATATCGGAATCATCATGCTTGACCATAAGGCCCGGTAAAAAGTCAACGGACGCCATGAGTCGCCGATTCGGTAGAAATATTTACGCTTGAAAACCCACACTTGTCACTAGCAATAAGCAACCTCACAGGGACAACTGACCTCAGCGGGGACCGTGGCGACAAAGACGCGGAAAAAAGATGCGACGTAGTTCCGCTGCGGCTGCCTAAGTTTCAGGAAGATGACTTTTTTTATGAAGGTCTTCGGTGCGTACTTTTCCAATGATTCATACTGAGTTCGGGATGATTAAGGCGTATTGGAGATCGGACATACCTGCCTACTTCTTCCAACAGACTTAACACGGAACGCTATGGATCCATGAAGATCCGAGTGAGATAGCACATTACTATCTGCCGCCACCCCTTTAACAAAGCTGGACAGTAGGTCGAAAAGGTCAACTGCTTGAATGTGTAGTATCGGCCAACTAGCACCAAACTGGATGTGGAAGCCGAATCGGCTGTTTTGGAATTCTCTCCTGGATCTGGGAAAGTAATATTTTCGCCCGAAAGTTAATTCAGTGCTTCTTAACGGATGTAGCACTTGGAAACTGACAACTGTTGTTACTCTTACGCTGCGAACCTTTATTATTCGATGTCTTTTTACTATACGTAGAAAAGTCGAGCAGAAGTTTCGACAAATATGACGGTACTTAGGCGTCGTAGATGCCCAAACCCTCATTCTAAACGAATTGCTTAAGATAAAAACAGGCCAAGAACCATCACAATATGAGGAGGACGTATGTTTATGTACCTTGCAGAAGAAAATTCCGACGCGAAGTATGCCCGCCAATGAAATCCATTCTTACAGTCAAGTAGAAGGGTCGATCGTCTAAAGCAAACGTGGTTCAGGCCAATTTAGAGTGGATCGAAGTAATTGTCGACGCACTATGCCTCACTTGTCTCAGCTTTGTCACTGCGATTTCCTTTGCCAGAGTAGTTTTAGTTATTTCAGACACGAACGTAAAATTTTATAGCCGAAAAACTTTGCTACCGGAGATCTTCTTTCTGAAGTGAAGGAGGGCAATGAATTCTATAATAATTTGAAAAAGATTTTTTCACAGTCGTGACGCAGTGTGAATCAAATGATGATGTTTTTCAATGGTGGGGTTTTGTGAGGTAACCGCTGAACTTTCGAAGTTCTCGAGAAAATTAGATTTTTTCTGTGATGATCGTGGGGAACAGCAATTTACATGATGCTCGTCGTAGTCTTTTTTGGCGGCTGATTTTACCAGACTTAGACAAGCACAGGCTTTTTACTTATCATTTAAGGCATGAAGAGTTCAGTAACACATATCTTCGCCAATCCGACTTAGGGCCAGAAATCGACCAAGACAACCTGGCTAGGCAATATTAACGAAAGTCAGTTAGAAAAGAAGACCGGATTGCATATCCTGGAGACTTAGATCTAGGAGATCCGACGGAGAAAAGAGGAAGAATAATAAGAAGATCGCTCCCGAACCTGACAGACCTGAGAGTCAAATGATTTCAGAGACATTTTGGTTTCATCACTGCGTCAGATAACTTCTTTCAGGGTTGCGATTAGAGACTCAGGAATACCAAATTACTAAAAACTTCTCTCAGGTAGGTTAGTAAAGTATGCAATACTAAATGATAGATACAAATACCAACAATTACTTGAAAACAAAAAAACATAAATAAACTATAAAAAAAATATATACAAAAAAGCGATTAATGTTTACTTACTTTTAGGCCTTACTGTTATGAGAATAATGCCAGCATTGACAGATATTAGTGATAGGAAAGAATAAAATGTAATCAAGGGTTAATTGTTTTATATGAGAATGAGAAAATAGCAATAATATATTTGTTTATAAATTTTGTTAAGTCCTAGCTTGGTTTTAATGAAGCGCTTAGAGACGAAAATGTTAGTAAATCCTAAACTACTTGGGAGAGTTTGTCTGAGATTTGATGCAAAAATCAAGCGGTTTGGGGACTATTTTTATATGACAGGAAAACCTAATACTTACTTGCTGCTGAAACGAAATTGAAACAAATGAAAAAAAATCAGATATGTCTCCTGTGGTATGTTATTTGAATGGCATGACATTGAGTCTGAGTTGTGATTTAAGAGCGAGATTTGAGGATGACGATCCTGGTAATGAAGTGAACTGAGACCTACATATGTATATCTATTGAAAACTTGTTGTGAGATTGTAACTTTTGAATCCAGGCAAACAGGGATGAAGAAGGACTCTTTCTAAGTTTACAGCTGTTTAAAGCGGCAAAAAGCATCAACGTGCTTACAGTTGACACATTTTTTCAAAATCGCAGAAGTCTTCCTTAGTATGATCCAACAAAAATGACTTAGATTTGTTGAAGGCCCTACTACTACCAAATAAAATTTCAAGGCGCCTTCTTGAGCAGAAACGCAAGCACATTGAACTTGACCATAAGTTAAAAATTGATTGAAGGCCAATCTGGTCACACCTCAGTCAAGTGAAATTTTCCTATTGTAATAAAATTTCGACATTTCTCGTTCAGCAATTTAAATCCTTCCAACGATAGCCACTTTCAATTCTCATTTCATCCTCGTTTGGCACCACAAATTGGATCAGGCACTCACCCTTCAACGACTGCAATTTAATTAAACGAAAAAGTGTAGCAGAACTCTCCGTGGAAAATTCCTCTGGTCCGTCCAAACCGATTACGACGATAAAGGTTAAAAAAAACAAAAATACATATATAAAATAAAATAAACACCCCCAAACCAGCTTGAATAGCACCCATCCAGCCCCAATGCCCTCTATAAACTATAACAACCAAATGCGAAAGAAAACGCATAAACAAATAAAAATAGCGAGAGAGAGAGAGAGAGAGAGAGAGAGAAGAAAAAGGAGGAATACACTATACATAACTGAGGTGGGAAAACTTACCGGCAACTTCAATTTCACAGAACGTTCCAGCTCCGACGGAATTATTCGCCACACAACGATACGTCCGTGCAATCGCATAATCCTCATCTAGGACATAGAGGCTCTTATCCTTGTTAATATTGCCGCTGCCCAGTAGTTCAACAGAATCGTTCTCCGCCTTAATTGACCATGAGAAATCGGCCTGTTTGTTTGCCACACACCGATGGTGTAGGGTTAGTCGAAGGAGAGTAGTGGTGGGGAAAAAAAAGGAGAAGCGTTTATTATTGAGAGTTTCCACCTTTTTTTTTTTTCGTAAACTGAACTTAAATTGAATACGCGGTGTACCTTCGACACACACACATTAAGGTACAACTTACCTCTTCAGGATTTCCGAATGCTGTGCAAGTTAACGTATCCTGGTCGTCGATCTCTCGCCTCTCGATTTCACATTTCGGCTTAACTAGAAAACAAAATGAAGGAATCAGTACTATGAACTACACGGCAGGATTTGTTTGTGGTCACATGGGCTTTGTTTCTGTGTGTTAGAGGGGATTTTTGATTTTTTTAACTGGAACAGGATGCATGTGAAGTTGAGGTTAGTAGGTTTGCAAGAGGATAGGAAGGATATCTGTGCGTTATAAACCGAGAGCTCTTTTGGAGCGAAGTAGGTACTGAATGGCATTTTGTTTGGAGCAAAAGTGAGTATAGAGAGTTTTTTTAAAAGGGATGTGTATATGACGACCAACACGACTTAGTACTGATCGTCTTTGTAGGTTTGGAAATATTGCACTAAAGTCACTGCACACATTGGGGATTGCAAACGATTCTAAATCAATTATTTAAAAGTGACAGGATAATCGATATTTCGATTCCTTGTCACTTAGAACCATAAAAGGAAAAGAATGACTGAAATTTATTGAAGGCTTTACCACTACCAAAATGGATTAGAAGACGCGTCCTTAAATTGAGTTTTAAATAGGCTCGGAGGTAATAGACAGTTAAAGTGCTGTGAAGAGCCTAGGAATGACTCTCGACTCCAAACTCACCTACTGGCATCAGATAAAGTCCTACATTACTCAGCAGACTCATTGCAAATGTAGGTGGTCCAACTGCAAGTAGGAGAAGACATCTTATATCGATCACGCATGCCATTTTCCTGTATTGCTGTGTGATATGGGCAGATGCCCTAAGAAAAGCGAAAAACAGGAAACGGATGGCAGCAGTACAGAGACGCAGAGCCCTCTGCGCGCTCTTACCATCCAAGTCGGAACCATTCATCCTCGTTATGGCGGGAGTGACTCCCATTAGTCTCCTTGCGACAGAGAGTCGAAATAGGAGGGGAAGTGGTGACGACAGAAGCGAAGGCCCTCACCAAACAACAAGAGCGGTGGACCTCTGAAACTAGAGGAAGGTGGACGGCAAGACTGATTAGGGACGTTGCTGAATGGGCGAAGCGGAAACATGGAAGGGCTGCCGAGGATACCAAAGATCAGTCTGGCACACCAGATGTGTAGCCCCTGACGGTGCATGATGCATTCTCCGCTTCTCCTAAAAAAATAAATAACTGGCGCGACAGCTCGGGATGAGCCAAGACCTAGCTTCTCGCAACCATTCATATTGCGCGTGTTACATATTTCGCACGAATGGAAGGGACCTACAATTTTTTTCCGACTCCGAACGGTGAAGTGAGAAGCTCTTTCATGACAGAATATACTCCCGGAGGTTTGTCACTCTCCGACGAGAGGTGGTGCCGCGAAAGATGATCGCTGTTTCTGGCTGGGGCTTGAACCCACGCAGCAGCAACACACTAACCACTGAGCCACGGCGACCACACCTCCGCTTGTCCTAAAGGGGGGGGGGGAATCGAACCTAGAGAAAAAATATATGTATTCATCTTTTCAGTTTATAAGTTTACTGCTTTTAAAGCGCTTGATTCGCTAGTTTTAGACACTCAGGCAGTTTTACGTGAACTGACAAGGAACAAGGTGGTCATCCATAATTGAACTCGAGCTCACATTGGCTTCGCTGACATCGAAAGAGCGATTCACTAGAACAAGATGGCGTTTAAACAGTTCATCGTATATAAGGAATTGACGAGAAGTGCACTAACCATGAATGGTTTCTGTCGAACGACCCATCGGCTCTGTACAACACCTAACCTAATTAGACCACTCGAAGTCGAAACAAAATTACCTGAGTCAAACAACGCTGCTGACTTTTTTCAAACATTTTTTGCACAAGTTGAAGGGACGAAGACGATTTCCTTTGCATCGGTTCGAACTTTTTCAAAATACGACTCCTATGCCTGCCGGGTTCCTTTCTTTGCTGGCCTCAGCGGCAATAGTTGATTTCACTGGTTCCCTGAGGATTTGTGATATATCCTGTGGCATCACAATGCAGAGATTCAGTACCACAAACAAGAGCTTCATCTATCTCGTTGTCGTTTACTGTGAGTGGTGTTTCATTAGTTTCAAGTGCAAAAGTAGGAGGCTTTCATTTGACCTTTTCAAATGGATAAAGCCAACTAGATAAGGACGTTTGTCAAGTCCAGTACGCCCTTCAATATTATAGGCATTCTGTTTTCTTTGCCTAATCAATAGTACTCCTGTCAATGATGATCCTCTGCCTAGTCAGATAATATTCTAAAGAACTCGGTCCTTCAAAACCTCTCGTGTGAACAAAAACCCAGCATATGCAACCTGTATCCTGTATTCTATCGGCCAACCATTGAAAGTCAAAAGGCATCCTTTCGTCGGACGATTTATGTAATCATTTAGCAGAAGGGCGTTGCCAGAGCACATACAATTGCTATGTTACAGCAGACCACACTTGTGAAAAGTTGTATGCCTCCACCGTTCCATCCGTCAGATATGCTTTTTCACTATAACCGCTCGCCACGAGAACCGATTTAATCACGAGTGAATAGCAGTCAGTCAACTGTTTTTCCAATATTGACTTGATGGAGGGCCCTCGAAAGACCTCCCACTCCTCTTAGCCTGAATTTTTTTTTGTTTTACTCAAAACCACCATCATCGTTGTGTGATGCTCTCAAATTTACAGTGAAAATCGATAATAAAAAAAATGAAAACAAAACACGAATACGAACACAAGCAAAATCCACCACAATGTGTCAAGTAGCTGTGTGCATGTGTATACTTACATTGTACATCGATAAATGTATCTGACACACTTGAGCCATGTTTGTTAAATGCCACACAAGTGTATCGTCCGGTATCGTTCCTTGACATAGGACTATTTATAATCAGAGCGTTGCCACGAGTAATCGTTTTATTGTTGAATCTCCACTCGTATGACGGCTCTAAAAAAAAAAAAAAAAACAGAAAATAAAGTGTGACAGGACACATAAGGACACAAAACAAAACTTTTACAACAGCCTCCCCATCGCTGAGTGTGTGTGTATGAGTATGTCAACTTACCAGGATTTGCTTTTGATTTGCACAGGACACGTCCCGGAATGTTATCCTCAAGAACATGTACAATCTCGTGTGATACTGTTGTATTCTCTGGGGGATCTGTGTTCACCATCCGCACAAGGCAGGCAGCAAAAAAAAAAGAATAAAAGAAAAAAACCTATATGTGTCACAAAAATCACAGCAAGGACATTTTTCGGCTTATCTTACATTCGATACTGAAGTATGTTGCGCTCTTGATGCCAGGGCCGACCGCATTACCCGATGATACACACGAATAATTGGCGTTATCGACGTCAATGTCGAATCTCTTATTTGGCCAAGCTGTCATATTGAAATGCTGCACAGGATAAGCGTGATAAGTGTCAACTAGATCGCAATAAATCAGACAGAGCCGCCCTTCTACTTACCAGCACTGACATTACACTCTCGAAGTCTCCGGTAGCTGGTGAGGCGGCCATGTACTCCTCCTTTACAAAATACCGCTCATTATCCTCTTCGAGGGCGATGCCATCCTTGTACCACGATATCGTACATCTAGGCACACACTCAATGCGACACATCAGCGAGGCATTTCGACTCGAATACAGGATACCCGTGTACGGGAAAAGGTTTTTTATGAAAAACGGCGGAGCATGCACCTCCAGGTTGACTGTGGCCGGGACCCCATGACCACCATCGTTGTACGCATAACAGGAGTAATTCGTCCGACTGTCCAAACCCACCGGTTCAACTGTCCAATCTTTTGTCACTACATCCTGCAGTGGACCACGGCCACCACGGAACCATCGGAATCTATCGCGATACGAAACAATATTTCTTGCATGAAAAATTCGACCCCTTAGCAGTGAGGAGCTTGTGTTAGTGTTGTTATGAGCGGAAACGAAAGCGGAAGCGGGATTCAGGGCTAAGGTGGTGAATTTGATGCATGCATTGTATTGCTTGTGTTCGTCGTCAACTACAAACCTATTCGATTCAGGATAGCCGGGATCATCGACGGAACATGAGAAGGTGACACTCTTCTTTTTCACCGCGATTAAGGGGAAATGTGTTAGAGTTGCTGGTCCCGGTTCATAGTGAACCTGAAAAAATAATAAAAATATGAAAAAACACAATCAAATCATTTCGATGAGGATGTTGCTGCTGCTGCTTACCATCAACTCTTTGTCCTCGGAACGTGGACCCCAACCGGCTGCATTGAAACCTTCACACGAATAGTTGTAGAAGAAACCACGACCAATGCTCTCGAGGAGCAATTTACTTGGATCAATGTGACATAGATCCTCCTGAGCGGAAGAAATTTTTTGTTAATAAAAAAAATACATGTATGCAATGGTTTTTTTTTTCTCTCTGTGGCTACGGTGTGCTGCAGTGTTCACTCTTCGCTGATACCTACGGATGCAATTAGTGATAGATGCTTACCAAGTTGTGAGTTGCTCAACACTACCATACTTTCAAGAATAGTTCTACAGGAAGCTTACGATTCTAAAGGAAAAATGCACCAGCGGTTGGTAAAGGAGAAATTTGCAGCCTAACAAGTGGACTGACAAGATCAAAACGCCTCTGAACTAGACTGAAGCATGAAATGATTCACAGTTGAAATAAGAAAGTTAATGCATCAGGAAGGTAAAAAACAGATCTTCATCTCCCCACGCTGAGTGTTAACACATCTGAATTTTCGAACGTAGGTGAAAAGACATCTCCTGTTGATCTCCTCGGCTCAAATGCGTCTCCGATGTCCTAACTCAGAGCGAATGATCACATAACCCTTACACCATACAGAGATTTACGTGTACTCTCTTGCGGAAGAGAAAAGGCCTCCGAAGAAGCCCAAACAACCTTTAGATAAGGAGCGAGCTTATTTCGGCCAAGCACTTACAAAAATAATCGCCTCCCACATAACATCCAACAATGCGGCTTTTGTAAAACAAACCGACCTTCTGTTAAAAGAAGGGCACAGTAACGACAACACCAAACACTGCTCAGATATCACTAAGAGTAATATGTGGACATAAAAATCGACGAAGATAGGGTCAGTCTGACAAAGGCAGGTGAAAGCGAACACCCATCGATCTTCTAACTGACCCAAGCTACAAATATTTAAGGGCCCATCCGTTTCTGGCCACAACGACGACCCCATGTACGCAAAAACTATCGCAGTGTCGTGTTTCATTACCCTCGATATAAAAAAGAGCGACACCTGTTGGAAGTAGAACTGGGTTATGAATTTACTCCTGGCAGCACTCCCAGGCGTTGTCGTCGTGACTCAGTGGGTAGTGCGTGGGACTGCTGTGCGAGCGGCGTGGGTTCAAACCCCAGCCATATTCACCGAACAATTTCTCGGCACCACCTCTCGTCGAGGAATGACAAGTTCGAATTACCACACTCGTTAACGAGTAACTCGTTATCGAAATATGAGGATTTGGCATTACCGCTCCCAATGAAGTCATTCGGTCATCCGATCACGAATTCCACTCACTCACTCATTATCGATTAAGATAATTCGGCCTCAGTTCCCCCAAGAAAAATTGCTAAGGGCTACGCAGGTCAAGTCACTGCAAAACGGCGTGAAGGATAAAGGCAGCACTTGCGTCGTAGTTCGCAGCCTATGGCCAATGTTCTGTTTCTCGGAAAAAGCCAAACACGAACGCTTGTCGATGTAATAATTGGGCACTGTCCTGTAGGAAGCAGTAGAGATTCTTATGCCACTACCAGGATCTGCAAGAGCGACGAGTCCTTAAAAGTGTTAGGTTCTTTAGTTGTCTGGAAGACTTGGCAAAGATACCACTAAACAAACCTTAAGTGATTCATCCTGAGAACTGATGGTATGCTACACCATTTGAGGTAAAAATCTTCATAGACCTATTAGAGGATTAGGGACGATGGTGAATAATAGGGCCGGTCTAAGTTCACCATGGTGCATAGATTTAGACTCTAATCAATTTTGAACCACACCAAAATGTGCGTTAGAGCTTACGCTGGGCTTCTGCCACAGGAGTTATTTACTAAAAAAAATCAGGTGAGGGAAAGGCAAAGGCAGGCCCTAATCGCACTGGAAAATCAAACTGTGATCAGACGAATGAGTCAGACTGTAATCCAGTCATCACTGGCGATGGAGGGGGTTCAAAAAATCAATGCATATGCAGTCGAGAATAAACTGACACTAATTTGGGTTAAAGAACGTGTAGGAATCTAAGAAAACAAAAAAGCAATGTTAGGTTAGGTTGAAGTTGGTGCCAGCTAAAGTCAATACACGTACACCAATGACAGGTCCGCTGTGATACCACGTGGATTTTGGAGAACTCTCCTTTACCTACATCTTAAACCACTTACCTTAGAGCTTCTAATGAAGGGTAGGAGCTTTCTAATATCTGCGTTGATTCGATTGCCTAGATCGTTGTAGAAGAAGGGACCAAGGAGAGTTTTTCTTTTGTGGGTCAAAGAAGTTGGAGGACAGTTTCCTCCTCCTCCTCGTCCATACAGCCTTTGTAGAAATCATTTCTAAAGACGCCAAGCCTTTTTGAATACCTGCCTATTATACAATATCCTCTGATGACACTTATAGTAGCGCTGATATGAAATCTCTTGAGGCAAATAAAATCCTTAGAAAGTTTCAGATCCAGCTTGGGCCAAATCTATTTTGTCGCCAGACACGTTGTACCACCTCTCCACCTAAGATTTGTCCTTTTGAGAGTCTTATTTAAAGTTTACATGTAGCGATGAGTATGCCTAAGGTTGGTTAAATGTGCATCGTTGTTTCATATCTGGCGAGTTCATCAGCCTTATAGTTCCCTAGAAAGTCCGTATGCCTCGGCACCCAAAGGTGAAAACTGAACTGCTCTGCCATCTCTATGAGAGACAAACGGCAACCTAGGGCTACTAGTGAATTTGTAAAGAATTATTCCAAGGGCTTGATGGCAGCTTGGCTGTCCGAAAAGATGCAGATATATAAAGCGAATAGGAGTAAAATGAACCAGAATGTCCAGTGCTGCAGAAAGTGTTGTGCGAAGCTGATCGTTGGACTTTATTTAGCTTGTGAGTTTACGGGGTTGCAATCCCCACTTATTCCCGATAGCATTTTTGCAAAAGAAAAGTGCTACTGTAGCTTCTCTAACTCTTTTTTGGATGCTGGGTTTCCAGCTTAGTTTCCTATCCAAAATAAGATCCAACTATTATATTTTGCTTCGTCAGAGAAAATTAAGCTTTTACCATTCAGGATGGGAGGGTCGATAAATAGAATTTTACATCAGTTCAGTTTTGTGGCGGTTCACATCAAACCAAACCGCCCATCTGCTTAGTTTAATTAAAACGTTTTGTAGGAGTTCTTTTAGAGTGCTAGGGTGCTGTCCTAAGACTACTATAGCAGCGTCATCTGGACAAGCGATCACGGTGCATCCCTCAGCTTCCAGGTTTATTAGCAGTTCGTTTACCACCTAATTTCATAGGCAAACGTCCTAGCAAAGTAGGGGCGCGAACTGAATTTATTTAGAGTTTAAGCTTTTGACCAGATCTAAACGCAACTGGGGCGAACCAGTCGAAATGCACCCTTGTCTTCGGGTAGTGCATGTTCAAGCGAAACAGATTACAAGTGACTGCTGAAAAATGCTGCTTTTGGTGCAAAATTAAACCTATGGGAAGCTATTTAAAAAACTCTTCGAAATCATTACAGCATTCTACATCACTTTTGTTCAGGACAGTCAGGACTGTCAAGATTTGACACTGCCAAGTAGCTACCAATACTAGATATTAAAAATCAAAATTAAATTCAAAATAAAATCAAAACAAATTCCATCTACATCTACACGATCCCAAAAAAATAAAATCCTTTAACTCACATTAGTCTCTGTACAATCAGGTAACTCCTTCAGTAGCGATGAATTGGCATACCATCGTACTTTTGTCAGCGTTGATGGATTCGCATCGATAATGTTACAATAGAGCGTTACATTGGATTCGTCGCTCTCTTTAACCGGGCCCTCGGGTGTCATCAGGACCTCAACAATTGGCACATCTGCAAATGGTAAAATACACGTGTGTACACACATTTGATTAGACTGTCTGGGCAACTATTTGTTTTGTGACGTAGATGCGAAATGGGATAACATAGTTTGTTCTGTGTACTTACATTGTACATCCAATTCGATTTGTGTTTCGGATACTCCCTTGCCGATGGCATTCGACAACTGACATGTATAATTGCCAATGTCCTCTTTGTCTGTTGATTTTATGACAAGTGCAACATTTTCAGAATTGCCACCTTCATAGCGGTCGGTGTCGTTGACATTCGTCAGATCACTATTGCGGTACCTGTAAGGGAAAAGAGTTAAGAGATCAATGCGGTATTCCAAGTTATCTGCAATCTAAATTAAAGTAGCAGATACAGTCATGACCAACAACCAAATTAATCCTTAAAACCTCAGCGATGCCTCGCAATCCCACACGCTTATCTCACCATTTACAATTAAATCCGATAAAGTCGGACTACAAATGGCCAACATAACCTGCTATCTTCAGCCGCTGTCAAACACGTTGTCAATCAATTAACTCCCGGCAAACACTAGACCGAGAAGGGACTTTTAATATTCCACACAACAACGCTGATAACAACGGTGGAAATAAAAATTGAATAATTAATACCACGGTAGTTGTTACAAAATTAATCAACAGTATCCTGATTCGATGTTGAAAAAACTTAATTACGCCCGGCCAGACCCGCCGTCGGACAGTGCGTGACTGCGTCCTACTCCCCGGCTTTTAGACTCGACACACGCACGCTGCTACACACATCCGTGGATCATAATAATTATGCGCAGTCAATCACGTATTGCGGTCAACTTCGTGATTTTACCTGCTGCCCCCCTCAAGGATTTATGTACGAGTAGTCCTGGTTTGTTATTCGTTTATCCTGCTCTGCTCAGGTCTCACGTCTCGTCATATCCGTCATCGATTACACTCAATGGCAATCCATCAGATCGACTTTGTTTATATTTTTAAAAAATATCATAACGACCCCGGTGTAGGATGACAGAAATTCCAGGGCGAAAAAATAATGAAATCCGAACAAAATGACGAGCGCCACCACCGTGACCACTGCCATCGGCACCGCCACCGAATACTGGTCACACAGGGAATTTTTATCACCTCACTGGGTTCTTCTAGGATCGGTCTACGGGTTTTTCGCACCTACCCTTCTTCACGTCCCTTTGTGGTAATTAAAATTAATTATCCTTGTTCGGGCGGATTTATGCGACTTTGCTTTCGCATTAAATTAACGATCCTGGAAATTTATGTGAGTGTGACGATGGTGGCGGCAGTGGCAGCGGTCGGTCATGGTAGCGCCGCACCGTGCAGAGATATGAATTTAATGGGGCAACATCGTTCGACACACTACACTCTACCTGGTGCAAGTGCCTGGGAGTGGTTTTGGGGGAGCGGCGCGCCGCTAGCCCACGAGGTATCCTTTAAGGATATAAAAATGAATACATATCCATTATAGCGAAGAGGATAAAAGTAATTAAAATTCATTCGGTACAACCCGTGTGGAATGTAAGACTGCAAGGCGTTTGTGGAAAAACACACGCGTGGGTAGATGAAGGGAGGTTGGTTTGTTTTTCCTACTTAGCTGGGAAAGCTTTAAAGAGATCGTTTGGCAAGTGCTGAGGGTTGGTCAGGATCAGAAACTTGAGAGGATTTTGTGCGGTGACGATAAAATTTTAATCCGTGCGAAGGATTTTAATGGTGCAAGTTGATACTGAAATGAAGATGCGTAGTATGTAAGGGTATGGAATGCATATGGGAGAGCCTATCAGATTTAGGGTAACATAGTGAAATCAATGTGTTGTAAGAGGATCAGAGGCTCAGTTTTCAATGGCTCATTTGGAAATCTGTACATGGAACAACCCACTGCGGTGGAGTTCCGAAAATGAATTATAGTGGGTGATGGAGGCTTTTTGAAACTTGCAAGGGAAGAAAAAAATGAATGCAGTCATTGAACGTTCATTGTGCCTTGCAGAGAGAGATTCCTTACCGAGAATTGTTCGTATCATTCTTAATTACTGACGGCAAGATATGCATACCACAAAATCGATGGGCTCAATTGTATTCGCATTCTGTCTTTGGAGGGGGATTACGCCAAAAAAATGTGACTCATGTCTAACCTTGTGGGATTATTAGGTAAGGAAATGTAACCGAGACTTCAGTGGCGTCATCATGATTCCAAATCGGAAGAAACTATGGATGGAGACTTGTTTCCCGAGGTCATAACCGTGATCAAAGAAAACGAACCGAAAACGGAAAACGGGTATTGGTGAAAGAATACCAAAGAGAGACTAGAGAGTCTTGCGAGTTTTCCTGCAAACGAAGACTATTACTGTGTGGATGATTCTTTAAGGCTTAGGATGTGAACCCTCTTGGTGCAATATTTTGACAAATGCATTGAAAGCTTCCTGCAGAGAGTTTTGAAACTCATTTCTTCAGAGGAATTGATAAAATTCTGAGCGAGCAAGGTTTAAGGAACCAACTCGTTCATTTGGTACCCTATTGTTCTTCCGTCAAAAAGCAACCGAAAATGAAGAGCTTTATAAATCTTGGGTGGAAACGAGATCTTGATACCAATCAGACAAGTCTATCTTGCTAACCATTCACGGCTTTAGACCAGAAAAACCATCGATATATGTACATATAAACCCTTTGGCTTATACATACTTTATCAAAGCAAACAGTGTTTTTTTTTTAATTTTTTTCCCCTGTTCTGGCTGCTTTGTGTTCATCAGCCTTTTTCAGTTGCCATAAGCATCCATTAGATTGGGATTTTAATTGCCGCGTCGATTAGGCCTCCTAAACCCAATCGTTGCCTTCTAACTACCGCAGAGAATTTCTATGCGTTCCCTTGGTGAAATTGAAACGTATTCATGCACAATAATTGCAAATCGAACAGCGCCATCATCAGCCAACGAGAAACTGGTAAAACCACCACCGAACCGAATAAAACAGCGCGAGTAAAAATCAAACAATTGTATGTACCATCTGCCATCTTCATCGTTGCCATCGATATCAACCCCAACAATCCTCATCATCTCTATCATCATCATTGTCATGATTATCCACGTCATCGACGACACATATACGTGCAAATATATGTACGTATATGTGGCAGTGTCTATGCAGAACGAAATGGCATCATTCACTGACGCGGATCATATCAATTGTGCAACCGACACATATACGTGCAAATATATGTACGTATATGTGGCAGTGTCTATGCAGAACGAAATGGCATCATTCACTGACGCGGATCATATCAATTGTGCAACCAGATACTAATTAAAAACAAATATCGAATAACTCTGTATCGGTGATGGTGCACAGCTGGCAAGGACATGCAAATGAATAGCTCAGAATTTGTTAAAGTGAATTAAATCCTGGGGTTGTGTGCTGAATAGGCCTACATCGCCATAGCAGGAGTACCTTTCAATTCGACTATATGGCATTGGTGCACATTTGGAATTCTCTGTCTTTGCAACCTACTCGATGTGCGGTGGAAGAGTTCTTCACTGTAATTTGTAACTGTGTAAATTGAATTTTGAATTTCAATTAATTTCGTTTTCGGTTTTGGGGAGACACACACTCCCAAACACACAGCATGCTTGGAAAAAAAAAGAGGATAACATCGAATGTGTCATTTTGAGGTTGATGTTGCCACTCCAGGAAATAACATTTGTTGTGAAGTTACACATTCAGATGCATCCAGTTAGCTCTCATCCTGAAATGGAACACCAAATGAACTAAAATTTTGTGGTGTTTGGGGAAAATTTTAGTTTTGCAAATCGGGATGTTGTAGCACAGGATACAACTGGGCATTGGGAGACAAGCTATCTCTTAGTTTTGAAACACTGGAAATGACTTTTATGGGTTTTGACATTTTATTTGTAAAACACTTCAGGTCTGCCTGTTTGGACGGATGAATCTATTATATGTGTGTTCTAGTTGATTTCAGGATATAAACGACCCGACGATATGCTCGTAATTAAAAAGCTAAGAATTATGTACTGTCCAGCGTGTAAAGGAGGAGGCCAACGAGGATACAACCCACTTCCTGTGCCATTGGCCTAGTGTCTGCCATCTAAGAAATAAATAAATAATAAATAAGAAATAAGTTCCGAGGACATTGAAGAATTATCCGATACACCGGTAGACCAAATAATGAGATTCATCAAATCCACAGGGTGGTTTGTACCACAGATGCGGTAAGTTGGTCATGTTTTACTAATATCCACATATATGTATGTATGTATGAAACTAACTATTGGGTAGCGTTCTTACGTAGGGGACACTCTCTTCCCCCAACGGACATCACAATGGGTCTAAAGTGACCTGAGTGTGGCGATATAGTTCTTCCTTAACAGAAAGTACCATAGTACAATTCCTGATAGAGAGGATCCATTCCTCTAGGAGTCTTCTGCGGGACTTAACATGTCACCCACTCGTTTAGAGTCAGTGATGACTGCAACGCACGCAAAACCGTAATCACTGACATTATTCAAGCGACAGGTGTTATTAGAACTTTCAATATGACTGAAGAGATCTAAAGCCCGGTGCTCGTTGAGGCCCTGTAGTCAACAATCAAGTCAATGTTAAGCTTAGCAAAAAGCACCCAAGCGGCATTTTGGAGGTCAATACGTTGATTCTTTGCTAAGCGCGCAATGATATGAGAGTGCAGTCAAATGCCACTTCCTCAGATATGTGTTAATAGGGATATGGACAATGAGACAACAAGCCAGATCCTTGCGAAGCTATTTGAATCTAGTGCCCTTCTCTCTGTGAGAACCTCGAACCATATATGTAGGTCTCGCTCTAGCTAGTATGTATTAGATTTCGGACTCTTGACAGCTGTTTCTTACACAATCTAGGGGAATATTGAGTTGAGGAGCCTCCAAATCTGTGTCGTTCTAGTTCAATGGTCCTTTTGTCTTTTCAGGTGATACATGGAACGAAAAAGTGGTCTAATCCACCTAATAACACAAAAAAATCACATGGCACCCATTCACCTACCAACCTACTTTAAGCTACTATACCCAACTTCTATAAATACCTATCTATCGTCATGACGTAATGTTAAGCCAAATGTATCCACTCATCAACTCTGCAGGAGCTGCACGAACTTTCTCATGCCATCTGTGTCCCTTGAAGCGAATAATAGTTAACTTTCCGATTAGTTCAAGCTAACGACTACTTCCTGTGTTAATTCATTACTGTGATCTTTCCCCTCCAACAGAAAAAGTCGCGCTACGAGGCTGCATAAAAACTAAGAACCTGTCCTGCCTCATGCTACGCCATCAAATCCAATCCCTGCCCCTTTAGAACTCTGTGAGCGTCTTCCAATTCTTAATTAAATTTGAAAACTTTCCTCAATAAACTCGACTTTTTTTTTTGCTCCAACAACTGTTGCAACTTTAAAAAAAAAAAAAAAAGAACCCTCGCTGCTGGCTTTCCCATCGACGAACACCAACCCCACTGCATCGCACCCCAACCTAACGACATAATTACACCACCTGAGATGCAGAAATTAAATTAAAACCTCGCGCAACTGGAGCGTATTTTCTAATTTCGCTAAATGTCCTTTGACAGTAAAAATTAAAAAAAAAAAAAAAACCCGTGCAAATCCTTTTCACTTCATGCTTTGATGACAAAAGTGCACCGCAACGTCCCTGACAGAACTTTGCACACATAAAATGTACACAATCTAACCCACTGACAACCGTGTGACAATTGCATGACAGACAAAAAGCGTTCACGAAAAATTTCGCGAGAAACAGGACAACATTTCAGTCACACCCATCGGCAATTAAGATAGGGATCATCACGCTTGACACGTTTGTAGAGAACTTTGTCATTCGTCGGGGGTGCAGAAAATTTCAAAACGAAAAAAAAACCGACTCCCAGCACTCATGGGTTTAAGGATAATTACATTAATTATGCGCACTTTTCACAAAAAAAAAAAAAAAGGAAAAGGAAAATGGTTTGGAACTTACCATTTAACACTTGTCAGCGATGCAGGATTGGCGACGTATTCACAATTTAACAGGACCGTGTCGCTGGTGTTGACAGTGATGTGATTCGGACTGACTTGCACGACGGGAGGGTCTATTAAAAAATGAGGACATTGTAGAGTAAGAGAAAAAAAAAACAGAAGACTTCGACTGGGACAGTGTCTCTGCACTTACACATCACTTCCAGAGTGTCAAAGGCGTAAATGGGTTTCTCACGATTTTCTTGCATGACAATGTTATCGGCGTCACAACGGAATACAACGTCATTTTCGAAGCGAGTAGCGTTGAATATAAGATCGCTCACCGTGTGAAATGTGCCATCTTGTTGTTCAATCTGAAAATACAAAACGAAGAAGGGCGGGTGGACATTTATTATGAAGGGCTTTCAGTGTTTGAAATGGTGTTGAGGGCAACTAGAGTGCTGGGTACTTACCGCTTGTGTTCTAATTTCTGTGCGGGCGTTCTCCTCCACGGGAATTGGCACTGAGGAATTCGTCCATGTGATATTAACAGCTGGTCGAGCGCCATAGACCTGGAATCAATAAATATGTTAATGAGAACGTGTCCAAAGGCAGCTATAGGAGCAATGCTTAATCTCACGCCGCAATACAAAAAGAAGCTATGCTTAGTGCTCTAAGGCTGTCTCAGATTCTGGACCTTAAAGTCGGTGACTTTACAGGTCATCTGAAAATACTAGAATACATTCATTGTGACCTAATTCTTAAGATTCTAGATACCATGTTCAAGAGATATTGTTTCTACAGAAGTTTTGAAGTTGTTATAGGCGACCGCAGCGGATGGAGATATGAAGGCCCTACTACACTACCAAATTCCCAAATCTGGTATACAGATGGTTCAAAATTAAAAAACGGCAACACAGGTGCTGGGGTTTATGGTCCCAGCGTTGAACGCGCGACAGCGCTTAGAAAGTCGTCTACATTATTTCAAGCGGAGGTTCGCTATATTGCATTGTGTGCAAGAGAATGCCTGCGGTGAAGAACCTAAGAAACCCGCATCCATATCTTTTCAGATAGTCAAGCAGCACTGTTAGCCCTTAAATCCTATATGGTAGGGTCCAAGCTTGTCTGGGACCTTCTTGCTTCGAGGGTAACGAACAGGCTGACTGCCTGCCGAGAAGAGGCGCTTGTCGCCCACCCGTTGGTCCCGAACCCTGTTTTGGGGTACCACCCGACAGTGCCTACTCCAACACAATAACACAATAGGAGATCAACAAACACACCGACTACTGGGCCTACCTCGGGGGCCTTAGACAAGCGAAAAAGTTTATCAACCCCAACCTAAACAAGGCCAAGACTTTACTTGATCTCACCAAAGACGAGTTAAGAACCTTAACGGGCTATCTAACAGGGCATTGTAGACTCAGATACCACCTGCATAAAATGAAAGTATCAGATACCGATATTTTCCGGCTCTGTGGAGAACAGAAAGAGACCGCTGAACATATTCTATGCGTATGTCCAATAGCCGCAAGGAAAAGACTACTCCACTTGACGCGGGCCTCGGTCAACCCAACGGAAATTCGGAAAATTGAACCAAAAGCTGTACTGAGGTTTATCAAAAGCCTCAATATAACCTCTGGTTAAACCATATGGACCACCACAATAGACCTCATAGGTCGCAGTGCGCATTGAGGGCCCCTAATATAGAATACAGAAAATGTTAGTTTTTAGATGAAATGGAAATCGAATGGGCTTGAATAACCGAGATTTCGAAACTTTTCTGTGACCAGACCTGTTGGTGCACCATAAAGACAATGGTGTTGAAAATAGTACATGAGTGTTTGATAAGTGGACGTCAAATTGTCAACTAATGACACATGTAGGACACTATGGCCTTAGGAGACAACTATTTTTGGTGGAAGAGCTAGAACCAAAAAGACGCTATTCAAGACCCTTCCAGAATAATGCAAAACCTTGAACTTTGTCTTAGTATAATTAAAACGCACTTGAAATTTGCGAGATAGAAGTTCTTCGATCGATTTATGAACTGACTGTGTATGGAACAGGAAACTAAACCAGGAACCATAGGTAGGTAGAGGTGGCGGTTCTAAGAACCCAATTAGCGCTAGGATGGGCCGTTTTAAAACCACAACTCATTTCAACTGGTTCTTTGTGGGCGGTATAGGTTAATAGACGAAGACGTTTAGATCCAACCTGAGGAATAAAGGAACAAGATTAGTTCACCAATGTTTTTTTTGGAAATATCTTTGAGGTCTTCGAAGAAGGGGTTTGCCTGGAGTGCGCTGTCTGACCCTCGCTAGAGCTATAGGAAATGATGCAGAGATTCTTTTTCGCTGTTATCCTTGCAACTACGGCAGAAAATGCTGTGGGGAATACCTAGCTTGGCTGCGTGATCTCCCACTGGTCAGTGGCCTGTACTACCGGCTATGATTCTCCCGATATCTTGTATTGATTTGCTTAGTAGGTCGTTTGTTTCCTGTTGTTGCAACCGGGCAAGATCTTCCTCGATATGACGCAGTTGCTAATCCTATTCCACACTTGGTTGGCCGTTTTCAGAAAGTGGTGTTGAATATTGCCCTTGACGGCTCTCAGCGGGATATTAGGAGCTCCCGCGATTGAGTAGTTAAGGGCTGATCCCCGCTTGGCCATGTCGTCGGATTTTACGTTGCCGTCAATTTTACTATGACCTGGGACCCAGGTAAGAGTGACCCTGCACTGGACCCCCAGCTGATTTTACTCCTTCTGGCATTGCTTTACCAGCTTTCAGGATGTAGTGACCGAATTAATAGCTTTGATAGCGGCTTGACTGTCAACGAAGATATCAGTGTTGTCGATGGGTGTTGGAGAATTTTTCAGCACACGGCAAGCTTTCCGAATGGCAAGAAGCTCTGCTTGGAAGACACTGGCAAAATTCGGAAGTCGAAAGAATTTCGACATATTCAGTTTGAAATCATAGGTACTAGCTCAACAGCGACATCGACCTGACGATATATGTACAACGATTGAGACGTCAAGGTTATGTAGAGTGGGCACAAAATTACTAGTAAAATAGTGTTCCAATAAATATAAGGGACGATAGAGCTTCTAAAAAACAACAGAATCAAGGTGATTATCCAAGCTTATCTTTGAAACTTCACCGGCAACCTTTCCAAGTTGTGACTTACATCCAGGAAACTTTTCCGATTGCAATCATTAAAAATGCATCAACCGTACTTTCCACAATTAACCCACGTATGTACTCCCAACATCGCACCATTATCCTTCACAATGGAGGACAAAGTCCTCCCCTGCCAGCAGGAATGGTTAGTAAAGAAAGTTCATCCTAACGACATGCAGAAACATCCAATCAATGCTAATAGTGTCAATTATTGCCACTAAATAATACAACTCGGACACGGACTAGAGAACTACCCTGACTTACCTGACATGTTAACACAACTTTACTGCCTTGTACGGTGTGATGTTCCACTCCCGACACGGTAATGCTCGTCGGACGAACTGGAAAAAAAAGAACGAAAAATAAAAAACAAAAGAAAAATAACAAAAGAAACGGATAATTGTGAAAAGTACCCTGACAACAGGACAATGCTGCATAATTAATTGATAATCGCTGTGTAGTTTAGCATGCCGTCGCATGTCCTTCTGTTGAATTGTTCACAATGCACCGAACGACAGACAACGAAGGACATTCGACTTGAATGCATCGCAATTACCAATTGACATTTTTCTTACCTTGCATATCGACTTCAATTTCACTGCGGATGACCCCATCGATTGCCGACGATTCAACGCGACATTCAATTGTATTGGCCAAGTCCTGCCGGGACAATTCCAACGATAATTCCAAAGTGGCTGTATAGAGACCATCCTTTTCATCGTAGGTGGGTGAATCTAAAAAAAAAAACAGAGAAAAAGGACCAGATTAGTTAATTTATTCGCTTTTCTTTATCTACACTTCACGCAAATGGCCGAGGACGAACAAGAAATCCTTTTTTTTTTTGTGCCGTCAGTAGTGGCCCCCGCTGTAATCCTGATTAAGGCTCGAAAAAGTGAGGATCTTTGCTGTTTTGTGATTCATGGAATATGCAAGAATCAGGCGGAAAAAAAAGGATTAATTTTTGAATTGCAAACGCACACAATGGTGAAGAAATCACAACGATTCATATCAAATGCGAAGACAGAAAAAAAAAAGGATTCTTGTGCTTGCCTTTGCTCACTTAAATGAGCTGCTGATAGAGCGCGAACAAAGAGAGAAAAAGGACACCGCACCCTTCCCCCGCACGAACAAATAGACAGAATGTCCTTTCTGTGTGTGAAAAGAAAAATACAATAAATAAAAATTAAAAAAGCTCCAATCACGATAACTGGCAGAGTGACATCTTGGGTAACGGCCGACACAATATCCTTGCGCGGAGTTGGGTTCGTAATTTATTGCAACTTAAATGGTGGTTGACCTTTTGCTTTGCTAGGGATCCTTTTTTTTTGGTCCTCGCAAGGAATTTCATTGTGTCGTTCTGATAAGAGCGATTCTGGATAATTGCATAACATTAATCCTTGATGTCTGTTTGTGTTATCAGTCGGAAGGGGCGGCACTGTAAAGTCTTAACAATCGCCAGAAGCCTGTCGTTGAATGTAGGCGTTGGTGATGGAAAATCATTGAAAACTTCCAAAGTGGCCTTTTCTTTGAAATCTTTCAAGAGGTGTCTGAGAATTGTTTCTGATTTTCGAAAAGGTCACTGGAAAATTACATTGTCCTTGGAGAGGAAGTGTCTGTTGTCTAACAAAGTGGGCTGAGATAGGCAGTGAAAAGTTCAAATCAGGACTTCAAAGGCACGAAGAAGAGGTTCGAAGTTCTGAAACAAGAAATCAGAAATCAGAAATTTCCCAAAGTTGAAAAAAGTTTACAGGTCCATCGTCAGACTTCTACTCTCAGCTCCAAGTACTGAATACTTCAACTTCTGGGTTTCACCTTTGGAAAGGTGTTTGGGGACAGCTAACGGGAGAGTTAGAGCGGACGGCAGCAGAAAAATCCACAGGACATATTTTGGACTCAGACCGATAAGAGCTAGTTTTTCCGTCTCCTCGTCCAAGGACCATACTGTAGGACATGGCCCTCCAGGTTGGGGGCTGTGCCAACTGCCCGAATACAGAAAAGGATTCATGTTAAGTTAGATTAGCGGGACGACGAGACTTAGGTCTACGTAGACCCGTTGGGGTATCCGTATGTTTTACCTACTACTACTGCGTGGTTTTATCTACCTGATGAGAAGCACCTGGTAGTCCTTACAAACTTGAGCAGATCTGATAATGAACCATCGGAAAGCTCCTCGACACCATTGAAAAGGAATCTGCCCAGAGTTCAAGAGAAGTGGGTTGTGTCCTCATGTACTTTTTTGTTCTCTCATCCTCTGCATAAATCGCTTTCGTTTTATTATACTCGAGCATATTCTCCCCTTATAGGACCCATGTTACGAAACAATTGCAGCCGACGCAAGGATCTCCGAACATTCCAAGGGGTGACCATTGGCTCGGGCCTTGATGTAGCCAACGGATATCCCAAACACCACAAAGACAAGCCACTACTGATGGCTACAACCACAAGAAATCGCCAGACCCTTTTCCATCAGATCAAGTAATAAAGCAACATTACTAGAAGGTAAACAGTGGTGACTTTTTAAGCTTCTTTCGACCACCACAACGAAATCACAGGTTTCATGAAGAGCAAATAACAACAATGAAAGAGAAGACTTATACAGGGCGTTACATAGAAGGAACAGAACTCGCCGCGTGCTTCATGAGCAGAAGAGAAGAGAAGGAGTATAAGAGGAATGAGCCAGAGAGACCAAGTCAAATACCGCAAAGCACAAATCGCAACCTACAATGACAAGCAAGTAAGCATAGAAGCAGACTCATAGTCAGTGCCGAGCATTTGAAAGGTCCTCTTCTGCAGACAGAGTGAATCATTTAGCCTGGTCGATGTTAACCAAAAATTTCGACCACCCTACTCAGACGAAGTAGATTCTGTGGTTTATCTGATCTCCGATGAAGCTAAATATCTAGGAGTGACCTTAGATAAAAAAAACTTATTTCGGCAAAGCATGTCGAGTCGAAGACATCCAAGGCGCCCTCAGTTTTTTGGCAGTGTAAGGGTGCTTTTGGCAAGACATGGGGCCTATCACCGAATAAGGTCCTTTAGATCAATACGGCTATGGTTAGACCGTTTCTAGCTTATGCGTCAGTTGCTTTTGCATAAGTATGTGACTGCCTACTGCACTTAACTTCAAAGAACGGCATGTCTCGGTTGCACGGGTGCTTTTCCGAGTACGCCAGGCTCTGCTTGACCTACCTCCCCTTGATACCTATATCATGGGCGGGACTATCAAACCAATCTATCATCTTAGAGGAGGTGGATTTTGGTATCATCTGGACTGGAGTTTTGATTACCTTGCGCTACACTTATCCTACAACCCTAGATCCATGGATATTGCCGTCTGATGCAATAACACCAGAACTTCGGTTTTTGTGCAAATTTAAAGTCGACTTTCCTTACCTTCAGGACTGGCTTCGGCCAGAGTCTGAGCCTGGACGGGGCTGTATCCGAATCTGCACGGATGGCTCCAAAACCAGTCATGGGTCCGGTGCTGGTGCCTTCGTGGAGTTCGATAACACCAGACTTCACTTCTCGTTGTGCAAGCACGCCTCTGTTTTTCAAGCAGAGACCTTTGCTATCCTAATAGCCACAAACTATATTGTTAAGAATAGGTGGAAGGATCGAAGCATCTGTGTCTGTAGCGATAGCCAGGCTGCGCTTAAGGCCTTGCTCAACCCTTTAATCAGTTCTGAAATAGTGCGAGAATGCAACAATTCTCTGAATTCGGTCGCAAGGCTGAACTCTTTTACTCTTGTCTGGGTCCCAGGTCACAGTGGGATCTCTGGAGATTAGATCAGATCAGAGAAAGTGTTCTCAGGACCTGCATTGAGTCTTCCCGCGTCCTCGGTCAGGACGTCCATTGACGATTGGGTTTCCTACAAACACAAGAGCCTTGGCTCATCCCGAGCTGTCGCGCCAGCTATTTATTTTTTTTTATGTGGTGAATGCTGACATTGTAAGCTACTTATCATTTAAGTGCCTTCTCGGCTTTCTCCGATAGTCGAGGAAAATGGGTAAAAACTGAGTACTGTTTTCTGGTAGTACAATGGTGCAGTTGCGTCTGAGCGCTCCAGTATAGTGTTTTCAAACCCGACAAAAAAAACCTCTTTTTCTAGAGGTTTAGACTTAAGAAAATGTCCGTCTAAATAGTTGCTTTCACTGAGACATAGCATTAACGACAAAAAAACGAAAGGAACAGATTCAAAGCAGGAAGAGCACAAATCCAAGGTTCACTTCCAGAAGACTTAAAATGTATGGATTGACGTCAGTTGGTAGATGCGCCTGTAGAGACACAGTTTGGAGAAAACTACTACTGCAGGAGCTGCCGGGATGCAAAACAGAAAATATCAACCACTTGCCTCGCGAGTGCCAACATTTTTTAATCTCGGGCAGGTTCCACTTATGAACATGGCAGGTTTCGTCAAGAGTGTAGGCTGGTTTGGAATAGCGTATTGGCAATGGTAACACAAACAAAATAGCTCGCGTGCAGACATTTCCAAAGGATGTTCGCCCGATCCCGAAATATTTTTGTCTACTACGAGTTATGGTATGATAGTCACACAACAGTATGCGCCCAACTGTTTCTTGATTTGCCATGATAAGTCGACCCATGTCCGAAGGACTTAGGCCCGTCTGTTGAGATGACAACTGAAAGAGCAATGTCCCGTGAGGAAGTTTGTTTGGAACTGCAACATATTTGGTTAGTGCGGAAAAATCTCGTTTTTTCTTTTGTCGTGTAAGCGATTGGTTCCTGAAGGTCTTAGCTTATAGACATTCTGTTATCGAGTTAAAATTTAAGTCGAGCTCCAACTCCAACTTCCTTTTGCTGGTGAATAGACCAGGAAAGGGAATTGTGCATATAAATGGTGTTTCCTATCATTGTCGTCGGGTAAGCTCATCGGCAATCACGTGTACCTTTTACTGTTATTGTGTCTAGAAACGCGTTAATAATTGTGCCAAGCGTCTTATGACGGGATGGACTATTAAAACTGAAAAATTAAGCTATAACGTGTTCTGCCTAAATAAAGGCGAATGCGGGAATAATATCTCAATTGATTGGCTTGGGAGAAAAACCTCGTTTTCGTTGGTAACTACTTATAACTTTTATTTTATGAAGCCGAAGTTACTTAAATCGAGTACAAGATTCAACAATCCTATGGTACTTGAACACACGGCACTACTTCCATTAAGAAAAAAAAAATTGTTTTGAATCTTTTATAAGAACAACAGCCTACAGCGCTGCGCAGGATCTTGAGTCCTTCCCTAACGAACCAAAAGTGATTGCCTTCATTTTTTCTCTTTTTTGTTTCATCCTTTTAAAAATTAATTAGAAATTCCATTAAAAACAGTAACCTCACTTCTCAAGAAGTAAAATCAAAAAACAAAAAAAATTTCTTTAAATGTTTGCCCACCAGGATAAAAATGGAAAACCGTCGTAAAAAAAAAAAAAAAGAATTCAAAAAAATTGAGAAAAAACCTTTTATCTACAATTTCGAGTCCTTAAGAGGTTTTCCTTTCCACATTCGCCATTTGCGCCATATCCTCATCACATTCCTATCATCCATCTGGCAGGCAACGGAGTTGGGGATGACGGAGGGCACAAATGATACTGTCCAGCGAATGAAATTCACTTGCAGTCATCTAAAGCAATTATATTTCACCAACACACGCACGAGAATAAATAAAAATAAAAATAAATTTAAACAGAAAAAATCCTTTTTCTCACTCCTACGAAAACTTTATGTAGCAAATAGAGAAAAAATCAAAAATAAAACAAAAAAATAATGCTCCGCACATTAATAAGAGAAAAGTTGTGTCGGACCCATCGCAAATCCGCCCGCCCACTTACAGGATTTTTCATTTCTTTATGCACTTATCCTTTTATTACTCTAATTTCGTCTGGTGTTTTATTTTATTTCTCTCCCTTTGCTGTATGAGAAAGGAAATTATTTCCCCTGGCAGATATGAATAAATAAAAAAAAAAAAAAACGTTGAGAGCCATACAAGGATTAAAAGAGCACCCGAGTGGGTCGCATGTCCTTGCTGACATGGGCTATTCGTTTGCAAATCCATGGAAGGATAATACACACTTGGAAGAAAGATAAAGCAGCATGAAGTAAGATGGAATATAGTAGGATGGAATTCTAGAAACTTGTTGGAAGGGTCTAAGTGGGTCTTCGGAGGTGAAGAGTTCGGCTTTATAGTTTTTCTGAAAATGCAATCAGGCCTTAAATACTTAGTAGGAATCTATCACCCGGTGCACATTTGGATAATTTCATATACCACAAGAGGTTATCAAAGGCAGTATTGTGAACGCGAACATTTTTAACTTGGCTAATGCTGCGAACTAAAAGATCTCTCGTGCCATCAGGCGATTTTTGGTCCACAAGACATACCACAGTTCTTGCCAGAGTGAGGATGGTAGTCTGTCTCAATGAATACACACGCATAAAAAATATGCTCGGTGGTTAAATTTGCTAAACGACAGTGGACTGAGAGGAAACCCTAAAGCGGGACTTTGATAAATCTTTTCGATTACTTAAGCCTCATAATATTTGTCCAGTAACCGAAACGGAGATCTCAGAGAAACCCCCCAGCTCTCATCGATTTTAAGGCCGCATATGACAGCATCTATAGAGACGAGCTATACAGAGCCATGTTTAGTTTTGGCATCCCTGGCAAACTCTTCCGTTTGTGCAGGAGGACGATGGAGAACGCACGCTGTGTTCTATCAAGGTCAGTCAAGACCTCACCGAGACCTTTGATGTCAAAAAAAGGATTTAGACAAGGCGACGCGCTGTCAGACTTCTTCAACATCGTTCTTGAAAGAGTTGTGCAAAACTCATGTGTCAACACCAGAGGCACAATCTTTCAAAAGTCCATCCAATTACTCGCATACACCGACAATATTGACATAATGGGAAGAACGCAGCGTGATTCCACTGGCGCGTTCGTGAGTATTGAGACGAAGGCGGCGTAGATGGGTTAAGTGGTAAATTTTTTTTTTTTATAATCAAGGGGATATGAATACCCTTATAATGTTATACACACACCGCGAGCGAGGTACAGTGGTTTGAAACTCAGGTTTCGTTAAGTTTTTCATTGGCGTCCAAAAGTGTTGTTCAGGCTAGCTGGGTCCATTTGTGGTGTTTTTCTTTTGTCATTGCTTAAATTCACAGGATTTTTTTTCGAATCGGTCAATGAGAGTAAGACGAAGTATATGCTGTCAACAAGAAAGGACAGCCAACACCGACGTCTCGGACAGAACGACAGCTATAACTTTGAGGTAGTTAAGAACTTTGTCTACCTTGGCTTCGATATAAACTCAGACAATGACACCAGCGCTGAGATTAAACGAAGAATAACTCTTGCCAATCGCTGTTTCTTTGGGCTAAGAAGGCAATGGAGTAGCAAAGCCCTCTCTCGTACAACTAAGGTGACCCTTTATAAGTCTTTAATCGTCCCAGTCCTGCTCTATGGCGCAGAGGCATGGACTTTGTCAAATGCGGATGCGGTCGCTCTTGGCTGTTTCTAGAGGAAAATTCTTCGGGTGATTTTCGGTCCCGTCTGCATAGACGGTGAATGGAGAGGAGATACAACGTCGAACTGTATGGGCTGTACGGCGGCATCGACCTAGCCAGAAGAGTAAAGCTCCAACGACTGAGGTAGCTGGGTCATGTAGAGCGGATGGACACCAATGTTCCGGCCCGGAAAATCTTCGAATCCACAACCGAGGGACGGCGCAGTAGAGGAAGACCGCGACTCAAGTGGAGCACGCAAGTGGAAGGGGACCAACTTGGCGTGCGAAACTGGGCACAGCTGGCTAAAGATCGAGCTGGCTGGAGATGCTTGTTGGTTGAAGCCCAGGTCCACACCGGGCTGTAGCGCCACCATAAGTCACGGAAAGAGATGGGATGTAGGTCAGCTTATGGCCCAGAAAGAGTGAGGGGACACACATACATATGTATGTAAGTGAAGTAGGCGCTCTTTGTGCCACCACGAGTGTGTGAATTTCTACAGAAACTAAACGGTCTAGGCGAAAAGAATTAAAGAAAGGAAAAGATGAAAACGCCGCTTCTGGCACCAGAACACTTCTGTGGAACAGGTTACAACGTCATTTGTGAACGACAAGTCCATTCTGAATACTCCTACCAGTTGTACTCCTAAGACCATATGATCTAGCCAACCATGAGAACGAAGAAATGTTTGCCGGGGTGAAAGAAAGTCTAAATCTACGACATTTCACCAGGATTGTATCCCGAGGTAGACCTCCATGACCTGACCCAACTTAGGCAAGCACTCCATTAAGTTTTTAAAAATTTTCCAAGAAACCAATACTCGCCCCTAAACGAGGGAAAAAAAAAGGAAGGACACGCGGCGGTACTCACCCACCCATCCACACACATCCGCGAGAGTACAAGTATTTGCACAGCCCGACCTTTTATCCTATTCTTCTTCGTTGTTTTTTCTTTACCTTCTTTTCCTTCTAACAATGCTTGTTTGCACTGTTGTTTATCCTTTGAAAAGGAAAATTAATTATGATAAACAGCCAGATGTGGAGAGAACCTGAATATCCTGCTGCGCTGTTTTTTTTTGTGGGGGAGGGAAACGGAACGAGGTTCCGTTGAGTGGGTTGAGCTGGAGCATGCCTACTCTTTGTATTTTCAGAGAGTTTATTTCTAAATTTGTTTTTTTTTTCCACCGAGATAGAGGATGCGTGTCAAGGTCAAGCGTATCATTCCGTTTGGGATTCACTGTATTTGCTTTTTTTTTTCGGCGAATAAATTACCTAAATTGTACCGAAATTAGTGATAGTAAGTGGATTCGTTGGAAAATAATTTAGAGAGCAATCTGTTAATGCTATTTGTACAATCTGGCGTAAGTAGGAAGACGGAGGTACTGTGTTGTGCTGACACGGGGGGCTTACGAAGGTAACGTGGAAATGTGGCTGTTTTTCTGCGGAAAAATAAAGTTAGATATTCACTTGGAAAGTAACTTTTTGCAAAAAAGTCTGCGAGTTCAAGCAATCTCCATTAAATTAAGGAGATTCCCATCAGCTTAGGGACTTCAAGGAAGTGCTTCATAAAGAAATGCTTTTGAATAAGTGCGGATTATAACACCTCTGTGGATGATGACTAGGGATGTGTGTATTATCACTATGATACTGGAGAGCATTTGGTAAGTTTGAGGAATGGTGCTGTACACTAGTTGGGGATAGCGATCATCAGACCAATAGGCATTAATGCGTCTGTAGTCTAGTAATCAGGGACAGCAGTTGTAACTGCAAATGGCGGGAGCTATTTGACTTGTCCAATTATAGCTTAATCTTTTTTATGGAAATAATGCAACCGATGCATTGACTGAGGAATATCGGAGTCTGATATGACGTCTGAGTAGAGTCCTCTGTTCATGATTCCTATTGGCAGTATGGCCCCCGTTGTCATGTTGGGGATGAGATTTTCCAGTCGAAATACGTCCGTATTCGAGGTAATTCACTTAAAATTTGGACAATCAGACAGCACTGAACCAACTTGAAGCTTCAATAGATGCAGAGAAAGGTCCCAAAAAAAATGTTTTTTAAACAAAAGGATTTCCAAATTGCATCGAGTTTGTCCTATATACATACTTGGGTTCCGAGTTATAGGAAAATTAGGGACAACGAGAAGAATTAGTGGAAGGGGCATGAAGTCTATCAAGGTCTACATAGGATCGATGTTTATCTATGTATGTACAAGGTGACGCAAAGGTCATCACCCTTATGGAAAATGCTATAATTGATGTCAGTTGGTCTATAATAAGACGAACCATAACTATACGTGCCGATAGGATTTCGAAACGTTTTTACCTTCCTCAACCCGAGGCATTCGTGAATCCGGGGTAGGACTGATATAAATCTAGCAACATGGGGCAAGCTCGTGCGTTGGAAAGCCTGACTAAAAAAAATAAATAGCTGACGCGACAGCTCGGGATGAGCCAAGGCCTAGCTTCGCGCAACCATTCATGTTGTGCGTGTTACATTTTTCGCACGAATGGAAGGGACCTACAATTTATTGCCGACTCCGAACGGAGAAGTGAGAAGCTCTTTCATGACAGATTATACTCCCGGAGGCTTGTCATTCCCCGACGAGAGGTGGTGCTGCGAAAAATGTTCGGTGTTCCTGGCTGGGGCTTGAACCCACGCCGCTCGGTCAGCAATCCAACGCACTAACCACTGAGGCACGGCGACCACAGGAAAACCTGACAGTGACCTGAATATTGGGGGTAGGATTACAAAGCGGACCAAAAATAATCGTTATCTAGTGTGGCCATATGGAGGCATCGTGTCGTACTGACAGGGAATTTCGCGGCCAAGCCATTGGAAGCACGCTGTGTAAGTATAGAGCCTGCCACAACGCCAAATGGGTCTCATCTGATAGACAGCAAATATCCAACCAAATCAACCATCGTCGGATTTTAGAAATTTTCTCGTTAACGTCCGAAACAGACATGAAGTCGACAACTCATTCCATAACTCGTTCCTCAACGAATAAAAGACAGATGAGGCGACAACTTAATAGGATTTCTTTTGGTTTCGGGATAAAAATTGCCACAACAGTTATAAAAAATATAAAAAATAAAAATTAAAATACTCACGTGTTGTCAACCGCTTACTCCCTCGGAACCAGCCAACAGTTGGTTGTGGTCTTGTATTCTTTACGATACACGTTGATCTGAGTGTGTGTCCTTCTTGCAGCGGTCCCAGCACGGTACCGTTCTCTATGCGATCTCCCTTCTCATCGATTATCACAACCTCGGTTGGTGGCACTAGTTTTCGTTGAATTATTATTTGTTTTTCGTGTTTTTTTTTAAGTCCAATTTTTGTTTAATATTTAAGTTTTGTTATTAATTTTGAAAAAAATATTTTTTTTTATAGTTAATTGAAGGTTTGTTTTGTAATCAATTTTTTTTTTTTGAGTTGAATGGTGTGAAGGTGAGGAAGTATTTTTTAATTTATTTTTTTTAATTTTTTTGGTGTAGATTTGGAAAAAAAAGAAAAAAATTACATCAATTAGTTTTCTGATGATTTTTTTTGTTGAAAAAACAAAGAAAAATTTGAAATAAAAATAAAAAAAACAATTAGTAGATATTTCTTTCATTTACCAATATTTTCTACGGTTATTTTTTTTAGTTTTGTTTTGTAAACATTTACATTGACATGGTATTTTTTTTTTGTTAGATTTTTTAACATGTTTGTTGGGTGTTTTTTTTTGTTATTTTTTTTATATTTATTTTGTTTGAATCCAGATGAGAGTTGAGCATTTTGAGAAGGGGGAGGAAATTTTTCTTTTTTTAATGATCACTTTTAATTATGATTAGAGGTTATTTTTTAGCGATATATATATTGTATATATTTACAGAAAAAAAAAGATTGTATATATTGAAAATTCAAACAAGCAAATTGAGTTGTGTATACTTTTTGTACAAGGAATATTCGTAAAAACACATTTTGTTTTGGAAAATTTTTATATACTTGTGTTGAGAATGAATCAAATTTTTGTTTTTAAATTTTGTTTGAATTTTAAAATTTCTGTTTTTTATTACTTTTCTGGAGCAAGTGGGGGGCTAGAGCGCAACACATAAATGCATGCAGGCAAGCACAAATCGAGTGTTTTTTGGTTAGGGGATTATTTCGACTGTTTGTTCTGGTTTTTTCTACGCAATTTTGATGTAACAAACACAAACATACAAGGAAATGATTTTTGAGGTTTTTTTTTTTTTTGTTAATTTTTCAAGACAGACAACAGGCAGCAAGCAAGTAGTACATAGAGGAAATCAAAAAAAAAAAAAACTTAAGAATAGAGAACACTTCAAGACAAAGACAGTCGTTAAGGAAGAAAAGTTTAATATTTTTTTTTTGCATTAAAAGTGATCGACTTGAGGAGCGAGAGCTTACCTAAGACATTAAGTTCTACACGATATCCATTGTAGTTATCACAAGTTTCTACTGGTATAAAAAATGTTGTATCACATAGGTAGATATCTTCATCAGATATTTGCAAGTCCTTAATAATTAATTTAAATGGAGATTGCTCCACTATTACTCTGAAAATAAAAGAGAAAACAGAAAAATGAGATATTGAAAGAATTTGTACGTCCTTGTATAGCGATGTGTTTTGAACATATGACTGCCACACATATCCCTACCATCAGAAGAATGCTGAAGTCTTTGTTATGCCCTTTTGGAGCACAGCAAAATTTCTCAAAAAGAATTGTAAATTCAATTGGTTGGCGTGGCTCAGTGGTTAGCGCATTGAACTGTGCGATCTGTGAAGAATGGCAAAAACTTCAGAGAGTTACTTTGACATGAAAAATCTAAATAATTCGCCCTTCAGAGACGGCAGGACATTCTAAGTCCTTTACATTCATGCGAAAAATTTAACACGGTTGTGAGAGGGTGGATCTTGGCTAGTTATTTATTATTATAATTTTAATTGAATTCACTGTTTTGTTAGAATCACTAAGTCTAACTGGAAAAAGTAAGCACAGTTGAATAAGTTTCAGCGTGTTTGATTTTATCTAACCAGCCATGTCTTGGTTATCTGAATAACAAAACACCTTTCAGAATTCTAGTTAGAGCCGTCAGAAGGAGGGGAATGGCATATACATTTTCTCGGCGAGATTAACAACAACTTCTATAGTTCGACCTTACATGAGCAGTCTGTCAACACATTTGGAGCTCAGGTCAATTAAATCCAGGCCCTTGGAATAGATATAATGGCGTATGAAGCCTAAATGGGTCAACGGCAGCGCTCGTATTTCAGAAGTCGTTACTGGTATCTGTCTTTCTCAGCCGGCCCTTCTTCATAGGGGTTTCTGGTCCTCTGGACATACAGGTGCGACGTTACTTCATCACGTTAGAAATAAAAAAAAAAACATGAGTGCAGTACGAGTCTCGAAATATAATGGTTAATGCCTTGTTAATGACAAACAAGTACTGGATCCTCCACAGACTACGCCGTAATATACACTTTAAATGAGCACACGCGGTATGCTTTCAGCGATACTGAGAGACTTGAGCCCGTCCTCTTTCAGTATAAGGCAGACATAGCTTCGAATAAAAAAAAAACTAGTCTGGGATTGTCTACAACTGTTCAAACAGAGTTCATATCTCTTCAGATTCACATCACAGTTCTTGATGCCAAGACTATTCAGTAGCTTACCAATAACAACAAAGAGCGGTATCAATACTGTATTGAATGGCAAGTGACTATAACAGTCAAGGCTAAACATTTTCCCCAGCGTCTTCCAAAAACCAGCAGACAGATTCAAACAGTCGAGCAGGGTTTCTGACTGCAAAGTGTCGAGTAAAAAACCATCTCATGGCTGAAAGATAATATCTGCCAAATGTGCAACGAAGATAAAGAATCTGCAGGGGAAGTCTTCTACCTTAAAGCGGGGGACATATCTATCAGCTCGACTAAAGACCTAAAAGGATTCATCAGCGATTGCGGCCTCATAAGAAAGCTCTAATTCAAGAGGAAATCACAAAAGGCTCTTTTGTAACCTCGCCTACTATGAAGTGCACAAGTGGAGGGTGACTTCAACCAACTCGCCGTATGCATCTGGACGCGAGGGGCTAAAGATCGTGCTGACTGGAGGGGCTTGTTGATTGTTGGTTGAGGCCCTAGTTCACCACAAACTGTAGCGCCATCATAAGAAAGTAAGTAAGATGAATAGGATCAGAAATGATAAAAAAGACCACCTGTGACAGGCATGTACATATATGTATAGTACAGCTGTCACAAAAGACCGCCAATCAACATACTAGCTAGGTGTGCTTATATACATATATTCAAAGGAACCCTTGTATGTCGGGTAAGACTAATTTTCCTGTTGCACTTTAAATTGGAGCTTATTATGCATCATCGCTGATGAGTATATACACTGTCTATCCAGTGAACAAAAAAGAATGCGAGCTATAAGAGACAAGAGAAGAGAAGAGAGAACACCTCCCTGAGGACAGTCTCATGTTTTAAGCTCACCTGCTGGTAAAATCCCGGCAACTTCCGCAAAAAAAAATAAAAATTAACAGAAGTTAACCCTTCCACTTTCACCCCGATGTGTAGTAGATCTGCCTGAAGACATAAAATGCACAATTTGTTCTATCGGGAGTTTGTTTTGCAGAAGTTCCGCTAAAACCTCTGGCACCACAGTTTAGTGCTCAGAAAAGGCGAATATTTCTTCCCTGCTCCAAAGCAGCGAGTTCAACATGCCGTTGCACGATATTGTCCCAAGGTACTGCTTCAAACGAAACTGCTCAGTAGTCATCACCCCTAGTGACGACTGGGTAAAATTCAAACCCCGTTCCTCAGAGCATGATCAAGTATGGTACACGGACGGCTCTAAATGGACTGGGGCTGGAATTTTCGGAGAGTCGTCTAGCACTAACATATCGGTCAGTCTAGGCACCTACTCATCGATCTTCCAGGCAGAAATATTTCCCTTAAATCAGTGCACAAGCTTAAACTTGCTCTCTAATTTTCCGTGGCAAAACCATTTATATGTTCTCTGAAAGTCAAGCTGCCCTGAAAGCACTGAACTCAGTCACGATAAAATCGAAACTAGTCCTGGAGACAGTCAAATTGCTTCCAGAACTGGGAAAAAACAACTTGGTCATATAACACTGGATCCCTGACCATAAAGGCCACAATGAAATAGCGAACTCACTGACCAAGATAGGTGCAACCACCCCCCTCATCAGCCTGTGGAGTAAACAAATCCATCTTCAAAACCTTCATGAGGGAGCAATCCCTGGTCAAATTCAACACAATTTGGGTGGAAAGTGTAGGACAGAAATGTACCAAACACTTCTTTCGCAAGGTATCGGAAGAGAAATCCAAGTTCCTTTTAAATCTGAGCAGGAACTACCGTTGAATTCTAACCGGCATCCTAAGTAGCCACTGTTGACTAAAACGGCATCTACACACGCTTGGCCTGTCACTGGACCCTACCTGCAGACTGTGCTTGGAGAGCTATGAAAGCTCTCTTCACATCGTCACAGAATGTGAAAAAGCGGACCCTTGGCAGTGAACTCGTTTCACTATCGGCGCTTGCCACACTCCACCCAGAGAGGCTGTGACAGCACAATAAGCCCCTATATGGGACCGCAGTGCTAGAGTGAACAAACGCTGTAATAAAACGAAAAAATCGAGGAGCGATCTCCTTGCATGCAGGATAAATTCAAGATGAACTGGCTGCCATCTGTCTCTAAAAAAAAGTCCATGCGTTTCGGGAAAGTATGAGTTTAATTCCTAAGATAATCTTGACCATCCGTGTAAACTTCCATAAACAATAAAAAAAAAAATCCATTTGCACTTACCTATCTTTATAGCCTTCCGAGACACTGGTTATATTGCTATCGTCCAGCAGCACTGCCGCAATTCGATTATCACCCTTGAACCAGTTAATCGAATGCAGCGCGCCGCACGTGTCCATATTCATGGGACACGGCAATACAACTGTTTTACCTACATGCTCCGAGATGGTTTCATCTGTAAATAAATACACAAACAGACAAAACGTCAGTAAATTTAATTCTCAAACAGAAATTTTCATTTAAAAATTGTCCTTCAAGTTAATTTTGTATTTATCAATGTAGAAACCCCTTTCTATTTAAGTTACTCCGCTAAATGAAATACAAGTCTAAGGATAAAAGCATTAGGTACCGCTTGCTCGTACCAGTACCTCGTCAGTTCTCTCTGTGCTGTGCAAGGATGAAGGAACCCAAAGTAAATGCCTGAAATAAATTACATTCCTCCTATCATGGCGGTAGCATCTCTAAGATAGATTTATCCCTTCAGGATGAGAAAAGAGCGTAACAGAGAAATGAAAAAGGATACATACCTATACAGTGTATAGCTATGTATACCTATACAGACATGTATAGAGAAATTTCTGAGGTTATGGAACATATTTATAACGAAAGGATTCACTGTCAACCAGACTCTCGACTCTCGGTTTGCCTAGATATAGAACAACCAAAGGAGAAGAAAAATAGGATTTCCCATTCCAATCTAAATCGAATAAGCAGACTCGAATGGGGATGGGGTTTTGGCGGAAGGAAACATAGCCACAGCATAATTCAAACTTTAGTCCTTCGAATGGAATTTTGCACATCCACATCCCAGACGCACAGACGAACAGAGGCAACAAAAAAAAAAAAAAAAAACCATAAAGCCTCCAACGAAGATAGTCCAGATTCATGTTCGTTTACGATGAAGATTTTCTTCTTGAGGTCCTTCGAGCCTGTGTGTGTCTGTGTGTTTGTGGAGTGAGAGCTTTTCTTATCTTTCTACATACAGGCAACACTTTTGTTGTCACTTATATGTAAAGTACGCCATATAAGTCGACACAGGGCGAATGTGAATGAGTAATGGGGTGGAGAATGCTGACAGCGCTTGGAGGACGAAGTGGGTGCGCGCTTATGGCCCAACAATGATAGTCAAAGACGGAAATGCCAACCATTTAGCATGAAAAGGGAACCAAAAACGTCCTCACAGCAGGTAGTGTGTGTGTGTGGTTTTAGGCGATTTTTCATACGGATATCCGGGACACATTGCAATCGGCTACACTGCAAATGTCCTTTCCCGATGCCCGTGCAGAATACCGAATGACAAATGACATGGCAAACGGGCAACCTGGTGCCAATCAATCGGCTTGTTTAGGGGCCGGAGGAATCCATTTTATATGATATCCTCCGTGGGATATGTGTCCTAGGTGACGGAATAACCGGTGTGTCATGTTATCATATCCCTCTGCTTAATCGGACAGGTCATTTCGCCTCTTTTACTCCTTTTTGAGGCCAGAGAAATCGAAGGGAAAATCGGAGCAAACATATCCTTTTTGAATTATTGAATAGCCGTGTCGTCGAGCCGTTGAGAGCGAGACAGAGACCGAGAGTGAGCGAGGAAGACCGAATAGCGATTACGTTGCAGATTGAAGGATATTTTTTTCATTTCCTCCCCGCAGGTATCCTGTTTCAGTTTAGCCTCACAGAAATGGAATATTTCATCGCCAGGACTGACGATGAATTTGAGTTTTCTTTCTAACTCGCGGTGGGTTAGAGAGTGAACGGGCGACGGGCGGAGAGCAAGCAATTTGATGGGCTGATAAATTGATAGGCTCTGGTTGACTGTGTATCCTTTGGTGAAATTTATGAATTCGACGATATTTGGTGACAGGATAGTGTATCGTAATGAAAAGCTAACAGAGCGTTAAGGATTGTTTGACTTTGGCGTGCGTTGAAGATGGTTTAATGAATAATTTGAGACGAGAGGAAATAAATCGCTTGGATTTGAATGAGATATTGGGTGTGGAATTGGAAGCGTAGACGAGAAGTTTGGTTTTTTTTTTTGTTTTGTTGTTGGTTTAGATGTGATAGATAGAAAATTTCGCATTTGAGTGATTTCCGTTGATGTCAGTTTGGCGGTGGATAAATTGGGAAAACGTGGATGGAAAACTCAATGAGTATATGGCAACAGAGCTTGATAAACATAAAAGTAAAAGTTGATGAGTGGAATATACATAGATTTTTTGGATGCAGCAATTCTGGTTCAGAAGAGCCATCGTTATCTTATGATTTATGGTGCCAGGAGCAATCACTTCGTTGAGCTAGTAAAGGGCAACCATTTCAAGTGTCTTTATGGGAATTTTATGCTTTGAGTTTGGTCCTTAAGTGGTGGAAGAGTCGTTAAGTCTGGCTGAGCAAATATGAATACTTTGGATGCCAAAGATTCCGAAGTTTAGTAAAGTCTAGTCGACGTTTCGCAACAGATTCAGCGTTGAAAAAGCGAAACATGTTCATGAACTAAGGAGTGTCTTCTGATTGTCTTGAGACACGTGATGACTAGGAACTCCATGCTGCTTAACTGGATTGGATTGGGTCCAGGAGCATAGATGGTTTTCGGGACTCCTTGCAGTCGAAATGACTATTTTATAAGAGAAAAACAACAATCTGATCAGAAGACCTTCATCTAAACCGAATTCTTCTTAATCCTTCAATGTTCTACATAATACTACCTTCAAGTAAAGGCCCCCACTGTCATTCCAAATATAGAAAAAGAGAAAAAAAAATGTCACCTACCCAACTCATCATCCACACAAAACCAATGCCCAACCACTTGTCAGCCATAGATCGACATTAAAGTGTCAACCAGTGACACCAAGTGACACTTTTCACAGCTCCTATATCAAACAACCTCCGCCTACGTCAACCAAGTTTAACAAGTGCAATGAGGGCTAAACGAAGAAGCGAACCGCGCCGCCACCACCTCTGGACTGTCGCCGCCAACGATAAAATGTCACAAAAAACACTCACTTCCTTTGAAGCGATTAAACCACCATCCACCACCGCAATGTGACAGGATAAGAGCCACCACAAACTCTCAAGTGCCCGTTTCCTTCATAGTTTCCTTCTGTCTTCTTCCTTTCTTCCTTGTGCATTATTCCTTACTGTCCGGTCAACCGAGCACCATGTAACACTTGTCGGCCGATGCACGTGGAAGACGATGACTAGTCCTCCCTGGAACCTGCACACTGTGCAATGTGAGACGTTTTTGACGGATTCTTTACTTGTTTTGCACTTGTTTCATTTTTCTTTTTCTTTTTATGGCTTCTTGAACGGACAACTTTCTGCATGGGATTGATGAATGGCTGTATGGATGTGCATTGGTCACCCCGCTACTGAAGCACTCAGGTATTGAAATCGATCATCGGAGCCCTGGGTAGCCCGAAGCGACTTATTGTGTCCGCCTGTCATCGATGGCGTTACACCTGAGCACAATTTGTCAGCGGAAAAGTAATGTGACACCAAACATGCACAAGGAGACGAGGGACCATGGCGGTGGAGATTGGTCACTTCAGTTAAATTATGTTGTTTGGACGACGTGTGGTTGTGTTCCATTGGATTGTGATTTTTTTCAATTTTTTTGGAATGGAAATTGACAGAATTTTTCATCGCCTCCATCTCTCCTTACCCATGGGGGGAAAGTATCGAATTCCCATTGCGGATATTAATGAAGTTGAAATGTTAAGTCAACACAACACGACGACATTGCACAGCTGGTGACATGGTACTCTCCAGAGTAAGTGTAATTGATTGAAATTGGAAAGAGTTGGCCAATGGCACGAGTGGCGAGGTATTATCCCTGTTCACACTGTATTCCGTGCGTAGCGTGTTTTAACTTTGATGCACAGGTTGTAACGCAGATGCATTATCCTGAAAAAATATTTTGTCAAGTCCTGGACCGTAAAAGTTAAAACTAACACAACCTTAGGACCGAGTACTTAAAAAAAAATCTTTGACAACGCATGGGATTTTACTTTGATTCGCCGTTGAACTTCTTCGTGACAGAAGTGGCAAAAAGTGTCAAAGCCAATTCACAATGTCCCATTAGGGCGCTCGCGCCTTGACATTTTGAATAGAAATGTGACCTCAGGCGTTGTATCGACTTTATATCGTAAAGCGCGACTACAATGCCCGAATATAGCTACTCTCCTCTCTACTTCGTCGCGTGTTTGTTTGACAGCTCACAGCTGTGCCGTGAATTCGTTAATGGGAGATTTGAGGTACATTTCTTAGCTTAGAACACCCGACCGCTTGAAGTGGTATTTCGTTTTGCAAATTTCGAGGTCGCACTTTGTGACAGATAATATTTCAAAGCTGCGCAGAAGGACCAGATCTGCGCGTGAGCTCTACGAGCAGAAGAGGAGACACGAACACCGGCTTCTGAGGTGGAAGAAGAAAGAGCATGAGAAATGCGCGATCGAAGAAATAGAGAAATGTTACTGCAGGAATGAGGTTGGGAAGTTTTACCAAAAGGTAAAATGAAACTGTCAAGGCTACAGGGGCCGAACCGAAGGCTGCAGGGAAGAACAAGGGAACATCATAGTAGAATCGCAGTCGATGCTAAAGGTGTGGAAGAACTACTTCTGCAAACTGTTTAACGGCGACGACGAATGAAATACCTGAGGCGGCTGTGTCATGCAGAGTGCATGAACACCAATACTCTGGCCCGGAAATTCTTCGTATCCACACCCGAAGGACGGCGCAGTAGAGGAAGACCGCGATTCAGGTGGAAATAGAAGAGGACCTTAACTAACTTGGAGTGCGAAACTGGAGGCAACTGGCTAAAGATCGAGTTAACTGGAGACGCTTGTTGGTTGAGGCCCAACTCCAAATTGGAGCAAAGTCCATGTAGGCGCGAGCGCCCGAACGCGAAATTGTTAACTGACCTTTAGAATTGAAAGAAAAGTCAGACGTGTCCGAAGTGTAAGGAGTGATCGAAGTGTCCACAGTGTTACAGTATAGTAACGCTTCAAAAATTGTTTTTTAGCACATTGCAGTCGTAGTCCGTCTAAAACACGCCTGCAGATGGGTCAATGATATATTTCAACGGTGTCAAAGCGACGTTCTAAATGCAGTGCAAGTCATTCCAAATACACTTGATGTCACAGCATCAGTAACGACGATTCAAAAACCCACAGGGTACCACACAGCTCTTCCAAGCAAACTATATCGTTTCTATATACTTTCTCACTGAAGAGAACTCCTTTACTTTTTTTTAATTTTCAATTTAATTTCCTCAAACACACAGACACACCCACAGTAACACAAAAATTCGAACAGGGTACGGAAATTAAAATTAATTTGCAGATTTAATGCGTCACTTTGGGTCCTTTTAAGGGATTTTTTGATGGTTTATCGAGAGTGACTGGTTGGCGCGATGGCAAGCGTTTTATTGAAAAGTAAGCTTGAAAATTAATTTCAAAGCGGATCAAATTGATATACTTACATATGTTTGTACGCGTGTGTTTGTGTACGAAAAACTGTGCTGAGTGTAAAGTTAATTGAGTGGAAACTAGTCGAAGGGGGTAAATAATTCTCTGCAGTAGCTGCATGAAAATGATAGTGAAACCTTAAATTTTGAACGAATTGGACTGACATAGAACACAGGGGGTAATCACATTTGGAAAGCGAATCTTATATCGATTGACGGGGTGTCATTCATTATGTTCAGACATAGGAGAGCTCACTGAAAAGAGCAAGAAAAGTGAGACTGAAAGGGAGTGCTCTAGGCCTGTAAATTGAAAGCCAGATGTTTTTACAAGTATTGCTACTCAAAAACCCTTGACTGGGGAGCCAGTCCTATACTTCGCGCCTCGTATTGTGTAATATCAAAAATATAAAAATATAAATCGAAGCCGAAAAATTTTAATACACACACAGTGTTTACTTATTTTACAAGGAGTTGTTGCGCGAGCTCGATACAAAAAAGAAAGCATTTCTTCAATTTCCTCGGCATCCACTAGACCGATTGTGCTGAAAATCTAATTCCATCAAAAACATTACTGTTAAAAAAAGGCCAAGTTCTTATTTAAAATGTTAGCCATAAAAAGTAATGAGATACCAGCGGCCAAGTTCTTGCAGAACTTTACTAGAGAAGTTAAGCAGATCAGTAAGTTAGAGCTTTATGCGTGGAATTGAGTGAATGTATCTATAACAACTCTAAACTTCCGAATCAAATATCTCGGAAACTATAATATAATAGAAATTTGGAATATGTTGTCATATGGCGCTCCTCTCCTCTGGGCCAGAAAATCAGACTTCCAGCTACTAAGGGAGCTGAGTTATAAGGCACTGAAGTTTCGGCGAAGTGCGAGCGGTAAAGGATGCCTGTAGTGAACTTGGCGGTGCACTACCGTGCACCCAGATCAGTTCTAAGTTTCATGCGAACAAATAAAACAAAAAAACCGTATGATCGTGCGTTGCTTCGTTCTCAAGATATCGAAGGCGAAAAATTTGATCGCACACAGACATCGAGCCGGAGAATTTGTGTCCATTCGCTCTACATGCTCCAGCCATCTGAACCGATCGATACGTATCTTCTTGACTAGGGCGATGTCGCTGTTTAACTCGTAAAGTTCATCGTTCAATCTTTCTCCTCCAGAACTCGTCAACGAAAACGGGATCGAAAACTGGGATGATCACGGTCTTATATGGAGTTTCCTTAGTTTTCGGGATAGGGCTTTACTACTCAATTGCCTTCTTAGCCCGCAGAAGCAGCGATTGGCGTTAGTTATTCTTCGTTTAATCTCAGCGCTGGTGTTGTTATCGGATGTGATAGCGAGTTCCTTACTACCTCGAAGTTATCGCTGTCCACTGTGATGTTCTGTCCGATACGTCGATGTTGGGTGTCCTTTCTTGTTGACAGCATATACTTCGTCTTGTCCTTATTGACCGCTAAACGGATCTTCTCCGCCTCCGCCTCAATACTCGCAAACGCGTCAGTGACATCACGCTGCGTTCTTCCGATTATGTCAATATCGTCGGCGTATATGAGTAGTTGGACGGACTTTTGAAAGATTGTACCTCTGGTGTTGGCGCGTGAGTTTTGCACAACTCTTTGAAGAACGATGTTTGAGAAGTCGCATGACTGCGCGTCGCCTTGCCTAAATTCTTTTTTGACTTCAAAGGCGAGGTCTTTACCAACCTTGATGGAACAGAGTGTATTCTCCATTGTCATCCTGAATGTTATTTTTGTGGGCTTTAGGTCAGCAAATAAAAGTAAACAAATATTTTTACATAACGTCGTTTATGTAAAAAAAAGTAAACAAATATTTTTACATAACGTCGTTTACATAACGTCGTTTATGTAAAAATATTTGTTTACTTTTATTTGCTGACCTAAAGCCCACAAAAACAACATTCAACTTTTCGAAGAGGTCACATAACTTCATATCTATTGTCATCCTGCACAAACCAACGAGTTTGGCAGGAATACCAAAACTAGACATGGCTCTGTATAGCTCGTCTTTCTAAATGCTGTCGTCCTGGTCTAAAACTGCACTGATAGGAACCGATAACGTTGTTGACGAAGGGTTTTATGCGTTCATACAATATGGCAGATAAGATCTTATATGCGACATTTAAGAGACTAATTCCTCGGTAATTGGCGCAGTTGAGGGGGTCTCCTTTCTTGTGGATCTGGCAAACGGTGCTGAGATTCCATTCATCAGGCATACATTCGTCTGACCAAATTGTTGAAATGAGTTGATTTATGGTCTCTACAAATTCATTTCCAGCAGCTTTAAGAAGTTCGGCCTGTAAGCCGTCAAGGCCAGCTGCCTTATTCGATTTCAGTTTGGATACTGCTATCCTTACTTCATTTTGGTCAGGTGGACGTAAGTTTTGGCTGTCATCGTCTAGGTTGAATGATTCATTCTACCTGTCGGCGGGATTTGATTCGTCGGCGCCGTTAAACCACGAAAAATCAAGGAAAATCGAATGGGATTTCTAAGGTTTGCAATCGTCATTTTGCAATTTCAAAATGCTCTATCGGGTCTGAGCTCCGAGTATGTAATGTACCTGATTTACAATTTTTACCTCCTTACAATTTTTACTCTGCCCCCTCCTTGTGAGGGACTCTTGCTCTAGATATGGAGAAGCTTTGTATGTGTAATACGACTAAAGAATAATCGCTTGCCTGTGAAACATAAATCTTGATAATCTTCGAAAATTCATAACAACTAGAGCGGAACATCATCAAATATATCAAAGCCAATGTCAAACGCCCTATTCGACACACATTATCTCATCTTTCTGACCCTCGAATGTCAAAAATTCGAGAAAACCTTCAAATTTCAATGCTATCCCAACCGAATTTATGAGACCTGCATCTATTTCTGGTTCGCACACATTTCACAACTAAAAACCGTGAGTTGAATGACATTAATCAGCAAAGAAATTTTCCAAAAATCTTTCCCGACTTGTCACACACATCGTAAACCAATAAACCGTCATAAAATTAAAAATAAATTAAAAATAAACAAACGCGCCTATTGCATAAAGAGAGAGATACTTTTCCCATTCCATTATGTAACTTTAAGGTACAGAGAAACTCACAAATTTTCGCGCGCCCTGTCCCGGTCGAATGTCTGATGTCTCACGCCTTAATGGAGAATTTGGCATCAGTCCAGGACAACCGAGCGAGTATGTATACTTATGCTAAGGAAATATTTGAAAAATAAATTTTTCAGTTCTCACATGTTGCAAAACTGTGAACGGAAACTGAATGCCTTCAGGATAATCGTCAATTTCAATTGTCAACCAGATACAATCTGTTCTTCGTGTTCGTACGATGCTGTGTGTAATGAAATCAATTTTTGCTGCTTACTTTGGGCGATGAGATACTGTGTCGAGGAAACGATACTCCTAGGGGTAGCGGCAGTGTGCCAAAAAAAACGATTTTTATGAACAGCCGAGTCTGACACATTTGCCGCTGGTGAAATTGGTTTGTTTGTGCCGAGGGAGTAGCGTAAGTGTGCTCTTAGTTTTCACTTGGAAACGCAGAGAATTTGAGAGGTTTACGTGTACCTCTGGGTTCTTTTGTTTACTCAATTGGCCAGTTTAACTATCGTTCACCTCCTCCCCAATCTCGGCAAGAAAGCACTTAATTAAAATAGCAAACCCCCGCAGAGCCATCGCAAATCCTCTCGAATTAACAAAGTCCTTATTCCACACCTGGGTGTTTTTTTCTTTTGTACAAAAGTTTCACAATTTCACTGTGTATACTAAAGCGATTAGAATTCATCCTCTCGTTATCCTTTAGAATCATCGGCACATGCTTCACTACAGAGCACCTGCACCCTCCACCTGCACCTCCTATTTCTATTCACCATCAAAGTGCAATTTTATTTAACCTGTAATTACTTTCACTGGGGCGGGCAGAGAAAGGAGCAAAAAAAGGACATCAAAACGGTTTTCTTTTCTGCTCTATACAGAATACACACGCTGAATAGAAACGAACACTGTTTGCAGCAGCTTCATCGTCACCGTATCGCGTCTAGACTAACTAACCAAGTACACTCCCAGGATAAACTTAATTTTTCAGGTCCTTTCCCCATTGCACGTGTCCTTCGGCAATGTTTTCCTATGCACACACATACACACACAAACACCTGCAATATGCTCCTCTTTCATTTGAAGGCAGGTGTGCAAGAAAGGATGTTAGTTTATGTCGTCGTCCTTTTGTCTATGGCGGGTTTGTAAAGCCTTTTGGGTATAATTCACTGCCATCCTAGGAGAGTCCAGCCAAGCGACAACCACACTGAACAGCAACAATTAAGTGTACTTGGGCTTCGTATTTATTGCATATCCTGGTCGTGCTTAACCGCATATACCCACCACCACCGCCGCCGCCCACTATCCATCCGTTGTTGCCGCCACACCATTCCAACTGTCGCTGGTCTAAGGCTGCCTATCTCATACATCTGTCGTGTCATGTGAAATTAGACTAAAAGGACTTCAAGTGGTCATTAGGGCAGTAAATTGAAGGGTCTGTCATTGGTGCACATCGGTGCAGAAATAGACGACAGTGGGATTAGTCCTGAGGTGGCATTACCGGTGCTGGTGTCGGTACTGCTGGTGGTGGCATGGATCAACTCAAACCGATCTGCCAAGTGATTTTATGGGATAGTTACCACCTACTTTGATGCTTCCCGAATGCCTTGTGAAGGGAGGGCGGCGGAAGGATTTTAATATAGATTGTCGGGAGAATAATGACGAGGGCGTGGCCCGGTCAAGGACTGGGGCCTGTTGGAACAATGAAATAGGGATTCCCTCTAATTGACAGATACGATTTGTAAGAAGAAACTATTTGATGATTTAACGTTGATTGAATCTATGGAGCAACTTGTGGTTTGGTTCAACCATTTAAGGTGTGCGCCTGCCTCTGTGTGTGTTTGCGAAATGATTTTTTTTTTTTTTTTTGCTCGAAATTGCTTGGGTGGAGAACAATGAAAGTGATAGGTTAATTGAGCTTCATCTCTCTGTCGAGGAAATAGGGATTCCAATCCGAAGGATAATCATCATTTGGTGAATTGATTGGGCATAGTTGTGGTAATGACATATGTGACTTGTGTCAATTACGATAAGTGGCAGGGACTTGGTCGGGAGATAAATATTTAACTTATTCGATGGTTAAATTGGTATGTTGCCAAGAAGAGGGTGGGAGCATATGGTGGGGGGCGAATGTTGTGGAATCGAATTCAGCTGTCGAAACATGGAAGAGGCAAGAGTGGGTATGGAAATATAAAAAGAAATTTTTCTAGAAAATTCATGGAAGTCTCAAAGAAAATTAGAAGTGTTATTGGTTACTGGCAAGGAATCAAATCGTGATTGTGGGTGGACGCTGTAGGAATGAAGGCTCGAATTTTGTGGGTCATAGGTGGAAGTTGTTTTGGTTTTACACATACTCTAGACAGACAATAGTCCTCATTCCATTCCACAGTTAAGTGAACCATTTATGTAGGACAATCTCCTTGGAGGTCTTTAAATCCCAAGTTAAATATTATTCCTTAGCGTGAAGGACCTATAAATAGATCATGTTGTGCCTGTTATATTTTTCGCACGAATGGAAGGAATCTCCAATTAATTGCCGACTCCGAAAGACGAATTGAAACTCGTCGGTGTGTTATTCTCTGACGAAAGAGAAAAAGAGGGTCGCGGCTCAATCGTTCACACCTGCACAACGCAAAAACCACTGAGCAACGGCGACGTAAACAGATGTGGCTACTGGCTACACCCAATTTTTCCAGATCCGCCAAAGAAGCAATGCTCGGCCCAGTGAACCTAATGTACGTAAATCTTGGAAAAGTGGGCAAAGCGACATTTATTTATTTTTGAGGGAACATATGCGGAGAGTATTGGGACCTAAACGATCTTTTGTATCATGCAGCTGAATTTGGGATGTTGTGGAATGGCTACGGGTAAACTAATGCCTTAGACGAACCTTTTGTTGTCAGGTCATCGGCTATCTCATTTTCAACAATACCCATGTGTCGACGCACCCACCAAAGTGAGACTTTGTTTCTGTTGGACAGATCCTGGAGGGTAGTGCAGGACTGATTTGTAGTCAATTAGGTTTTTACTGCCGCTGACTGTCCGTGAGTATACGGATAGGGACGCCTTTCATTCTAGTAGATATGCACATATGTACATACATTTCAAAATGGCTCCCATATCCACTATGAGGTTTGCGGAATTAGGATCCCTAAGTGGACTCTTCACATCTCCCGATCTTCTGCCATCGACTCTAAAACATCAGAGACTATCCCCATACGGATAGAGGTGAGATTTCGGACTTAGTCCAATCATCTCCTCCTAGGCCTACCCAGCCATACAACGAACAAATCTCATTTCGGCAGCCTGTATCCGCGATCTTAATCTTTCGGTCATTCCCCAAACCTCATGATAATAGGTGAGGGTCGGAACAAATACTGAATTGAAGATCGATAGCTTAGCTTCGATGCCAAGTTCAGGCCTTCTGATAACAGGTTGACCAAGCTGTCTTAAAATTGCTGCAGCCCGACCAATCCTGCAGGATAAATCAGTATTGCTGCAACCATTACTCGTGAATAGGACTCCGAGATACTAAAACTTCTCCACCTGTTTCAATGAGACTCCACTAACATGCAGAGTACATTGAACAGGCGTTCGGGAAATTACCACTACCTCTGATTTTTTCACGTTTACCTTCATCCCAGCTTCAACACAGACGACGACGAATCTATCTAGTGCGCGCTGGAGATCGGTCTGGGTAAACGTAAGGCTGATCAAGTCATCAGCAAAAAGCAAATAACTTATCCTTAAGTCTCCCAATTCTCATACTCCTGCAGTACACTCCAGAGTTTACCTCGAGGGATCGGATTGTATGCTCTCTTCAAATCCACTGTAGATAAGTTTGGCATACTCTCAGGCCTTTTCAAGTGTCATTCTGAGAGTAAATAGCTGATCGGTTGTACTTCTACCTGGACGAAAGCCGCACTACTCATCACGAAACCTGGACTCGATCACAGCTCTGGAACGCAGTCCCAGCACCTTAACAAAGACTTTTCCAGGAAGACTTAAAGAGGTACATATACCCCCATAATTGGAGCAATCTCTCTTATACCTGTTCTGGAAAGGCATAGGTTTCTACTTGAAATGCACTGGGAATTTTTTGCCATTGATATGAAATTTTGGTATTTGGTTCGAAGATATCAGCACCTTCTCTGGTATCAATTTTAGATCCATCCGTACTGTATACCACTGGTTACCTTTAAGGTCAGAGATTGGGTTTTTAAAATTCCATGCTTCTCTGCTTGGGATCACTGGATCGAACCTCCGGTCGTCTACGGCAGAGATCGTTCTGAAATTTCGGCGAAACGATCTCTTTGATCCGCATGACCCGTGAGATTCATCTCTTCTGTTTGCAGTAATCTGACTCTGCTACAGATAGCTATAATTTTTTTATAGCAGTAGGCATGTCGCCGGCAAAGCCAAGACATGCAAGTTTTTGAAAATTTTGCCGCTTCAGTATGGTAGCTTTTCCTATTGTGGGTAGAAGCACATACTGTGCACTGGGATTGCACCTCTCAAAACACGAAAGAGGTTTTGTAAGTTTTTCGTTATAAACATGACCATCGTGTCGGTGAAAGTCTTTCTCCGAAGACAGGTAGGTAAACAACAAAACCAACCACCAGTGTAACAAAATTCACTAGTAAGTTCATTCTCCGAAAACCTAACAAACTTAACTGGGAAACGAAACATACATATGTACATACTTCCCTCCCAAGGGCTTCCAATTAACCCAGTCAACGTTATCAAGCCAATAGTACCACAAGGAAGTACATAAGTAAGTTATAACCAGTGAATCACATAATTCGTGTCCTAATTTCAATCTCTCTCCGAACCTGCATCAATAACTTTCACCCATGAATCCACTAATGTGCAGCAATTTCTTCCAGATGACAAAATACTCATCCACTACATGCGCACACACAAACAAACAGCCCCCACCACCGCCAGCCATCTCAAGCACTCGTTTCAGTTATCCTTAAGAAATGACTTCGTTATTACCACCCAATACTGACAACTCCACATTCTGCCTTCAAGGCATTTTGTCGAGCACATCCCAATTACATCAGCCAGTTGCCGGGGGGTACTTTACGACCCCGAGGAGACTTCACTGCCTCGCAAAACGTCCCAGTGAATAATATTTGCACATCAATTGCTGATGGGATGGCATCATCGGGTGGGCAAAACTGTTCCTCGCCAGCGAAAAAAAAAACTTTTGCATCGCATAAAGTTGGTTGTTGGTGGCAAGGATGCCACAATATCTGATTAGAAGTGCACTGTACTGTGTGTAAGAGACAGGAAGACAAGTATCTTTTCGCATGGAAAACCTGATTAAGGAGAATTTCAATTCTGCGTGCAGGATAATAATAGAATTTTATTTTTATTTTTTATTTTTATTCTTTTTATGTTTAATCTGGCAGACGCCAGGCCAAGTGAATGAGTTTGTAGTCATGCGTGCAAAGTCTGAAGGCTGATTGTGTGTCGCCGGGTGTGCTTGTTTGTGGAGCAACATTTGGGTTAATCTGCGCTAAAAATACACGACGACCAGTACGTGGGAAACTGACAATGGGAGCATATGCAGAGAAGGTAGGAAAAGGTAGGGAGTGTCGTATGGAATTCCAGTGAAATTCTAGTACAGGTCGATAGAATTTCACTTCTCTGGAATGAATATTTGACCTTTCGCAGTGAAATGCTTTCAGGAAGCACATATAGATCCTGACATACATATTTTATGCTCGATTTTGTTCTTCCTTTGGATCCACTTGTTGACAAAATTTTCTACTTCTTTGGAATTTCTTCTTTCTTTCCGGCCTCGTGCTTTTCATTTACAATCGGAAACACATTCAAAATAAACTTGGAGAAGATGGGCTATATGGCCTTGTGCATCTAATTACTCACAGCGGCATTAAAAAATAGAGGTTATGCTGAGTACAGAAAACAGTTTGAATATTTCTAGGAACACAACCCCAACAAGGCTTTGAATTTCTTAAAATTTTGTGCTGACCATGGTTTTAATCAAGGTGCCCCTGAAGCAGAAATGCAGTGAAGTGGGCGCAGCACCAAGCGCAGAACTGAGAATGTCATATGTTTGAACCTTAAATAGGCGCATTTACCAGAAATGCCTAAGGAAACATCTTACTTAATGTGCTTGCCTCGCTTCACATCGTCCCCGTCAATATTGAGAGAGGAAACTAGTTGTCACTTGGTGAGGATGCGCCTACCACAGCGATTACCATGGGATTAAGTACGAGCTAAACCACGAAAACCACGATTGTGATAGAAAGAGACAACTAAGGAACATGCAACCGATCCAACTAGGTGGAGTTAACTATCTACGCATGTTACTAGATAGTAAACATCACCGATGGAGTCGGTAGTGAGCAACCCCACCCGAGCCCTCATGACATGTGGGCCTATTTCAGAAAACTTTTGGGGATGTAAGCCAGGAATGCTGAAATGGATGTACATACATATGTACATCATGATGGTTAGACTTGTCAAAAGCTTCGGGGCAGTGACCAGGGCAGGAAGAACATAGCAAAGAAAGACCTGGAAAAACTGCAGAGACTGGCGTGGGTCTGCATAATAGGGGCAATGAGAAGTGTTCTTGGACTTTTCCACCCTTCACATTGTGTCAGAAAGGGTCGCAAAGGAAACTGGAAATACTCGGAGAAGCGAATAGAAACTTCAAATTTTGCAGCGGTGATGAGGAGACTCCACCACACCTCCTAATTGACTGTGGAGCTCTGATTAGTAATGTGGCTCGTGAGATTTTTTTTTTCACTCCAGTTACTCGTGTCATTTACGAAAACAATCGAATTTTACTCCAACTGATCCACAAAAGAAAACCACACTTGGGAGCGGACCAGTTCTCTGAAACGGAACTCCCATCGTTGGACCTAACCCAGATACCCCGAATCCTCAAAGCAATTGAATTGGATGAGGTGCTATACGTCGAGAATTCATCAACTTACACGAGTTCGGGGATCACAATAGATTCCTGAAGGTGTGCATACACACCAAAATTTCTACTGCCTATCAATAACGAGCTTGGACCCAGTCCTGGCAGTAACGGAATATTACCAAGCAGACAACAGTAAAAGAGGGGCTGGAAGCCAAAAACACTGAAAGTGATAGTAGATAGTAGATCACGTATTTCCGTACGGCCGAGGACAGGAAATGCTTATTAGCCACCAGTGCCTCGCGGTTCGTCAGATTGTGTGTAGTGTATGCGATGCAAGGCGATTGTGCGGGCACTCAAAGGATCATGGCTACAACGGATAAGTCAAAAAAAAAATTTGCTATCACGACGAGAAGTCCATAAACATAGTCAGGGCAAACAAAACAGATTCACAGAGCTGTGAGACGGAGCCGACCAAAATCCGTGCGACAAAGTCTAGCAGATTGTGATGTACAAAATATGTGCTCTAAAGCGAGATCCAGACCATACCAGAGCAAGTTCTAACAAATTTTTCATATACAAGTTCGGCTGTCTTATATGATTGAAGTTTTGAAGCTAAAAAGCAAATTTTGTGACCTTATAGGCACAAAGAGTTTATAGACCACATTTCTCTTGAGCTGCAATACCTTAAAGAATTTTTTGTAATCAAGTTTCAGCCAGACTCACCAAACAATGTTGCACCTATCTGTGGTAGACCAAGTTTGTATCGCGAACGTTTGAATCACAACATTGGCTTGCCATAGCACCAAGTAATGTCGAGAGTGGCTTTTGCATTGATTAGGTGCCTGCTGCTCTACTGGGATACACCCTGACACAGTATTCACAGAAAGCCGAACTTAAACCTAAAAATACTTCCTTCGAAAAGCCTCCAGCACTGACTTCGTGACGGATTTCGAACCAATCGGGTTAAATTGCCAGTGATTCATTGGGAGGGCTAAAGGACAGTGATTTTAAGAAATGATTCATTGACAGGAGTTTGGAATGTCCGTGCTTTTTCACCTGTCGAACCACAGAACTGATAGATTGTTGATTCCGGACAATATCGATTGGGACAAGGTATAGGAGACATCATTAACAAACGAAGCATCCACCTAGTCGAGTTCTCTCCCCCATTCAACTACTTATCAAGTCTTTGCAGTGGAATTCCTTATAAATGTTATCGGCATCGCCGGGTGACACTACAACAGCCTTTTTAAAATTCCAATTGCTCCCACTTTCTTAACCTAGGTCAAGAATCCAATCAATCTAAGCCAACTCTCACATATTTTCATCTACAACCTGTCGACATGGCTGAATAACCAACCAACTGAAGCTTGAAAAAAAAAAAAAAAAACACAAAGTATCTTCAAGCTTCCGTTTGCGTGTATCACTATTTCCTGGTCGTTTCGGGACATCCGCAATCTTTAATCCCCGTCGTCATTGTCGTCTTTTCTTCGACACTGATTTGTGTCATTGTGTTCCTCCTCGTCGTTTCGCTCTATTCTTTCTCTCTGCGGAGCGACTTCATATTGATTAATTGATCGCCAGAGAGTGCCAATTTCACTCTGAAGAGAAAGAAGAAAAAACTCACTCAGGTGTAAAACTTTCCATCATCGTCTAATGGAATTCATTATCGTTCGCTGTAGATGCGAAAACGACACCCACGCTCCAAAGGGAAAAGCCTTCTTGTGTCCCCTGTCAACTTCATTGTACGCGCAAGAGACCAAGTGTCGGTGGCACACAAAATAGCTACCACCCACCCACAATCGCACAAAAGGAGTTGCTATTGCTACCCCTCCAGCGCGGCGTGGCTGATGCCAGCGATAATGATGCGGAATACCATGAAATAGAATTATTCCTTTTGCCGGCTCCGGCTTCGCGATTCAGTGGTTTCAAATTGAAATTTCATTACTCACGCAGAATGCTTCCATTGAGTGCGAGAGCGGCACACCAGTAAGCGTGTGTATGGAGCGAAAGGGTGCCAAACGGCTCTAAACAGACTTTAAAGACCCCCAAGACCAGGGGACATTGATAACGAGCAGGAGGACGCGGGGCGCCGCTCTGGAACGTAGTTTGTTCTGTGAAATGAACGTGTACGCGCGACAGTATTACGTCAAGGAGTTCATTTTTTTTTTTGCGAATATCTTGGCATGTTCAAGGAGCAGGAACATTTATAAATAATGTCCTTACGCCCCGAACAACAACACAACAACAACTGGGTGGGCGCTATCGTGTTTTTATTTTTTTCCTAAATGTGTATCTCCTCACACTACTTCCGATAACCGAATGCAAAATAACACTTGGTGTTCGTTTGCGTGTGTCACAGTTAAATGTTTGCATAAACACACTCGGCTCATTGAATCGATGAATTTTTAATGGAGTGTAGAGAAGCAGTATCTGGAATATCAGTGAAATGGCGGTGGCGGCAGCGTGTAAAACTTTTGGGCACATTAGCATTGTTATGATGGGTGTTTCATTTTTATGTAAATTCCGATTGTACAATGCGGGGATGTGTTTAAATGATTTATTGTAGTTAACAGCGTACCGTTGTATAAATTTAGGTTAAGTGATCCTGGAAAATGCAAATGACAACACTGTGAAAGGTGTGTCGTTTCAAAGGGGAGAGAACAGGCAAAAAGCGCTCGTGTAACCATACAGACTGATGTAGACCTACGACTCACAAAGTCTGAAGAAGTCAAAAATGACTGGAAGGCTCACTGGACGCAGTTCCAAGGGTAGCAAAGATTTTTAGCGAATCGTAAGAAATACGAAGAATTCTGCCTCGTCATCTGTTCCAAAGCTCCAAGATTATAGCAATGACAAACACCACAAATGTCCCCATCTAGTCTGGACACAATCGTCGAACACCATAGAAAACCAATACTATCTGAGTTTCGAACCACTGGACCTCGCTCGCGCTATGTAAAAAACATCATAAGGGTAGGCCCTCCTCCTTAAAGGGCGTGTGGGTTATAAAAAAAAATACCTCAACGTGCAAAGTGGCAAGCCCACTCTTAAAGAAGCCACAGAAGCCCTGGGTTTAAGCAGAGAGCAATTAAAGCTAATGCTGGAACCAACAGGACACATTTATCTGAAAAAAACTCATTTTTTGGGAAGCTAATAGCGTCTAAGGCTATTCAGACTCATTGGAAGAACCAAGAATGGCTTAGGTTGTTGACAGAAGTATCACTTAGTCTATTTTAAATGGCTCAAGTTTTATCTTTAACCGATTTAGCAGCAGCTCGTAAGTGATAAGTAGCACTAGGTTCCCAAAAATGCAAATACACACAACAACCTGGCGCTCTCCAGATGGCCGAACCGTCAATCAAATTGACAACGTGCTAATCAAGGCGAGGCGCGCGTCTAACCTTCTGAATGTGCAAACCTCGACTCTGACCACTTTCTTGTCGCAGCAAAATTCAGAGCTCCATTGTCAACGTTGGACACCTTACACGATACTAGGTCCACAGATTGTTGACGTTTGTGGGTGGTGAATGCACAGCGGAGAGTCTCTCACTAAGGCGTTCTCTATAGGCTTTGACTTCTTCCGTTCTGCTTAGGCCCTTAACACGCAATGAGCGGCAAGCGGCAAAATGGCAAACCTCAGATACTAGAGAAAGCATCAAACCAATAGTCGCCTATGCATCGGTGTCCAAAAACCCTGCAAGTAAAAGCCCGAGAATAGTTAAACCAATTGCATCGCCTGGCCTGCGTGGCTATTACGTGCCCGAAGATTGCCATATGAACAATGCTTAGCTCTAAACCATTCCACCTCAGAAAGAAGCTATGCTGATTGCTCTGGGTTTGCCCTAGCTACCAGAATTCAAAGCCGGCAACTTTACAGGTCATTTGAGGCTCAAGATCGCAGATGTGCACGGGAAAGGCTGCAGAGGAAAACAAAGAGTGTCCGCATAGCGTTTTCGGATACCTAGGCAGCACTGATGGCCCTCAAACCCTATGCGATAAGGTTAACGCTCATCTGTGGCTGTTTCAATCTCCTCGAAGACTGTAAGTGGTTACTGTAGCCTGGATCCCTGGACACGAAGGTTTCGGAGGTAATGAACGGACAGACAGTCTGGCGAGGAGAGGCGCTTAGCGCCCACTCGATGATCAAGAACCCTATCTTGCGGTGCCACCTAGTAGTATCCGCTCCAAAATAACACTATAGGAAACTGATAGGCCTGCTAAATATTGGGGCCTGAGGCAAGCGAAAAGTTCATCAATCCGAACAAAAACAAAGCAAGGTAAGGTTAGGTTAGGTTTGGAAGGATGCGTGATGGATAGCCCTCATCACTTTCACTCGGAGACCTGAAGGTCCATTGTGAGTACCCTTTTGATGTTGTGGGAATAGCATTATGATTTCCGGGACAATCTAAGGACCTATCCTATTGTTGGGTGTTTTGTGAACCAGTTAGTACTCTTTAAGAATCTGAGTAGGTCCGTTAACTGTAAGTCTGTTACCCTAATGCTATGCTTGCAAAGAACCTTGATCCTAATGCGCGTAGACGTTGTTCTTGAAACGCGGGGCAGTGGCACAGCAGATGTTGGATTGATTCTATCTCTTCTTCATCTCCGCAGCTTCTGCATACATCGTTCGAATCGATTCTCCACTTGCGGAGCATGACTCCGATGACGTAGTGTCCCCTGATAACTCCAGTGAGCATGCGGATAGAGGATCTGTCCAGTGCCAGAAGGCACCTCGTTCTAATTTTATTTAATTTCGGCCGTAGCATCCGAAAGGTAGCGCAATTCTCTCTGGCTAATCAGAGGGAATTAGCTTCCTTCTCTATCATGCTGTCTATTATCCCATGCAATCTCGCTATCGATGGCAGTATAGATGTAACGGCTTCGCTAATGTTCATGGCCGACCTCAATCTTGCCAATTCATCAACCTTTTCGTTTCCGTTTATGTCGTTATGTCCAGGAACTCAGCAGAGTTTGAGAGAATGGTGCCTTATGGTAATCACCGTGTATCGACATTTCTTGACTGCCTTTGATTTGATCTCATTAAACAGAGCAAAGAAACTACTTAAACTCAACAACAAAGTTGTAAGGATCCTAGCGGGCTATGGGCATTGTCCCATGAGGTACCATCTGCAGAAGATCAGATATTGAGATCTGGCGTCTCTGCGGAGAGCAGAAAAAGACGGCTGAACCTGTTCTTTGTGAGTGCCCAGAAGCCGCAAAGACAAGACTACTCCATCTTTTATAACACGGGACAAGATATGACAAGTGGATACTTGGAACTCTGAACCAGGTTTATTACATAAGCCTCAATTTGGCTTCTGGTTAACCACTAGGGCAGTTACAGTTCGCAGTGCATTCAGGCCTAAGCATCATATTCGTATCTCTCATTGGTAATCCCCAAAGTTGATGCTGCAAGCCATGATTTTTCATATGCCCGATCTATCCGTTCGATCTGTTCATGAAAATTCCTCATCAGATTTACGGTTCAATCACTAAGATTTCTCTTCTTCCTAGTGTCGAGAACTCTGCACGTGCCCTCGTTTGAATTTCTGGCTTGTCTTTTGTGGAACTTCAGCGACTTCCCGAGAAACAGCCTCAGGTGGATCAATAGGGGCTCAGTGTTCGCCATTAATTTAGCCTTCGTCCTATCCATGCTTCTTTCACACCTGCTTTCTTAGAACATATCCTCCCACTACCTCTTTGCGCCATCGCCTTACTCACTTAAAACCATCAAATTGCTTTCACTTATTCATGGCTTATTCAAGTGCCCATCTCTTTCGGTCTCTCTTCGTCTGGTCTTGGACTGAATCTTTCAGAAATCCATCTCAACGATCCTTAACACAGACTAATGGTGTATCGCAATTTTATGGACTTTTTCACTTTTTAAATGAATTTCCGCTCTTATCCCGGACACATTATCCATCAATGAACGGTTCCGCCACATATAATTTGTCTTCTTCTTATTTTTTAGTGTATCCTTATGCCGCATATGTTCTTCGAGCACGAGTGGTGGTAGAGTCAGGGAAAGGGGGGTCTCTCTACAAATTTCGTTTCGCTGACTGACCGCGCGCGCGGAAATGGCAATAAATTTCCTGGTTTTGTTGCCTGGAGGCGTTTCGTTTTCCTTTTCCTTTTTTTTTTTTTGTTGGCCAAAATAAGGACTCTACTCAGTTCTCAATATGTTTTGACATTATGATGATGATGATGATGATGATGGTGGTGGTCGGTCGAATACACGGGTACGATTGAGGGGGGGTGACAAATGAAGAATTCATTTTGATTTAGTTGATGTTTGCCATAAATTCTGTTTTTTTTTTGCCTTTTTTGTCGTCGTCCTTTTTTTTTTTTGTTGCGTCCTGTCCCCCAAATTGAGTGCTGTGACACATCAAATGCGCGAATATAATAAATTTTATGTGATTGCCTTCGCTTTGGATCATTTTTTTATTTATTCATACACTGCGTAGAGAATACGTTTGCCTGGATGTGTGTGCAAGTGTGAGTTGGCCTTTTTTTTTGGGGGGGCGAAAGTAGGGTAAATGTGTTTTTTATTAGATTAGCTATGACACGATCCTGAGGGCTGTGTTGTACTTATTTGTCGGTTAGTCCTTTGTGAAGGCTTCGACGGGATGTGTAGGATGTGTGAATATTTTAGGCGACGGCTTATTAATTGGATTTTCTATTTGAATATTTCAGTTTAGGTGTCGTGCATGTCACGCTCTAGGCTCTATGCAACTGTAGGTGGAATATGTTTTGAATCATTAGTTGGATTAGGAGAGTGACACTATCTCTGGACATAGGATTGTTGGAATTTTAATCAAATTTTCAAACTTCTGTTAGGGCAGTGCTAATCAAAATTTATGGAAAATATCTTTTTTTTTCTCAACACAAGGATCACAGTAACAATTTTCCGGTAAAGCTTGATTCCCGACTGGCTTTACGTGTCCATTGTCAGACCAATGGGGAAAGTGCAAAGATCAGCATGCATATACATAAGCGGAGCACTAAGAACCACCCCATCCGCGGCTCTCGACGTGCTCTTACATCTACTTCCTCTAGATTTTTTTGGCAAACAGTCAGCTGCTAGCCATTAGTCTAAAAGCCTCCTTCCAATGGTAAAATAACCATATTGACCATTCTTCGATCTTAGATCGCCTAACTTTCTTTCCGGAAAACACCGACTACACACCGCCCAAGTTGAATTTCAACCTCAACTTCCGGGCACCATTCCTTCCCGAAAGGAGTGGGAGAGTGGTGACGCCAGAGGGGACCACTCTGTTCATCTCTACACCGACGGTTCCAAAACCGAGAACAGAGTGGGAGGTGGTGTTTTCTTCGATATGCCTAACCTGACCATCTCCTACCGTCTACCGGATCACTGTAGCGTTTTTCAGGCGGAAATCATGGAGATCAACGAAGCCTTATCCTGGCTTAAGCAAATTGTGATATCCTTCAGGGACATTACGGTTTGTACCGATAGCCAGGGTGCTCTTAAATCCGAGGAATCGGTAACATGTACATCAAAGGCTACTTCAAACTGTCGCTCATCTCTCATGGAGAATGCAGAATATTTTAACATTCACTTATGCTGGGTACCCGGCCATAGGGACATTCCAGGGAACTGTAAGCCCGATGAACTCGCCAAACGTTGTACTACTCTAGACATTCTTCTGGAACGAAGGAATCTGGGTATTCCACTCGCTACATGTAAACTTCTCTTAGAGTACGACACGATCAGCAAGACAAACCAGAGATGGAGGAATGGCACCACGTGCCGTACCTCCAGGGAGATCTGGCCTATGCTAAATCTCTCTCGATCTAAAAGTTTGATCTTGCTCAATAAGTCGCTCATTAGCCCCGTTATCGGCGTTCTCACTGGTCACTGCCCCATTGGCCTTTATGCCAGAAGGACGTGCCTCTTTTCAAATGACTTTTGCAAGAGCTGCAGGGAGGAAGAGGAGGAGAAAACGATCTTCTGCACTTGTTCTGCCCTATCCCAAAAGAAGGAAGCTCTATCTGGGAGCCTATCACTTCGACAACTTGGGCGAACTATCACATACTGACGTCAAAAGTATCTTTAGCTTCATCAAGAGCTCCAAATGGTTTCAATAAAGCGGCGCGGCTTAGGATATATATCCATGTGGTACCAAAAAGGGCCTTCTTGGCCTACTTTGTGTCCCTACATGATTCTAATGCCATACACATCGGCCGGTTGCAGACGATTGGACAGTGTTGAAATAAAAACCTTGTTCTTGTGCCTTCAAACTAAATGTTCAAGTCGAATGCCAAGACTTAGTCGCTGATGTCCCCTAATGGACACAATTCCTGGACTGTCAAGGAAGACTACATTTTAAACCCTATTCGTCTTGAAATGACAACTCTGACATTCTTTTTCTGTACACCCACTCCGAAACAAATCCATTAGCTATACAGCCCCTCGAGTTCTTAAAGACACATTACCTTCCGTCACATTTCTGTCAACAAGTCTCGTGCCGTGTCATTCCCAAAAACACTGGATTCCGGGAAACAAAAGTAAACAAATTTCCGAAATCCTATAGCACTCCCTGCGAAAGCTTCAAAAACAACCAGCGAAAAAAAAAAATTGTCAAAACTTTCACTCAAACTGTCTGAAAATCTGTCATCCCGACGGCCCGTGTCGCTCACCCTCCCCGAATTCCCATCAGCTTATCTCGTGCATACGCCATTCCACCCGCGCGAATGCCGAGAAACAAAATATTTATCCAGGTAACAGCCTTCATGTCTCACTTCATTACCTAAGTAAGCTTTCAATTTTATTTTTCACATCCTGGCATGATATACCCCCAAAATGTAAACGACATTTGACGCCACATCACCACCATCACCTCGCTGCCGAAAAGGGAGTCAAGCAAAAAAAAAAACAAAAAAAAAAAAAACAAAGAAAATAATTTTCACTTGGCTACCTTTTGAAACAATAGACCTACGTAAAGTATGAAGGTATGTCCCTTTTGGCATCCAGCAAACCAAGGCGCGTCATCTTCTACTCCCGCAGAAACACAAACAACCACCACCAGACACACACATATATACACCTCAAGTGCGAACCAGCAGAGGGTGGGGAGGACAAAAAGTTACACCAAAATCACAGCACACCCACGAATAACGATCCAAGGAGCAGAAAAGACAAACAGAGGCGGGAGAAAAAAGTCTCGAAAAACAAGATACGAGCGACGGATAAAGTTTCCTGTTCTTGGCAACCAAACGGCGAAATGTATGCCGGGCCACTCGGCCGAATAATCCATGCAAATTAAAAGGAAACAGGAAACTTTATTTTCGTAAACTTACACTGGTCCCCCGCCGCACGGCACTCAGGTAGAGGTATGTTTATGTCCTGTTTTTCCGGTTCCAATTCCTTTGCGCATACCCAGCACAAGATTAAGACACATTTCTAGTCGAGACCCGCAAATAAAACATAAGTTAGCACACACACACACTGCTCCGTGGCCTTCGGCAGGGATCGTGACAATCATTATCATACAGCCCCGTCCTTCGTCCTTGCGCTGAGGGTGAAAGTTCCGTGTCAAAATAACAATAAAAAAATAATTACACTCCGTAAAAAGGACAAACTTCAAGTGGATAGGAAGGAGTACCGACGGAAAGGGAAGAGGCTCCCATAACAAATTAGGATATGGACAGACCAATCGGAATGCCAATGAGCGCCGCACACCGAAACGCAAGGAGTCAGTCAAGGGCACAAGGGCCTGAAATTGGTCAGGCGGCTGAGTGCTGTTTCCTCAGCGAGTAGAGCAAACACACAAATAAATTCTGTACTTAGTCGGTTGATGTGTGGGCACTTTTTTTCCTCCCTCGCTCTTGGTGTCTCTCCGGGTGGTCCTGAGGAAGGCAAACAGAAATTAGTGCTTCCGAAAAAAAAGGGAAGATATTGCAAGAAGGACATCGGCGGCGATGGCCGGTGGTGGGGGACCACCGGTGACTAATGGGTAACTGGGGAAACGCAAATTTCACCCTGGCTACGCTAAAAGCATCGTAATTTTTGGTCAGTGTCGTCATCCTTTTCTATTTGGCCAGAGAAACATGGTGTGCAGAGGACGTGAAATGAAAGCGAAAAGTGCTTCTTGATGGGTTCTCGCTTTTAGTTTTTTTTTTTTATTTTGGCGGAGAGTTGGGCTTTGAGTTGTGGGTACCTACGGGTATTGGATGGTGGGCGATGAATTTTTTATGATTGGTCCTTAAGGGATGTGAGGAAGTCAATGAGTGTAGGACTTTATTGCGATGTGCTTGGAAATATATAGTCGGTGGGGGTCCTACAAACAAGACAGTCGATAGGGTGGGTGATTGAAGTTGTGTCATTCAATAGAGGGCAATGAGCTGGGGGAACTCTAGAAACTTTATCAGCTGGAAAGGTCATCACAGCAGCATAATGACATGCACCTCAACCGGTGCAGGGAAATAACTCCACGGGAATTTGCTCCACCTGGGAATATACTCTACCACAAGTGGGAAATTACTCCACTTTTCGAATGTGGCAGTGCGAAATTACTCCACTTTTCGGTAGAGGTCCTTCCTATAGGAAAACCCAAGAAGTTCATCAACCAGACTTCCCCACTGGACATTCTACATTTAATTAAAACTTCAACAAGACGTGCTGATGCGTCTCAAGGCGTGCCAAAATATCACGATGCTAGGCGAAGACCTTGGAGGCATGCCAAGGTGGGGTACACTTTTCGACTGAGGCAAGACAAATCAGAGTAGCATTGCCCAAGAGACGCTGGGTTGAAAAATTATTGTCTAGCACGAGACTTCTATGGCGCATAAGAAGGATTATGCCACGAAGAAGGAGGCTATAAGCAGGACCCTACAGTCATTAGGAAAAATAATCACAACGTAAAGGAGAAGTCACCGTGGTTTAAGCTGATAACTTCCAGTAAAATTTACCAGTAATGTCTTGAACAGAAGGCGATGAGATTAGGGCACGGATCAAGTAAACATATTTGTGGCAACCCATCCAAAATCCCTCCCTCAAGAAGAATACGAGAATTCACTAGAGAGGTGAAATCTCTGCTCGACAATTCTTCGAACTGCTTCTAACAAAAGGCAAAGGAGAGCGTATCGTATTTGAGGGCAGAGTAAGCTTTGGTTTGAAAAGAATTTCAACACAAAACTGAGCAGTATAAGAGAATGGAACGACGGAGTGTATCAATTTGAGCATTACAACATCAAATGGTACACCGACGGCTCCAAAACACACACGGGCACCGGGGCGGGAGTATACGGGCTCCGAACTAAGTTCTCGGAACCAATGGGAGCATCACCCAGTATTTTTCAAGCAGAGGTATATGCGATCGAAAGATGTGCACAAGCCAGCCTCAATAGAAGATATCACGAGCAAAACATCGCGTTCCTCATCGAGTTCCTTTGAAATCAGATCCAAACTGGTTTATGAGTGTCTGGAAAAGATAAACAGACTTGGCCGGAACAATAAAGTCACCTTCTACTGGGTGCCAGGTCATGTAGGGATAGAGGAAAATGACGCAGCAAATGAGCTGGCAAGGAAAGGGTCAGAAATACCATTCGTTGGACCCGAGCCATTCTGCGGGCTGCGACCGCATCGAATCCAAGAGGAACTGCGAAGAGAGGAAGAGTGCAAAAGAAGGAGGCTATGGGAAACATTTCCAGGACTAAGACAGGCAGAGGAACTCTTCGGCAATTACGACTGAAGGAGGAGCTAGGCTTGCCTTGGTATCAGCAAAAACCAGCTTCGCATTCTAAGGGCATCTCAGCATCTCAAAAAAATGGAAACAGAAGCAAATGCAAACTACATATTCTGCAGCGATGCCGAGGAGACCCCGTTACACCTCGTTATGTACTGTGGAGCATTGATCCACAAAAGAAGAGCATACTTGGGAGCGTACACTTTCTCTGAAACTCATCTTCCATCGTTGGACCCAATCCAGATACTCCGATTTCTTAAACTGTTTGGATTGGAGAAGGTTCTCTAGGTCGAGACTTATCGGCCAATATGAGTACGGGGGACCACAACAGATCTACACAGGTCGCAGTGCATACACACCCTTACTTTTAACATCTAACATCTAAGTGTCTAGATTCAGTTCTGGCTAGCCCAGCAGAACTCGCAGCCAAAATCAACCCTACGTTGGGGTATAGAGAAACCTATGGAATAGCTGCGCTGGCGTCCCGTTTTAACGCTGAAGAACAACATGACTGCAGTAACTAATGAGAGTATTCTTAGTACAGGTCTGTGAACCACCATTTCGTAAGCAAATGAGGGGACTAGTCCCTGAATATCGTGAGGAAGTCCGATAAAACGATTTTGTGGCCATGCGACACCATTTGATCAGCTTTCCACTGTATCAATCCCTCAACGCAAGGTTTACCTATTATGAGGTGACTTGACGGTATTTGCGAGGAAATGACACACCAATGGCATTGATTTCCTTCAACGAAATGACATGCAGACACCATAAAATCCTTCGATTTACGACAACACTTTCATACTCCTCCTCAAAAAAACAAAAATATTTATACACCTCCTATCTGAATTTGCCACCTCTCCTTCCGCAACCAGTGTACAGATTCATCGTTGAATGCCTCTTTCAAACAAAAGGACAAACTTTCGAATGTAATTTATGTGAGCATCCTTCCTGCGATGCAAATGGAGTACGTATTTTGTTTATAGTTCATTTTATTTGGCTCTTTAGGCACTCACTCCCCCTCCCACATACACACACAGTTCTCAAAAAGTTCCCAAAAGAATGCGACGCGCTGCAAATAAAGGACTCGAGTTGCTCCCATTCTGCCGTAAAGTAAAAAAGAAATGATTTACATTTGTCGTAAACTTTGAAATAAATATCCTTGCGCTCAGAGTTTAGAGTTCGAGTTCCAAAAATGCAAAATAACCGAAAAGGCAAACAGAAACAAATTTTTTTTTGTTTTTTCAACAGATCTCCCATTCAACTTTGGCGCGGCGACGCAACTTTTCACCCCAGAAAGTAACAACAAAAGTGGGAAGAAGTGAAGTCCTTTTTGGTTGAAACTTTTGTGTAACTTAATTATTTTTTCTGTTTAAAAAAAACTCATAGATTGCGTTGTTTATTTTGTTGATTTGACATTTACTCTGCATCCTGACATTCACACACTGACATACCGACCTGTGTGTACCTGTGTCCTTGGCCCAATCTGAAGTTTTTTAATAAAAATATTAAATTTGCATACGGACACTTTGGTTATGTGGTTTTGAGATACACTGAGACATGTATGTGTATATGGAATTTTTCTATAATTACATTTGTGATCTGAGGATGGTGTGTCCTTGCGTATGTATTTTGGGATTTTCTTTTCTGTTATGTTATCTAGGAGAAAGTTTTAATGAAACGCATTTTACCGATGATAAGTAGGATTTCTTGGTGCCTGTCTGTGTATCTTTTTTTTTGATTTGAAATGCAAATTGGCTGTTTGCTTGTTGGATGATGACGAGGACACCGAAGATACTAGGATACAGCAGGAGACAATCTCCTGTGTGTAGGGAAAAGTTTTAATGGAGCCTGGGTATGTTAAATGTCATTTTTTAAGGTGGATAAAGTCAGTTTAAGAAGATGAGATATGATTGTGCTGTCGGGGTGAGGATGTCAAGGAAGTTATGTAGTTGCAGGGATATGATGTGATGTCAGAAATGACATGGAAGGAGAAATGTATACGAAAACTTTTGGTCATTTTTGATGATGTTGTACATTTGGGACATGTAAACAGAGCCAAATTCCTTGAACTACAAGTCAATTTATTCAATGTGGATTCTATGGAATGTTGACACAAAGCTGTTTGAGAAGTTATGCTCGTTGGCCTAGTTAAGGTAGGCTAGCAGATGGGTGGCTTTAGTCACTATTAATTTAGTTCCAGAAACTTACGTAGGTATGTATAAGGAAACTGTTAAGTTGGTTTGTAGCAAATCGTTACAATGACATTCAAGGCTCTAGGTGAATTGCCTACTTGTAGAGGTATCTTTTCTTAACCAAAATTGCTTCCAAGTATTTGCGTTAACACAATTAAGTGGGCTAAGTGACAACCGACTGCACTATGAACCTGTGATTCTTGAAACTGAATTTCTATGGCACGTACCACCGAACTGTCTGTGCGACTGAACTGTAGTCTGTTCCACATTTTCGCTAATGAGCTTATAACTTATGCACAGGGAATTATTTTACTGTTCTTGTAGAAGAGACAGTAGGCAACAATTTTAATCAAGCGACGAGTAATATTGTTGTTGTCTACAAATGTTTTTCATTCTCCATTCGTGACAATGCTTTCAAAGAGGAAAAAAAGAGCAGTTAGGGTTGCCACTATCCTCAGCTGACAGCGAAATTAATTTGGCTCTTGAAACATCGCCTATCCTTGGTATTCTAGGCCATTACTTATGAATAATGAGGCGAGCTGCTTGGTATCAAACGAAAGCTGCTCATCAATTGAAGCAAAACCAATATTTTCAAGGAACTACGTAACCAATACGTGCACAAGTCCTTGGAGCAGCGTCTAGAGAATAGTAATGAAAATCTTCAAATGAGTGAGAGTGCACCCATGCTCTTGTCAAGTTTCCATTTCAAGGACACAACGTACGCTATTGTAAGATTGAGATCAGCGATGAATATATTTCACCAAAGACTCGGATACGAGAACTAGAAAACAGGAAAAAAAAAAGGAAGAACCCGAAGATATAGGAAGATGAGCCCACCGGTTATAAATAAATAAATAGCTGGTGCAACAGCTCGGGATGAGCTAAGGCCTAGCTTCTGGCAACCACTCGCGTTGTGCGTGTGACATATTTCGCACGAATGGGAGTGACCTACTATTTATTGCCGACTCCGAACGGCGAAGTGAGAAGCTCTTTCATGACAGACTATACTCCCGGAGGCTTGTCATTCCCTGACGAGAGGTGGTGCCGCGAAAAATGTGAGGTGTTCCTGGCTGGGGCTTGAACCCACGCCGCTCGGTCAGCAGTCCAACGAAGACCACCGGTTACTACGAAATATAACTCCATGGTTAGACATCTAGAGAAGCTGACATCTACCTCGTATTCTCACAGACACAGTCAGTCATACAGAAGTCTATGGTCAGTCCACAATAGAAAGAAATCCAACAATTTGATAGAACTCAGTCGGAGGGAAAGTCATATCAGACTTCGTCACAGGGCGGTAGGAATTCGACCAGAACGATTTGAGCTACCCTACAAGGACTATTGTAAAAGCTGTTGACGTTGTGGAAAAAAAATCAATGCAACAGCTGCTATGTGGTTCTCGAGCACTCATGGTAGTAGCTTCTTCCCTGTGCTGGAGATGGTGATTCCCAAATTAACCGTCAGTCTGATTAAAGGATCTCTTGGGTAAAACTTTTATGGATACCATGAATCTATTAGAAGTTCTATTAAGTTTTTAAAATTGTCTGAAAACTAGGCCTGTAAACGGATGGAGTCTTTGAGTCTAACCCAGAGGGACAACGCAGTAGAAAAAGACTTCGCATAAGGTGGCGCACACAAGTGGAAGGGGTTAGCTAAGAATCAGACTAATTGGAGAGGCTAGTTAGTTGAGGCTCAGATTTACCCCGAACTGTAGCCCCACCTAAGTAAGGAAGTAAACGGATGAGCAACAACGTTCTTTAAAGCACCGAATCCTTTCTACGTTAAGGGTTAGCACATTTTATATGACGAACTGTGGAAAGAAAAAGTAATAAGCGAAGAGCTTTTCATTGAAGATAACTCGCAAAGCTGAACTTAGGAAACATTTGTTTATAACTGGCGAACTCACCTTAGGGTATTCTAGCAACCATAAGCGATTGGAGGTTCGTCGTTGCATGCCGAGCATGCAAGGATGTTGAAATGTTTTATTGGAAAGGGTCTAAGCCCTGCATCAGCTTGAGAGATATCAGCTCACAATTTTGGCAAATTTCCTTGCAAGATCCCATGATGAGGGCAAAGAAGATATAAAGTCAGTAAAATTTGGAGGCACGAAGCTCTGAGGCCAAAAGATAGACAACTTTGCTTACGATGAGAACGAGGAATGAAAATTGATAGCAAATTGTGGAGCCGCAAAGATGTTGAGCAAGAAAAATGTAAAGCCACGAATTATAAAGCGATACCTATCACCTTTGTGATCGCCGTGGCCGTGGTGTTGGACTGCAGAGCGAGCTGCTTAGGTTTAAGCCCTAGCCATGCCCACCGAATATTTTCCGCGGCACCACCTCTGGTTGGGGAATTACAAACCTGAGGGAGTATAATTTGTCATAAAAGAGCTTCTCAATTAGCCGTTCGGAGTCAGCAACAAATTGCAGGTCCCTTCCGTTCCTGTAACACGCAGAACATGAATCGTTGCGAGAAGCTAGACCTTGGCTAATTCCTAGCTGTCGCGCCAGCTCTTATTTATTTTTTCACTATTTATCACCTTTATGGCGATTTGAAGGTTGCGTACGTTAGCATTCATGCAAAGCCTTGCCTAGCTTTGACATCTCTACCAAGACCGTCGATCCGTGGAAGATGATGATCCAAAATACACGCTGCTTTATAAAGCTCTCTTCACTAAAAATATTGATATCAAGAAAGGTAAAATGCTATCATGTGGTTTTTTTAACACCATTCTTGAAAGAATTGCGCACAGCTAACGTTCCTACAACATATGCATCGCCGACAGTATTTTCATTATCGGAAGAAAGTCGGGTGGTTTCTATAGCGTCTTCGAGAAACAAAACTCGGTAAAATGGGGTCAGCAAAGCAAAGTACATGTTGCCGACAAAAATGACATCCAACACTAACGTCAAAGAGAGAACTTCATCCTGGAATAACCATAAGAGAGCTGGGAACTATGTGTACCTGCCTCAGATACTAGTGAGAACTCTTGCCGACAGATGGTCTATTGGACTAAGAAGTCAATTGAGTAGCATTATCAACCAGATCACGTGACTTCTGGCAACAACTGAAAGGTTCGCTGAACCGCCACCTCTACCCTACCACAGCCTAGGAGAAGAATCTTAAGTTTGACCGTATTTACAGTGCAAGCAATGGATATCAATTCACTTGAAATCAGACAGTGCATCTGGACAAATTAATTGGATATCTCCTTTGCTTGAAACATTGAGATAATTTAAAACAGCAAGAACGACAAGAAGACTTATGACTAAATCCCAATAAAATTTTCAATTCAATCCCTTTCCTCAGCTAACAGGCAAAATATGACAAACTCCAGCTCCCGAAAATTTAGGCTCGTTACAACCCGAACCATTGTTGTTAAATGGCACTGTCATCGTTTGGCAATAAATCACCAGCACATGCCATTTCCTCAGACTGTAACCAAAAATTCGAGCAGCAATCCCCAACCAAAACACATACGCACACGCACTTTCTTTCTCTAATTTACAACCCTGCAGTTAAAAATTATTAATCTAGAACTGAAAAACAAAACGAGGGAGGAACAAGGAAAATCTCCCACACACACAGACTCTGCCCATCCGGGGTGAGCAAAGAGGAAAATTTTCCACAAAATTTACGATCCCCTATCTCTGGCTGAAGTCAATATTTTCTGCTTTCGAAAAGTTTTCATAATTTTTTTTTTTATTTTTTGCTACTCGAGCCGACGCTTTTCACAAGTCAATAAATTTCCACAAGATGTGGAGAATTTTCCAATATTATTTTCCGAATGTAATTGAAAAGGCGGCTCTGAGAGATACTCGTAGAGGGTTACGATACAACACCATCACACTGAGCCTGTTGGCGATATTGCCTCAAGGATAATATTTCTAGTTTCTGGCTTTCGGTTTCGATTTCATATTTATTACGAAAAAATAACTCTTGAGATGCAAAATGATCGGAAGAGAGTTATACTCGAACACACCATCAGATAGACACTCGGAGTCAGCGATGAGTTATTAGATGGAATAAAACGATATTACTCAAGGATAACTCTTTGGATATAATTCAATCTGGCGTATCTACTTATCTCTGTATCCGTTCGCTTTCAATCAAAAGCCCCCGGAATAATCCGGCATCTGTGCGTGACTTTATGATTTGTATCTTGAAACAGATGAAATGGAGGAAATTGAATTTCTATCTAATTAGTGACAGGTGATTCAAGTTTTTCTTAACGAAAACCTGTATCTGTTACGTCACAGCATGATTCATGTGTTAACATGACATCTGCTACAGCTTCACCTGTTTTTAATTCCGCACTAGACCACTCCGCATCACCCTAGACAGAATCATTCATCATCATGTCGTTAGACAATTTCGTAGATATACCTGCGGTTTCTAACATCTCCCTCTACCCCTGTGTGTGTCTTTTGAGATTTCCGAAAATCCTTGATAGGGTTTTTTTTAATTGCATTCGGAGATTGTGTCAGAAGGTTGTGTGTTGTTGCAAATGTCATGCGGGGATCTCGGATGGAGTCCTTAAAAAGGAGATAAATTTCAATTTCCTATGTTGATGGTGATACCGACACATCGTAAGCACGCTTGTCACACACTGTGACACTTGTTCTCTTTCCCTTTTCATTTTCATTTTCACCTTCAACAGCAGACACGGGTGTGGCACATGTGTGTGTCTTTCTCTGTTTTAGCTGCAAATGCCTTGAATAGTTTCTTAGCCAACCAGTCAGGTGTGGCCATCTGTGGCTGTGGGAAAGCTGAAATTGGATATTGCAATGTTCGGTCAGGCGAAAGTTGGGAGTTATAGTTGACTTTGTGGTTTCTAGAGGAATTCTAAAGGAAACTATCATATTAGATAGTGGGAGGTTGGAAAATTTCTAAGAAGTGATGCTGTCCTCTCATCAGGGAAGGAATTCGATCGACAGAGGCGGTTCTAGTTCTTGACAACACTTCAGCGAAGGTGAATAGACAGAAAACTTCAAGCTACAAAGACCTCAGCTCTTCACGAATTGTGAACTTCGAAAGCCCTATTCAATGAGCAGGGGGAACAGTAGGCGTTTCAGAAAGCTAATCAAATTTTTGGAATACCACAAGGAGCCCATTTAGCACCCTTAGGTTAGGTTAGATAAGGTTAGGTGGCTGTCCCCGTTCAGGCAGGGACACACTTAGACCAGATTGGGCCATTGTGATACCACAACGAAGAAAACCGGCTTACCGGAACCAGGGAACCAGAACATGTAGCATAAGTACAACGAGGGTGGGCAACCGTAGCAGTGTTAACCCTAAGATTTGAACCATTTGGCACCCTTGCTATTTCTCCAATTTGATTACCAAAATTAAACATACCTCTTGCTTGTTCCTATTTATTTTAATAGAACCTCTCCAATCCCTCTATAACTCCCTATATCCGTTAGTTCTCTCAATTATCTAGAATTCCCTTCACGTGCCATACCATTAGAAACCGTTTCATGCCGATAAAACCAGCATTTGCGTGATTGTTTTGGCAGCAATTTCTTTTCTTTTTTTTTTACTTCCACCGCCTCCTCCGACCACGAGCCGAATAAATAAGGTCAACTACCAACTAAGTGTGTTTATGGTGAAGAACTCTTTAGGTTACTTCCTCCCCTGCCCGGCAAGGATCCTTAAGGATAAATGCGATTGTGGCGTGCAAAAACAACAAAAAAAAAAAAAAGAGAAAAGAAAATCGACTGATAGGCGTCGTCATCCAAAGTCTTAGACGTTCCCCTATCACTACTTTGGTATTTTCACCTCGCACTCTGGGCTCATTGTGAAAGTTCAGGATTCGTCATAGCAGGAGTGCGCAACAGATGGCCACTTCATGGTTGGGTGGTTCGATGTTTTCATTTTTTTTTCTCTCTTTTTTTCTGCTCTTGGTCTCCCCCTTTTGGTTGAAGGGGTTTCTTTCTTCGTCTTCCGAGTTGTGCACGCGGATATCTACAAAGGAGGGTGATAGACAATGACTGATAGAAGTGTTCTTGGTGTGTTTTCTTAACTTGTTATTGTTATCGACCCTAAAAATGAACTTGAAGTTGATTTTTAGGCCGTTACCTTATCTTGGAATTATTTCAGGCTCTCTTTGTGTGTGTGTGAGGATGGGTAAGTGTGTGTGTTGTCCAACACTTGGGGTGTTATACACGTGTTGATGAGACAGCGTTTTATGAGTTCCAATGAACATTCCTTGATACTCTATCCGATAGGGTATGATGCTTATGATAGAATGGTTGTGGCACACAAAAATAATGGCCACGTCCGTGGACATGGCCTGCCTAGAGCGATAGGGTATGACACATCCCGACTGTACCTACGTTGTGTGTTTATTTTTGGACGGATAATGAGGACATAAAGTATGTTCGAGTTGAGTAAGTTTGGTCATGGAGGTGTAAATACTGATTTGAAGGGACCCCTACCTATCACAGGTGGAAAAAGACTTTTCGAAGAAGACATTGTACGTCGGTTTAATTGCCTATAGACGTGTAAGCAGACTGTGAGGGGGAATGTAATAGAGCGGTTTGCCGGAAATAGAAGTTCAAGGGGGGATATGGCTTCTGAACTACCGTCTTGGTTCAGTGAACACTTTTGCAACAGAGTTGCGATATGAAATTTTATTTCAATTTCCGGCGATATTATAGAACAAGAGGATATAGAGCCTCTTGTTTCAAGTAACAAATTTTTAAAATTACCTACCAGACCTCAAAGAGGTTGTCAAGCTGACCAAATACTCGGCTGTGATCTGTGGAAAGAAAAACTGCGAAGTTCCTGCTGATCACCGTCATAAGGGATGAAGAGCCAGTTGGTGCTCATTCCTCACAGCAATTAGCTGAAGAATACACCAAGGTTACTTTAACGCATGGACCTTGGACTAAAGCGAGTTCAAGTGAGTAAGTATCTACAAGGGCAATAATATCACGGAAATGGTTTGGTTGGTTGAATCCTCTTTCTTTCTCTTCTCTCTGATCTGCTTTTTCATTAAAATTGGAAAGAAACGCCACTGAAAGTTCTCAAATGTGTTGAAATTTAACAGACCACTCTCGTTCTTGAATGCAAATCGTTTCTGATTTTGAAAATCAAACCGGCGTAAAGTCCTGGTGACTCACAATATCTCCCCGCCGGAAGACTTATCGTAAAGTCTCTCCTTTTAAATCTGTTTGATGATTGGCGAGCACCAAAAAAGACTTTTGAATGTAAACGATTTGTTGCTTGCAATCATTTATACAAGAGGCAAACAAAGTGGCGCTGCACGGAAGGACCAGAGCTGCTCGCGAGCTCTATGAACAGAAAAGGAGAGACCAGCTTCTCAGGAGGAAAAAGAAAGAGCATGAGAAGCACGCGATCGAGAAAATAGAGAGATGTGACTGCAGGAATGAGATTCAGAAGTTTTACTAAAGGGTAAAAAAAAAACCTGTCAAGCCTACAAGGATGAACAAGGGAACATCGTAATGGAATCGCAGTCGATGCTGAGGATATGGAAGAACTATTTCTGCAGACTGTTTAACGGCGACGACGAATCAAATCCCGCTGTCAGGCAGAATGAACCATTCAACCTGGACGAAGAAGACCAACAATTCCGTCCACCCGACCTGGACGAAGTGAAGATAGCCATATCTAAGCTTAAGTCCAACAAAGCCACTGGAGCTGACGGCTTAGCTGCTGAGCAATTTAAAGCGGTGGGAATGGAACCTCAGCATCGTTTGCTCAGCACAAGTTGACTAGACATTTGCTAAGCAGCAGTGGACTAAGAGGAAATCCAAAAGACTTTCCTGTAACGGGACTTTGATAAATCTTTTCGGTTGCTTAAGCCTCGGAATATTTGACCAGTAACCGAAACGTAGATCTTGGATATAAGTTAACACATAGCTTCCCATGTCGACAACATAACATAATCCAGCAACACACAGAACATAATTCCATCCACCTGCAGATGCACTTGACACCACAGTCGCGACAAGTGCACATCCATTTCGACCGAATCAACCCGACACCACCATTCTCTATCAGTCACGTACTCCGGACCAGCACATCAGACTCCCACACATTTCTCACCGTATGCAGATTAGATTATAAATAGTAATGAATTGTTAGTTGTAGTCAGTCCATTTTTTGAATCTAATAAAGCATGAGGCTTCACCACTAAATAAAAAATTTATTTTTTAAAACAATCGAAGTAGTAATTGTTTAACTTATATCCACCACCGTTAATCGCTTTTAAGGCCGCGTATGACAGCATCTATAGAGACGAGCTATAAAGAGACATGTCTAGTTTTGGCATCCCTGCCAAACTCGTTCGTTTATGCAGGACTACGATGGAGAATTCACGCTGCTCCATCAAAGTCGGCAAAGACCTCACCGAGACCCAACGACTGAGGTGGCTGGACCATTTGGAGTGGATGGACACCAATACTTCGGACCGGAAAGTCTTCGAATTCACACCCGAGAGACGGCGCAGTAGAGGAGGACCGCGACCGAAGGTGACCTTAACCAACTTGGAGTGTGAAACCCTAGGCAGCTGGCTAAAGATCGAGCTAGCTGGGGACGCTTATTGGTTGAAGCCCAGGCCCACCCTTAAGTAAGTATATAATCATTTATCCACAACAACGCATAAGAACAGAACCCAAAGACGCCTTATCCGGGAGAAGAAAAAGAACAGCTCCTCTGCAGCTCAACACAAAATTTAAACCCCAACAGGAGCCAATTTACGAGCTCCTATTCCCTCGTGCATCGTCAGCAAACATGACCAGCACTAGAAAAAGAAATGAAATACACAAGTAATCTCATGAAATTAATTTTAATTAATAATTTTCACAGAAGAAAACCGACTATCCCTTCCCCCATTAGCAGCGTGTCCTACCATCCTTGGTACACAAAAATGTAATTGCTAATTGGATGTCAAATCTAGAAAGGGTATAGGAGAGGCAAATGCAGACGACGAGGATGAAGAACAAGAACCACCTACACCAACCGAGCGAGGATGACGCGAGATGACGCTGTTAAAGACGAACGCGCGCTAAGAAAAAAAGGACATTTTCCCGACGACGATGACGACAGCGAAACATAGAGAACAAAACAAATGTCAAAGTGTACACGAAAAACGCTCATTAAAAACTTTCAGGAGCAGCACGAACTAGGAAAGCAAGCACACACAACCCAAAAAAAAAAAAAAACGGAGAAAAAATTGCAACAAATCGAGATCGAGGTTAACGAGGAAAAGGATGAAGGATGGCACTGAACAAGCGACGAAGACGACACACTGCTGATGATACAACAACAGATTTTGCTCATCTCCTTCTTCTTTTTTTCTGTTTCTTCTTATCCTTTTGACCATTTTTATTTTATTTTTTTTTTATTTAAGAGTTTCGTGTGCCATCATCATCTTCATCATCATCAGCCGGGTAAATATTAGCACACACCGTTCTTTCTCAAGCCTGACCCGCCCCTGTTCTGGATTGTGTTTGCGTGTTTCTTTTCCTTGTTGGTCTCTCCTCTGGCGAATCCTTTTTGTGTTTTTCTCCAGAGAAATTATATTAAATGTCAGACCGTACCTCGTTGTTTCCAACGTAGAACACATAATCCTTGCCATGTTGCCAAAGAGGACGGGTTGACAGGTGAAACAAAAAAAAAATGAAAATTCCGCGCTGTGGTTTTCGAATGACATACGCGACTGAGGCCAATGTCATTGGCAGTACCGCAAGCTCTAGATATCACAGAATCCTAGGAGATTTCTAACAAGCAACTCATCCCGTGCGCCAGCAATTTTTCCCCCGAAAACACTAAGCATGCACCCGCTCAGAGGTAAATAAGTCTTCAAGGGGAATTCCTTCAAGTTGGTGGAAAATTTGTTGTCTCCTAAGGATGCGGTGTGTGCGCCACCAACAACTGTGTTGTCTACAATGATGCCGTTGATCTCTCTTGAGGTGATGTCTCCGTACAAAAAGTACCTTCAACATTTCAGCAACGAAGAAAACTCATTGCAGAGGTTGTTTAGACAGGGGGTTCCCGAAGACCGCCGCCGCCCTAGGCTGTGTGCAAGTTGGCGCGACGCGGGACGGGAAATAAATCCTAGTTGTGATTTGTCATTTTGATTATTCATTCGAAATGAGAAGACGCTGCTCCGCAAAGGCACACGGAGCAGGAATAATTCGAAGAAAGATGCAAAACTGTTTGTAATTCCAAGAAAAACAGAAACCGAATGGGATTAAGAAATTGTAATGAGAAAGCAACAACGAGGACGAGGATGATGATAATGACGAAGACGAAGACGACGAAAACGCTGAAGATAACTGTGGTTGTGGTTAAGGTGTTGAGTAAGATTACAACCGTCTTCGGAAGAGCAAATGCAATTTTGAAGTTGCCTTTGGGGTATAAGTGGGGAAAACTTTACCTTTGACATGTTTTATTTGATTTTGAAAACGCATTCTTAGCGCACACAGGATATTTACTCTAAGTTTGTGGATCTTAATTTAATCAGTGCACTTGGGGAAATGTTGTGGAAAGTTGCATTGTAAACGTTTGTAAATATTTGACTTGCATCAGTAGATTAAAGCTAGAAATGGATGCATGGGTGTCTCAAAGGCTTTAAACTGGGTTTCGCTGGAATTAGAGGCAGCTTGCAAGTCGGAGTGGAAGAACACTAGAACCAATTCTTTAAAGTTCATTGGTAGAGAGTTCTATTACATCTTTTCGAATAAGTTGCATACTATCTGACGGAACAGTGCTTAGAATTAAATAGCTGACTGTAAACCTCAGCTAACCTAACCGAAGCGCGTATCGAGTAGCAAGAACCCGGTTAAAAGAAACAATTAAGTGTAGTAAGCGTCTTTTTTTTAAGGAGCTTTGTGAAGACCTTAATAATGACGTCTCTGTTAAAAGGCCCCCGTAATCGCCCACGTGTCCGATATTGTTGAGACCCTATTTGCTCGGCAAGAAAGTAGAGATTTGGCTATTCAAAGCGTTCATGAAAGTGCGTCCATACCAGTGATTACGCGCGTTGAATTATAAAAGGTTTCAGAACTGGACGCTGGAAAGGGCGTATTGCGCCATTATAACCCTTGATGTGAAAAACGCGCTTAACTCGGCAAACTGGGAGCGAACTATGAACTGTCTGTGCCGGATAGAAATACCGGACTATCTCGGTAAAATAATAACGAGCTATTTTGCGAACAGAGTCCGCCTCTATGATTCTGACGAGGGAATTAAGACATACAATGTAACTGGCGGCGTACCACAAGGCTCAGTCGTAGGACCTCTGCTGTGGAACGTTATGTATGACGAAATTCTACGTCGACCAATTCCAAGAGAAGCGTCAATCATTGGCTTTGCGGACGACATCGCCGTGGTGGTTGTAGCAAAAACACTTGAAGAAGTTGAACTTTACTGTAACGAGACAATTGGAACGGTACGTTGTTGACTAGTTAACGCCAGTTTCCAATTTGTGCTTGTTACAAGTAGCAAAATATCTTCAAAAGTGATGAGTGCACTTTCAAGGCTGATGAGTAATATCGGAGGCCTTAAACAGAATAAAAAACTTCTTATCGCAAAAGCTGTCAGTTCTATAAATATGTACGCACCAGAAATATGGTCAAATTCCGCGAAAGTCAAGTCATATGTGCGTGGAGTTAAATCGGTCCACCGTCTCAGCGCGCTTAGGGTCGACAGCGCATTTCGAACTGTCTCAAACGATGCTATTCTCTTCGGATCTTCAATGCTACCCATCGACTTACACGCTGAAGAAATTATAAGGCTTAAAAACGAGCACATTCGAAATGGTTCGGTAGACGACGAAAAAAGAACAAAAAGAACGAATCCTCAAAGGAAAGATGGACGCATCGTCTTACCACTAACCAGTGACTGATGTATAGATGAAGCAAGTCCATGGCGAAACGAACTTCTATATCACCTAGTTGCTGACAGGACTTGGCTGCTTCAGAGAATATCTCTTCAAACGCAGACACGAAACTACTCCAAATTGTCCACACTGTGGGAACGTTTCGGAAAACGCGGAGTATGTGTTCTCTCATTGCCTTCAATATGGAACTGAGAGGATCGGCCTCCGGGACCAATTTGGGGAGTGGCCCACTCCCGAAAATCTTGTCAGAATAACGAAAACTGGTCCATTGTAAGTAACATGGCGGTACGCATACTCAGCGATCTTAGGCGCCTAGAGCACCAACGCAACTTGAATAACAACGCTTAGAGAAGCCTAAAAGGTTAACCAGACCCGTGAAGTAATACCTAACGGCAGTCCCGCGGGGAGAGTGGTTCGACGTATGCAGGATATGGGTTAGTACATAGGCGTAGCCCTGAAATCGATCATTCAGGTTTGCGAATCGTGCATGCCGGTGGCCCGGGCTGCCGGTATCTATGAAGATACCATAACCATACAAAAAAAACTGTAAACCTCACGATTCAACAAAGGACTTTTGGTCCACCTCCCAGTTCACTTGCGACAGAAACAACAACCGGAGGGTTTTCTTTTAAACGGAAGCCTGACTTTTAATCAGTCGAACTCAAAACGAGAACTCACAACTTGACCGCATCTTGGCCAAAACTCTGACTCTTACTCAATCAAAGACACAACTTGACTGCATTTTGGAGGAAACTCTGACTCTAACTCAGCCAAACTGAAAACTTGACCGTGTCTTGGATGGAAATCTGACCCTAATTCAGCTGAACTCAGAAGAGCAAAACTATGAATTTAAATTAGTCGAACAACACAACTTGGGCAGCACTCTGACTCATATTCAGTCAAACATACAACTTAACTGCATCTTAAGCGGAATTCTGACTGTAAACGCAGTCAACTCCAGGGAATTTTTCAGCTCCGAGTTAAAAGATTTTAAATTAAAATACTTTACCGATGGACAAAAAGTCTCGAAAGGCCTTGCAAATGCAGAGCCAATATGATTGTGAATCATAATGATTGTGAATCGATGCGGTATGTACGGGCGTGTAATCGAGTAGGTTACCAACTGCACTTCAGCTAAAAGATCAAGCGGTTTGATGACTTATCATGACCGACGATGAAAGCCATCGAATCGGAAAATGACATGCAGCTGCGGTGTCCATTATTACATCGTAAATCCATCGCAATTGTTCCAAATTTGTACTCCAATTTGGCGGCGCGTGTCGTCTCTAAATTTTATATTAACCCTCTCGGCCTCATTCGATATCACCCATCATATGCAAGTAATTCACGATACGATGCAGATTTCATTGAATCGTGACGTTTCGCTTCATTGTCGTGGCACCCCACACGCAAAGACGGCAACCAATCCAGTTGTGAAATATTAAAAATGCACCCCTACCGGACCGGACCCGATTCCAAAAATGAATTTACATCCTAGCGTATGAATTTCCCATTTAATTCCGAGCATTCATGAACTCCCGCGACCGTAAAAAAGGCGCCAATTTCGCTGTTAAATATTTTAACTTGCAAATAAAAAAAAATAAAAAATAATTTTTTTTTAATGCATTTTCGTCATAAACTTGGAAAATTGGCCGGAGCCGCCTATATTGGAATGGAAACAAATCGCAATCCACTGGGCCGTGTATTTTTAGAATTCCGCTCGCATTCATTGCGCCAACGTGCACATGAGAACGTAAGTGTGTGTGTGACGAGGAGTCATTGGAGCGACGCAATGTCCTCTCGATGAATTCGACCAGCGCTCGCTCTCTCTTTTTGAGCGCAACGACATATTTTCCAAGCTGATGATTCACAAATGAAAATTCCCATTAAATTCGCCTCGAAAAGCAGGACGTTTGGTGGGTGAGGGGAGGGGGCGAATTGAAAAAGAAAAAAAAAACTGCAAACTATGAAGAAAATGGAAAATCGTTTTCAGAGTTTTTCCCCATCGCATCACACATGCAAGGAAAGAAAAATGCAGAATCGAATTAATTACCGTTGTTCTTCTGTTTTTTTTATTTCTCCCACGGGTGGCCAAATGGGTGGAGAAAATGTGGAACGCGTGCGAAAATTCGTTCCAATTTTCCCACCGTGCAGCCATAAGTGAGTGATCAAGCGGTCTTTGCACGCGATTTTTCGACTTGCAATCGAGAGATCTGAGATACATTTATCGCTCGACACACTCATGAGGAATGTGAATCTTTTCCTTGGGGGTGCACCACCAACTTGAGGGGCAGAAATTATCACGGGAAGTCGCTGCCGAGTGATTTAAATGAATCACTAGACCAGAACCAATGAGTGCTGGAATTTTTTTTAATTTTTTCTTTTATTTTGCTTCCGAAGCAAGGTAGAGCGCTTCCCATGGATTAAGAGTAAGACCGAGCCGTTGCCTATGTAAAGATACGAGATGCTTGCCGTGTATGGTAGTGGTCATATCATTACGAAAGACGGGTCAGTGAATTGGCGTGTGAACTTGATGAGAACTGATTAAGCTGTGGATGGGCCCAACGAAATTTCAAGTCCCGAATTGAAATTGAAAGTTGGCGTGCCGATGATGGGATGAGTTTGCTCTCAAAGTTGGTCACTGAACAGGTTGCATATCATTATCTAATTATTTATTTGGATAAACAAATGAAAATTACGGTTGCGGCTGCTGTAACCGGGTTAAACAATAGATTACGCACACCGGGTGGTCATTAAAGAGGTGTCGACCTTTATTTTTCGGCGGAGGATTTCCCTGCATAATGTTCCATTTGGAGTTGGGTAATTTTGATGACGGATAATTGCGGACGACAGGTAAGTAAGTGTTGCAAGCAAAGCAATTGAGATGATGTCAGATGGGACCACCGCCGAGAATCGGGGAAGTATCACAAATCTTGCTGTTTTGGTGTGCTGAAGGAGGGAAATCGAAACTTGCAAGCACAAGCTATCGTGATAAAATCCCATAAGCCACTAGAACAATCATTTAATAAACAACAAAGTTGCTTCACAGGCATGATACCCAACAAGGTCTCAAAGCACCAAAGAAAGGACCCAAAAGATAACTAACAAAAGACCAAACAATGCTATAGATTCGGGGAAATTCCCTAGGAGACTCATCATATTCGGCAGTCTACTCAAAATCAAAAACCAAAAAATTGTAAATTTCCTAGCCACTCGGAACTGAAACATTACGACTTTGTCTCGACCATCAAACACCTTGAGGGTTGCGTTGCAGTTTACTTAAGACTTAAGCCTTTTGGATGGAATTGCACTCCGTCATTCAAAGTCAACAACATTTCAGGAGGTCCAACCCATGATTAAGCCTGAGGAGTTCAACATGTCCTCAAAGGAACTTCACCTTCTAGTAGCATTGGGCTACACTTTCAGGACGGTCTCTGGAAGGGTGATCGTGAATGACTCACGAAAAACTGACTGTGACTTAAACCAAGTTGGCGTGCAAAACTGAAGAGAGCAAGCTACCGATCGAGCTTGGTCGAGCGCAATTTTTCAAAATTGTAACGGAAAATGTGCAAGGAAGGGGCTATATATTTAAAACCACCTACCTGGACTAGATCGTATATGCACATAATAATCAGTAAATTACATGCCTTCCCACTGCACTGGCCTGCACAGTGCAATACACATTCAAAATTAAATAGGAATCATCACTGTTTCTAAGCCTGGCTCTGACGTTAATTACTTTATTTTGCGAGAAATTATGTTCATGATCGAATAAGTTGGGGTTAGTTTTTGAAAAACGTTTGGTAATAAGAGGAACCTATTAATTTACTACAAGCTCGGGTTAGAGATCTTGAAGTTCATACATACATGGCAAGGAAACGCCAAGGAAAAATCATGCACAATAGCACACAATTTTTCTATTGGAAGATTACACTGTCGCATTCTTTGCTTTATCTTAACCAATACGTCTTCTTGAGACTGACTTAGATTGAGAAGGCGAACAAAGATTGAATTTTAAAAGAATTATAGCAATGACAAACAGTACAAACGTCCCCAGCTAACCCTAGACACCACGCTTGGACGCAATGAAGACCTAATACTACCTGTGTCGTTATGAGGTTAGGGCAGGACAACAGAGGCAACTTCGGTGCAGGGGAGGTGGATGGCGGCGTGCTCGCGGTAGCTCAGCTTAGCTCGTCGGTGGGGGAGTGGTTCTTCTCCACTCCACCATGCACCACCTGCTCACAAACAAAATCTCATCCCAAACTTATAGAAGAAAGAAAGAAGACCCTAAACAGACGTCGGACGGACTTAAAAGACAGACGAGAGAAAAAGAAGAGAAGGCCCATAAACCTATGCCTGAACGTACTTTAAAACTTAAAATAAACCCTTAGTTAAACCTACATTAACTTAAATCTAACCTGAACTAGCCCTAGATAAAGGTTCGTCAAGAACCGGAAGCCTGCCAGATAGTATTGGGAGAGCTTTCCTAGGTATTGGAGCTGAAGCTACTTTTCTTCCTTTTTCTATACTTCTCTGTCCTATCTTCTCTGTCCGTCCGTAGTCTAATTAGGGTATTAGGAACTTCTTCTTCTATTAGCTAGCAGGGGCACGATACAAAAAATTTGAGCAGTTGGCGTAAAGTGAGGGGGCAAGAACTACCCCAGTCGGAAGAGCCTAGCCGTGCAACCGCGACCGTGCCACTGTCCTTCTAACCTACTCCAAAGATGCCTCCGTAGCTTACTCTGACTCAAAACTGAGTATTTCTACTACCACTGCACCTCGCTCGCGCTATGTGAATAACATAATCACGCTTCAACGACGAGTGGAATATAAAAAAAATTGTGAATGAAGCTTTCCCGACATTTTCCCTGTAGCTAAGGTGCTGATTTTATATTACTCTGTCTTCTCCCTGTCCACCAACGGCAGAAAAATCATATTAAGCCTCTAATTTAAGTCTGGCTTTCACTATAAGTGGAAAACTTAACGCATCCACATGGGCTTATTCCGCTTTTTGGAAATCACGAAAAGAATATAATCGACTCAAAAGTTTCTTGAAAGCAGGGTTCGAGTTTAAATAAGTTTTCTGTAATTGACCTCCATTTTTTAGCCTCGAACTATCTATCATATCTGCATATCTTCTGCGAATTGAAAATAAACGTACTAAGTGGACATTATGGTGTAAGACTCAAGCCAGCCATCACGAGGAGTTTAAACTCTTAAAATAAATGCATGCCGCCAAACGAGGAACATTTTGAAGAGTGGTTTGAACAAGCCTCAACTACTGAACTACTGAAACCAATGAAACATTTATTCTTAAATAATCAAAGCTAACGAAAAGGTACGGACAGAACCTTCACCAGGAGAATCTCCACTTCGATTTGGAGCACATTTGTATGAAGCCATCATCATCAAAGTCGGGCTGCAGAAGCTCATCAATTCAAAGTAGATCAGATATGTTAAACACGACCTTGGAGATTTCTAGTTACAAATGGGTGTGACCTTGACTTTGTTGACGATGCGAGTATACGTATACAGATTCGGATAAATTTGTTCGGAAGTCACCTCATCCTCGATATGAATAACAAATATGCCCTCGAAAGCTGAAGCACTTCCCCATTAGTAAGCAAGTCCATGAAATCTGGTCCCCACTTCTTCGAAAAATTCATCAACAAAATAAAAATTAATGAAAAGCCTCCCAGTGGTGGGTCTTGGGTCCTTCCAACTTAATCCACCATTTACAAACAATCTCCGCATGACAACTTGTTCAATAAATTAAAAAGCAGGACCTAAGCCCTAATCCCATTAATTTTAGTTTTTTTTTTTTTCATTTTCTGTTGCGAAAAAATTTGAGAGAAATACACAAATGAAAAGTAGTACTCACCAATCGCAGCATGTGCTCCTCCACCAAGTCCGTGAATTAACAATGTAAATCCGATTAAAAATCCTTGTAACAACATTTTGTGATGTTTTAAATGTTTTCCTGTTGTCGCCGCCACACTTGCTACTGCTGGTGATCTCCTGTATCCTTTCAAAAACGCGTTTGGGGTAGTGGGGTCGGAGATAGACAGAGAGAGAGAGGGAGAGAATGGGTGTCGGTTTTTGTTTATGATGTGTTTAAATGTGATGCTTTGTTGGTGTTTTTGTGTGTGAGAGAGAGAGAGTGTGTGTGTGAGTGTGTGTGTTATAACGCGTGATATAATGCGTAGTGCAACCTTAAGTGCTATAATTCACCGTGTGAATTCTGTAAATTCTTCCATACGTTATGTAAACACATTAACACTACCGTTGCGGGGTGTGTGGTGGATGCACTTTAGACGACGCGCTATACGGACACTTTGTTACACGACGGGATATTCTATTTTTAATTTTTTTTTCTCTGTAAGGATATTACCTGCGACTAATGCTATGCATTACTAACACCACTAGACAGACCTGTGTTGCACTAGTATTTTTTTACTATTTTTTTTTTTAATTGCACTTTTTTTTGAATCCAAATGGCACTTCAGCACTTTCATGGGGAAAAAACAACAACAGAAAAGGATCGAAAAGGATGCTGCTGCACTACTACTGTGCACAACTGCGGTAAGGGATCCTTGTGAATTTATTCCACTGCATGGAGTTGATTTTTCACTTCGTTTTTTTTTCGCTCCACTACGTTATGTATATATTTTTTTGCACACCGGCTTTGTGCAGAAGAAGGGTCCTTGCGGTGCGAGGGACTGTGTGTGTGATATTATTGAGGGAGATTTCTATGCTCTGCGCACCTCATAAATATTAATAGTCACGATCTCGACCAACTGATATCCTTATTTCTCTATAAATTTCTCCTTCTGCTGGCGTCCTTCAATTGAGGTCCTTTTTTCGGGATAGTGTTCCGGTGGAGTGATAGCAAACTATCGGAGGATGGAATCCAACGAAAAGAGTCCAACTGCTGGCGTATGGTCCAGACCCCGCGCACCAAAACGAGGGAAGGAAAAAAAAAATTGTACTTTCTTAATCGGATCCTGGACGTCTACTCTCCCCTTGCCGATATATCCCTAATCTTGATTATCGGTTCCGTTTTTTTTTTCTCCTCTCGTTCGTAATATTTTTGCAAAAGCGGTTTTTTTCTCTCCTTTCCGGTGGTGGTGGAGTTGGTTGAGGCGGCGTATGGTATGGTATGGGGTGGCAGCTGTAATGCGTTGTTGTTGTTATTCCTGTGTAAGCTCTTGTTAATCCCTTGCCTACTATATATCATTAGGATGTCCTTCTTTCAAGTTCTGTTTCGTTTTCTTTGCTGTGAAGCTGATGCTGATGTGTTTTTTTTCTGTTTGCTTGTCGGTTTCCTGGCTGCCGCTCTTTGGTAAATGTCCTTATTGCCTGGCGGGTGAGCAGCCTTGTTGTCGTATAATATTCCTCTCTTCCTCTTTTTTGTGGTCCAGCTACGTTTTGGTCATTCAGTTGCGGTCATCTGGAAAGAAAATGAAATTATTAGTTTGCGGTTTTGTGTAGAGCCTGCGGCGTTCAAGGAAGTAGGTATCTTCAAAGGACAAAACGGTTCTTTTTTTTCATTTTTTTGTTGTTCCTTTTCGATTTTGTACTTTTTTTTTTTGTGTGTTGGTTTGCGTTTTATTGGGAACGATAACTCAATAGAGAGAGAGAGATATGAGGAGACAGAGGTGGGCATGGGGTGTTGTGGGAGTGTATTTTGATTTAAAATAAATGATCATGGGGTCATTATGTGGGGGTGTATAAATCAAAGTGAAATATCTCTAAAGATTGGATGATGTAGGGGCAGAGTTACTCACAGTATGGCCGGGACACATTGATGGAGTAGGTTGACGGTGGCTTTAAGAGGTTAGATGGGGGGATACTTTAAAATTGGTAGACTTGTTTAGGGGGAGCTTATTAGGTCATTGTAGGAATCTGAAGCAGGAGGCTACTTTACGCCGTCCACTGATGACTGAGTTAAAGCCAATCGATTTCTTAAATTTTAAACTTATCTCTCAATGGGATTTGGTATGTGGGGCGATTAAATGAAGAATGAGCTGAATATCGTCATGATAATGACACCTTTGAATGAATCTTAGCACTAAGCAAGCTAAAGTCGAAAAGAGTGTTAATCCCAATATGACTAACACTTAACGGAGCAAAAGACCAATTCACCAAATGAACGTAAGGAAACAGATTATTTTCTTGCAGAGTGCCACTGTATATGGCGATTGAATCGGTGCTCTAGAGATCATGGTAACCACGGAGAACTCTATGAAAGGTACGTAACCACAAGTAAAATTAATTAATTAATAGCAGGCGCGACAGCTCGGAATGAGCCAAGGCCTGGCTTCTCGCAACCATTCATGTTGTGCGTGTTATATTTTGCGCACGAATAGAAGGGACCTAGAATTTATTGCCGACTCCGAACGGCGAATTGAGAAACTCTTTCATGACAGATTATACACCCTGAGGGGCTGGTCATTCCCCGAGGAAAGGTGGTGCCGCAAAAAATGTTCGGTGGACATGGCTGAAGCTTGAACCCACGCCGCTCGTACTAACCACTGAGCCACGTTGACCACAAGGAAAATACTGAACATAAAAATAAAAGCTTCGCACCCAGCTGTATTAAGAAGCCGACCAAAATCCATGCAGTGAATCACAGGGTGAGAAAAAAAAAATCCGCCAACGTCTCACAACGTTCTTTGTAACGTGATTGCATCCCTGTTCTCACAATAACCAGGATTATTGGAAGAAATGAAAAGAAAGAGAAACGGCAAGGAAGCAGGAAGCCTTGCAGATCACCAACGCGGTTATCTGAAGGAGCATAATACCTAAACTATCGACACCATCCAGGCCAGGCACTAAAAACTCCTAGTCGGTGTGGTATACCCAAAGATCAAAAACCGAACAGGGCGGCAAAGCGGCAGGTGATGACTTGGTAAGGAGTATGCACCAACTCATTTCAACAACTTGGTCGGAGGAAAGTATGCCCGATGAATGGAACCTCAGCATCGTTTGCCCGATCATGAAAGAAGACCTTCTGAACTGCGCCAACTTCAGAGGCATCAGTCTTCTTAACATCGCTTACAAGATCTTATCTGCCATGTTGTGTGAGCCCCTGAGCCCGTTCGTCAATAACCTGATCGGTCCATATCAGTGCGGCTTCAGGCCAGAAAAGTTCACCCTCGACCAAGTATTCAAACTGCGACAGATCTTGGAGAAAACCCAGGAAGATCAAATCGATACCCACCACCTTTTCGATTTTAAGGCCGCATAGGATAGTATCTATAGAGACGAGGTATACAGAGCCATGTCTAGTTTTGGCATCCCTGCTAAACTCGTCCGTTTGCAGGATGACGATGACGATGAAGGATGACGATGGAGAATGCACGCTGCTCCATTAAGGTCGGTCAAGACCTCACCGAGACCTTTGATGTCAAAAAAGGATTTAGGCAAGGCGACGCGCTGTCATGCGACTTCTTCAATATCGTTTTTGAAGCAGTTGTGCAAAACTCACGCGCCAACACCAGAGCCACAAACTTTCAAAATTCTGTCCAATGATTCCATACGCCGACGATTGGTTGGCGGTTAATGATAATTGGTTTTGCGGTTAATGAGGGCAAGACCAAGTATATGGTGTTAGCAAGAAAGGACACCCGACACCGACGTCTTGGACAGGACGTCACAATAGACAGTTATAACTTTGAGGTAGTTAAGGACTTTGCCTACCTAACCTCCGCTATAAATTCAGACAACGACACCATCGCTGAGACCAAACGAAGGATAATTTTTGCCAATCGCTGTTTCTTTGGGCTTAGAAGGCAATTGAGTTGCAAAGCCCTCTCTCAAACATCTAAAGTGACTCTGTATAAGACCTAAATTGTCCTTATCCTGCTCTACGGCATGGACTCTGTTAAAAGCAGATGAGGTTGCTCTTGGATTTTTCGAGAGGAAAATTCTTCGGGTGATTTTCGGTCCCGTCTGCATAGACGGGGAGTGGAGGAGGAGATACAATGACGATCTGTACGGGCTGTACAGCGGCATCGACTTAAGGTCCAATGACTGAGGTAGAGCGGATGGACACCAATGCATCAGCCCGGAAAATCTTCGAATTCACACCTGATGGACGGCGCACTAGAGAAAGACCGCGACTCAGGTGGCGCACGCAAGTGGACAACTTTGTATTGCCTCCTTAAAGGAACGTTGGCTTCGAAATATAAGGTCACCTCACTTCGCAATAACGTGTGGAAAGTAAGCGTCGATGACTCGGACGATTACCGAGCATTTTCGCGGAAACTTAATTCCGAGAAAATTCAGTGGTATACATATGAAAATAAGTCGGAAAGACCATTGCGCGTTATAGCAAGAGGACTCCATCCTTCGTGCACTAAAGAAGACGTTATGGACGATCTTCAAGCGAAAGGCTTTAAAATTCTTGACGCTGTAAATATTATCAAGAAGGAAAAGCAAAAAACCGAAGAAGATCAGGAAATTCTTGTTAAGCGTGGTCTTCCGCTTTTTATGCTCAGTTTCGATAAAACCGAGAATATAAAGGAAATTTACAGTATTAAAACGATTTTAAATATTGTGATCAAAATCGAACCGATGCGTAAAAGCACAAGATCAACCACACACAGGCATACTGCAAAAAAGAACCACGATGCGTGAAATGTGCCGGTAAACATCTCTCGAATGAGTGCCATTTAAATAAGCAAACCGCAGCGACTTGCACAAATTGTAAGGGGAAGCACCCAGCGAACTATCGAGGCTGCGAAGTAGCCAAAGAGCTACAAAAAAGGCGCGATACGCTTAAAAAGAACATGCGTCCACAACCTAAACCGAATAAAAATAAACCGGAAAAGTTACTAGAAAATGAAAGTAAGCCCGCAAAGGAGAAAACGGAAAAAGTCCAGGATAAACCGCCATCTGCTGATACGCAAACGTACGCGCAAGCCGCATCGCAAGCAAATAAGCAAAATAGGCCTGCGCTAGATCCAATGCAACAAGTTTTCTCTATAATTCTCACAAAACTCGAGGAGCAAAGCAAGACAAATAAGCTCATATTCGAAAAACTTAACAACCTCGAGCATAATGCTCGCAAGCCACGGACAAAATTATGAACATGAACCAGTTACTTAAAATTTTAACATGGAACGCAAACGGCCTTCTGCAAAGAATCGACGAACTGGAAGTATTCCTACGCAAACAGAACATTGACATATGCTTGATTTCTGAAACCCATCTGACAAAGGAATCTCGGGTTAAAATTAGAGGATACTATGCTTATCATGCATACCACCCATCCGAAAGGGCTAGAGGGGGAACGTCGCTCTTAATTAAAGACTGTATTGAGCACTCTTTGAATTCACCGATAGAACTCGATGCAATGCAAATAACTTCAGTTCGAGTAAAAACTAAAAATATGTATTACACGCTAGAAAAGAATGACTTAATACGTCTATTCAACTCACTTGGACCGAAATTTATTATTGGTGGCGATTTCAATGCGAAACACACCTTTTGGGGTTCGAGATGCATTTCACCTAAAGGCAGCCTTCTCTACGAAACCGGCATGCAATTTGCTATTGACTTCTTTTCGACGGGGAAACCGACTTATTGACCCTCCGACATAGCAAAAACGCCTGACCTCATAGACTTCTTTATTGGAAAAGGGGTAGTGAAAAACTTAACGAACATCGAGGAATGCTTTGATCTCTCCTCAGATCATTCACCAGTGATATTGACAATAAGCGAACGCCTAATGAGAAAAGAAGGAGCGCCCAGATTAACTAGCAACAAAACTAACTGGGATGGCTTTAGGAAAGCTTGTGAAGAAAATATTGCCCTGAATGTATCGCTTAGAACACCGTGCGAAATAGAGGATGAAGTCGGCAGATTTATTGAAGTCTTACAAAGCGCCGCGTGGAACAACACTCCATATAAAAGAAAAGTAGTCGGAAATAGCGAAATTAAATATCCGCCGGAAATAAAAGAACTGATGCTGGCAAAGAGGAGAGCACGCAAAAGATGGCAACAGTCTCGCGCTCCCCAGCACAAAACCCATTCGAACTTCCTATGCAATAAGCTCAAAAAAGCGATACGGGATTTTAAAGATCGCGAGATTTCTACATATCTCGAAGGCTTGTCTGCTGAAAAAAGTTCAAATTACTCTCTTTGGAAAGCTATGAAAGGTATCAAAAAACCCCAAATACAATCGCTACCAATAAGAAAAAGTAATGGCGAGTGGGCAAAAGGCGATAAAGAAAAAGCCGACTTATTTGCTGAGCATCTGGAAGAAACGTTTAAGCCATTTCCCGGGCAAGCATTAATAGAAAATATTAATAATACTATTATGACTCCAGACAACTTTAAAATAAGGAGCGTGTCATTAGCCGAACTTTGCGAGGTAATAAAAAATCTAAAGAATAACAAGGCTCCTGGATATGACCTAATAACCGGACAGGTCCTCAAGGAGTTGCCAAATAAAGCGTTAATAAAACTCCTTTACCTTATAAATGCTTCGCTAAGACTATTATACGTTCCAAGGCAATGGAAAGTCGCCGAAGTTATAATGGTTTCAAAACCGGGAAAACCGCCAAACGACAAAAAGTCGTACAGACCGATATCGCTCCTGCCGATAATATCAAAGGTCTTTGAAAAACTCTTATTGAAACGGTTAAAACCGGTAATTGAAGAAAGACGTTTGATTCCTGATCATCAATTCGGGTTCAGAATCAAGCATTCCACAATTGACCAGGTTTATAGAATAACCAACGAAATTGAGAAGGCCATAGAAGAGAAAAAGATATGTTCTAGCGCTTTTCTTGACGTTTCTCAAGCCTTCGATAAGGTGTGGCACGAAGGCTTGAACTATAAACTAAGACAGGTACTTCCGGAAGAGTTGTACAAAATCTTAGAGTCATATTTGGAGAATAGACTCTTCCGTGTCAAGCATGGAGCCGAATACTCGGAATTCAAGGAAATCGCTGCCGGAGTTCCACAAGGAAGTGTTCTTGGTCCAGTCTTGTTCTTGCTCTATATTCGCGATATACCCCAAGAAGAAGGCACCGTTGTTGCTACATTCGCGGACGATACGGCTATTCTGGCAACAGAAAATTCAGTCGAGTCAGCAACTGTGAAGCTTCAACGAGCTTTGGATACAATTTGCGAGTGGACAAAGGTTTGGCGCATTGTTCTCAACGAAACCAAATCTACGCATGTTAACTTTACTAACAAGAAAATTAACAACTTACCCGTTTTCATTAACTCGGTACAAATACCGTATGCAAACGAAGCAAAATATCTAGGAATGACACTAGATGCGAAACTCAAATGGAAGCCGCTTGGAAGATATTCCAAATTAAGCATGTATAACAAATTGCTCTTATATAAGCAAGTCTTAAAACCTGTATGGACGTATGGTATACAACTTTGGGGTTGTACCAAAACCAGCAATAGAAATATTTTACAAACCTTTCAAAATAAGGTGCTCAGAACAATCGTTAATGCGCCGTGGTACATTAGAAACGACGATATCCACAGAGACCTCGGTCTAGCTACCGTCGAAGATGAAATAACAAATTTTGCTCGCAAACTCCGTGTTCGCCTTCATGGACATTGCAATAACGCCGTACTCCTAATTCTGGACGTAACAAACCTTGTGCGCCGACTACAAAGAACGAAACCGTTCGATTTAGCGCAATAAGGAATAGCCGCATATAATGACGGTATTAGTAGGTGACGGTATTGGAAAGCCACCTGCACAACGCGAATTATTATTATCGAAACTTAAACTACTTGATAAGGCTTTTACGTACTTAGTCGTAGTCAACACGAAAAGGGGAGGTGTTTTTAGTGAGTAAGAATCTCACACTACCATGAGCACGTGCGGTAGATCCTCATGGTGTCTCATGAAAGATTTTCAGCTACCCTCGCAAAAAAAGAAAAAAAAAAAAAAAAAAAAAGTGGACAACTTGGCGTGCGAAACTAGAGGCAGTTGGCTAAAAATCGAGGTGGCTGGAGATGCTTGTTGGTTGAGGCCCAGGTCCACCCCGGACTGTAGCGCCACCTTAAGTAGGTAAGTAAGTATAGTGTGAAAGAGGGATCAAACACGGATTTTTAATGAAATCTTCGAGGGCTGCTTTAGTCCTATGAATCAGTTGCGGGCGCATTATGCATCAAGAAAGCAGGTAGATTCCTTTGAGCTAGACTACCCCAGTAGACGATCGTGGGTCATTTGGAAAAGAACCACTCATTCAATCGTCGTTTCTTTTCAACTTTAATGTGTGCACAGTGTCTTACAGGCACCAAAAACGTAAAATGTGTAATGAAAGGAAGCTTATGACATAAAGGGAAACGGCTTGTGCTACGCAGATTAAGTGGGTTAAGGCATATTAATGGATTATTCCGCCATTGAGACCCGTGCCGAGAAACTCGAAATCATGCACAATGACTACATCAAAAGCTGCAAGTACGAGATGGAGGTTGAATGCCCACCACCTGCTTTGTGAATGCCCCAAGTTCAACACCCAAGTCCACCTTGAATAGTAGCTTCAGCGAAGGTAAGAGGCCCATAACTTCTACACTGAAGTTGACAAGTGAATTCTTCCACCAAAATCTAGCGAGTGCTCGTCTAAAAAGGATGAGTTTATTGAAGTGTCCAATTCCGATGGCCAGAAGCAATCTGTTCTGACTGCGAGGTAGAATATTCTGAAAATGCTAAAGACATGCTTGAACCTTTAACGAGGCCATTGAGTCCTCCTCGTGCAGCTGGTCGATCTCCAAAACCGAAATCAAGACTTCTTCCACGAATCAACCACTCGACCTTCTGCACTCTCCTTCATCAAATCTTGATTGTGTGCCAGACTCAAATGATGTTTGCTTTTGCTGCGAATTAAGGAAAAACATCCTTTTGACCACACACACCCCCTGAACGGTGTTAATTATTGTCTCACACTACACCTTCCAGTTGGCAAGTCAAACCGAAATGAAGTGTTTTTCGCACACAAACACACACACACCGGCTCTGCTTGCAAGGAGGCCAAAACTTTTAATAGATCAACAAACACCACAAATGAGTTTCACTTCGTCCTTGTGCTGTCTCTCTGTCTGTCTGTACACTTACTATTCACATGATTGTTAGTTAAATTTACTATTTTCGAGTGGAGACGGCCCCATCCGTCAGAGAAAAACCTAAAACAAGTCAACCCAAGTAAAAGTTATAAGACACGAATTAATTATTACTAACACTATGCCGCAATCTACCACAAAACAATTAGCCAAACACATATACGCTTCGCTGGAAATCTTTTGTGTTTTCAAAGGAACCCCGGGCGGAGTTGAGGGATGAGAAATATTCCCACAGGCGGCCAACCGACTGGGAGTATACTCGTACGACGTACTCTCCTCCAAGCCAATTGTGTTTCGTGCGGGTGACGGTGGCGGTGTGGTATGATGGCGGTTAGTTAGTTGGTCTATTGTTGGCCTGAAAACCAAACCACCACGCGAAAAACTTTCTGATACCTTGAGCTGGAGCGTGCATAAGAAATCTGATGAGAAAAAGTGTGGTAAAGACGCAAAAGAATCAAAAGAAAAAAAAAAGACGAAGATGAAGAGGAAGAGAAAGAGCAGTGTTGGTCATGCAGAGTGGTGGTGTGACGTCGGGGGTGATTGGGAGAGGTGGTCCCTTAGTTACTCAGGAATTCCGCGGAACTTCTTCAATTTTTTTCTTTTTTTTTGCTGATTTTCTTGTTTTTTTTTCTGTTTTGTTGGTTCCACGGAACACACAATGAAACATGTGAGTATGTTGCGATGGGAAACTTTTGCCCGAGCAAGAGGAGGTGGGGTTACAAAAGTTCACAATTGTTTGCCCAAGTGTTTTGTGTTCCTTTTACTTTGTTGCTGCTATTTTTGTTACTTTCTTCTTGTGTCCTTCTCTTACTTCCTCTCTCTGTGTGTTAGTGTTTTGTGCGTTGTTTGCCTAATGAATTTCTCTCCCCTTAACAAAAGTTGCTAAAGACGAAGACCAAGTAAAAACAATTGGAAAGCATTTTTCGTCGCCTTGGGTGGAAAATTTAAGAACGTGATGATGGAGAAAGAACTTTCGAATCAAGGAAATTTTTTTTAACGGCTTCATTGGATGTCAAGATAAGCTGGAAGGATAATAGCAATATGCATGCTTGACAAGATTGCTGGAACTGACGGCTTACCGCCATTCGTGGCTAAATTGGAAGGACAATTTATTTTTTTTTAGGCACAGGATCTAGTTTATAATGTGGGGGATTCGTGGCGGTTGCACATGCAGACAAAGTCGTGATTTAAGTATCAAGATTATTTCATTCTGGAATGAGAAGGTTGAGTTGAAGGTCAAAATGACCTCTGTATCAACGCTAAATATAAGGAATACGAAGCGCAATTAATGTCGCTAGCATCTAGTATAAAGATCCTGTAGACTTTTCTCAATCGACACCTCAACTGAAAAAAAAAACACATAAAACAGACGGTAAAAAGGGCCTCATGCTAGTACAACAGAACCCTTGGTAAGACAGGAAAACTTGGACCAAAAATTACCCCATCAATGTATACAGGCGCGGTATACAGTTTCAAGATCAATACACCGTAGGCATGTAGATGCCGCAGGGAACTAAGCTCCCTCTGAGATTTGGGGAGCTTCCTTAGAACTTTTCATTTCTCGATTTGTGTGCGAACTCCCTTCAAAATCTCATGAGCACTCTCTACGGGGTAGATCAATGGTCTGGTGGCTGGCGGCTATATACACCTAGATGAAGGTACACTTAGACTAGAAGACGTCCATCATGATGCCGTAAGATTTCCCACTAATTCAGAACTACATTGACTACAAATTGAATCCACTAAAGCATTTTGAAACATATGTAGGTTAGGTTTGTGGGCTAATGAGAGTTGCCTCATCACATTTAGGTCCATGTAGACACATCCAACCTTCACAGGCCTTCTATTAGGGTTTTTTATGAAATGTTCGCCCTTAGGTTGCAGTGTTGGGGTCTGACCGTACAGTCCGCTTGCTCTTGGGCTAGGGTTGAACCCATTCTTGCCAGTTCGTTAGCTTTTTCATTGCCAAGTACTTCGTTGTGACCAGGGACCCAGTAGAGCTTAACATTGTGCTGCATGCCAAGAACCTTAAGCTCTTCGCGACAACATTTCACAAGCTTCGATGTGTTTTTGAAGTATATACTTCTGACGTCAATATTTCGAGGTCATCGAAGAAAAAAGGCAGATGGAGCAATCTTCTTGTCGATAAGGCCAGACAGGTGAACAGCTTTTGCAGAGAAGAGGCCTAGCCCTTAAGCCATAAAAAAAAAAGTTGGCGCGACAGCTCGAGGTGAGCTAAGGCCTAGCTTTTTGCAATCATTCACGTTGTGCGTGTTGAACTTTTTACACGAATGGAAGAGAGTTTCAAAATATTGCCGACTTCAAACAGCAAATTGAGAAGTTTTTCATGAAAAATTATACTCTTGAAGGCGAAAAAATCTTCACAAGTTGAGGAACAAGTAACCTTTTGCAGGGGGAGAGGGAACCCAACGCAAGATTAACCCATCAAAAAACTCAGTTTGAATATATCTTAAGGTAAATCTGACAGGCTTATTTGAACTGCTAGTGTTCTCAAAGGCTAGCTACACCGTGTACTCGTTTGGTATCAGACGTAATGAAAAACACATTACACATTACCCAGTGTCAGGGCTGAGGAAATCTTGGAATATGGTCAGATAGTGCGTGAATAAGAGCTCCATCTCGACTGGCATCTTTGACTTCGACATCGAGAAACACACTAATTTAGGAATCAATAACGACCCATACAACGCTAGCTATGATTTGGAGCTTCAAAAGTCACCTAAGGAGAATGAATCTGATGGAAGATGGCAACTGCTAACTGTGCTTTGAAGTCGTGGAGAGAGCGGCGCATATATTTTGTCAAAGTTCAGCTTTGGCTTACCGAAGTTGTGGGGTTTTGGGTTGTTTTTGGATGGAAACCTGTAGGATATGTATAACTTCAATCAACCAGATTGTAACGATGACACGACATATCGAGATTAGAGAGAAACTACAAATATAAGGGACTCTGGAATAAGATTATGTGTGAAAAGGAGACGAAAAGGGGTCCAATCAAGTCGCCCTCGTTCTATATTTCCCCAAGACTAATAGTGGTTTGGGATTTCCAGGTTACAATGTTACCCACAGAAAGAAAAAATCTAACACACATGACCTGGAGACGTGTGTCATGTAATGCAAACCATTCACACAGTTAGGCAGGAAAGTGGGCAGCATTAAACAAACGTGGTGCCGATTGGTTTATTCGATCTCATTCGAGGTCAGTAGGAAAGCGCTAGAAGGAGTTGACAGAACTCATCACAAGATAGCGTGTAGGTGTTTTTGACGTTATCGAACATTCCTGCCGGTTATCCCTGATATAGGTTACAGGTCGGAGCAGCAAAACAGCGCAATTTATCTCTAGGTGAGCCTTGGGCTAGTCACCTGAAACAGGCCTTTTAACCAACTACCCACCGCTCTCGAAACGACAAGAATAACAGAAGTGGTAGTCCTTAGAAATATCACCCAAGTGGCTTTGTATTGCAGACAAATGAAGAAATTTACTGCCAAAATGAGCAGGAAACTGCTGTATATTTTACAAAATTCGACTACAAAGCCGCCTTAAGTGAAGCTCAAGGACCCATTGAAGAGTAGTTTCGCCAGCACTGAGCGGCTCCTTAAAGCCTCTTAACACTCCCACTTATAATCGAATAAACGTAGCATAACCATATATCGCCTCTTAATGCCTTAAATTTCAATCACAATAGCGCTAAGACGTCTCGTTAAATTTGGCCATTTGAATAGGAATTCAGCGCTTAATACCTTATTATCAAGTCGTACACAAAAGCCGGAACGTCATAAAAACCCTCCGCACATTCCTCACACATCTCTTATAGGTGGTCGTCGGGAACAACAAAAATCCGATTTTATTTCCTCACCCAAATTGTCTCCGAAAAGGCACAACCGCCGCCCACTTATCCATTTATCCGTTTACCCATCCATCTATCTGCTGGTCACAGTCGCATATTCGTATGATCCGCTACAATAACTCAAAAAATCTCCAAAAAAAAATCATCCGACTCCTCCGCAGAGCGCGAGAAAGACAGACAGACAGACAACCCCAGCGTATAAAGGCCATTCACAAAATTACAACGATACAACAACGAGCCGCCTGGTTCGTGCAACGCGTCAACCACCCCCAAACCCGGCAAACAAATAACGCACATATCCTTCAAATGAAATTGATTTATATGCGTTGGATTTATGTCCTTCTAAATGTAAATTTTTTATGGTCTGAACGTGGTTTAGCAGATAAAAGATTTTTTTTCCGTTTTGACAAGGATGGAATCCTTGCTAAACAGGATAACCGAGACGAGGACATGCATATATATATTTTTGATATGCTTCGATCCTGGTTTTGGGCGTTTTTTCTTTTTTCTCTGTTGCGTTCCCTGCAAAGTTATAATCGTAAAAAAAAGTAAAACAGTATTTTCATAGCCAATTGCATTATGGGGATTTGATGTAAGGTCCTGGTCCTTCGTATCATCCTCGAGGACCTTGCCTTGTGTCTTGGAGAACAGAGATTGCGGATTTTTTTTTTCCGACAATTGTCTTTACTGCGTATTTCTTTTACTTTGTCTTGTTTTACGACACGGAAAAAACGAAAAAAAAAAAAAAAAAACACATGTGTCGATTATTAACGAGTGTGTGTATAGGGAGGTGTACTACACACTCGGATAATGTTTGATCCTTCGAGCCGCATTTTGCGTGTATCGAGGGAAATAAGAAATATGATGTTCTCTGATGGAATAATTATAGAAAATTTGCAAGAAGAAAGTGGGCTATTAATCTGATTTATGGCTTGGGAGAGGCGGTACTTATAATCTCAATCTCGGGGCGGAAGACACTGAATGCGGAACAGGGTGAAGGTGGCTTTGCCCTACTTTGATTAAAGAAAATTCCACACGTGTTTCAGTGGGTGCAACATCTGTATATTTGACAGCATCTAGGGACTGCTTCCTGTTCGCAAAACTACCCAAATCTATCATATAACGGAGTTAAGTCACGAAAGGACGAAGTAAGGCAGAGGAAATTCTATGAACGTTCCAAGTCGATTACGGACTCACTCCATAGGCTTTCTCTCATATTTGTGTGTAGATTTACTTGACACCCCACGAGAAGAATTTTCAGCTATACGATTAAATAATTTTAAGAATGCTAGAGGCCATCACGACTAAAAAAGCGCAGATCGTTCTCTCTCTTTTTATCAATCGATCTATTTAACCTAGCCTAACCACGTCATGAGAGAAATCAAGTTAACAATTTCCCCTTACCTTAGCTTGGTCAAAAAGTCAAATAGTCACAGCAGCATGCACAACTGACAGACTCACTAAGACTCAGTTAGATCACTTGTGCCGCCACATGAGGTGGTTATAGTCGCTCACTACCTATGGAAACTATTGACTGCTTAAAACACGGTTTAAGCCAGTAGCGCAACAATCAAGTTCGTAACCAAATGCTTGCTCCCTAATGGTGCCCACAGCCATCTACATGTGAAAATCCTTAGGAATATAGGCTAGAACTGCAAGAGTCCTTCACTAAAATAACATTGCTCCTCAGAGAAGTATTGATTACACCTTGACTAATGTACATTTTTCTGGAATATGAAGATACTCAGTGGGCTTCTAGACACGTTAGAGTACCAAAGCCATCCGGAAATGCTCGGATTTGCAACAGCACGCAGAGGTTTTTTTTATGGCAGCCATACGAAGATGGAATTTCGATGGTCAGATTTGAGACTAGAGCACGACGTGCGCGTCACCATGGCACAATATTACGAGGCAAAAGAGCTCCCGTTTTATGACGAGAAGGAGACTTTCTACGACCAAGGCTTCGTGTCGCCTTCAACGAAACGTCAAATGATGATGTTACACCCCAAAAGAGCTTATTTCTGGTGAGGACAAGGGGACATTTTACGCCCAGCTAGGAGCTGCGTTCAAGCCAAAATCAAACAGACACATCACCAACAGACCCCTATAAGTTTCTGCAATACCAATCGCCTCGTTATAGGTGGCACCATGTGAGAGCAAAAAACCTCTCACAAAATAAGATGATTGTAAAGAAACAGACAGGTAAACTTCGATCAAATGGACAATTTTGCCAGCAGTGTAGCCTGCATCTTAAGGATTTTCTGGCCAACTCACAATTCTGGTGAACATCTCTAGCAGAGAATGGATCAGTTATCAATAGGCACAACATTTCCAAAAGGCGATAAGGACGCGCAATGGAATCCGCTTATCCAAGCTGACAGTTAAAAATAAGTCACGGCAATTGGAAAAGAGTTGGATAGAGAGCTGAGCTTTTTGCCAGAAACCATACGCGATGGCGCGTGGGTGTTATAGACGAGTAGGGTTTTTTTGCAACTAGTCAGTGTCCAGTTAGAAATCCCATAAGTACTCGAATCTAACTCCCAGTGAAAAAATGCGCTTAAATTCATGCACAAGAGAGTTGAACCAAAAAGCCGGCTCTCGGTGAATGCCATTTCAACAACCTGGGCGACCTTTCTCAAAAGTCACCAAAATCCATTCTAAAATTTGTCACAAACTCGAGATGGTTCAAAAAGGCCATCACCGGACAACTAACACAGACCCTTTCAATTTTGTTAAATTTTTTTGGGAAATTACTTGTCTTTGCCTCATGCAGAACCATTTCTGGCTGGTTCGTCCGCCTGTGGCGCTTTCATAAGCGCTATGTCCTAACCCGAAACCAAATTCAGTTGAAGGCAGTCCCACCTTGGCTAGAGCCAAGTCCTGCTACTAAATATTTGTGCAAGGAACTATAAAGCAGAAGAGGGCTGGTGTAGGAAAATTAAACAAAATCTGCCGTAATTTTATGACTCCAAAATGGACCGAATCATTGTTAACTGCGATAAATTTCAAGTCGCTCCCACGCAATGAGCGGCAAGCGGCAAAGCAGCAGAGGGGCAGAAAATATGGTCGGAAATGACGCTTGCCGCTCAACGACTGCGTGGCCACAACCATACGATTTGATACGTTTTATTTTTGCCACTCTACCGCTTTGCCGCTCATTGCGTGGCCTTGCTCTAAGACATCACGAAACGAAATTTAAACTTCTAGTATGGCACTTCGACAAAAGGACGACGATGTTAGCATACACACATGGCCACAGAAACACTTGGTTGATTCAAAACACAAGACTTTACACTGTTGCATCACTGAAAGGCAGCCTTATCTAAGTAGCTTCACCCAACATGTCCAACTGGTACCTAGTAATGCATCAATAACCTTTGTTAATCTAATTGCTTCTACAGCAATTTGCAGAAGCAGCAATAGATCTCATTCCATGAATGTGCAAGCAACAATGATCAAAAAGAATGCGCGAGAAAATTTGAATCGTCAGTGAGTTCTCCTTTTCGTATGTTTCCTAAAGGACATAATCGTGAGACTTGATATTTTTCGAACTTGTATCCTCTTGGGTTCTATTCGATTCTCGATTGAGATTTCACAGTCATGGCTGAAAATGTAAAGCCTGAGAATGATCAAGTTACGGGTCTACGATCTGAGGGTGCCTGTGGTCACACGTGGGCACATTTTTTCAGACCTGGCCTAGTGCAACGTATATTAGTTTAAATCAGATGAGGAAGTCTTGGAGATGCTCAAGCATCCATCGAATCTTGTACCTACAATACTCAGAGGATGCTGAAGAATGGAATAGATACGGCTCTGGTTAAAATTAAGTTTCTTCATCCAACTGGCGAAAAAGACTGCTTTGAACTGAAACAATCACTTAAGAGATAAAAATCGAATTTCCCATCGATGGTATGGATAAACAGGCAACAAAAGGTGTATCTCAGCAGAGGGAAATTTCAATTAAACGTCTCGCTCTGGGAAAAAAGTTTTTCCTTCCTCACTTGCTTCCTTTTTTTTCTCCTCCTTTCTTTCCTAATTTCTTTCTGGCACTGGTGGTTTTTTTTTGGGGAATCTCTTTCGTTTCGTTGCCCGTTCAAAGCGCTATGCACTTCCTTCGAAACACAGGGTGATTATATTTTTTTTTTTTGCTCGTGTGCTAACTATTTGGAAAGAAAAACTTCCACGTCAAAACAGGGGAAGAGAGGAAGAACAATAAGAACAAGAAAAACAAATCAGCGAAATAAGACAAAAAAGAAACAAAAAAGAAGGAAAAAAAGAGAAAAGAAATTAACAGCAAACAGAATGTGATGGGTGTGGGTGGTAAAGATGCAGTGGAGTGGTGTATCTTGAGGGAGAACGTGTGTACATATCTTTTGTTTCACCTTGGGGCTATGTTTGATTTTTCTTCTCGTCCATTTTCACTCTGTCAATGATTTTTTTTTCTGGCTAATGAGAAAATTTCTTTTTTTTTGTGTGTTAAACTGTTGAGAGGGACGACGATCGACCGGGAGAAGTGTTCAGATACATGTGCTAATATCCTAGTCACTCATGGCGCTTTCTTTTTTGCTGCCACCAATTAATTGTTAACATTTTTCCGGGTAAGTAATCAGGGGCTTTTCTTCTGTTCAATTGTATTTTCTTAAGCGAGGCTACATGAGGGTTTTTTCTTTCCCTGATTTGTTGTGAAGTACTTTTCCGTTTGCACAATAAATTTTCGACGCAGAAAGCATTGGTGGGTGCGGGTGGTTTAAGGGCAGGGGTAACAGCTTTGAGAGAAGCCTGCAAAAAGATATATTTTTTGTTGTTCTGTTGGTAAATGGTTGATAAAGCGTGAGGTATTATGTCAATGGAAACGTTTTGAAAATCCCTTTAGAAGGCGATATTTTGCATCAATGTAAAGACCTTGCTGTGTTTTAAGCATTTGCATGAGCAGGGAAGCCATGAGATATTATTTACGATTTCCTAGAAAAGTCAGTCCACATGAACATACATATGCATATGACTATAAGAGACATTTGGTGAACATAGAACAGCCTTCATATACTTGTTATTGCTGCTACCGATTTCAAATGGCCTACTCATATACTCAAAGCTTACAGAAGCACTGATCACCATCAGGCACAAGGGAACGAAAAAGCGGATGAAATGGCAAGGCTATGGCCATCAGTGACTCAGGTAAGTACATTAGAAGTACCACTGATTGAAATGAAATAATTAAAAGCGAAGCCAACCTCTCCTGGTCACACGGGAAATATTGCGTCACCTCTCATGGGTGAAACTTAATAAAAACAAGAGTAAAAGTCTTATATCAATGGACCGGCCCTCTAGCCGTATACTCAATTGAGTGATTATATGTAGGTCCCTGTGCCATTGGAACTATCCGTATGCTGGGTAAGAGGAATATTGCAATCAACAATCTATGCAGAAGCTGTGAGGATGATAATGAGGTGAAGTCAATATAATATCTGGTGTGTCATTGTCCCGCTCTTCAAGAATGACGACTAATTTTGCTTGGATCAAGGTTCTTTACAAGCATCCCAGAGATAGCAGAACCTCATAATCGGACTTACTTAGCTTTAAAAGGATCAATTACAGGCTGTTTTGGTTCCAAAATTTAGGAGAATCCAAATGAACCTTTCGGGTCTCCGAGTGTAAGCGATGTGCTCTCGATCTCTAAACCTAACCTAACCCTAACCTTACAAAACCAACCCGAGGATGCTCCAAAATGGGCAAAGATGAGTGCTAAAGGGGCATGATACACCGCATTGTAAGGCTGAATATTGAACGACTGAAGTGTGATGGGAACAATCTTGTCCTGAGACGATAAGAGAAGTAGGTTACTCTTCTATAGTCAAATAATAGGAGACTCAAGGAGACACGTGTGTCTACTTGAAAAGCAATGTAACATCAGAAAAAGTATTTGATTTGTTACTCAGAATCTCTATACCATGATCGTTGTTGGTACTAATGGCCTAAGTATGAGAAACTCTGTTTGTCTGCTTGGAAAGTCATGCAGAAACCTATGGAAATAGCGTTGGGCAAAAAAAAGACAGCAAAAGAGGGCAATCGGCTAAAACCTATTTGAACAATGACTTGGTGGAAGTTGATGAATTCTTAATATTTAATGCAAAGTAGGCATTCTGGAGCCATAACTAGGAGGGCGAATTGGAATCTTTGATCAGACGAATTGGGATCCCCGAAGACATACGGACAGATGGCCGCTAAGGAATAAGGCGCATTTTCCACATTAAATTCAAGACTTGATTGTGTCATCAAGGATTTCGACTTTGAACGTGATTGGATCACGAACATAGTTGGGCACACTTCTTAACCCTCTAAATCTACCTAGATTAATGATGACTAACTAAAAGACAGCACCAGTAATATTGCTGCAAAATCAAAAACCGGCCATAACCTTCAAAGCAATAGGCTACAGGCCTCCTATAGCTATGTCATGACAATACGTATAACCTCTTTTCATCTACCCGCAGTTTCATAAATCAGCTCATGAACTCTGTCAATCAGACGACAGAAGGAAATGGTAAAGATTCGCTACTAGTTATCCTAAGCCATTCTGACACTGCAGCTAAGACATTCATTGTAAACGACCTGTGTCGTACAATGAATGTCGTGCATTAAGACTCACAGAATCTTCTCAGGTGGTCAGCTAAACAATGGGCCACTCTAGGATCCTCAAGGGTAACCATAAACGGACTACGTTGTCCCCTTTATTGACTTCAACGTCAGGTACAAAACTCGGATTCCTAGCAGAAGCTCTTGGGAATCTGGTACAGGAGAGACTTTTATCCACAAACCGAAACAATTAAGGTTCACTGATAGGGGTCCTTACCGGACATTGCTTGATAGGCAGACATGCACTTACTGGGGGTCCCCTTCAACGATTTCTGTAGAAGCTGCAGGGACGAGGAGGAAGAGGAAACTACGACGCAGTTCTAGAGCCTCTTTGCTGTGTTGAGGAGATACCAACTATATCTAACCGAGATTTAGTAGCTTCCTAAAGTTATTTTCCTGTGAGCGAGTAAACATCTCATGTGCCTATACTAAATTAAAGTAAATACATGCATACATTTTCATTTAAAACCGATTTTTAATGCCCGACGCTTACTAATTCCTTAACGACAAAAATAGGCGTTCAACTAGGCGTTTTGCACAACGACACTCAGAATACCGAAAAAGGCACTTAAACGCCAAATGTCGAATAAGAATTTACATTCCACAAAATTTAAACTAAAACGACTGGCGTAACGCCAGCTATAATGCTGATTTCGTATTTCGCGACGCTAAGAAGAAGAATCCTCTGGGAATACTTCTAATATGATCTCAACGATCAAGCTGGACTCGACATCCAGAAGATAAGAAACTTCATCTCTGGGACGAAATGGTTCAAATCTTAGGGTTAACACCATTACGGTTGCCCACCTTCGTTCTACTTATGCTACATATTCTGGTTCCCTGGTCCCGGTAAGACGATTTTCTTCACTGCGGTATCACAATGGTATAAATCTGGTCTAGGTGTGTCCCTGCCTGAGCGTGGACAGCCACCTAACCTAATTTACCCTATGAATCAAATATGGGAGAGGCTAAAATGCAGACAAGCGAAAATCGCTATAAAATCTTCAGCCGGATGCATCAAGAGAAAAGTTCTTAGTCTCATACGAGGAACTCTCAAATAAATCGTAGCTATATGGGCATGAAAGTATTAGAAAATGAGGCTGCTCAAAACTTAAAGTAGCCTGGCACAACAATAGTAAGATAAGGGCTATAATAGAGTCCCACAACGGATCTCCATCGATCTACATAAATGTAACCAAGGTATGCTCTTGTAAAACACTTGATGCGCTTTCGAAGGAAAGAAAACACCTCTTTCTTGAATGAATCATAAAACGTGAATTCTCGTTCTTGGAAAAGCAACAAATGGCTGGACATCATTTCGCATTCCTCGCACTGTTTAAGTCGATAAAAATTAACCAGTCCAAAGTAAAATGTCCTTCTAAGCGGACCCTCCATTTATATACAAATTGACCAAGAATGCCAGGCTATTCGTCGGCCGGCGACATTATCAATAATTCCGACGACAAAAACTCAGCGTACACCACTCCGACCACCGCCTATAAAACAACCTCAACCACCATATTCCTGTGCTAACCATCGCTCATAAATATAAAATATTTAACAATAAATAACTCATTCACAATTTTATCTCGTCATCGTGACTCCAAAACTGCCTTAACACGAGCCCATTCATCAATCAAAAACAAGTGCAATGACATTCATGTGACACTAGATGAAAACTGTTGACCAACACCAAACAAAAAAAAACCCAACAGACTTTGGCTCCCCACCGAACCTGTCTAAAACAAACTTATCCATAAATAGTAAAAAAAAATATAAATGGGCGGCAAAAAATTAAAACAACATCATAAAATATTGCATGCATCAGACAATGTCCCACAGGACATATAAATCTAACAACTTGCGCCTAACCACACACAAATGGGAGGCAGCACAACACTGTAGGAGTCCCAGTTGACACCATCACTCACTCTGTACGCCAGTCAACAGCCATTCTGCATGATTGGCGGCAAAAAATAACAAATAATCGTGTAGTCTGTGACACCATCCCCAACAACACCATTCAAAACAAATGTCGTATCAAAATAATGAAATACACATATCGGCTCAGCTCGGCTCGGTCAGGACTCGAGAGCTATGGACTAATAAAATTTACCTCCCATTTTCCAATGAAGTAGAAAACCCCATAAAAATGTCACATTTATCATAGATTTGTGCGCTTGGCAAAAGGATAACACCAAGAGGGACAAACTACCATGGCTTAGGGGTCTCTCCGCGAGACATAACCATACAATATCCATTCTTGAAACATTAAAACACAAAACACTCGAAACTCGAAATAATTTAAACTATACACGAGATAACGCCAACGAAACCGGGTATAGCCGCCAGAGAAAAACGAAAAAAGTGACATCAAAACGGGAGAAACAATTTCAAAACTTGTATGACAGTCGAAATATGGTTATCGCTGTACGACTATGCTTAGTCTTTTGTTTTTTAATAAATTGCATTTGACCAACTGAATTGTCCTTCGGGGCGGGATGTGTTTCGGTTACGCTATTTTCCAATTATCCTATTTTTTTTTTTTTTGTTTATTGTTGTGTATGCCTCCCAGTGCATGTAGCGATGCATTGCGACGACAATAAATTTAATCCAACAAATGTGATAAAGAAATTTCCACTTCTGACACCACACTATGTTGGTCCTAGAAAAAAAAAATAGGACATCCGCAGGACTAAGTAGCCATTGGCCACTATGCGGCTTTTATTCGTTTTTTTTTTTTTTTGCATCATCATCAAGTGGGGGTATGATGCCATGCTACAATGACCATTTAGGACGACATCCTTTCGGTGCAATTTAGAAAAGGCATCGAACTAAAAACCCATCTAATTCAATTAAGGACTAAATGGACTTCTATTCTTTTTTTGTGTGTGTTCACAATTTTATTGAAAAAAGGGGATGCCAGCCGCACTTGGTAATTGACTTTTTGCATTTGACAGTTGGAAATGAAGAAAGGAAAAGCGAATTTAACAAACCGTATAGTCTCTCTGTCTCTCTTGTGATATCCTTCATATCCTGCGAATCAGTTAAAATTCACTCGTGCACAATTTGGCTTCGACCAATTTTCCCGCTTAAATGAACTTTGAAAGGGGACACGAACACGAACACGAATACGGACACGTTTTGGTTACTTTCCCGCTCAACAATAAAAAAGAAACACTTTCGCAAGGATATCTCCTCTTTATTATTTTTTTTTTCTGCTGCGTAAACTCTTTTTTTATATTTTTTCGTGCACAAATTAAACACATTAAAGGGCAAAACGTAATCACTCATCCGTATGCGAACCGTTCAAAGGATATTACCTCCTTTTTATATTATTTTTTTTTTTTTTGCCTTTTTATTACTTAATTCTAGTCCTCATCATTCCGCACGTATTTTTATGTTTCTCATTGTATGACAGTCACAGTCACACGTACCACGACGAACGGCGGATGAATTCAAACTGACAAGTGGCCAAGTGTGGTGGGTTGTAGGAGCGCACGGCATAGTAGAGTGCCGCTATGGCAGGTTGTGTCATCATCCCCTAAAGGAATTTCATTTTAGCCGCTACCGTATGGGAGAAAACTGAAAAGACGGTGGATACAATACTCCCCCATGCATACACACACTGACAGGTGAAAGAGAATACGAATGGCCTCTCTCTCCTAAGAGAGAGCAAAGTGAACAGTGTTGCTGTGGTGCTAAATGTGCGTTTTTGAGTGAACGTTTTTATTTTTGGACAATTCACGATGACTTGTTGGTGTTTAGTGTTCAGCGCGGATGTTATATATTTTTGAATTTGGAATTTTGCTTTGATTTATATTTTGTAACACAGAAATGACATTGAATTTTATTTGAGATGAAAATAAATTGCTAGGCGTTGTTTGAAGTTAAATTGTGAAATATTGAATGGAAATCACACACACAGGACGGGTGGAATAAGGTCAAAGTTTTGTTTTGAGGATGTTCAAAGTTTACGAATAGTTTTTTTTATGATTCATTTTAAATAGAATAAATTAGCAGAAATTGATATTCATGGAGGCGGTGAATGGAAACAGATAAGTAGAAGTTGACAATAGCAAAGTGATGTGGATCGTGAAGGTCTAATTTTGGTTTTCTGGCATCCAACATTTGAACTTTTCTTTATTCGTCCAAAATTATTAGAAATCAGGGGCCGAATTACCACACTCGTTAACGAGTAACTCGTCATCGAAATGTGAGAATTTGGCATTACCGCTCCCAATAAAATTCGGCCCCAGAACAATTTTTCCGTAAATGCGACTTTACTATGAGGTACATTAGTACGAACACTGCCAAAGAATTATTCGAAACTTCGAAGCACAGAAAAAAGGTACTAACCCACAAAGAACCCTCTCTCAGCAACCCCAATCAATTGAAATTCTTATTCTCTCAAGATTCTCTCATTACACAGCAGGTCTCCAACGAACTCTCCACTGAAAACAAAGTACAAAAAAAAAACAGCAACAAGCTTTCCACGCATTCCTTCATTACACTTCCACCATTCCTCTTGAACTGAACTTTTTTGCTTTACCACTTTCTGTTACGAATTTTTCTACGTCCCCCCTGCCCTTGTTGTTTTTCTCCTCAACCTCCACTGAACCTCTGCTCACATTACATCCATCATATCAACCCTCCGAAACGTATAAAAAGCAAAAGAAAGAAACAAAAATTAACACAAAAGGGTCCTTCGTCTTTCGTCTTTCAATTTTGACAGTGGGAGACAGGAGGCGAGTACGAGTACGAGTTGTACTACACAGCACACAGAGTTGAGTGTATAAAATAACCGACTTTCACGGTTGGTGAGTTTTCAGTCGTTATTTTCTCTCGGCGTAGTATCTTTACCTGGCTTGACATTGTCTTGTCCCCACCATTCACCATTGGCAAGCAAATACATTTACAGCTGACAACTTTATGACGTCAGCGGGATGCTCAATATCTTCCGGTTGGTATCTGAGTACCTAAAGTGTTGTGTGTCTTTTGTGTAAAATGCTTATGGGCCACCTGATGGTCGAGACGTAAAGAAATTCCCTTGGATTCGTATCGACAGGGAGAGTGAAAACGACACGAGCATCGTCTGTGGTGATGGTAACTAAATACGTATGGTTTTGACTGCCATGTACATACATAGTAGATTGTTCCTTTGATTTTAACGGAAACGATGTACCTACAGAACAAAAATTGCACCTTTAGGGGTTGAAATTGAAATACTGCGTGGGTTTGTCGTGGTTTTTGGTTAGCTAATTAGGCGGTGATGGATGTTAGAGATGACCTTTTGGAACTATGATGATGTTGAAGCTTTTCCGTAGGTAGCAAGGCTTGATATTTTAATAACAAATCTGCCTTGAGATATCCGTGTATTTTTAGGCGGAAGGTCTACAAAATGTATCACAACCCTGAAGCGGGATTTACAGAAAAGGTTTTCGGGGAAAATTTGAGACGCTATCCGGTTTCTAATGACTGTCGAGTAGATTAAGTCACAATACCAAAGTGCAAAATAAACGCTAATGCTTTACAGAGTTTTAGTGTAATCCACTACACATATACTTTCATTAAATGGTTGTTAAGTCAAAGCAAATGCCAACGCAATGTCTGATACCAATTCTAACATCCAACCCATAGTCCAGCTCAAAGTCAAATTAAAGTTTAAGCCGAAACTGAAGTCATAACCGAAGCCAAAGCCAAGGTCAGAGTCTAAAACAGAGTTAAGCCCTAAAACCAAAACCAAAGGGATAGTCAAAGCAAGAACTGAATTCGAATTCAAAGTCAAAATCAAGGTTTGGCTAGGTTAGTGGACAGGCGAAAGGAAGAACCATTACCATTATTTTGAGAGGTCCATCTGTTGTTAGCCTCCTTTAAGGCTCTATTCCCTGCTTCGAGCTTAAGTGTGCAAGGCGGAATGTTCACTGAAGTCTCGACTTGTTCCGGGCTTGTTGACGAGGCGTTTTTCGCCAATTCGTCAACACTCTCGTTGCTTGGTATTCCCTCATGTCCAGGGACCCAACAGAGTGTCACATTGAGCTCTTCTAGACAGTACTTCACAAGCTTCGACTTTATTTTGTTAGCAGAAATTGCTTTTTTGCTGCCTGGCTGTCAATAAAAAAAGTGATATCCTCTCGTGGTATTGCCCTTGGCGGCTAGTGTCACTGCTAGGACTTTCGCTTGGAAAACACTGCTGTGGTCCGGAAGGCGGGCGAACTTGGGCTGCTTAGCGTTTGGGAAAAGATACCTGCCCCCACACGAGTGTCCATTTGGATCCATCGGTGTAGAAAGCTATGAAATGTGCATTTGCCCGCTTTTCTAATCCTATTAGATTGCGTAGATACTTCTTTATTGCAGTATGACCTTTTGCATTTGGTGCCCAGCAGTCAGACTGGCTTATTCGCAATGCACTGATGGCCACCGAGAGTCTTACAAGGATATCCACCGGGAGTAGGTTGAGAATAGCCTCAAGTCATGCTGTTGCCGTTGTTCTCATTCACTGGTACAATAGTTCCAATGCACGCCAGTCTTTGTACCTTCGTGATGTCCTTTAAGTTAGGAATTTTACTAACGGTTTGCCACCATACTAGGCTGCCGTAGGTCAGTATGGATAATCTTCGGGTTAGGTCCCCAGGTTTTCCCAAATATCTTGCTGCACGAGTAGAAGGCTATTGTGGCTTTCTTTATTCTTTCATTGATGTTCAGTTTCCACCTTAGATTTTTATCGAGCACGAGTCCCAAGTATTTGGCACTCTCGGAGATCCTGAGGGCGATACCACCGACAGAAGGTGTTGTGAAAGTAAAAATCAAAGCTTTAGCCAAAGCCAAGGAGAAAATTAAAGCAAAAGTTAAGGTCAAAGCCAGAACCAGAGCCATGATCAGAACCAGACTCAGAGCTAAAGCTGAACCCAGAGTCAAAGCCAAAGAGACTAAGGATCTCTCCCCAAAGTCTTATTGCGGTCTCTACTCCGAACTAAGCTCCCCAATCTCTACAGATCTCCATCGAGGCACCATGTCCTAAAACCTTCAGCAAATGTAGACAAATAGGGCTTGCTAAGATGTGTAGGCCTATGCCACTCCAACTGTCACTGGCAGCCATTTTGAATCTGTATGCGCCTTTACAAAAGCAGCGGATAAGACTCATTCATCAGCTTCTCATTCCCAAAGAAGACTTTTGGTGCTAGTAGAATGACGCACAATTATTGAGGGCTTCGCACGGCCTTAGTTCGAATTTCACAAGAATCGAATAGACTACAGATGCTTGTTCAGAGTTCCAAATTATGAAGAGTACCAGCATGATGTACAAGTCACTTTATTAAGGTAAGCAAGTGTCTAGACTACTAAAGACAGGTTCAATACAGCTTGAGCTCATCGTACAATATGGCTTATAGACGCGATGAAGGCTCTTGAACCAACAAAAGGACCCAAGAAAAGTATAAGAGGAGAAAAACAGTGATCCGGCAGCTGTGAATAAAAAAACGTTGCGGTGATGAAGGATTTTGAAACAATAATGCCATCAAAGTCCTGTTGACTACTCGTCTATGTTAGCTTGTTTCAGTAATCGTCTCAGAGACTTACAATAACATTAAGGACTGTCACTAATTCCAAAAAGAACTATCGCATCATTTTCTAAGAACCTGAACAGTTAAGGATGAATATGGGACAGAAGTTTTGGAAGAAATCGCCTTAAGTTCTTGTCGACGCATTTCCTAATCCCGGCTTAGGAAGAGTAACTAAAGGGAACATCAACTTGTATCAAAACCCATCGTCGCCATTCACCCTGTTGTTCAGAATAAATACTTGCCAATTAAGCAGCAAATAGCATGCGTTCCTTCCGTCTCCCTAGCAGCTACCGCGACAGCTGACAAGAAGGCTTCCACAAATTCCTTATTAGCATCGCTCCATCCATTCGGTTTGCTATTAGCCTCACAAAGAACTAATTTGTAAAAGGTCAAGTGACCTAAATGTTTATTCCCATTAATTTATCTTTTCCCCTCCGAATAACAAAGTTAATTTAAGGATTTCTCAGAAGGCGACATTTTAGGAGTGTGTTCGTTCGCTTAGTACAAAAATCAACTTCAAGGACGTAAACGCTTCTTCCCTCCCTCAGCCTGTGTTTCTTCTCTTTTGGCATTGGCTAACCTAATTAACACATTTCCATTTCTCGAATGAAGGAGCCTTTGAGAAGGTCTCTTCCAAGAAAGCCTTCACACTCCCTGTCCCTCAGACTCTGGGTCGCTTAGAAACGGTTAACTAACTGTAACTCAAGCAGATAAATCGTAGCCGAAAGAAAAAAAAAATTAAAAAATCCTGGCGAAAAGTGTAAATACCCCGAGGAAATCTTCAAGTTGAAGATGAAATGCTGACGACATGGTATCAACTTCAACATCGGTAACCGTATCTAGCAATTCAAAATTCAGTAGATATACACCTCATCGCCCTCGAGGCTTCACAAGGAACACACAAGCATACACATCCACAGAGAGAAAGTGAGAGAGAGAGAGATAATTTACACGACTATCATGGCTATGCATCTAGTTTTCGAGTTGGCGCCTATTTTATGCAACTTCATCGTTGACGTCGTCGACAATGACGACGGTGTGACTAGCTACGGATCTAATGTCATTTGAAATATTCTCCAGACCTCCTCCGTATTCATTTGCCTTAGACAAGTGACACGTCATAACATATGCACACACATGCCGCTTACCTTGTTGCACATCCTTTCCGAGCAACCAACCGTTGACTGTGTCATCCCCACGCTTGAATTGGCATGCCACACTGTGATGGTACAATCGTACACAGGATAACAGGTGTATACACCTGTGTATCGTGTGTCTCTATGCAGGTATCCTATTCCAAAAGGCCTACACCTGGATAATGCCACTGCAATGTAATTTGGAACCAAGAGCCTATGACTATGACTATGGCACGTGTGCTGATGCAGGAGTACCATTGCATCTTCCAACTTGGCGGGGAGGAATCTATTGTTGCAGTGGTGGTGATGGCAGACGGCAGGCAGTTGCCAGCGACAGGTTCCTCGGTGGTTCCTCCTTCATCGTGTTCTTCGTCTCTGGATAGGGTGTGCTGTGCACCGGAATTAATTGTTCTGTGTTCGACCGCATAAGCAATTTGAATGCCGGAAAAAGGCGGTTAACAGGGCAAATACTCGTACATATATTTTTGGAATGCTTCACTTTTTTTTTAACAATTAAAATACAATTGTGCAGAGAGTTTGGTTTTGCAAAATGAAATAGTTACACCATGGTGCATGGAGTATATAGATGCAAATTGAAATATTTCCACTTGTTTATGGTTAGGAAAATGGTGAATATATTATTTGGAAGGAAGTTTTAGAGGCCTGAAATAGGGTATAAGCGAATTCAAAGATGTTGCAGTAAGGACACGAACCAAAAAATTGCGTAAAAGAGTTATTTGATTTTTGGGTGAAACGAATTCGCTTTGGTCAGTCTCGCTGTAAATCAAGAACAAACTTCCAAGATCCACATTTGAATAAAGAAAGAAAGTCAACCCTCCAAAGGAAGGGAACGGGAAATTATAGACTTTAAGCAGGTAACACAGCCATAAAACAGTGCAGAAGCCGCTTGCACAACGCAAGGTTCGAACACTAGATGTACACTACGCTATACAGCTTTTATTCTCTGAATGTGGACTTGATGGTAGGGTGCCCAGACCTGGCTAGCATATTGAAGAAGCGGTCTGACAAGGGTCATACATATATAGGGATTTGGTGACGCACATAAGTGCTGGAAATTTTTTCTACCACCGCTTGATAATTCCGAGTGATAAGTTAGCTCTACGGATTATGCTGTCAATGTGAGAGCGGAAATGGAGTCACAGATGACGCCCAGATCACGTATTGAGGTAACAGTGGAAACAAGCTCATTGTTAAAAAAAGAGGACCTGGGTGGCAGGGAAGGGCGTTTTTGAGAGTAAGTAATAGATTGACATTTTTTCCACCTTAACTCTAATAATTTTTTTTGGCACCAAACGAAAAATATATTTAGGTCAGACTGTAGTGAATAGGAATGAGCAAAATCAGAAATTCGTCTGGAAATCCTCATGTCATCTGCGGCGATTTCGAGGTCAGATTGGGTAATGACAAGCTCTATGTCGTTAATAGTCAAAATGAAGATCAGATGACTTAAGTAGCTACCCTGTGGGACTCCTGAGGTTGCTTTAATCGGGTTTGAAATGCGAGATCTAAAAAGAACTCTGTCGTGGCGACATTTTAGATAAGACTGAACCTATCTAACGAACAAGGGCGAAAAACCTAGAGCTTTAAATACACAAAGTACGATCTGGTGAGAGATTTTATCGAAACCTTTGCTGGCGTCGGTAGCTATGGCGTCAACTTCTTCACCATTTTTCAGAGCCATTCATGTATTTGATACAAATTCAGTAAAGTTAGTGGTTGTGGACCTGCCTTTCAAGAACCCATGCTGCTTGGGGGACGTAATAAGACTACGAAGCCAATGCAGTGCAGGAAAACATGGTCCTCCGTAAATAATTGGGCAAGCGGCCAAGGACTGAGATCTATTTTCCCAAAGAAAAAGGTCTACACCCGGTTTTATACCAATCTTCGTTTTCAGTGCCATTATGGCATTGCAAAGAAAATGGCGAATAGTCTCTTCCTCCTCCTCTTCCATACAGCTTCTGCAGAAGGCGTGGAGGGTAGACGCCAAACCTTGTTGCATGCTTGCCTATTAGACAGTGTCCAGTAATGAAACCCATTACAGTGGTAATATGCGATCTATTAAGAGAAATCAAATACTTAGAGCGTTTCAGATCCAGCTTTGGCCAAATCTGCTTTGTCGCTAGACACGTTGTACCACTTGTCCACCTAAGATTTGTTCTTTTGATAGCATCTAGCTTTAGTTTAAGTTTACAAGTAGGGATCGGTGTACCTAAGATACCCTTATCAGGCTCAATAAGTAATGTTATTCCATATCTGCGCGAGCTCCTCAGCCTTGCAGTTCCCTGGAATGTCACTGTGCCCTGGCACCCAACAAATGCGAATATTAAACTGCTCCGCCATCTCTATAAGAGACAATCGGCAGTCTATGGCTGTTATTGAATTTAAAGTGACCGATTCCAAGGACTTCAGTGCCGCTTGGCTGCCCGAAAAGATGCGGATATCCATGATTGATATCACGTTTTTCTTCAGCCAAGATAAGACTTCTCTGATTGCCATGATATCCGCCTGGAATACGCTACAATGATTCGGAAGACGGAACGCTAGGCTGAGGTTAAGCCTGTCGGAAAAGAATGACCTGGTAATGAGGGATGGCTACCTCGAAGTTGTTGTCGACGACATAGTTCATGTCATAACCTTCGGAGCTAGCAAAATCGTCACGGGTCATAATCATTTGCAGCCAAGGTACCAATGCAAAAAAAAAATAAAAATTCGAGCCCCGCAAAAAAAGAGAAATTCTGCAAAATAAAAATATTCTATCCATCGGAAACTCCCGGCTTGACATAGAATGCCGGCACATAAGACGACGCAGCAAAGAAGAACGAGGGCTGATCAAATAACTCCTGCTTTCTGAAAAGAAGAGGAAAGATCGCGCTTAGAAAAGTGCTCTAAGTCGCTGAAAAACAAGAGTTTACTGTGCCAGCAACAAGTCGAACCAACAAACAAACCTACTACCCATCATATCAAAGATACCTGCATTCTTTCTTCAACTGAGTCTACTTTGAAATTTCCTCTTCGAAGTACCACAGGGAGGTCGCACAATACACCGTCCCCCCACCGGAGTGACTGTAACCAACAGCAACCCATCGGACATTGTCTATTTCTCGTAATGCACCCTAGTCTCTCTAATTGAAAATAATAACGAAGTGCAGTATGAGAGGGGAACGCCGGCATTGATGTTCCTGCGATTTACTGGACATTCAAAGTTAATTGCATAGTCTCTCGGATTTCCCTCCATCTACTGTCAGAATTGTAACCACCTACATACACGTCTCCCTACGTTTCACTTGACTTCATCGCACAATGACCAACGACTGCGAACCGTCAACATCTTCTCCCACTGCAACTGCCCTGGCATTTTGTAGCGAAGTCACCGTCATATGTGCGCACGAGTTCATATAATTTTTCTTTTATTTTTCGCAAAAAATCCCTCCGCACATCCTTGACATCCCCAACGATTGTCATTACCGCTTCGATTGCAAAAGAAAAGAATACCATTCCCTCAGAACCAGCGTTGTCGTCGTTCGAGTTATTACGCGTGCAGAACAATCACAATGGGAGCAATCCCCTCGATTCCAGTGAGTATTGTCGTTGGCTGCACTCATCCATGACTACATCCTGCATAATTTACATACCTGTACCCGGTCCCACACCGTCATCCTCCCGAACAATGGTTGAAAGGCGATGTTGGGAAAAAAGGGGTAAACCCTTGAAATCCATAGGTGGCCATGCGGGAAGAATTGCAAACGAGTGTGTCATTCGTTCATTACCGCATATGTCTGCCTGTCTGTTTGTCTGTCTATCTTGCCTGTCAGTCAGTCATCGTGTATATGTGTGTGTGTGTGTGAAATTTCAGCAGGAGTTGAATTGGGAACATTAAAACCCCCGTCGACGAAGCGACTAATTAAGGCTGATCATACACACATTTCATTTTTCTGTTATCTTAAAGCTCGCCACATGTTCTGTGTCTCATAATGCAAGCAGGAGAGCTTCGATTTCACCTTTAATGATCTCCATGTGCTGGGCATACACCCCCCGAATGCCCCAAAGGACGTGGCGCAGAGGAAACTTCATCGCCCATAAGAATTTCTCATTAGTATCCACTTGTGTCCTTCTTTTTTCGTTTCGTTTATTGGTTTCTCTCTTATCCTGGAAGCGAACTTCCCTTCCTCGCCCGACCCATCTGTCCGTCACAAAATGTCCGTGCCCCACATTTGTATCTGCGGTTCTCCCCAGAGTACAAGAAAACATGACTCAATTTATCCAAGCTACTCCTGGCTGCCTGTTATAGGATATCTATTCTTCAGCTTCAATGTAGACTAGGACTCGTCGTAACTTGTGGCGCAACAAGGTCGATTGTTTATTCTATTCGATTCGTTTTCCAAAAACGAAAAAAAATGAGAATTACAATGGAAACCAAGCTAGGAAAACGAACAAGAGATGCGATGATGAACGGAATGCAGCTACCCACTACCAGGTCCTTGTTACAGTGTACATCGCTAACATCGCTACGTGAAGGAAAATTCCATTTTAATGATTTTCCAACATGTATTCGATGAAAATAACCCCGAGAGAGAGAGAGAGTACGATGGAAAGGTTGTCTAATTAGACCAAGTAGCAGATGTATCTTCTGTGCTGTGGGGGTGAGTTTTCCATTTTTTTTTTCTATTACTGTTTGTACAAATGTGGAGGTAGAAGGATGGAATCGCCAGAGCGAAGGTCCTTCAAAAAGCCAATTGGAATGAATTATTTTTTAGACAACGAAAACAATGTTTGGAAGAGATATCCATTCGAGGAAGTTAATTGCGGAAAAGTCATTTAAATTTTCTTCGTTTTTCAATTAAATAAAATGTGAACAATTAATATTATTGACAACAGACTAGTGGATGCAGGAAAGCAATGATCTATCGGCAGTGAAGCCAGGTCGGAGACTTGAGAAAATGATTTAGCCTGTAAACATCTACAGAGAAAGGGGGAGGCATTTCATGGTGAAATCTCGACAGAAGTTGGTAAGACTAGGAACAACGCCACACACTCATTAAAGAATCACAGTGCTGTTACGAGTAGGCCATGGTTGTCTTTGTTTCCAACGACGGCAAGTCTAGAGTAGTCGCGATGCACTTTTAGATCTAAAAGTGGAACACCTAACTGGCTGTTTGCGAATATCCTGGGTATTCGCTCCACTACTTTAGAACTCAACACTGACAGTGCGACCTGAAAGATTTATTGTGTCATGGAATGTTGTTTCACCCGAAAAATATCCACCTTCCTAAACGTCTTTGGGGTAGAGACTGTCGGGCCAGGCAATCACAGGAAATACGTTCAGCAGTTTCATCTCCTGTTATCAGAAGGGTGGAACATGGCATAGAAGATTAGTTTTCGGTCTTCAATTCAGTGTTTGTTCTAACCCTCACCTATGGTCATGAGGTTTGAGTAATGATCGAAAGAATACAAGCTGCCGAAACGAAATTTCCTTGTTATATAGCTGGGGTGACTCGCCGAGATCGGGTTAGGAACACCAGAATATGGGAAGCACTCAATATCGAGCAACTACTTCTTCAAACGGAGAGGTTTGCGTCATGGCACGGATTCCATGGCACGTCTTGGAAACCTAGTTGGGGGTTTAACGTATCCCAACCATCGTTTGATCAAACGATTTCCAAGACGTGCCATGGAATCCGTGCCATCAGGTAGGCGTGCTCTGGGTAGGCCTAGAAGATGGCTTGACCAAGTGCGAAATCTCACATCTACCCGTATGGGGATAGCATCTGATGATTTGGAGTCGGTGGCGGAAGATCGGGAAATGTGGAGAGTCCACTTAAGCACTCTAAACCCACGTCCCTCATAGTGGACAAGCAGGCCATTGAAAAATGATGAATGATGATGATGATGAGTTTCATCCCCTTCCTAACAAAGTTGGTACTCGGTTTCACTTGACAGCTTTAATTTGTTGAGATGACGTCTCAAGCCGCAGTGGCCTGAGTGGAAGTCGGAAACTCTCCTGATCTTCTGCTGTTTGAATTTAAAGAGCTCCCCATGGTAGGAGTGTGGCTTGGACTAAATTTTGTGAATCACCTGAGACCCAGGAACATTTTTTTGACACTGAGTGTGCTTAGAAATCCTTGGTCAAGGTCTACGTTTAAAACTGGGAGTTTCTGTTCGAAACATATTTCAAATGGATGAACCAATAACCATCGCAGTATAAAGAAGAAAGTGGGATTGGTTCGGCCACACCTGACAGCACGAAGACAACTCCGGTGCGAACGCAATAGAATCCACTTCCCTAGCGAGGTAGATGAATGCCTCGCCTAAAACAAATACGGTGTGGTACAAAAGATCTTCTAGGTCGGAGTGCCCTACACTTTTGGCGATGCAAGAAGGCTCTGGACTCAGATGGTATACCAGCAAAAGTCTTGAAAGTAATGGCCAAAACCTCCCCTCGACTTCTATTAAACATGTACGCTGCAGGTGTTTTTTTCCCAAGGAATGGAAAAGGCAAAGACTGGTGCGTTAAAGGAGATCCGGTTTGCCCAATGGTCTTAGCCAATAAGGGGCTTAGAAAAGGACACTTAACAAAAGGCGCAGTAGAGGAAGAAGTCGGGATGTTCCAGGAGGCCAAGCGAAGCCCTCATAAGAAAAATCAACGTGCTAGCAACCCTAGAAGACGGAGATAGCTATGCTGACTAGGAGACGTGTCCCAACTATCTTTGAGATGCGAGTAGGCCCGGAGACAATAACCCGCAAAGATGTAGTAAAATACTTGGGAGTGGATGGATAAAAGCTTACGTATTGGCAGCAGATCAAGCAAGCGTTCGCAAGGGTCTGCAAAGATCACCTCAGCGCGAAGCTTACTGATGGCAAACGTGATGGGCCTCACACCAAACTGGCGCAAATTACTTATGGCAGTGACGAACTCCACACTTCTTTACGGGTGCGAGATCTGATCTAAAGTGCTCCTGCTCGAAAAGCATAGAAGACAAATTGCAGAGGTACAGAGAAGAGGAGCTCTACGGGTTATTATCGAACAGTCTCAGAACCAGCCGTTCTCGTAGTCCCCATTGATCTCTTAGCAGCGAAGGAAAAAAATGTGTATCTACGTGAAGAAATCAGAATTTGGAAGAAAAACTGCAACAGTAAAAGCCAAGGAGAAGAGAAATTAAGGATAGATGAACCGCAAGACGATAGTACGAAAGTATGAAAAGTGAACTTTTACATCACACAACCACCTACAGGACACGCTTGACTTACCAAAAATCTGCATAGTATGGAAAAAATAAAAAGCCTTTCATGTCGATATGTTTGAGTCAAAGACATCCAAGGCGCTCTCAGATTTCTGATAGTGTAAGGATGGTTTTGACAAGACATGGGGCTTATCGCCGAATAAGGTCCTTTGGATCTATACGGCTATGATAAGACGTTTCTAGCTTATGCGTCGGTTGTTTGGTTAAGGGGGGTTTCGCGTAAGTATGTGAGTCACTTAACTGCTACACCTTCCGTATGAATTGACTTTTAAGGCAATGCAGTGAAAAATCAAGAAACTGACAGGAGAATGCCGGCACCTAATTTACACGGAGGAACTCGAGTGGAAACAAAAGTGGCTTAGACGAGGTGATCTGGTTATGAAAACATAAATGATGAAGTATACTACCACATCAATCACTAGCAAATTAGCTAAACCCTAACCACAAACATCTCTTGAAGTTCCTTGATGACTCACGTGTGCCACCAGAACTCTGCACGGACAATTGAAACCACAAAAACGCCCACCATTTCAACCAAATCTTGCCTCTGCTACACTTGATTCTTGTTCATTTATGCGTGGCAATTATGCTGTCCGATAAGATGTATAGAATTTCAAGCCCCACGGTCCAAAAATTCCTCCGCTCAAACAACACCAAAAGATTGATCGCAATCTTGTTTTCTGTTCGATCACGACATTTTCCACAACACCCATCACCAATCCCTCGAGTGGGAAAGTGAAAAACAAAAACCGCCCACCTTCACGAGCTTCCCTTTTAATTTGCCATTCATAACGGTCTGCGTCACACCCCTACACTAACACCAGCAATGCCATCATAGAGGATCTCATAAATCAAATAAAACGGCATTTAGCATTCATTAAGTAAAACGCAACAAAACACGCACACATTTCGTAGTTCGTTTACTTCGTCCTTACAATTCCATTTTTTTTTCCTCTCGTTTTTTTGTTCTTTTCTTTTCGTTATATTTGTCTGCTATATTATGTTGGTCCTTAGTCCTAATTTGCCTTCCATTGAAAACCGCGCTAAGGAAGGCGGACAAATGGGTGATTAATGATTCACGCAAATTCATCAATTTTTTTCGTACCTCCTGCCGCTGCTGTTGGTCTCTTGTTTGTTTGGTCATTTGCTGAGCGTGTGCTCTCGCTCTACAATGTCTTGGATAGGGGGAACGGTCCTTATACGAAAAATGGACACACAAAAGGATCACATTCTATCATTACCGTCGTCAGGACAGGGGACATAGGCCTTCGTGGAAGAATTGCAAATTACATTAATTTTGTGTTGTTTGGTTAAATAATTTTTTTCTGTACGTCCTTTCACTTGACTTGTGTGTCTTATGCTGGAGAGGACATCAAGGTGTTTGCACGAGGAAAATTGATGATTTATTTGATCAAATTTTCAGCAATTAACGAACGATTTTCGGGTTCAGTGAAGGTGAATGCCGTGCAATTTGGATGGGAATTGTTTTTTTGTGAGTCCTTGCACTCGTTTGTCATTTTTTTTTCGACGAAAGGAAGTTCATTAGGAGGATATTCATTCTCTTTGGATATTTGTGAATATTTAGCTCAATTTCCTTGAGTGTCAGGGTCTGATCTGAAAAAGTCCTCAAACTAAAGTGAAATTGGTAAAATGGCCTAAAATAAAAGACTGGAAAAGTCCCTATCCTTGCCGCGAATTTACCTGGAAAATCCTCTTTAACTTCAAAAAGCACAATAATGTCGTGACCTAATTTCAGTCTGACAATTCGCATCGCATCACAATTTCCCGTTCAATTTGCACATCCTTCCTTAATTAACTACTAATTCCAAATTAATAGCAGTAGATCCCCCCGCCTTCTGGGCATGTCTCAACCGCAAATCCTTCTTCTTTCCTCTTTTTTTTTTTTGTTGTTAATCTCCTTAGAGAGGGCCACACACACAAACATACACTAAGCCATACACAAGGACCCCTCTTGGTGTTGTCCTTGCCACGCCAACAACAACGACGACAAGTGACAAAAAAGAAATCCGACTATGAGTCGCGTACTCAATCATCTTCGCCACATGAGAGAATGTCGCAGGCCCAACAAACACACATACACACACATGAGTAGAACAAATCCTTAGGCATTTAAATCCCTTGCCACCGAAACATCTGAGAATGTCATTATTTCCAGATTGATTCGTAATTCATAGTGAATAGCTTGCGCTAACCATCCATAGTGGCAGAGTAGCACAGCTGCATGTGGGTGAAGCAAGGAAGCCACACAGAAGGATGTGGGTGCTGCGGGGGTTTAGATGTGCCCTCTGCATGTTCTCTGTTTAGTGACAAATGTGTATGGTGTTGCCATTTCAACCGTAACGGGAATGCAAAAATGAACACACCCACAAACAGTGAGGAGCAAAAACTTAATCAATTTCCCAGGATACGTTATAAATATTAAAATGAAAATGTAGGCGCGCTTTTTTTTGGCCTGTTCTTCCCACTTCCTCCTCGTCGTCTTTCAGTATCGTTATTTCAATTCGAAAGGATCCTTTCCTTTGATTCGGATGCTTTCTGTCTGTTGGATGACGATGATGATTTCCTTAAGAGACAGAGGCAGGGGAAGATGTGCACCATACGCTGGGTGGGTATTCTTCTTCCAATTTGCGCTTGGCTGGATTTAATTTTGTAATATCCTTCCTCTTTGCAGTCGAGAATTTCTGAGATATTTGTGGATATTTGCTCGTTGAGGCATAATGTCAGATTGGTTAATATTTAATGTGGGACAATATGTTGAATGATGTGGATGGATGGGATTACGCACACACACACACATGTGTGCAAAATGTTGTACTTTTCGTGTTTTTTTTTTTTGTGCCACTTTCAGGATTTTTTTTCTTTTTTTCTTATTCGAACTTTTTGAACTCATTCGTCTTTTTTTTTTGGTTAGGAATTAACCTTATAATAAGGTTCGAGAGGATAAAGAGACGTTATGCTGTTGTGTTGTGTTTTCCTTTTTTTTTTTGTGGGAGGTTGAGAGTGGGATGAGATGTGTTATTTCAGGAAAGGAAATTGGTTTGGTAATTTGTTACGAAAATGATCCTTGAAAATAAATATGAATACATAACTACTTACGGAAAAAGAAGAGAGGAGCGATGTTATTACCTGCAAAGAGATGAAAAATACATTTTCAATTAACAGGAGGAAAATAATTTAAAAAAGTAATTTATTAGTCACAAAACAAAAGTTATAGGTTGGTATACCGCAGGGCAGAGTTGTAGGGTCCCTGATGGTGGTAGAAAAAGTGGTTAAAAACGCTGTTGAAAGTGTCCTGCTTAAGGCAGAGATGGGCAACAGCTCCCTAAATGATATGCGAAATGCTAAGTTTAAGAATTATTGACAGTAATGGAACATAAGAAAATTAGAGTTTGTACAAACAAAGACCCTCCTTCTTTGTAAATTAAAATGTCGCGCCAAAATGAACACAAGACCCGCCGACGATAGTGAAAAAATAAGTTCGGGGAGGTACTGTATGATACTGTGTTTGTCTATGCAGACTTAGAGTGAAGGAATCTTGTTTCACTGCCTCGCCCAGTTTAGCCCGGTCAGCTTCGACGGCAAGAAAGTCTTCGAATTCCAGCCACGTAGTTCGCGAAAGAAAGAAAGACTGAACCTTCAGTTGAAGGATCAAGTGGTCTCGGACGAAAGAAACTTGTTCTCATTAACTGGAAGCAGAGTGCCCGGGACCGTGGGGGAAGGAAGGCGGCAGTTTAGGCTCTGACCCTCTAAAGGTCGTTTGGCTACTTAATACGTAACGTACATTGAATTTGAATAGGGAAGGAGATAGGAAGGAGATCAATTAAAAACAGAAGGGGCAGCAACAAATAAAAATAAATAGCTGGAGCAACAGTTTGGGATGAGCCAAGGCCTAACTTCTCGCAGCCACCAATGTTGTGCTTGTTGTATTGTTTCCACGAATGGAAGGGACCTACAATTTATTGCCGATTCCGAACGGCGAATTAAGAAGCTCTTTCATGACAGATTTACTCCACGAGACTTGTCATTCCCCGATGAGAGGTGGTGCCGCGAAAAATGATAGGTGGACATGGCTGGGACTTGAATCCACGCCGCTCTGTCAGCAGTCCAACGCACTAAACACTGACCCACGGTGACCACGGGGCAACAACAAGCTTTATGGAAAAACCTTTCGAAGGAGCTTCTCAGCTATTTAATGTCATGCTACGAGGGTGTGGCTGTGGATGCACTGTGACCTGTAGAGATTTATTGTGGCCCCCTATACCTTGCTTATGGATAAGATTCTCCTAACTTCAGCACGTCCTTCGATATAATTGCTTCAAGTAGTTGGAGAATGGGGTTTACATGTGCCCTTGTTAGTACTCCACAATCCTTAAGGAGGTGTGATGGGGCCTTCTCGGCATTGTTGCAAAATCCATTTTCTCCACTTTCTTTGTCCTGCGAAGTGCTCTCAGCCTTCAATAACTTGTTTTAATACATAGCTGGTTTTTATACTCTCGATTTAGGTTCCCAAGAAGTTCTTAGGGGGTTCTTTTCATGTTTCATAAGGAGGTAGCCAGGTATTTTCTTACAGTCATAGGAAGATCCCTATCAGTAACTCCTACAAAAGAACACACGCCAGAGTTTTCACCAAGCAAAGGTGCTTATACCATGGCTGATGGTTCTTAAATGGACGAAAAGTGCTGTTGTGCCTTGGTGTCTCGAATTCACTGCTTCGTCTCCTTTTGAGTTATGGGGAATGAAGAAAAGAATATAACGATGTAAGCTGCAAAGTATTTGGCTATCATCATCTAGGTTGAATGATCCGTTCTGCCTAACAGCGGGATGTTGGTCTTCGTCGCCGTCATACAGTCTGCAGAAGTAGTTTTCCCAAATTCTCAGCGCCGACTGTGACCTGGTAGAGAGCGTACACCAACTCATTTCTAAGATTTGGTCAGATGAGTGCATGCCCGATGAATGGAATCTCAGCATCGTTTGCCCGATCCTCAAAAGGAGACAAGGAGGTTGACTGCGCCAACTACAGGGGTATCAGCCTCCTCAACATCGGGTAGAAGATTTCATCTGCCGTACTGTGTGAACGCCTGAAACCTCTTGTCAACAACAAGGACAGGAAAGTTCACAATTGACCAAATTTTCACATTTCGGTAGATCCTGGAAAAACCCTAAGAAGTCCAAATCGATACCCACCACCTCTTCATCGATTTTAAGGCCGCCTATGACAGCATTTATAGAGACGAGCTGTATAGAGCCATGTCTAGTTTTGGCATCCCTAGGCTAAACTCGTCCGTCTGTGCAGGATGACGATAGAGAATGCTCGCTACTCCATCAAGGTTGGTAATGATCTTACAGAAACCTTTGATGTCAAAAAGGATTTAGACAAGGCGACAAGGTGTCATGTGACTTCTTCAACATCATACAGAGGCACAATTTTTGAAAATATGGAATTTGCGGTAAACAAGGGCAAAACTAAGTATTTGCTATCAACAAGAAGGGACACCCAACACCGACGAACTGGACAGAACGTCACAGTTGATAGCTAAAACTTCGAGGTAGTAAGGGACTTTGTCTACCTTGGCTCTTCTATTACCTCCGATAATGACACCTCGTCGGAAATCAAACGAAGGATGACTCTTCCCAATAGCTGTTTCTTCGGGCTAAGAAGGCAATTGAGTAGTAAGGTCCTATCCCGAACAATAAAGGAGATTCTATATAAGACCTTAATCATCCCAGTCTTGCTTTATAGCGCTGAATGGACGAGAAAAATTCTTCGAAAGATATTCGGTCCCGTATGCGTTGACGGGCTTTGGAGGAGAAGATTTAATCACGAACTATACGAGCTGTAAAGCGACATCGATAGCTATGACATGTAGAGCGAATAAACACTAACGCTCCGGCACACAGAGTCTTCGAATCTAACCCGAAGGCAACAACGCATTAGAGGAAGACCTCGACTAAGGTGGCGTGCATAATTAGGAGGGGACCTGAACCAACTTGGCGTGCGGAACTGAAGGCAGTTAGCTAGGGAGTTGATTGAGGCTCAGGTTCACCGCGCCACCTAAGTAAGTAAGTAAGTAAGCTGCAAATCAAATCGGAACTACTCATTAAGGGTCGTGGGCCGCTGCTTATGGCATTTAATGGTTGAGAGTTCCCACTTATTAAAATACAAGAATATTCCTACAATTTGCTTGAAAAATTCGACACAGAATACGAGCACCATGTTGAAAGAAATATATAATCTACATCATACCCACAAAACACTCTCAGTGAGGATCTCCCACTCAAGGTCACACATCTCCCAAACATTTTGCAAATCTTAAAATTAAATAATACATTGCGTGCATATAGGGCATAACTCAGATATCAAAAAAACTTTCCTCCAGAACCGAGGGTGGAAAAAACACATTTCCTTTTTTTAAGCATCGTCCTTGAAAATTTTAAGTTCTTTATAAATTTTTCCTCTTTTGATATTTATTTCCCGAAAAAAAGAACGATGGACCCAGCCCCATCATGGATGGGTATGGATGCCCTTATTTACCTTTCATAGAAATACCGGAAATTAAGAAAGAAAAAAAATGATTCTATTCAGAAAAAATTCCTTATAAAGGATAATAGGATTCAGATGGAGGTGATGATAGTACAATGCAGGGGTAGGAGTAGCTTTAGACCCAACATTCCCATGAGAATTTTATCTAATACAAAATGAATTCCAATATCACAGGTCGACCTAGATTCCATTATTATTTAGGACTAATCATCGAGGACGGTGACGAGGAGGAAATTAGGAAACAGAACAGGAAAAAATTAAATCTCACATTTTCGAATGATTGAAAGAATTTAAGAATTATTTTCTTCACTGAATAGATTTAGTGTTGGTTTCATAAAGCCGTTCATGGAGTTTCACATTTACATTGCCCTAATGGAATCATGCAATACATCCTAACAAGACGTATCCTACCCCTCCAATGTTCACACGATTTGCAAAGTTAAGCGTTGCAAAAACTTTCTGCCTACAAACCACAAAGTTCGTAATGCCCTCCATCCGCCTAAATATGACAGACGTCTGTAATGCTTTTTTCTTTCGTGTTAGCCCACATGAATTTTAAGTACAATTTCCACTTTCATATGTATACCCGGCACTCTTTCGTAGCGATACACTCCCGTGTGCAGATGTATAAACCACACCAAACTCCGTATTCATGTCTCGTCCTCTTTTGTGTGTCCCATAGTCGATTCCCTCGTTTAGCATGCATCTCATCCCACAACGCTGAGATAAAATGATGCATTTCACAGGAAAGTTCAAACAGGAAATAGTACAGGATATGACATGGCCACATTGACCGACGAGAAATTGCTCAAAAAAAATAATAAACCCACAGGACATGTACTGACTCTGAACTGATCGATAAACATTCTCATAGAACCCAACATGTAATGGTCACTAGGAAACTTTCAATTGCAGACATTTGCTTCCATTTGACGTGGAGCCATTCCACCTATCTTTTCACTTTACAGTTGCAATCGCAGGATGTATGAAGAAAATGTGTACATCCTGTCCATGACTGTATCCAACAATTGCGCTGAACAAAGCACCGAAAGAATTCTTTTTTAAGCACGAAAACGATAAAAAATGGACTACGTCCAGGCAACAACTCTCGAAATGGGACCCTAAATTCATATCCAGCTATCGTACCCTTAGATGCGGATCCGAACAGCCATGTGAAGTCAAAAAAAAAAAAATTGGAAACTTCATGAAACAGCAGAAAATACAACTCTTAAACTTGTTGCCTACACCCTGCAAGGATCAAGGATATTTTTTTTCTTCGCTCTCTCTCTCTCTCTCTTCAGAGCAAGGAAAAAAAAAATGGAAAAAAGAAGGAATAACCGTCCGTTTCCGGATTTAAGTATGCATGTAGTATGTGCTCATCCATTCGAACCGAGGGAAACACACGTCGACCTTGGGGAATATACCTTTCACATTTACATTTTATAACCTGGAAGAAAAAAAATAGCGCTGGGTGGCCTGCGAGGGTTGCTCCTGCTTTAACCTTTTGGGGGTTTTTAACCCTGTCTGGATAAGTTGACGCTAAGTAGCTCCAGAAAAAGTTATTAAAGCATCTCTCTACACAAACGCGATATATTTTGCGTTTATATGAAAGGGCGGCTTAGGAGGGGCGTCATGTAAAACAGGAAGCACATACAATATTTCTTAAGGATTTTTTGTGGCGTTTTTTTTTTTTTTTCTTTATTTTTCGAAGGGGTGCTTTGAGTGAGAAAAAATGATGTATGTGCTTCCTACGCTTCCTATGTGGTGTCGGTGAAAAGGGGAAAATTAAATTTGACTTCAAAAATATAGCAGGATGAGCGCTTTAGTGGACAGGAGTTCTTTGAAGAAGGAGAATATTGGAAGTAGGTAGCAATACCATCAGGGATATGCAAGACCGTCACTGATTGACAATTTGTGTTCAAACGAAGAAAATTTTATTTCTCTCTCTAGAGAGCTATGTGAAAGATCGGACTAGATTGAAGCACTGATATCCAAACATGATTTAAATCCAGAGGATGGATGTCTTCTCAGCAGCTTGGTTGTGGCTTTTAGTCACTGCAGCTGCTTGCTGCTAGTTGACGATATGATATGCCTGAAAATAGAAGTGATCACTGGTCGAAGACTTTTATGCCAACGTTAACAAATAGAGCCACCTTTACCTTCTCAGGAAATAGAGGACCATGCGAAGAGCTCCTACGAATAATTGAAGGGAGAGCCGGTTCATCTTAGTTCCTTCCTCAGGAAGTAGTACAAAATCTTCAATGAACATCGGATATAAGATATGACAACTGGCCTAGGATCGTGCTGACTGTTTGGTCGAACCCTGCGTCACCTCGAACAGCAGTGCCACTTATATAAACTCGACCTTGATCTTTACAAAGAAATTTTTCAAAATGTCTAGTCCGTCAAAACTGGAAGTGGATTCATAATGTAGACACATTTGGATTTCATACCAAGGAAATATATTGAAAACTTACACTTCAATCAACCCAATCAGTGGTTTGGTAACGAGTGCATGAGATCTAGGAGTGCATCATTTGCGTTTCTAAAACCACTTAGGGAAACCAATTCCAACGCATCAAAAACCTTCTACTCAGAAGCAAATAAGCACTTTAACAATATCTGTTTTACAAGAAAAAAATGCATCATCATCATCATTTTCAATGACCCGCTTATCCACTATGAGGATCGCGGGGTTAGGGTGCTTAAGCGGACTCTCTATATCTCCAGATCTTCCGCCATCAACTCTAAATCATCAGGGGATATCCCCAAACGGGTAGAGGTGACATTTCGTATTTGGTCCAGCTATCTCATCCTAGGCATACCCAGGGGACGCCTATCCGATTGCACGGATTCCATGGCACGACTTGGAAGCCGAGTTGGGGACATGCGTTGAGCGTGCACAAACCATCGAAGTATGCACCTTTCCGCTTGAAGAAGTAGCTGCTCGACATTGAGTGCCTCGCGTATTCTGGTGTTCCTAACTCGAACTCGACGAGTTACCACAGCGATATAACGAACAAATCTCATTTCGGTAGCTTGTATCCGCGATCTTATTCTTTCGCTCATTACCCAAACCTCATGACCATAGGTGAGGGTCGGAACAAATACTGAATTAAAGACCAATAACTTAGCTTCGATGCCAAGTTCAGCCCTCACGACGACACCAAAGATAGATTATACGCGTGCCTGGACAAGACTTATGAGCAGTGTCCTAGCTATGATATTAAGATTGTCCTAGGCGATTTTAATGCAAAGCTAGGAAAAGAGGTCATCTTTGGTAGTACTGTCGGAAAGTACAGCCTACACGACACCACCTTCGATAACGGATTTAGGCTGATCGACTTTGCTGCGGGGCGGATCGTTGCCGTGCCCAAATCTCGATATTCACAAAGGAGCATGAAGATCTCCTGATTAATCAACCGTCAACCAGATTGACCACATTGCGATCGATGGATATCCTAACCTTCCGTGGGCCCAACATTGACTCGGACCACTACCTTGTAGTAGCCAAGGTACGGCTGCGGATATCCCGAACACCGCCACGATAAAGAAATACTGTGAGGAAGTTTGACGTTGGACGGTTGCAATTCCAAGAGATCACCGGATCCTTTTCCGATCGAGGCTCTCTTAATCTCTCAAGAGGTCCTATGCCGCCAGCATCAAGTATTGAAGACCAGTGGCAACATTGCCAAAAAGCCATCAGAGATGTCGCCTCTGATGTGCACTCGGCCACGATAACGAAACACCTGGTTTGATGAACAGTGCCGGCAAGCACATGCAGCGAAACAAGAGTCATACAAAGCGGCGCTACACAAAAGGACTAGACCTGCTCACGAGCTCTACGAACAGAAGAGGAGAGACGAACATAAGCTTTTCAGGAGAAAAAAAAAGAGCATGAGCAGCGCGCGATCGAGGAAATAGAGGGATGTTACAGAATGAGAAATGAGATTCGGAAGTTTCACCAAAGGGTAAAAAGAACCTTTCGAGACTACAGACCCCGAACCGAGGCCTGCAAGGATGAGCAAGGGAAAATCGTAGTAGAATCGCAGTCGATGCTGAGGATATGGAAGAACTACTTCTGCAGACTGTTTAATGGCGTCGACGAATCAAATCCCGCTGTCAGGCAGAATGAACCATTCAACCTTGACAAAGACCAACACCAGACTTGTTAAACATGTAATACACTTTTTATTAATTATGAAGTCAATAAAAACTAAAAAAAAAAAAAACTAAAAAAATGAGAAAAGCCTTCAATCTCTAATGAGTGCTATAGCCTTGCTCGATTCGATGTTATCGTGCCTTTCGCTCAAAGCCTTAACCCTCGCGACAACACCACGTTCACCATCCACAACTTGCTACCGAGAATAACTTAGCATCGGCTAACGCCTTAAAGTCCTTGGGAGGAAGGATTTCAATGGTTTACTGCAAGTTTCCAAGTTGAAATCTAAAAACCTAATGAACAGATCAATGACGCACAGGACATAGAAACAAAGAAGTCAGTAGACTAGTGGTCACACCAGTCTACTGAATCGTCTGAAATAAAAAACTGAAAATTAATGGATTCACATTGGAAGTGTTATTGCTTATGGCCGACACCAATCGACTTGTCCCAAAAACTTTTCTTTTGATAAATATCCTGCAATCCTCGGAAAGGAGCTTCCACCAAAAAAAAAAAAAAAAAATATTAATCAACTCACTTCAGTTCCCCTCAATCCCTTGACACGCCACCGTCGTGCAACAAAAATTGTTCACAAAAATTCCTCTCATTCATTAATCACTGTCATCCCAGGGGCTATCACATCAAGCCTTTTCCAATTTCCCCCCCTCAATCCGACCCAAGTGTTGTGTGCACAACAAATATCCTTCGAATCATTTTATTCCATTAAAAAGAATGCGTTTCAATATTTAATTACACAACAAGCAGTGAAACAGCCACTGGTGGAATTCATTTTCATAAAACCAAGTAACGCGTTCATGAAATTAAATGTCAAATCACTGATTGTCAGACTGTCTTCCCGATTGTCCTACTAGTCGACATCAATCTCAATTAAGGACCTTTTTAAACGTTTTTTATGCTTCTTTGCTCTTTCTCACGAATGACAATGATTTGAATATAAATGATGCAGCCATCCTCCGGTTGGATTTCATTTTATCGATTTTCAATCCTTTCACCTTGAACCAAAGGACACTTGTGACAGCTAAATCGATGAGACTCGGAGTCGTCTAATTGAATATTCGACACTTTGAGAGGATAAATTAGTTCATTCAGTCTATGAAGGGATTCAATCAGGACAGCTCTTCCTCGTCGATCTCTTTTGACTACGTATATAATTAACTCCGCTTTCGTTCAAGGACGAACAGAGAGAAAGAAGAAAAATATCCTTTTTTTACGACCGAAGAAAATGAAGTCATATCTTACTCCCTAACGAGGTGGGATGAGGTGAGCTATGCTCTCAACCACCACCCACACAACGCAAATTGGTAACAGAACGAAGGGATGTACTCAACAATATGAGACAAATCCATTCAGAAAATATTACCTTATCCAGGACGAAAAATTCAATGGAACCGAAGTCCTTGTATAGGAGAGCTCCTTATTTTTTCTTCTTTCTCTCACTCTCTTGGCCTCTCTTCGAAGACTATGGGCGCAAAGGAAACACATATTCCTTAAAACCACTGTGATGGGGCGACGGAAAGAGTTGGGTGGTAGTTCATCCAATTCCATGGACTTATACCTGGCACTAAGGAATGAATCCAATCAGATTTACGATGAGGCGCATTGAGTAAAATGAAACGAACAAAAAAGGATGTAAAAGTGTAAAAAAAAAATAGAAGGAAAGACTGAGAGGTAAAGAGAGTAGGTTGCAAATAGGAAATCAGTAGGATACGTTGAATTGCAGAAGGAGAAGCAAAAAAAAATTGGAAACATACAAACGAATTGAAGTGAATCCGATGAAGATCCTTTGGTGGAGCATTGCAGGAAAGAAAAAATCCTCTGAAATCCCTCGGATAGAATGTGAATGTTAGGTGTATGAACGTCGTCGTAGGTTTGAACAGTACTTACCGTTGTTCAGAACATTCTCATCAGCATACCGTAACGCAATGGATGGCAACAACGTCTGTTAGCTGTGATATCCTTTTTTTTTTTTGTTTTATTTCTTCGTTTGTTTATATGGTGATGTCCTTTGTGAAGAGGTTTTTGAAATGCTACCGAGGAATATGTGCACTGGTGGAGAGCTAAAGCTCTTCAGTTGGGTTCTGAGATTTTATTGTGGTGTTGGGTGGGGGTGAAGAAGCACAGAAGCATGTGGATTTAGAAGATTTAAAATGCATTTGATTTGGACTCCAGCTAAGCCTGAGGTAGACCTTTCACTACACCCCAAATGTTGTATGTAAAGGATGCTAATCTGTCTTGAATATGACCACTGACAATGATCCTCATTTTGCGAGCTCTGAATGAAGTCCATTTCTTCTTCAAAAGAAGATAAAACGATGAGGGTTTCCTTCTTTCAATTGAAAGCACATAACCACCTGCGATGTGATTTCATCTTCGATTTCTCAAACTTCACTTATTGAATACTTACAAGCTGCATATGCTCCAGATATGAGAAATAAAACTTTTGGGTTAGTTGAACTATCTGCCGACGAGATAAAAATAAATAAATAGCTGGCGCGACAGCTCGAGATGAACTAAGGACTAGCTTCTCGCAACCATTCATGTTATGCGTGTTGCATTTTTCGCACGAATGGAAAGGACCTACAATTGATTGCCTACTCCGAACGGCGAATTGAGAAGCTCTTTTCATGACAGATTATACTCCCGGAGGCTTGTCATTCCCCGACTAGAGGTGGTGCCGCGAAAAATTTTCGGTGTTCCTGGCTGGGGCTTAAACCCACGCAGGCTTGCACAGCAGTCCAACGCACTAACTACTGAGCCACGCCGACAAGATAGCCGACATTAAACAGAAAGGCCGCTCCCAACTGGCACTTTATCTATGTCGACCATGTAGGACTTACAAATTTAGCTCAAAAATTGAAACCGAGAAACGAAATTTCAAACAGGGGATTCGCCAGAGCTTTGGTAGAAAAAACGCAGTCAACGACGGTTTTTGTCGAGTTTGAAACTCAGGCGGATTCAAGGACAGAAAATTTAAGTTCGAATTTCATGCCAAAAATGTACCAAAATCAATGGTTTCTGACTCGAACTCTAGACAACTATCATGAGCAGTCCGATTTTGACTCCTTTCTCTTGCGATCCGCGAAAAGAACTGGTTTTTAACGACTTCCATGTCAGATTCCCTCCCAACTTTGCCACAACCTTCTTCTGATTACCAAATTCTCATCCAAATTCCTACGTAACCCTCAGGACAAAATTACTTACTCGGAAAGCACTCTAATAGACAACACTTATCCTGCTTTAGAAAAACAGACGCAATAGTCTTTTCTTTAATTTTACCTTTAAAATTGATCCTTCTTCCCATTTATTCAAAATCTACGATGGCACTTACCTCTGAATTCACTTGAGACAATTGCTGCCGTCCTTAATCCAGAAATTTGCTCACTTATCCTGCTCTACCTTCTTCAATAATCCTTAAAGTCATTTCAATTTTGCCAAAAATCCATTTGCCGAAAGCTGCGCAACAATGGAAAATCATACTCATAACGGGATATCGAAACACACAAAACAAAAACCCAACACAAAAGGACGAAAAGCAACACAAAATGGAACTCACTGGCTCACTCGTTTGCTTGTCTTGCCTTCCTTCTGTTTTGAGTTTCAATTTCATCCATAATCTTTGGCCTGGTATTGTTTTGTGTGTGTTTGTGTCCCGGTGGAGTTCGATGCGACAGTTATTATACAAGACTAAGTACTTCAAAAAAAAATAATAATAATAAGGATAATTGTATTTAAAGGAGGAAATAGGAACACAAACAAAAGCGCTTTGACGCGAGTGTCTTTTATTAAATTCTACTTGGATGGAGCAAATCAGGATATGGTGATGGTCTAGGTCCTACGGAAGAGTCCTCGTGGAGTTAAGTCCAAACCCAATCAAAGATTAGGAATTTCAAAAATAAATCAAAGGACACATTTTCTTCGTGAGTATATTTCTCTAGTTTGAGGACAATGACGATGAGGACTGAGGATTATCCCCGAAAGGTGCTACAGATTTGTGTTTTTTTTTTTCCTTTTATTCAATATGGTGCGCACCACCTGTCGTCCTTATTTAGAATGAAGGAGACAGAGAGAGAGAATCGGTGATTTAGTTTGGGGGTTGAGGGGTTTGTATTTGAAATTTATAGATATTTACAAAAGGTGACAGATCCTGCGGCAGATGGCCCTGCTGGCTGGTTGTATTTGTATCATTTCCATTGTGCCGTGTTTGAAGTGGAGCTTAGTCGAATTTCTTTGACAGGACGAGAAAAACAGAAAAGGGGAGACAGATAGAGAGAGAGAGAGAGAGAGGGATAAAATCAGGACGATGACATTGTTATTCAGGTGAAAAATAAGGGGAATTACCTTTGCCCAGATTGGAGCAGTGGATGAATGAATTATGAATCTCTGAGGTATTATTGGAGAAATGACTGCTGACGATGGGAGATGCCAGTTGCTTAGGAGGTCATGAAGGACTTATTATACACATTTTCTGGGAGGCAAATTTTAATGTTTAATTGTTAAACTAGACAACTCGCTATAAGTTATAAGTTTTTCTTTATACAAATCCGACCATGGTAGGGTAACTTGACGCATTGTTTAGTGGTACAGTGTCCATCATTTCACCGCCAATGTCAAACTGGAGACAATACTGTGTACGACGCGGAAAGTTTCCATCCATTTGCGCAAAGACATTATCGGATATTCACTTCTGAATATAGGCAATCGAGTGTTAAAGCCCAAGTGACATTGGCCCGAGAATCTCTAAAAAAGTATCCAGTTTTGGAAGTACAAGGGCGATACGATCTCAGACGCCACAGTACAAAAAAGTCTCAGAGAAAGTAACACGCCCTTTGTAGTTAGTAAGAACTTAAGTGCAGTCAACTTAGTTTAGCTTTTTCTCTAGGTAGCTTGACAGGAATTGACGAGGATAGAAAGCCGTAGTTTCCACGTTAACAAGACTTTACAGGCTGCAGGTCCATATAAGTTGCTTAGGCACACTTTGTCCGAAATGTTGTCACAAAGCCTACTCTGCCTAATAACAGTGAAAGAATCACCAAAAGTACCTTGAATGGAGCTAGCTACGGCAAAGTGTATGCAAATGACTCCCGCTGTCGGGTTTTCTCCCGCTAACCTCTGCAACTTTTTCATGAGTATTTCCTTGATTACAGTGTCCAGTGCAATCGCTGGGAACTTCAGACCAAGCTTTACCTATCCAGTAGAAGTCCAATCGAGTGATTTTGAACATATAGCCTGTTTTTGTTGCAATAATTTAGATATTTTGACCGTAAGAAAACAGTTTGTGACGTGACATCTCCACCTAATGACAGAAGTACCCTATGATGGCATACCTCTACATTTATGCACAAGACTAGTTGGTGTAGATCAGACTAAAAGTGTTCCTAATGCAGATTGAAACTAAACCTCCTCATAACTATGATCAATGAAGAGAGGGACGCGATACTAGGAATGACAAGTGCTTCTAAATTCAAAACTGAAACTGCAATGCAGTTCATATACCAGACGATGTCTCAATGATTGTGTTAGCAACTCCTAGATATCTCAACTCCAGATATCTCAGAAAACGTAATCAACAGGTGAAATACCCGAGATACAGCACGGCGTTCAAAAAGCCATCTCCACAATATGTGCAATCAAGGATGTGGTTAAGGTCAACCAAGTGGCTTAAGAAAAATTATCTTGTTTGGAGTTCTTATCGGGAGAAATGCCTTTAACTCCCTCATAGGCAGGAAGCTGTTGTGCCTCACCGTGGACTAACCCCAGAGAAAGGTTATTTTTGCCAGAGCAGCGTGGGACTCAATGCTGGCACCTGACCTTTGGTATATCCTTAACGATGGAATTCTCCATATGGGGATGCACGGAGAAGCGAACACACCACAAGAGACACCGAAACCGAGCCGAAAAGACTAAATCAAGTCATGAGATACGTGTCTGCCTGGATGGAAGACAATGGTCTTAGCCTAACGATAGAGGCAGTAGAGATACCCCTTTTGACTAGAAAGTAGATCCCGACGACCGTCAAAATTCAAGGAGGTTCACAAATGACAATTAGCAAAAATCGTTTCATCTCCTAAACATACTTTCGCATCGAAGTGAAATGCAAAGGTCACTACATCATTCACCAGACACACATTGCAAACGTGAACGGTGCGACGACAAGTAGGAGAAGACTTTTTATGTTGATTACGCATATCATTCTTCTGTATGCTTTCGAGATTGCGAGCATCCGCAAGTACTATACTGAGGTTCCTGGATGACCTGGATCTCGCTTAAAACTTTCCTCAGTTATAGGATAATCTGCTTGACCCAAAGCTGTTCACTTGACTTAATTGACCATTGCGTTAGACTTTGGCTGAATCTGCTGATGATAAGCCATAAAAAGTCAAGTGTGTCGTCATATCGAGGAACCCTTTACGTACCTCGCCCTTTTCACCGCTCCACCTTAATGACAATCCTATTGAATATGTAAACACCGCTAAAAACTTGGGTATGACTTTCAACAAAACCTTAACCTGAAGTAATCATATCAAAAAATCTGCGGTCAAAGTGCACGGTACTTTTCGCTCCTTGTGGGCGACTAAAACACTAATCACTCCTACATATACCCACGTATGGTTGTGAAATCTTTGGAAAGTGCAATTCTATTAGCATGTCAGCGTTCTCTAAGAAGTGCAGTTAGATGCTAACTTTCTAGACTATAGTTGATCTTTCCGAGTTTCTGAAGGTCCCTGGCTTGAGATTTTTTGAATTCACCTTAAAAGTATCTCTATTTCAAGCACAGAAATGTACTTGAAATATGCCACCTGATCAGGGTTCAAATTGGAGAAATTTTTCCTTTTCTATCTCGGTACTGCAAGCAAAGTCACCCATTTTTGACTACCTACGTAATTTGTGTTAAAAACTGTTTGACAAAGCTGTCTAAACTGCCTGCCTTGACTGGCAAAAATGTCTAGATCGACGGAAGTTCCAACACAAATTTTCATATCCTTCTACCAGGACAGTAGTCCATGAGCAATTACAAGGAATTTCTCACCGTCGTCGCCTCGATCGAGAGCATCTGCAAATATTTTTTGCAAAAAAAAAAAAACATTTCTAGAAACTCACCGCAGAGTCGAAGTCCCAGACATCTCGTAAATCTCAGCCAGAGAAATTTGAAGCCTGAAGCCGGTGTCGCTTAAATTTACATGGCTACCACATAGCATTCCACTTCGCTCCACTTACACCGTCATTCCATGTCCCATCCCCCTCCCTTCACTTCTCTCCTTTATACCGAGTGACAGAAAATTATTTGACATTTAAATGCCGAGCAGCATGGATTCCATTCTGAAAAGATACACCTGTGCCCCTGCATCGGAATCCCTTTACACCCACGAGTAAGTTGAAAAAAAAGCGAATTCAAAAAATCTTAGCAATTTTAATTGTACACACGTAGCCATAAAAAAGGAGAATCACCCTTCGCACACGTATGTATGTACCTTTGCGCGTCCGCCATTAAATGACATAATTTTCCAGCAGCAGCACCGAATGGTGGCGAATGCTTTCAAGGGAACCACCGGATCCTCGGGGCGTATACGTAACATATGAATTATGCGACATTATGAAGTCATACGAGAGGACGTATGATTTTTTTCGCCGAGTAATCAGAAAAAAATGTCGAGGGCAGCCAACGGGCTCCACATACACACACGGATTGGACAACCAACACGATGGGGTGGGCAAACACATGGGCGCTTGGGAAAAGGACATAAATGTATGCTAATTTATACGAAGGTGGAATATAAACAGACCCATGGGACCACCATGCACGGAGCCGCTACGGCGTGCTGGTGAAGGACCTTGCATTAGCAGCGCCAGTGTGGCACAGCTAGGAGGCTGGGGGTACATAATAGAAAGGTTATTCACATTCTGAATGTTTGCTTTTAATTTTTAATTTTCTATTTCATAATAATACAAGTGGGCTGGGCCGGGCAGGGGCACGACAAAGTGGTCGTAGCATCATGTAGCCGAGGCTTTTAATTAATAGGAGAGGGTGTGTCGCGCTGGATTGGCGAAAGGCTCGCTTTTCATCAGCGTGCCTAGCAAGTTCAAGGGTAATTCAGTATTTAAAAGCACTTTGGGTCGTTTCTGTAATTAAAAAATGTTTTTCCCTAGAAATAGGGTTTTAGCTTGGTTTTTTTTTTGAGGTGGGGGCGATTCTGGGTGGGTGGTGTTTTTCTCTAATTTTATTAATTACTGTCTGTAATTGAATTTTTTTTCTCCGCTGTTGGTTACTGCTGTGGGAGGAGCACCTGATGCGTGTAGGGTATGTGTATGCTCTACAAGGGCCTCAAGTCTTGTGTTGAAATACTCGTATTTTATTACTTCAATGTGCAGCAGAGTTTCGTAGCGACTTAAGTGATATTTCTGTTGAGTAATTAAAAATTTTTTTGAACGATAAAAGGTTAGTTAAGTGATTTGAGTTTTTGACTTTCAAGGAGTTCTTGGTTCCGTGCTTGTAGGAGAATAAGTTTATGTTTCAAGCAATTTGTGAATATTTTTTTTAATTATTTTTTTTTGATTGTCTAGGAGGGATATCACTTATGTGATGTATTGAAACTGAAGACTGATTCATATGGCGATGGAAATATCCACACACCCTTAGTTTCTAGGGTCTCCAACCGACAAGTTGTTCTTGAAAAGTTACACACATCGTACGAAGAATTTTGTAGAAAGTTCAAGAAGCACTTGGTGGTGTCATGGAAAAATTGTGGTGTGACCATGAACTTCTGTTCCACGACTTATGTGACCATGAAGGCCACACTGGGTATCAAAGACTTAAAGCAAAGCATTCTTGATGTCCATCAGACCATAAAATAGAAATAACATTTGCTGAAGTAACTTAAATCTAAAGGACAAGGACATTGAAGAGAATGAGATTAAGTGAGAGCCTACTAGACAAGGATTTAAAACAGCGTTTGCAGGCTCATTTTCCGTGTGTGGTTAATCCACGGGTCACATAAAAATGGAGCCTTCAACTCATAGAAGAACCAAAATGGAACCCATCAGAACGAAATCGGCAAATTAGCAGTGCTACCATTCCCTTAAATAAAAAGAAAAATCAAGAAATTCCTACTTTTTTGGCGAACAGTCTCCTAGGGACTAAACAAACTGGGAAGAGATCCTTCACTCATGTATCGATTACCTATTGACCACAGGTTTTATGATTGTTCCGATCGATTGTTTTGTTGATAAAAATATTTCTGCATGGAGTTCACATCCACAGTCTTAGTCAAGAAGCGTCAGCTTCAGGTTCTTCTGCGTACTTGATCTTGCTCTGGGCCACAATATTATTCAATTGTGGGAGAACTGTGTTTGACACAAACGATCTTTTAGTTCAAAGGACATTCTGAGGACCGACTTTGCAACCAGATTTGTTTACCTGTGTATACTGCTAAGAAAACTCACCGCAACTTGCTAACTTCAATCAATATAGACAAGGGCTTCTACAGAGTATAATTCTGGTAAAGGTGCCTTCAGACTTCATTCATCATCATCATCATCATTTTCCAATGGCCCGCTTATCCATTATGAGGGTCGCAGATTAAGGGAGCTTAAGTGGACTCTCCACATTTCCCGATCTTCCGCCATCGACTCTACATCATCAGGGGCTGTCCCCATACGAGTAGAGGTGAGATTTCGGACTTGGTCCAGCCATCTCATCCCGAGCTTATCCAGGGGATAAGCAAAGGATGTTGGCAAAGGGTAAAGCATTTCTACAATTGCAGACACACAAGTTGCTTCTTGGTTAGACCCAACATAGTCCATTCAAACAAATTTCTAAGATCCTTACCCCTTCTTCTCGTTCTAGCATCAAGTACTACATTCTCTTACAACGCTGTTTAGAAATGTCCCGAGAAAAGATCAGAGGTGGCCTCAAAAAATAAAAAGTGATATCAGCCTTGTCTAAAGCTTAACGGAGTGAAAAGTCCATTATAGAAAATGACACCTCCATTCCAAAGGACTTGAAATACTCTCTCATCCATGCCAAAAGTCAAAGAAAACCATTAACAGAAAAAGCCGCATTTTAAGTTTCACCAAACTTCTCCCTTCACGTGTCATTGTGCAAAAAGGATAAAAAAAAGTCGCCTTTCAGCTATTGTCACATACTTATTACCATGGACAGTCCACATCCGTTCCAACGTCGCTGTAAATAAAACCCATTTGAAACTAGAAACCTTATGTTGCAGGCAGAAGTCTTTGCGCCATCTGCACGAAATACACTCCAGGGTCACATTGTTTGATGCAGCATGGGAGAGAGAAAACGAAAAAGATACCTAACTCGAGAAGTTGCACATCCTTTATGGCTTCCTTTATCTATTTTTTTTTTTTACCACTGCAGTAGAGTTTTTGGGAAAATTTATTTCCTAAGCGCAGAAAGGCTACCTGAGCTTAATGCAGCTGACAGATCCAGGGATACACTTACACAGTGAGAAGAACCCCTCGGGGCATTATCCTATCATCGAAATCTTCTCGAATTCACTTTTCAACGAACCCCTGCATCTGTACACCCACCTGCATCTGTACCGTCACCACTGGCTATTCCACCCCAAAATAAGCCAGAGTATCATCAGGTGCAATAGACATTTATCCTTGACTGTTGTTTCTTGGGTTGGGACTTTGCCTCCTGTGCTCCGCACATGGGTATGAAACTTATTCCTGCACTTGATGGTCGTGGTCTTGGTCTCCCTGGCTCATTCATTCATTTAAATCGCCTCCATTTGTATTTTCATGCAAAGTTGCCATCCAGAGGGTGGTTCAGTCCTTCTTTGGGTCTTTGCATCCCTGTGTATGTGAATCCATTTATTGTTATCGAAGCAAAGGAGGGCTTCCTCTCTGCTCTTATTCTGTTTGACGGTAGAAGATTCATTGTACATGCATGCGATGTTGAGACTGTTTTGTAGTGCAATATTATTACAGTGTCCTTTTGGGCAAATCATAAACACACACACACATACACGAACGTGTGCTTTTCTTTGTTTCGTTAGAAAGTATCCTATGCTCGGCTTGAACACTTTAATTTTTGCTAATGGCTATAGCTTGTGCACAAGCAACAGGATTAGAGTCGAACAAGGACGAAACAGGATATGCTGCAACAATGCAGCAAACATTTTGGAAGCATAATAAACTTTCGAAACATGCAGTGGCAATAATGATGATGATGATTTCTTCGAAGTAGATTTCTGAATGCGAAGGCTTATGTTTGAGTGTAGCCGGAAGCTATCTGTCTGTTGTGGTCTATACAAATTAACAGAGGGAGGGAATAACCTTTGATGGAGAATGTGAATGAGCATTGATGGGATTCCGTCTAGAGGGAAACTACATTTTGTAGAAGAAATTCCTGGAAGTAGATCTCATTTCGATAGAAAATTATGAAAAGAATTCGAAAATGTGACATCACGACTTTTAGGTCATAGTGCCCAGCATCCGTAAATCTGAAGTATGATTGATGCAAACTTCAATAGCATGCGGCAGTCTCTGAACGTCACTGTGACTGGCATACAAGGTGCATTGACATACAAGTCCTATGAAAGGTTTCTAAATTGCACTCCACCCCGTTATCTTTCAACAAATGAGTTACATTCTTTCCCCCCCACAAGCTGATTGATACTCGTTAATCCACAGAAAAAACTGAAACTACATTTTCACTTGTTCATTTGTGGACCGTAATTGACATCCACAACATTACATTTGTTTTACGTGAGTTCTGTGTGCACAAAATTTTCATTTTCTTTTTTTTTTTTTTTTTTTGGTCCAGGAAGGGAAGGAATACTAATTAAACAGAAATAAATTATGAAAGCTTGTATTTTTCTCTTTTTTTTTTTTTGTATTTATTCACTTATTCCATGCCCCTGCGCATTCACAGTGTAACAAGGATAAAAGGATGAAGAAATGTTCGTTGACTTATTGTACAAAAAAAAATTAAATGTACAGAGCCATGTATCTTCGTGTGTGTATGGCTGCATGAAAGTACACAGATGGTACTCTGGATCGTAATGAGAATCATAAATTTTTACTGTAAAACAAATGAAATGAGCGATGGCAAAAAAGGAAGCGCGCCAAAAAAAAGGCTGTGAAGGAGCTGAAAAATGGTGGTGTGCCTTGGATCCGTTTTTCTTTGTTATGATGTGAGAATGTCTGTTTGAGAATTTCGCCAATGTTTTGTGTTAATTTTCTGTTGTGTGATCATTTAAGAGGGATGCGATGTTTGTTGGAAAAGTTGACAGTTCTTTATGGAACAAGGACATGATTGAGGGAGGAGACGAAGAGGGAATGACTTGACTGATTTTGTTTGATTAACAGAAAGGGACATTTTACACGTAAGGAAACAGTGGTCCACCTGAAGAGAGATGGGTGTTATTCCTCATAATTTAAGCTTCCAATGCAATGCAGAATACAACTTTACGAAGAAAGGGACATTTTACACGAAAGAAGGAGCTGTTCATTTAAAGAGAGGAGGTTGTGCTTCATAATTCAAACGTCAAATGCAGTGATGAATACGACGTCGAGTCCTGAAGGGAAATAGCCTTAAGAGAGCAGTAGTCTGCTTGTCTTTGACGAAACTGTGTATTTTGAAAAATTTCAAGTCTAGCTTGATCACTGAGATCTACCCGAGATTTTTTTTCTGTCAAGATAAGTCAGATTATTGTTACTGGATAGAGCGAAACTACGCAAAAATGTACGTTTGAAGTCGGCATTGTGTGTGCAAAGACGGAGAAAGGTTTGTTCAACTCTCGTTAGATTTGTAAGACTTCTACAGCTTCCTCACGTATGTTGTACATACATACCTACAAAATGTCATGGTCAATGAAATAGAGCCAAGCCACAAAAAGCTCAAAAAAATTGACATATGAGAAGCAAGCTTTTGAGTAAGAACAGAAGATTGTTCGTGCTGCTAAAACGGATCCTTTTTGTGTCTTCTTGAGACATCAATATAGATTAGGAGCTGGGAATAAATAAATGCACTATTCGATAACGAAGGAAACAGCACCGCTTGATTTTCTTTACAAGGCCTAATGACTAGACTGGCCCGGAAAATATTACAAAATGAAAAAATATATTCTTGAGTACTCTTGAGATCAAGATACATTTATTTGGTAAAAATGGCAAAAGATTGGTATGTGGATTACAAAGCACCGAACTCTCCTTAAAATATGTAAAAGAAAAAAATGTAAAACATAGAGGAGCCACAGATGGATCTTTCGCATCACATAAGATGGATCTTTCAACAGGCAAATGATCCTAAACGTGCCTCCAAAAAGCAAGGAAGTTCTTTTAGGACAGAAATTTTAGATTTTTTTTTATGGCCTGCTTAATCTCCAAACTTAAACCGGATAGGGAATTCAGGGTATGGCTTTAGGAAGAGAGTGCATTAGCATAAGAAGTTGGCCGAATTGTTCAGTTATCAACTTCTTGTCGACTCTGTGCCTAGACGTAGAAATGCTGTTCTGAAAAACAATGGCCATTCAATGAAGAACTAGTTTAGCATTCTGAAATACGCAAAAATTCAAGATGTGTACTTCGATTTTATTATGTTTTTCTCAACATGGAAGAATGGCTATTGTTTTCAACAGCAGTCATTGCCTCTGCAGGAGATGTTTGCGAGAGAAGCGGCTAGTTTTGGCGGCTGGTGGTGAGAAAAGAACTGCGTGGTTTAAAATACTCTAAAACACTTTAAAACACAAGCTCAAGAAGCCATCAGAGAGAAGAAGAAAACCTTAAAGGTGTGGATATGCTTCTCGAAACCAGTACATGGAGGGACGAAGAACTTGACAGCTGGCTGTTAAAGCAGCTAAGGAATAGTCTGGGAAGGTATTCGGCGAGAAGTAGGACCGTGATCACAGATCTGCAAACTAGGTGTTCTGGCAGACCATCCGAAGTCTCAGAGGAAGGAATGAAGGAAGGAAGATGATAAGGACATCTTGCGCAGATGGGGCAAGTACTTTTTGGAGCTGCTCAATCCTGAACAGGGCATTGAGGATGGCAGATCCATGATTTTGAGGAAGACGGAGAATAGTCCCACCGTAGAGGAGGCGACTTTGGCGATTAAAGCGCTAAAAGTCGGCAAATCTGCTTGGATGGATGAAATCCGGCCAGAAATGCTCAAGGCTCTGGGGGAAGAGGGATAATACGGGCATATCTCTTTAAATTCTCCCCGAAAAAGTCGTTGCTAAGGTGTATAAAGGGCGTTACAGAGCTGTGCTCGAGTCCAGGTTGAGCGATGAGCGATGCGGCTTTCGTCCAGGTAGAAGCGCAACCAACTAGCTGTTCACTCTCAGAATGGTACTTGAGAAGGTCTGGGAGTATGCCCAACCTATCTACAGTTGATTTGTGGATTTGGAGAAAGCATATGATCGGATCCTTCGAGGTAAACTCTGGAGTGTATTACAGGAATATGGGACTGACGACGCTCTTCTGAGGGCCATTTAATCCCTTTACAATAATTGTAAGAGCTGTGTTCGGGTAAACGGCTTTAAGTCGACACCTTTCACGCGTTGAACTTCGCAGGGGTGCGTTCTGTCACCTCTCCTCTACATGTAGGATTGGTCTGGCTGGAGCAATTTTGAGACAGCTTGGTCAATCTGGTATCAGGAGGGCCGACCTTGACATCGAAGCTAAGCTATCGATCTTCAATTCACTGTTGGTTTCGGCCCTCACCTATGGCCATGAGGTTTGGGTAATGACCGAAAGAATAAGATCGCGGATACAAGCTGCCGAAATGAGATTACTTTGTTGTATTGCTTTGGTGACTCGTCGAAATCGGGTTAGAAACACCCGAATACGCGAGGCACTCAATGTCGAGCAGCTACTTCTTCATACGTATGGTTTGGACACGTTAAACGCATGTTCTCGACTCGGTTTCCAAGACGTGCCATGGAATCCATGGCATGAAGTAGGTATCTCCTGGGTTGTCACAGAATGAGGTGACTGGACCAAGTTCGAAATCTCACCTCTACCCGTATGGGGATAGCCCCTGATGATTTAGAGTGGATGGTGGAAGATCGGGAAATGTGGAAAGTCCACTTAAGCACCCTAAGCCCGCGGCCCTCATAAAGGATAAGCGGGACATTGGAAAATGATGAATGATGAAAAAATAGATGACGCGACAACTCGGGATGAGATAAGGCCTAGCTTCTCGCAATCATTCATGTTGTGCGTGTACAATTTATTGCCGACTTTGAACGGCGAATGGAGAAGCTCTTTCATGAAATATTATACCTATATTCCCGAAGGCTTTTCATTCCCCGACGAGAGGTCGGGTTCCCGCGAAAAATTTTCGGTGGACATGGCTGTAGCTTCAACCCATACCGCTCGCACAGCAGTCCAACGCACTAACCACTGAGACACGGACACTCTTCATTTAGTTTATTATGCTTCTGTTGCCTGTTCTTCTTTAAATAATATTTTTGAAATAATATTTGAAGTGGTTCGGAGTTCAGCTCTATTTCACTGGCAACAACTGTATGTATGTACATCCGGTTTTGTCGATATAGACCTTAGAAATCATTCACCGTATAGACAATCTTATCATCGAAAATACAGTCGATGGTCTTTGCAATCATGTAGCTGTGACGCTCGAAGTTTCTGTTGCTTTGAATGGAACAAGAGTATCTAACATTCCTATAATAAGTTGTCAGCTTTCAAATAATTTCATGAATGACGATGCCCAAGCTATGTGGATGAAACTTACATCTGCGCTATTTTTGACAAAGCATCCTGACCGAAGTTTTTACTCAAAGGTAATGCAGCTCTATCTACTTCAAAGTGCTCAAACGTTGTCAAAACTTTACACCATCAAAATGCCAGTCCGCTTTGGACTCAATGCATCACAAATTTGTTTGCTAATTCCCTTTGGAAAGTTACGACACCGACCTTTACGGACATGTTCTACTCAAATAGGAAAACACCTCAATTTCGATTCGAATTCAACTCGCCAACTTAATTACAAAATGCAACCACACTTCCTCTACAGTTCTAACCCTGATCCTTTGTGTGTGCCTGTGCAATGATTTTAAGCATTTCCCATTCTAGGTCGCATCATCAATCTAATTCAATTACCAAGTTATCTTCAACTGAAGCGAAATCCTTTCCAACTCTATCGCAGGGCCCATTAGTTCACATAACAACTGCCTCCGTTGTCAGAGAAACACATCCTCGCACACAGGTACCCAAGAGAGAGTCCTCTTCCGACTTAAGGTGAAGTGAGACTTGTTTTTCTGTGTTTCCCTTGCTCTAACTGTGTGTTCTTTGTCTGTTCAAACAAATTAAAGTCACATCCCGTTTAATGACGTACTAAGTCGCTATAAAATCACAGCAGCGGCAGCAGCACTACCCATCGACCCACCGCCAGGATGATGATGATCAACAGGATTTCTAATTACATGGCAATAAATCGAAGCTTTTCGAATTCGAACCACGTGATGGCATGTTGCCATGCTGCTACTGCTGCTCCACTCTACGGGTTTGTCCCGTAAATCCTTTTCTTTTTTTTGTTCCCCACCACAATCTGCAGTTGGAAAATTCAGGATGGAATCTCCAACCTTCACAATGCCGAGAGGACCCTGAGACGAATTTTCACTTCGTGTGGGCGGTATGTGGTTGTGTGTGGATGAAACTTGTAATGCGTTCAAAGTAAGGCGAGGCGCCATGCTTCAAATCGATAGTGGAGTATGTATTCCTGGCACGTCCTTTGTCTTTGCCACTTGGTGGGGGAGAAATGCCGCACCACATTGACTGGGAAATTGTGTTTCCAACCCCCCCATTCCAGATATCGTATCACTATGCAAAATTGCGTTCGAGTACGTGCTCACTTCATTACCATGAACAAATTGGGTGGATTTTGAGGTTCCACAGTCATGCAGGACGGGTAGTGGCCCCGAAAGAGAGATTGAACGAGCAGGTGGCAGCGGTGGTGCTGGTGTGGATTTACACACAAAAGGCAAAACTGTAACACTGGGTAAGTCGGATTTTCACATGTTTAGCTAAAACTCTTGCGAAATATTTGCGCAATTCGCCAAGTAGATCGGGGATGGTGCTTCGCAGTTCCTTCGTGTCGTCCTTTTGTATCTGTGTACACCAATCTACTGTTTGTATTTCCCAAATAGGATTCGATTTTGTGCGATAGTGTGCCCAGACCCATGAGAGTTGCATAAACAGCAGGTGTGCCTCGCCTCGATGGAAGTAACGAAATTGTAGTGCGAAATTGTCGAGAACATATTTTCAGCAAATTGGGGATCCATCTTGGGCGAGAGCAGGGATGGATGGATGAATGGGTTGGGTGGTGGTGGTGGTTTAGAGAAGATTGAGATTCATGCTACACGCTCACAAATGATTGCTCTTGTAGTCGATTTGGTACGAGAAAGATTCGCACATGTCCCCTCAGATGTGCGTATCCCTTAAACCTTAAATGATGACACGCTTTAAATTAAGACTTTCACCACTCAGCCAGCCTTCCAGCAGATGGGCGTATGTGGCGTATTTAATTAAATGCTTGCGTCAAATAATTTTCCTCATTTTCCACATCAACTGGAAAAGAAGGCTTATCCTTGAGGTGGAATTAATTCATTCTGAGAAATTGTAGTTTCTCGAGAAAGCGAGGAGAATCCTTAAACGCCTTTTTGCCTCAAAAAAAAAAAAAAATTCATCAAACGAAATGTGCAACAGAGGCCAGGGTTGGGAGAAAATTAGCAATTTAAACTCAACTCAAACATATTCAAAGCCGCCTGCTCGGAAAGTTTTAGTGATGTTTTAGAGACTCTTTAATGTCGGGTGTGTGGGGGTGGGGAACCACACAGAGAGGGTTGTTACGCAATGGCTTTGTGGAAATATGTTGTGCGCCCAACCCACACTCAGTGAAGAGAAATGTATGCAGAACAGCCCGCTTGAAGAAGTATCTAAACATTGCTCAATTGAAAGAAAAATAAAATACTTAAGTACACTAATCGGAGAAGTTTTGTGAGTTTTGGTTCGAGGGTGGGCGGAAGGAGGCAGGCCAAAGGAATGAAGGCTTAGTGTGTTTTGAAAAGAATTATTTCGATTTGATGCGGAATGTGTTTGTATTTGAGTTTTGATGAGGAATGTTGTTGAGAATGAAGGAGAAGGGTTGTATTCTAAATTGCCGTATGTGTGGGAAGTGAGCAAAGGCATAAGGAAGTTCACTCGGAAGTTGTGATCATTATTGGCCGGAACTTGTGGCTGAATTTGTGGCTTGATTTCTGTCGATCTTATGAATGTGCTTAAGGAATTCCATCGTCAGAATGTTTAACTGGAAATATATATCCATGAAATTAGTGAAAACACGAGAAAAAGCAATTACAGCAATATATGTATACAAGCAAAGGTTTGCATGCATTTTCTGGATCACTGGACAATACTTTCCCCTATTTCACCTACCTTTGGACTTATCGTCCAAAATATTCATCATATACATATGTATGTATTTTGATTATTTTTCAGAGCATCCTTCCTAGCACTGCACTTGACCAATTGCTTTGCATGGGTTTGCGCTAATTCTCGAGCCCTAACCAATAGAAAAACAAGCAAACTATATTCACAGATTGTTACAGCAAGGGCTGCGTGGTCGGTGTGATAATTCAGTAAGGAAATCGTAAAATAGTGAAGTCTTATCGTGTGCCGAACCCATGCAGCTTTTTTGACATAAAATTACTAGCAAACCCCGAGACTTGCTGAACACTTAAGGACAATCCAATTCCCAAAACAAATTTAAAAATTTTTAAGCCAAAGCCATACTGCCTTATATTGGCCTGGTTTCATTGAGGTTTCAAAAATCCAGAATTGAAAGATGGAAAATGGACAGCTTTGACATTTACTGGGCCAAAGACAAAATAAGTCTTTCACGAAATGCATACGAGGCAAAGCTAATAAAGAAATTAAGATAAACACAGGATCATTGGCCACTTGGGCTATAAAAACACTGAGACGTCTCCAGAAAGAGATACGAAACTGACTTGATATGATGGTGTGTTTCAATGTTCATGGATCATTTGGTATCGCTCTAAAGAGATCGCAATCTGTGCATTTCTTGGCATTGAAGGAGTTTTTGACAACACCAGCTATTAATTATTACCAATGCTCTAGTCTCCAAGGGCATTGATTATTTCCCCAGCAGGTGGGTTGTGGCGGAGCTTAAAAGTCGAAGAAGCACAGCCACCTCTGGAAAGTTCTCAATGATGTTATCAGCCTCTACAGAATGCCCCAAGGCATTCTAAATGAATGCTAAATAAAATAAATAGCTGACGTGACAGCTCTGGATAGGCGAAAGCCTGGACCTACAATTCACTGCCAATTCCGAACGTCGAATTGAGAAGCTTTTACATGACAAATTATACTCCCTAAGGCTTGTCATTCCCCGACGAGAGGTGGTGCCGCGAAAAATGTTCAGTAGACATGACTGGGGCTTGAATCCACGCCACTGACTCAGCAGACCAACGCACTAACCACTGAGCCACGGCGACCGCCTCAAGGCTCTTCAATGGCCTTTTGTTATTGAAGACTTACTTAACAAACTAACCATCCACGGCTTCAACGCCATCGGCTATGATGATGTTCTTGTAAGAGGTCTAGTAGGGGAAAATTTGAACGAAAAATCTGCAAAAACATGCAAAGCGCATAATGCCTAGCATCTGACTGTCAGAGAGGGCCTATCGCAGAGAGTCAGAGAGTGTCAGAGAGGGCCTATCGCAGATCACGCTAGCAAGACGATCCTCGCGCCGTCTATCAGAAAGAGGGAACTGGATCTTGGTGCAGTCACTCCCATTGGTATACTGATAGGATTCCCAGACGAAGTAAAGTACATATTTGGGAATTGTCCTAGAAAAAAAGCTCAACTGGATCTTCCACACCAAAAGCAAAATTGCCTATAGCTGGCGCAATTGCTCGAAATGAGCCAAGGCCGAGCTTCTCGCCACCATTCATGTTGTGCGTATTTTGTATTGTTCGCACGAATAGAAGGGACTTACAATTTATTGCCGACTCCGAACGGCGAATTGAGAAGTTCTTTTCATAACAGATTATACTCCCGGAGGCTTGTCATTCCCCGACTAGAGGCGGTGCCGCGAAAAATGTTCGGTGTTCCTGGCTGGGGCTTGAACCCACACGGCTCGGTCAACAGTTCAACGCATTAACCACTGAGCCACGGCGACCACAGAGAGTCAGAGAATTAGACAAACAAAAAAGGCTCATCCTCCCTATGAATAAAAATTCAAAGAATGTCTAAAAATACAAAAGATATTCGAAGACTTGTTAGATCCCTCTTTAGACACGACAGTCTGAGATATCATCGACACCAGATGGGTATTTCAAAGGAAACCAAATGTCTGCTCTACTTAGAGGAAAAGTAAACAGCAAAACATTTACTATGCGAGTGTGTTTCTGTCTAGAAACTCTCACGAGAGCTTTCAACGCTACACCATCTGTGTCCTGCACTCTTCGCAGATCACACGCTAATAAAAGCCCGCCATGGTGAAACGTGGATCTTGGTACTCTTAGGAAAATTGTAGGAAACTACTCAACAAAGCCAAAAGCTCCAAAGAGACTGCTGACTGGGACACCTGCAAAGAGTGTACAGAGGCCTGAGGAAGGAGCAGCGCCTCTTATGGAGACCTCTCTGTCGAGGAATTTTCAGAAGCATCCAGATTAAAGAAATCCACTCCAAAAACCACTCAACCTGATAAATCTAGGGGATCATTGGACTACCTCTAGTAAGGAAACCATTTTTTTTTTTATTCTCGTGCTTATGTTAACAAAGTAAACAATCCTTGAGGTCAAGGTCAAGAATACTCCCTCAAGAAACTTATACTTAATTTTATAGACACTAATTGTGTAAATTCCGGTAATACCCCCTTTTTCACTGCCACTGACACTACCCCCTACAGTACGTAAAAACCGTCACCCAAACGAACGTCACCCCATCGACTCAAGACTGATTAAAACAATAAATTCGTAAAAGTAAAAAAGTGCATTAAAATAATTGGATATATAAAAAAAAAACCGTAAAATTAATTACCTTTCACAAGAGCACCCAACGAGGACTGATTTATTGCGTCGGTTGGCCTCCACGTCGCGGTTGACAAGGGGATTGGCTAGGGGTGTGGTGCGATTGCTTCATTTAATTCATCAAAAATCAAAAAGCGCCAGCTAAGGCACCTGCCTTCTATAAGAGCATCACTTCCTTCCCTCCTGCCCATCCCAAGTCGAGTATTTCTTTCTTTTTTTTTAGACCTTTTTAAATATTTTATGTGCACTTTTTTCGTTGACTATGGCTATGAGTACTTGAAGCTCATATCTAAGGGGGTAAAAGGAGAGTCTCAAGTCTCGAGTCTGCTCTCGTAGATTGCTCGTTTAGATGGAGGATTTCTGTTTTTTTTTTTTTTTTGCGGGTGGCTTTTATTGCTCCATTTTCCGTTTGGCAATATATAGGCCTGATGTTCAACAAAAGGTAAGCAAATCGATGTGTGTGTTCCGTGAGGGTATCGCCGGAGTACTCTGTACACTGTATGCTTGATGGCCAATTAAAATTTAATTGTGCAGTTATTGCTACTTGCAGACGTTGTTGATTGTTGGAGCAGGGTTTTTTTTATGCCACACGGGTTCGGTGTCGTGTGCTATATTCGCTTGTTAAATGGGAAAATTTGTTTTTGCATATAGAAAATATGTATATTTTTCGGGGGCGATTTTCATTTCGAGGTTAAGTGTGCATTTATGAGGAGGAAATTAAAAATTAACCATATTGGGAGCTTTTTGTTTTTAAGGACTCGACTCGTTTGCCGGCTGCTTTTGAAGGAAGTTTATGCAATTTTTGTGGTCTTGAATGTCAGTAAATTTTGGCTTAGAGAGTGTGTCTTTGGGAGGATTTTAAGACCTTTCGATTTATTGCGCAAAGGATGCTTCAAAGAAGATTATGGAGCAGATGATGGCACTCTTGTAAACAAGCATAAGTGCAATCAGAAAGCAGTCAAAATTCTGATCACAAGTTTCAGTGTGTGCCTTGATTCAAATTTTTAGTAATTTCACCACACGGTTTAATACAACATGCAACATTCAATTAGGTAGCAAGTTAAATGGGTCAAAACGCACCATTCGGCAAAACCGCAAGAAAATCGTCTACTCCTTAGTGGTAAGAAGACCAACCGACCAGCCGAAATCATACCGACCCATAAGCCTTAGTTCATTCTTCCTAAAAACAATGAAAAAAAATAGATGGTAGACAGGGATCAGGGCTGGTCCGCTTAAAAGGAATCCACTTCATAAAAACCAATATGCCTATCAGCCCAAAAAATCTACTACGCACACTCTTCAGGAATTCACTACAAGAATTAAAAAATCCTTGAGAGATAATGAAATTGTGGTGGGCTGCTTCCTTGACATCGATGGGGGCTTCGACAACACTGAACATGCCCAGATACATAGATACATCCAAAGCACAGGAGTAAACAATACTACATGCAATTGGATAAGAAACATACTTAACGCCAGGAACATTAACGCCGCACTAAGCAGGGACAAAACCAGAGTCATGGCTGCGAAAGGGTGGTGTCCTCGTCCCCGGCTGTGGTCCATCGTAGTAAATGAACTGCTGAACTTACTCAGCAATGACAATGACTTACTCTCATCTCATGAAAACCATAGATAGAGCCAGGATCTCCTTATGGACCAGCAAAACTCTCATTGGTAAGAGTTGGGGAATTAACCCAAAAATCTCACTATGGGCCTATACGGACCACGCAAGACAGCAACAAACTTCAAAGACTAGCTTGTGTGTGCATTACGGGTGCTATGAGAACAACTCCTACTGCAGCGCTAGAAGTTATCCTTCACCTTTCATCGCTCCATCTTCAGATACAGAAAGAAGCCATGATTATCGCCTTTATGCTAAAGATGATGCCAACTTTAAACTAATCCATCCTGACGAGAGATGAACTACTTGGAATTAGACTACTGGAAAGGAACTACTATCTACCAAGATTTAACTTCAGCCAAAACTTTGAAGTTACATTCCCAGTTTTCAATTGCAAGTGTCTAGTTCTCAAGCTGCTGTAAGAACACAATGAACAACATTGCACTCGTGTATCCACAGAACGAAAGTATTATCGATTGGGGTGTCTGATCCTTTGCCGATATCAGGCATAAAATAAATTTATATTTTAAATACCACCCCGCCCTCCTCACTCACACTTCCTTCGAATTTACGCTCGTAGGTACACATTTGATTGTCTGTGTTTACGTCCCCTTTTGAGCGGCACTGGCAGTAAACATCATCAATCTACCAGGACGCTCTGTCATGAGTTATGTAACTGACATAGTAAACACAGAAAAAGTTAAATCAATTACGGATGCAAATTTTTCAAATTGTTTTTGATATGTAAATTGTTTTACTGAATTGGTAGAGAATGCTGACACACCAGGACCCATCAAGACCAGACCACCAACCAAGCCAAGCAGTATAGGCTTGCCGTGCTGGCAATGGCGTCAATATCTCACAACGGTCGCTGAATGCATAATAAATCGGCACTCACACACAGCTTGAGAACGCACTTCTTTTTATCCCGGTTTTTGCTTTTGTTTTTGTTTCCGTATACATTTTTTTCCCCGCACCCATCACAGTGCGTGTGTGTGTGGGTGTGGGGTGAGGAGTAACAAGAATATGGTTAAATCACAACAAGGATTTTATTTTTATTTCTACATGTGTGTTACAGAACTAGGAAAACAAAACAAGAACGAGGAAACATTAACAACGCACATCCTCTCTGTTGATAAACATCTCCACACTCTACCAACGCTCCACACTTGGTTAATTTTTTTCTACTGCTGTCTCTGGCAGGATACTCAGCCCTTGCGGAGACATACGCCTCATTAATTGCATTCAACGCCAACAAATAACAAAACAGCTTTAGAATCATCTCGTTCTTCTTTTTCCTCCCATCAGCATCATCATCATCATCATCATCATCATTATCCTCATCGTGATCATTATCGTTAGGAGTAGTGGTACATAGTTCTAGCAGCCAGAAGCATAAGCATTATCCTTCCCATCATCTGTAACAACAGACCGACTGTTGTTTTACTTGTTGGTGTTTTTGTTTTGTTGGTAACGGCAGCAGCACTAGTCGTTGCAATAACAAACCTTGAATAGGATTGCATTGCACACCCTCATCTCATCTCCCCCATCGCCATTACACAGAGGAGAAGGCAAAGTTAAATGAAAAAACATGAGAAATCCTTTTCACTAAATATATCCTGTTTATTTTTTGCAAAACGATAAATGAGATGCGCACTCAACTGCATTCACATTCGCATTCCACTCATCATCGCCTATAGACAGACACATCCACACCACACCCGTGTATACAGAGAGACATGGCAGACAGTGGCATGGCAAGCTATTGTTTTATACTTTTCCGTATTAATAATGGCAGCAGGACGAATCGAGCCGGGCATAGAGGAAAGTTGTAAGAAAAAGGAAATGAAATGAAGAACGATGACGATATGCTCGGCACGCAATTCAAAACATCAACATCCTGCGGAAAAACACAACTGCAGCATCTCTGTAACCCAGGACCAACATCCTGGCAACAGAGATGCACAAATTTTCGACTTTACGTGTAAATAATATTTGCAAGGATATTCTGTTTCTTTTTGTTTCAACTCTAATTCGCCCAGAACAGGGAATGGGAGATGGAATTTTTTTTTTGTTGTTGTTTCTGAGTTTCATGGTTTGTGGTAAATTTTAAGCTCACAGAAGAATCGGGGAACCGACAGAAGGATTCTCTTAGTTCGGAATGTCCTTGAATTGTGGCACATGTTGTTTATTTTATTGGCGCGGGGAAAGCTGCTCGTTCATCATGAAAAAAAAGTTGTCTGCGGTCTGCCTTGCCGTTGGATGGATGTTGTCTAGAAGGAAATTACTGATGGCAAATATTTATTCAAGGATATTCCCTATAACAGTACAGCACACAATGGGATTTCATTTTTAAACAGAAAAAGGAGGAAAGTCAACTTTTGGATGCTTTTTGTGCCGCCAGGATTCTTTCGACGCAGACACACTGAGGGCGGCACATTTAGTGTTGAGGGGTCAGATTTATTCCTCGTGTCGGAATAAACAACTGAAATTTAGGCACCTCTGCCAGAGAGAGTATTTTGTAGACAGGGAGCCTAACTACTAACAATTTCACTTTTATTTTTACACATTTAAGAGTGGGTGTGTTACTGGAGCGATTAGGGTTGTTTTAGCATTTAAGGCGATGGTGTGGATCCTATGTGACTCAAATCAAATGCTGTCGTGACTCATTTTTTCCAGCGAAAAGATTGTGTCATGGACTGTCCTTGAATGGATTATGTGGTGTCACTTGAATGAGATATCTCACAAGATAGAGAGTAAGTCTAGTTTCTTTTAGAAAACTTTTGCTAAACTAGCACAAACATTCGAAAAATAATGATCGCGAGAAGCTAGGCCTTGGCCGCCCTCTTGAAAAAACCCAAGATAAGGGATCTCGACATGCCTATGAAACTAGAATGCGAGGGTAAACCAGGCGATCGTGTGGGACACTTTAGAAATACATACATACTTGTCACAATTCCAAGAAAGGACATGTTTTGTACAATCACCGGCGTTATGTCCAGGAAGATATAAGATTGTCTAAATTGGCCTACTGGAGAACACTTACTGGGTCTAGTCTGGTTCAATGAAAAATCCCTTGGACACATTGAACTTCACTACCAACCATGGCAAGGACTTCAATGTGGCCAGGGGTATTCCACTCTGAAGTCCTTGCTATTGTGGTAGTGGAATGGGTCAGCCTCTGAGTTAGGTAGATCGACAAGTGATCCACCAATGAGCACATGAGAAGGTGAACAGGCCAAAAATGCAGACACGGAAGATGATACCGATAGCCTGTGTCTAGAAGATAAGGGAAAACGCTGGCTAGTAGAAGAAATTACATTCTGGGGAACCAAAGGAGAAGATTGGCTAAACATCTTTCAAAGAAATGCTACAAATCGTTAACATATAGTAGGAAGAACTGCGTTGAATTTCCGAGACCACCTCTGATTAAGACGACTCGAGGAAGAGCGAAAAAAAGATAACAGCGAGAACAGTATCCCCCACAAGATCTCTGACAGTGCAAGATACTTGGGACTTGCGCTCGACAAAAAGTTGAATTGGAATCAGAATATAAACGAAAGAATTAAGAAGGTCACGATAGCTTTCTAGTCTTGCAGTAGAATATTCGGGAAAACTACGACATCAAGCCTTAAAATCACCCTATGGATGTACACAGCTCTGGTGCGGCCTATTCTTACCTATGGCAGCGTTGTATGGTGGCAAGGTGCTACTAAAACCATGAGCACCACGCCAACAGCAGGACTAGAGGCTATTCTCAACCTACTTCCACTAGATCTGTTTATACAGGAATCTGCGACCAGAAGTGCCCTGAAAATCAGCCAAACGAATGGTTGGAGGTCAAGTACGACGGGGCATGCTCGGATTCTAAGTAAGTACTTCAAATTACCGTTTTCTTGCTCATTTCCAACCAGAGAAAAATAGACAAGGGGAATAATACCAAACCCACGAACCAAAGCCATCTATACTGATGGATCCAAAATAGACATTGGCAGATATCCTTTCAGACAAACTTAGCCTCTTTAAATCAGTCAGACTCCCGGACCACAGCAGCGTTTTCCAGGCAGAGGTCCTAGCAGTGACAACCGCTGCCCGTGAGACTGCGATGAAGGTAATACCACGTGACGATATCACCTTTTTTATCGACAGCCAGGCAGCACTAAAAGCGATTTCTGCTATTGAAATAAGATCGAAGCTAGTGAAGTGCTGTCGCGAACAGCTTAATGCTCTCGCCACACAGCATTAGGTAAAATTATGCTGAGTCCCTGGACATAAGGGCATACCAGGGAATGATAAGGCTAATGAATCGGCAAGGAAAGCGTCTACGCTAGACCGGGAGCAGGCTGATCAGTGAAAATCCCGCCATGTAAACTCAAGCATGAAGCATGGATCAGGACTCTAGCGGAAGCGAATGGAAGATGGAGATCTTTGGACTTCTGTAACATAACTAGCAAACTATGGGCAAGGTACAATGGTGTCAGAACTGATTCTCTGATGTAGAAGGACAGGAAAACACTCCTTGTAGGAGAAATTATAAATAAATAAATAGCTGGGGTGACAGCGCGAGGCGAGGCAAGGCCTAGCTTATTGGAACCATTCATGTTGTGCATGTTACATTTTTCGCACGAATGGAAGGGACCTACAGTTTATTGCCGACTCCGGACGGCGAATTGAGAAACTCTTTCATGACAGATTATACTACCGGAGGCTTGTCATTCCCTGACGAAAGGTAGTGCCCCGAAAAATGTTCGGTGTTCCTCGCAGGGGCTTGGTCAGCAGTCCAACGCACTAACCACTGAACCACAGCGACCAGGAGTAATTACAGGTCATAATACTCTGCGTTATCATATGAAAAAGCTAAGGCTAAGTGAAGACGACCTTTGTAGGGGTTGTGGAGACAAGAAAGTCAACGAGGACACAACCTACTTCCTCTGCCACTGCCGAGGTCTCAGACCTGAGACATAGAACCTTTGGAAGGTACTTTTTCCAGGATACCGAAGAACTAAGGGACGTACCCATCAGGGACATCTGGAGGTTCATTAAGGCTTCAAAATGGTTCGAAAGCCTCAGGTAATATTTTAGGTACTGCTTCACGAGCAAGGGGTACCTTCTCCTTGAATAAATGGGCATCACAATGGGTCTCTACTGACTTAAGTCTGGCGCTAGGGACTTCTTCTTCCTTGAAAACCCATCTACCTAACCTAACCTAACCTAGTTATTCGTCTAGGTGCTCGTAAGAGTTATTTGGACCTCGAATGGGTCCATTGTACCACTGGAATTTTTTTTTAGAGTGATGGTTTATTTGAGAACGAGATAAGAACCTGAAATCAGTTATTTGAAGGACCCCCCGTCCATGAAAGAATCAAGTACCAAGAGAATTTGATATTCTGGTGGCTAGCACACTTAGAAACTTAAACACTTATGAAATTCCTTCAAACATTTTACGGTATTGTCCATAAAAGACTAGTTTCAATGGACACATCATTCGAAAAACTAGCTACGAAAAGGAAAACCTCGTCAACCCAAAAATAATAATCATTACTCCATATCATGTTTGCGTCATTCCGTTTCATTAATTCACGATCCTTATAAAATCAAATCACCATACATGCATTCAAGGTACAATTCCTTTCACAAACACATGTGTTCTCCTACTAACCATCGTTAAAGGCAACAAAAACCAACTAAATTAACCGGAAATTCCTTCCATTACCGAACTAATGTTCCAATAATAGCACCAAACTAACTTGCATTATCCTAAAGCCTTGCCAACATACCCAACATACATGTTAACGTGAATGTCAATTATTCATCGTTAAACCTTGAAAAGAAAAGTCATCCTTATGTGTTTGTACACGGAGGTTCTCTTTTACAATATTTTCCTATACACCACAGAGGTAACAACAAACCCACTTGTAACGAGAGTTTGTCACATCCCGAGGACGGCGGAGAAGCTAATGATGGGTACTACCGCCATTAGTGTTCTACATAATGACAGTATGACGATGCAACACACTATACAGTCTCTCGCTCTGTGTACCGTTCCGGCATTATCATAAAAATAATTTGTAGTTTAAACAACTTTCGATGCTCGCCAAAAGGGGGTGCAAAGTGTAAAAGTTTTGCTCCATTCTTTCTTTTCCAGAGCTCTTTGGTGCGCATTTTAATGGACAAAGTCAAAGGATGATGCTATAGATACCTGTTATCACCCTCGAGGAGCTGAAGTTTAACCTAATTTGCGGGTCAATAGACATTAATTAACCCTTCGGAGGAAATAAGGAAAACTTTAGGTACATCCTGTGAACGAGGACTAAGTTATTAATTCGCCAGCTTAACGAAGAAAAATCCCTGAGCGTCTGCGAGGGCTCCTATGGCACTTTTTCTGCACTAGGGTTTTCAAAAATGTATAACACCACCCATATAAGTCACAAGTTCACAGTCGTTGATAGCTGTCAGTGATACACTTATCAGCTTGAGGGTTTCGGGCAAGTAACGACACTCAACTTGTCATCAACTGAATTAAATTCTGTCTGATGTTCGGTCTAGGGTTATAGGCGACTCCTGTGGACTTCGTTTTATGACTTTTAAGCTAAATCCATCCTTCACTGTTTGAAGGTCCTTCTCGACGAAGATCAATGGCATAGGTTAGCTAAATGGGTGCCTTGTGAAATTTTCACTGCACACTGGTGGTCTAAGCAGAGGTTCCATTGTGCCCATCTTCTAATTTAATTCCGGGAACCTGCAAAGAGGTCCCTCAGCTCGATGTCACACAAGTCGTCCAGTTCTGTGAAGAAGTAACTACCAAGAGTCCTCATTCTTCTACTGGCGACGGCAGAGCATTCACACAGTAGGTATCGGACCGATTCGATCTCCTCCGCATCCCTGCAACTTCTTAAATAGTCGTTGTGATGTATACCGAAGCGAATACCAATGGCGCAGTGTTCAGTAATGATGCCGGAGACTATCCTCGCCTCACGACGACTTACTTTTACCAGAGACTGAGATCTCTTCTTATTATAACTCGTCCATAAGCTTCTAGTCGTTACACATGTGAGCTGGATCCACCGTGTATTGGCTCGACTTATAACCTCGTCATCGATATACCTTTCTAACAAGCTTATTGGAATTCTAGCAAAGGGAATAGCCTGTGAGGCATGCAGCGCTGCCACCTTTCGTGCAAATTCATCAGCTCTTTCGTTACCTCGTACTCAACATAGGGTCACCGTATTGGCCCTCGATATCTCATTGTGATTGTCCTTTCGGTGACACCCCTATCTCGGACAGTTTTCGAGGCTTCGATAATGGCTGTGATTTCGGCTTGAAAGACACTGGAGTCGTCGTAAACGGACAGGTTTATTCCGAGGACCTTGCAGTAGACCCTGAAACCATCTCAGAACCATCGGTGTAGAAAGGCAGTTCCTTTTTATTGGTAACTTTGTTGTTCCTCCAGTCATCTTAATTCTGATATTAAGTAAATTTTCTGTCAAATGCCAGAGTATGGATCATGTGATCTGTTTTTGTCGATCTGTAGGCATTCTCCCATCGAGACAGTGCTGAGACGTGACCGTAGGGAGCTGTTGTCCACTGTCGGCCTTCTCTCAGTCTCAAGGCAGTTTAAGCTGCAGTGTTGCTACAGTACAGATCCAGCGAAACGAAACTTAACATCTTTTCCATTGCCGCTGTTTTTGTTGTTGGCATTGATTACAGGCTTCCTATACAGGCTACCCTCTGAATCTTAGTGAGGTTTGAAAGCTGATATTACTTCTCAAGGACCTTCCACCAGACTAGTGAGCCATATGTTCTACTGACTCTTGGAGTGTCACTGGCCGAATGTTATCCATTTCTGGTGCCTTAAATGGAGCAAAGGATCTAATTGCCCATGCTATCTTTCTTATCTCCGGAGATCGTCACATCGGTACAGCCAGGAAAGTGGGTGCTTATTAGTGTATCTAGCGTTTCTTCGTGAGAATCCGTCCAACATCAATGGCATACACCTTCAATTTCGAAACACTGCCCACAATTTCGCTTGCAGTTCGTATTTTGAAAAATCCATTCAAAGGATGTTTACCGTCCTGTAGCTGTAGGTCCTCCTTTCTAAATTTAGAACTCAATTTCTCTCAGTGTAAGGGCTATTAATACATTTTTTCACTTCAAACTTTAATCAATATCTCAAGACACCCCCTTCGGTCAACACTCCCTTTTCGACATGATAGCTTTAACCTTGTGGTCAATTGAAATAGGTCAACTTGTCCAACGTAATAATGTCAAATTGATACCCCAATTAGTATGAGTTGGACGTTAATTATTAATACATACAGTCACACAGCCACAAATGAGTTCCAATGGAGAATTGAATGACAGGCAGGACTAATCCAACGAAGGACATGCGTATGGAAGTAAAAAAAAAACAAATCAGGATGTTGGGAAAGTTTATTTATTTTCATCTTATTATTAGCATCATAATTAAAAGCCTTTAAGTCATGTTCAAGGAATTAGAACAACAAACATTTGACATGTGACACTTTGTGGAGTGTTGGAGAAATAGTTGTAGGAATAGTGACTTGTGAGTGATTTGTGTTTATTTTAGGATTTGACCCTGGTGACCGTGGCATTTAGCAATTTACTCTTGAGCCTTGAGTTAATATTTGTGGCTACCTATGCATAGCAGAGAATGAGTGATTTGAGTCGTGACTCCTGGCTGTCTAATAGCCTTTATTTTGTTCACTAATGTAGGTGGTACAACGCCCTGGAATTGATGTAAATTTATGGCAATTTCAGGGCGACACTAGCAGTAGATTGTCACTTCTTGAAAAGTTGATAGAACTGATAATTAGATTCGAAAAAATGCTGTGAATGACAAACATTATAAAAATGTCACCGTTTAGTCGCGACACCATCCTCGAACGCCATTGAAACCTAGTTTCGAACCACCACACCTCATAAAGGTATTGAAAAACGACAACACCCCGCCAACTGTGATGCTCAGGCACCAATCATACCAAGCATCGATACAAACGACAATTCTGCCAAGTACAAGCATTAGCATAAGTATGCATACTTCACTTAAGCTCAGGAACGTCGAAACGCCTAAAAAATCAGGGACGGCACTGAACTTGAAAAGGCCTAGAAAATGGAGAGAGAACGCTAAGCGCAAATCTTCACGCAGAGGGCTTCAAACGCCGAAGACAGCTAACTCAGCAAACAAAAGACAAATCTCCTCTGAAAGCAGCTCACAAAAGAGTCACGTAAAGACACAGGTGTACACGTATGTCAATGGAAGGAGCGACCGTACTACTCGCAGCTTAGATCGCCAAAACAAACCTCCTCCAGGAAAATCGCAGCAAATTCCTCAAAATACTGCGCAGAGACACATACAAACTTATGTATATAGATCCTCGGGTGGAAGTTATTCTAGGACAGGCACAAAGTCGAATAGGAGCACATCAAGGCTATCCGATAGGGATAGTATGACAAAATGCAAAGTTGCAATCATGCACTCTTTGCATCCGAAAGAGACTCTTATCTCGCAACAAATCCAGATATTTCGAAAGAGGTTACTGGAATCTTTCAAGGTCTCTGAGAACATCACGATGACTGGAGACCAACGAACAATAAGGTATTCACCAACGAGCAGTAATCCCGGCAGAAACCTGGATCAACCTCCATAGGCATCACAATGGGTCCAGAAGGCCCTAAGTATGATGAAGTCGAGTGCTTTCTCCCTTATCAACTCAGATACTTAACCTAAGAGCCTACTGAAAAAAACGAACAAATGTGACAAGAACGGTCCCACCCAACGGATGGTGATCGATCACTTGCCACGACGCAGAAACCAAAAAAAAACTCTTATCGGCGCAAATAGAATTAGGCCATAGGATTAACTGAGGTAGCGAAACTTCTAAGTTCTTAACATACGTCTCCCAAAAGAGTTCCAGGAATACATTCCTAACTCGAATCGACAGGCAAAACTCCAACATTCCCACGGAAGGATGGCGTGTTCTCAGTCTACAAGAACTCCACGAACAGCATCTGAAACCAAAGAAACCTACCTGAACTTCTCGCAGGTGTCTATAAGAATAAATGACGCATCGAAGGAGGCGCAGGTCACAATACATGATAATATGGCCGAGGATAGAGCGAAAGCCAATCCAAAATTCAGCGTTCAGCAGATACTGATCGACGCTAGTAAAGACAATAATCTGGCACAAACAATTCAGGAGAAATATCTGATAAATCCAGCGCCGAAAACGTCAGAGAGTTCATCCTCTACGCTCAAGACCTCAAAAGTAAGCCTACATGGAGCCTGCTATAAATGTTGGGAGTGATACCAACACTTCCACTATAAACAGCAATCATGGGATTAAGGTGCATCCAGATTAATCTACAGCACCTAAAAGCCCCTTCTAGGGTTCTAAGGCATAGATTTAATCAGGATCACCTGGAACATCCAAGCTATTCCCATACAACACCAAAGATGCATCATAGATCCCAGCAGCAATAGTGAAACTACCCACTGAAAAAGGTAAGATAGAAGCGAACTTACGTTCAACTTACCTGGGTGAGAGTTTGTTTTGCCGACCTTTACGAGCTTCGATTTTGTCGATGCTGACTGCAGAGATTTAATAGCCGCCTGGCTGTCAACATATATAGTGATGTTCTCTCTGACAATTTTGTCATTTTTTATAAGCTTTGCGGCCAGTAAAATGGCAGTTATCTCGGCTTGAAAAACGATGCATACGTTGGGGATTTTTTGTTAATCCCATATTCCTGCAATACAGTCCAGAGTTTACCTCGAGGGAGCAAAAAGATTACATAAAAAAAAACCAAATCCAACGTGACCCTTTTTCCCCATGTTGGAAAGCTACAGAAGATAGACACGAAAGGTAGGTTTAGATTAAAACCTACAGAGCGTCTTACTTTACACAAGCCCATGCAGGACTTTCATCTTCCACATCAATTTAAGCACTCACTCCTCAGCTTAGGATTGACAAAATCTCGATTTCCGAGTTTGATATTTTTTGAATTGTTACGGTCAGGTTAGGTTATTCCTATTCGTTGTCCATTGTTTATGCATGATTTGGCCTTAACCGCCTTCCACAAGTTAATTGAACCACAGCCTAGAATAGGTCTTACAATCTCTGTGTACAACCAGTGTATAAGGTTCGGTATTGAACCTCACGAACTAGCCAGTCGTCGCCAATTATTGTAGTTCTCGCTGGACATACTACAAGGCCTTGAGCGAATACTCTAAAAACACACAAGAGCTCTTCATTAAATCATCACTCTCTTCGTTGACTCCCGAAAAAAGAAACCCACACACTCTCTTAAAGCTGACCGACTTTTTCACCTCTCTGCTTGATTTATGTGCCACCAACACGCGACCGACAACCTTAACCCGCTGACAGTAATAAGAATTTATATCCTCATCCGGATGGTGTGTCAAGTATGTAAATATTTACACCAGGCCACCATAGTTCGTCGGAAGTCGCACACCCTTCCTCCAGTAGCAACAGCACGTCATCACACCCAAAGCCAAGACCCATACACAACCCTAATTAAATTGTATTTGCTAAGTCAAAAAGACGTAAAACCCTATTGCAGAGCCACCACCGCCGCCGCCACTAGCCCCCAATAAAGCCGCCCTCTCAACATCGTAAAGCCCTCTAACAAGACCCATGAAGCAATTCCAGCATGTAATTTCAGACTCATTTCGTAGGTCTCCAAATTTTCAGGTAAATTACCAATCCAATGGAATTCCCCTTCAAAAGGGATTTACGGGACATATAAGTCCAACCAAAATAGGATTTTGCTAGTCAAGGGTGTGGGGTCTGACGGTGAATCCAGAACAGTGAGGGTGAGTCAAACCAAATGGCTAAAGATATTAGAAGAAATCACGAACTCGCACAAATCGCCCATAAATTCGGTATCCACATGGCATGCGGAACCATACATAACATCCCCCCGCCCCGGTCCAGATATGGGTGGTTTTAAGGCCTTTCCAGCGGCCACAACAACAACAACGACGAAAAAAAAAAACACGAGATTGGTAATAATAATCGTAAGTAATGTTCTCTGACCGCACCGCAAACGACGGTTATGATCGTAAATAATACGAGGGAGTCCTTGCCGAGCATAAGCTGGTCCGGAACTCGCAAGGTATCGCAAGGACTCTTTGAGTGAATGGGTAGAATAGAATTGAACTTGAGACATATTCCTAACGAGGGGCGCTTTTGCTTGAGCATATATTTATTTATTTGCGGCCAGGATTTGGAACTGGTCGGGGGGAAGGCAGTGAATATAAAATGTAGAAATTATGGCACAGCTTTGATTTTTATACATCGAACAGAGAACGAATGTGTATATCATTGGAATTGATGGGGGGTAAAACGGGCCGCAAAAGGTTTTGTGTTGAATCTGTGTTTACCGGAGGTCTCAGGCAATCCCATAAACAATTGAGTTAGTGGCCAGTGGATAAAGGTGATCAAAGTTAACTTTTTCTTTCATTTGTTTGGAGGGGTAAAAGGATATAGTTCAAGTTTTTATGCTCTACACACCGCTTAAGAATAATGACTCAATTATTTCAATTCAACACATGTCACATTGACCTTTAATCTCTCACTGTGTAATCCTCAACGAAACACCTCCACAGTTAAGCACTCCTAAAACCTAATCTATTTCTTCACTTATTCTCATCCACGCACGTGCACTTGTACAACAAAAAGGATACACAAGTGTCACAGCCAAACAAAGGCAAATTATCCCATTAAAACTTCTCCTCTAATTAGTATATCGACTAGTAGTATGTGTACCTGCCTCCAAGCCCCATCCTCGCGGCGCACATGTTCACGTTAATTAACATAACTGCCTGAGTAAACACAATATACTCACGTAATCGTGTTTCTATTTAAAAAAAAAAAATGTCAGCGAATTTTATTTCTCGGAAAAACCCAGCTTGGCCCCCCCACGACGACCACGCCCACTCGGGAGGGTTGTCAATTTATACAATTTTCCTTCTGCATATGAAATTAATACAAAAAATTGTAAAAAAAAAAATAAACTCAAGGATCACAGTGTGAAAAACTGAAAACCGAACCGTCAAGGACAGTACGATGATGATATTCTTCGACGACGCTAGTTGCCAGTCTGGCTGTGGTCACCACACGTTTTATCCTCGAAAAAGGACGAAACCATGAATTTCCATCTGCATAATTGGAATTTCGTATTCGCTCGTAGGTTCGGGCATTAATTTCGACTACGTTCAAGTGAGTGTTTGTGTATGGCTGACAAGTGGGTGTCCTTTGGCTGAGGTCAAATCGATAGTTTTTGTGACCATGGAATATGTGATGGGGAATTCTATTACTCCTTGCGGAATGTGTCGATGCGATTGCATCTTCCTTACGGGAACAAACTACACCGATGCGAGTGGTAAAAATCTGCGACACCTATGCGAGTGGATATTTATGGGAAAAGGGACAAACGCAAGTGTGCACCTCCTGAATGTGATCCAGTGAGCTAAGGATTTTGAAACCGATTTACCGATGTTAATTAGTTTCTAGGATTGTCATACTTATGTATATCCTTCGAAAAAGATATTCCAAGTGGAGATTGGGAAGCAACATCGGAGGCCGAGATTTAAATCCTTCGAAAAAGATATTCCAAGTGGAGATTGGGAAGCAACATCGGAGGCCGAGAAAAAGTATCACTCCCATGAGCTTGAGGTTCTGGCCAACGTAGACAGCCTCGATCGGTTCCGGGTTTATTTGTTGGGCAGGGAGTTCACGGTAGTGACGGATTGTGGCTACGAAGAACAAACCAAGGATAATTCCACGAGTCGGGAGGTGATGGCTCAAGCCGCAGGAGTTTTCTTTCGAAATAGTGCACCAACCGGGAAGGAAGGCGGCATACGTGGACGCGCTGAGTCAACAACCAGTGGAGGACGATAAGGTGATGGAGGAAGCGTCCTTGTATGTCCTCAACCTGCATATCACCGACGACGATTGGCTGGCAACGATGCTGTGGCAGGACGACAAATTGCGCACGACCATCAAGGAGCTGAACTCGGTCGAATCCATGAGCCTCAAGCAGCAGCTGCAAAAGCACTTCAGACTCAAAGGAATGCGACTATTGCGAGTAGTGGGGGGCGCTGAGAAGTGGATGGCGCCGCATGCCATCCGATGAAGAATTCTTAAACTCTATCACGACGATGTGGGTCACTTAGCGGACGAGAAAACACTGGATCGGGTTCGGGAGACATTTTGGTTTCCAAGAATGGGTGGCATCACCCGGGATTACATAAATGCATAGATTGCGTTTACTCGATGAGGAAGGGTGGAAAACCTGAAGGGTACTACTATGTGCCGCTGCCTTTCGACACAATCCAATTGGACCGTACACCCGAGGGAAAGAGGGGACCAGATATATAGTTGCAATTGTGGATAGCTTTACTAAGAACGTCATACTGTGAAAACGGCAAATACCAAGGGAGTGCTTCGCGCCCTGATGGAGTTTGCCGGGTACTTCGGAGTATCGGGACACATGAAAACCGGTTGAGGTACCACATTCATTGCACGAGCGTTTGAGAATTACTGCGAAGTCAACGGCGTCCAGCAAATCAGGACCACACCCAGAGCGAACGGTCAGGTTGAATGGTGAAACCGGACAATTCCCGAAGCCCTGAAGTGCGCCAATTCGGCAGACAGGAATTGGGCTGAATACTTCCGAACGATCCAGTGGAGGTTGGACACAGCAAGAAATTCAACCAGAAACGCTAGTCCACATGAGTTGCTTTTCAAGCGTACACATCGAGACATCCTCGAGAACAAGTTGCTGTTGGAGCTGGGGAAGGAGGCATCAATTCATCCGGCGGAGATGGCAAAGAGGAGAAACGCGGCCCTGCACAACATTAAAGGAGGGCAGGCGAATCAGAAGTTGCGCTACGACCTGAGACATCGAAAGCCAACCCGGTACAACGTCGCCTTTGAAAAGAGCATAGGCTCTTGAGACAAAAGACCACACAACAAGCAAATCTTTTCCAAAACTCGTTCTAACTAACGCTGTACCCACCATCTCGACTTGAATGTAAAATTCATATGGGCTCATATGGAACCTCGATCTACCTTTTGAATTTGTTCAGACTTAGTACCTGTACACCTCAACAATACAACAAAACCGTTATCCATTGTGTTTTTCGTCGCTTAAACTCCATGAATTCTCATAGTTTCCTAGTTCACGCGACACACACACACCACTTCAAATTTGGAAATTTTTCTTTAATTAACGACGCACCTTTCCGAGCAAACTTAAAACAACACTCATTGGCTACCCCCTAGTGGGTTCAAGAACTTTGACCAACTTTTTCCCTTCGTTAATTAAAATTTGTTTTTGTCAACAAAAAAAATAAAAAAAATAAACACCCCAACACGAAAAATGTCGCCAAAGAAAAGCCTCGTTCTTCTAATTACTGAATACGTTCGCATTGTCTCTCTCTCTCTCTAGTCCTGGCTTGCATTTTCAATAAAAATACCTTCAATAATTGTTTTCGTCCTGACATTACCTGCTGAGTCTTGCTGCTTTCGGTCAAACGGGGTCACGCTATCAAAGGTTTTTTTCTCTTTCGTTTCTGTTTGTGGAACCCGGACTGCTTTTCAATTAATTACACGTTTTCCTAGACCTCTACCCGACCTGCCGCCTTGCATCCCTTTCGCAGAATTTGTATTTTTATTCAACGTAAATGGAGTTTTTTTTTTTACAAAAAACACGTTAAAGGATCCTTGTTCTTCTGCACAACCATACGTATCCGGTTGTTGTTTTTTTTTTTTTTTCTTAAGAGCCACTTCTGTGTCACCTTTTTTTATTTTCACTTCGTTTGCCCATTATAAAATGGGGTTTAACACAAGCACATTCACGCACACATCCATACACATGTCTACACTTTCAAGTGAGGTCCTTAGCACGTAAGCATTAAACAAGAATAAATATGTTAAAAAAAAAGAAAGGAAATAATACCACATCGAGGATGAGGTCCTTGGCAGAAAATTGAATAAACAAACTTTGACTAGAGGTGAGCTTTGAGCTATCATACCCTTGTTTTCCCTACTCTTATCGGTGTCGGTCTTACATTGTAAGTGAATTTGTAACCATTAACGAGGAACAACCTATGCAATCGGAAGTTTAGAGTGAAAAACTTTTGGGGTTGGCAGCGGTCACAGGAAGTCGACGTTGTCAATTGTGTAGTTAAACACGCTTCAATGTTATGATGATTTAAAAGTAATTATCGACAGAAAGAAAAAGTTACAAGTACAACGAAAATTAAAATTTTAACATGAGACGGGAGCTTTTGTTACAACCAACTTTGAACAGGAAGTGTTGTAAAACAATTCAACAACCACGTAAATAAGAAACGACATCCTGAACAACCATTATTTACGGGCTTGCTAACCTAAGAAAAATTCGAATACGTAACATCAGTTCCTGCAACACTACAAGACTATACATCTGATACCAAAATAACAAGCTTTGTTCACTTGACATAACAAGGCTTTCTAGGTGAAAACAACAACCATTGTAAGTTGGTAAGTCGAAGTAGTAAAAATCAAACCCAAGTGTCCAACACACAGCACAGAACATGAAAAGCATTTCTACAGGACTTAGCCATCAGATGCCGTACCGTGAAGATGTATAGCCTATGTCACTTACCAAGTCATGCGCTGTTTGTAATTTTGAAAATTTTTAAAATTGGTCAACAAGATTTTAAGATCATCGAAAACACACCAACCCACCTACATGAGGAATGAGCTAGCTAGAGCGAGTTTAGTTTCTGAGCTCTAAGGAGAGGAACCCTCCTGTAGTGTAAATGGGGCTATCGACCAGCTTTGTTAAGCAACTAGGAACAACGTCGCCAAACCCACTGGGAAAAAATCCCTAGGCTTAGCCAAACCAACAGACTTTTCAAACTCTTTTCCTATAAAAAATTTCTTAATCTTGACAGCAAAAATATGAGAAACCTAGTGGACTTTCGTACTGCCCATTGCAGCCTTACATACCATCTCAACAAACTAAACTTTGTTCAGATCCAGATCGCCAGTTCTATTAATTTAATTAAAGTCAAGGACGATGTACATTACCCTGTAGAGCTCTTGCACACTTTTAACATACCGGGAATCGAAACCCCCCGAAACTGTGCAATAGCACCCGGTTTCTAGTGCAGAAAGGAGAAACCCTCTTCATCACTCAAAATTCCCCTGATCCGATCAGACTACCTCTTTGAGCTCAAACGTCTGCAACTTCCCGATATGAGTGAGTTCATCTGACGACTATGGTCGTCCTCCAGTCAGAAAGAAAAGCCAGGAATGTTTACAGGGAGATTTTGAAACATTACTATGAGGAACAAAAACAATTAAATTTTAACAATTTAATTTAAAATTAAATGTTAACATCAAAATCAACTAGCCTAGCTCTTCAGACCATCTCCGCCGAACATTTTTCGCGGCGCCACCTCTCGTCGGGGAATGACAAGCCTCCTGGAGTATATTTAGTCATGAAAGAGCTTTTCAATTCGCCGTTCGGAATCAGCAATAAATTGTAGATCTCTTTTAATCGTTCGAAAAATGTATCACGCACAACATAAGAGCTTGCGAGAAGCTAGGCCTTGGCTCATCCCGAGTTGTTGCGCCAGCTGAGACTATAGGCCCTGCTTGTTTTTATTATACAATTTTTCACACACATAGATCGGTTGTTCCTTAACCGTCACAACAAGTCAAATGATTGTTATTTACATTAGTATACGTGCCCCGGTCGTGTAATTGAATAATTGATCGGAGTAATTTTGATGAAGTTTGTTTGATTAGTAATTTGGTTGTGAAAGTGGGAATTAAAACTTTTAAATCGGAGAGAGAGGGAGAAAGCGAACAGTGCGTTTTAACTACAAGCTGAAAGACTCCCCGACACGCAGGCGGGTGGTAGAGCTGAAAAGGGGTCGGAAAGTAATTTACAGTTTAAGTGACTTGTTTGCATATGGAAATTAACGTAGTCACGTTGTGTAATTGAAATTTAATGAAAATTCTTCCCCTCGGTTTGTCCCATTGCCTTTTTTTTTACATCACCCTTACCGATTCAAGATATGAAGGGTGTTTATGCACGCAAGGAGGAAGGATATTTTTTCTTTTTTTTTTGGCCAAGAAGTATAGTGGCTTATTGGCATAGTGAAATTTGTTTAATTGGAAGAATCGGGCGGAGGAGAGATGTTGATGGGAAATGGAAGAATGATTTATTGTCAAGATGACGTCGGATAGTATCGGAAGTTTCAGCGAGCCTCTACCCTTTCTGGCAGGATAATTGCTTATTGCGTGTGTGATTGGCTTTTACTTCAGCTGTAGTCTAGTTTATAAAAAGAAAACGTTTTATGTTTAGCAGTGACGCTGTGGGTCTTTTAATGAAGTCGACACCTATTGCTGTGTTAGACGGAGTGAAATTGACAGTAACAAAATGCTTTTTGACACGAAAGTAAGGAGCTCCTTTCACTGCACGTACATTAGAAATTAGCTTCACGTAATCAAATGAATTTATTTGAAAAAAAGAGGAAAACACGTTAACATGCCAGAACTAGGCAGATTCCAGACAATTGAGTCACAAACGCAACTAACCAGTGAATCAAGCATCGCACCAACATTATTGCAGGTGTAGCCGAGACCACCGAAAAGGAGTAGTGTGATAAATGCGCTCAGTGCAAGAAGGTGATAGAAATTGACCATCAACAAGCGCTGCAACGCAAAACTATGGGAGCGAAAATTGGGTATCGAGGCACAAGAAAGAAAAAATTCGACTAGGGAACCAGTTCTATACTTTCCACTAAACAAACAAAGGTCGAGTTGAATTAATATTATTTATTTTTTTATTTTTGCATAAAATAGTTGGATAATCAATTTAATGACAAAAAAAAACGTTTCTTCAATTTCCTCAGCAATTGTCCCACAAAGAGTTGTTGCGCGAACTTGATAAAAAACATTTATTCAATTTCCTCAGCATGCACTAGACCGATTATGCTCAAAATCTTATCAGCTCTAAGTTTCATGCGGACAAATAAAACAAAGAACACCGCATGATCCTACGTTGTTTCGTTCTCAAGATATCGAAAGCGAAAAATTTGATCACACTCACACACACAGACATCATTTCAAAAATGGGCGGAAACAATTTCTAGTGTATCGTAATGTGAAGCCCTGTTCATATCTCGAAACATTTTGTTCGGACAGATTGCAATACTTCGCCTACCTAGGTGGGAAGTAAAACATGCGACATTTTTATAAGAAAGTCATTAAACTGACAACTGGGTTTAAATGCGGAAAGGATACCCTTCGTCAACAATTTTCAATTTGAGACACAGCATTTTTGTCGACTTTTGAGCTGCAGCATTGTTCGGCTTGAGCTCTACAAGCTAAAGGCTGTAATTCCGACTCCACCGCGCAACGCTGAACACAGAGTACACAGGAATCAAAGGTGGCAACCGTGCTAAGGATCATTCAACTTGAGGAGCTAGTTCTAAAAGTTACTCAGTCGTAAGGGTTATATTGAGGTACCTAGCAACCTCTTTATCAGCAAGTCTTATCTGCATTATGCAGGGCTCTCTGCAGGCCGTTTCAAAACCACAAACCAGTCAAACTTTGAGGCCGGACCTCAAAAAAATTGCGCCACTAATCCTGTCATTGATAAGATCGGATGGACTTTATACGTCAAAGAGCATCTGCTAAATTTCAGACTTCATGATGCCATAAGAATCACATTGCAGCTTAGCATCCTTTAGAGTTTCAAGGCCACAACAAAGGACAACTCTTCATCTCGAGCTACACACTAAAAGCGTAGATGGACAGATGTGAAGAATATTTTAGGATAAGTAGGAAAGCAGAGTAGGTATGATCCTAAATTCCTTCGAAGCATGATGCCCGAGTACTCGAGTGGGGAATTCTGCAGTACTTTCTTCACGTGTCGAGTACTCGTTAAGTTCGTTAGAAATCGAATAAACCGAAGGCAGGGAATAAAACGTGGTGAAATTTTTGACGTAGAGATAATGTTCAAAAAGCAATTTCCACCTGAAACATTTGAGAGGCTACACGAATAAGCTCCAATTGCTTGCACGCTTAGTCAGAAACACCCCCCGATGAAGCAACATTTTTCCTCCAAGTGACACAAAAATTCCTCAAAGTCCTTGAACAACTTCATGAAGTAATTAAATTTCCCAAAAAGGGTTGAAAAAAAATTCCTCATAAAACTTTTGAATAGCATGCCACTTTGACGCTCGCTTTCAACACGTCATTCTTCATATCTTCTTCGTCCTTTGACAGTATCTTCTTTTGCATTTTGTTGGTGTGCACACACTTCTTCGAGGAAATCAACTACGAATATGATTTTTCTTGTAACATTATCCCAACTGCAACCGAGAAAAGGATCAACAACGCACCGAGTGAATGCAAAAGAGAAGAAAAAAAGTCCTCCATCATCCTCCTCTGACCCAAAATGCCAGAGTTATGTCATTTTTAATTCAAATGAATGCCTCCTGCCTGTTTCGTGTCATCTGTCTCATCCTCTCCGAAATGAGAACGAAACGAAGAAAAATGAAGATGTCACACTATCATGAGACATTTTCTCGTTGCTTTTTTTTTTTTTTTCTTGTTTTTGTATCCGCCATCAACCGCAAGAACTCTTCAAGTTAACTGTCAGGACACGAACTGACAACAATGATGACACTTCTTTCACTTTTAATATTTACTCTCCTTTTCTCTTATTTTTTTTTCTGCACTTTTTTGCGCGCGACAAGGAACTCACCCACCGTCGTCGTCGTCCTGGCCTTTCATGGTTAATGCAGTTTTTGGCTTTTGTTTCTCGTGTGTACAGAGTGTCCTTGTAAATAGGTTCCATCAAAGGATATTTTGCCCTATGTAACCGTGCTTTTAGTGGCAGATGAGCCAACCGAGTGCGTTTTTAAAAAATAAATAGAGCTTGATGCGCCCTGCAGCTACTCTCATATGAGTGCACAGCTTCATCCCCGGGGTGTGCACATTTATGCACACTTTGATGCAGTATGACGTCCTTATGCCATGTGTCACTGTCTGTCCTCATGACAGCCCCACCGAAACAGCACTAGTGCTGCACAGAATGCGATCCCTATTTTTTTGTTGCTTTTCCCTTTTTTGTTGATAATTGAAATGAACATGAACTAAATGACGGTTGGAGTGGAAATAAGTGAAATGGTGGAGCTGCATAAAGGATACAGGATAAATAGCGACATTTGCTCAACAAGTTAGCGCGCTCACAAAAAAAACGAAACGAAAACTATCAAGCAACGAAGGGGCTAACGTATAATGAAGAAATGTGTTATACAAACCTTTAGTCGCTTTCTAAAGGACGACACGGAATGTTTCTCTCAGATCTGTGGGAGGACAAGGCGTGAGACGAAAGGGTCCTTTCCTGCCGAAGGCAACTTGAAATGGAAATTCATCACGCGATTTCTGTGGTACCTTAACCCCGTATACTACTTGGGAAATTATAATTGCAGGCAATAACTGTTTGCGGGGAAGCTAAAAGGTGTGCGAGTGTGGGGTCTGTTAGTTAAGTGAATTCTTGAAGGATACATACTTGTGAGTGGTTTCTGTGCTGTTTTTTTGGTTCTGGCACAACGTGGGTGCTAAGTGCCATGTGATAAAACCATTTCATGTGTGAGGTTGTGGCAGTAATTCTGACAGTGAATTGCTAAGTGATTGGCTACCTATTGGGCGAGGGCCATAAAGGATTAGGTCATAAGTAGGAGTAGGCTATAGAAATTCTCTAATGAGAAAGTCATATTCAAAGTGACGTAAGTCGAGAAATCACCTAAAGAGGACTCAATTTTCAACTAGAATACGAAAAAAAAATAGCTGGTGCGACAGCTCAGAATGAACCAAGGGCAAGCTTCTTGAATCTGTTCATGTTGTGCGTGGTATATTTTTCCCACGAATAGAAGGGGCCTACAGTTTATTGCTGACTTCGAACGGCGAATTGAGAAGCTCATTCATGACCGATTATTATATTGGAGTTTTGTCATTCCCCGACGAGAGATGGTGCCACGAAAAATGTTCAGTGGAAATGACTGAGACTTGAACTCATGCAGCTTTGCACAGCATTCCAACGCTCTAACCACTGAACCACGGCGACACACTTGGACAACTATAGAGAATCATAAAGGATCTCGTGAAAGAGAATGGTACGGAAAAACTAGAATTTCAGTCCCAAATTCGAACGTGGATCGTAACTTATGGATCGTATTTGGAACAGAACTTGAGAAAATGTACAAAATTTCTTTGATGTACAGGAAATAGCTGGTTCATCGCTGAGTCTGTGTCCCTTGGTGCACGTGAAACTCATTTGATTGAAAGATTAAGCCTCACTTATAATCCTTCTTAATTAAATTCTCCAGACAGAAGGGGTACAGACTTGAGTTTGCGGGGGTTGGTGTTGAAAGAGATCTCTTGCAGCAGCGCAGGACAATCGATGTTACCAGTTATTAACTGATGAACGAAAAGGATGTCTGCAATATCGCCGCGGTTTTCCAACGACTGTAAATTGATAAGTTTTAGATGGTCCACGTAGGGCGGTAAGTTAAGGCTGTCAATCCAAGGTAGGCTGCGAAAAGCAAAGCGAAGGAATCTCCGCTGGACAGCTTCGATTCTCAAGCTGTACAAAGCGTTATAGGGCGACCATACTTGCCTACTCGAGGAGGGTCCTGACGAATCTAATGTAATGTTTTATCGCAGATAACACCTAGGTATCGCGCAGAAGTGGCCATAACTACAGATTCGTCGTGAATGAAGTAGGCTCTGGGGGGTGGGGAATAAAAATTGTAAAATATGTAATTGTAAAAAAAAAAATTTAATGGAGTGACATTTGGCGATATTAAGCTCTAGGAAGTTTTTTTTTTTGCCACCAGATGGAAAATCTGTTCAGGCATCATTTATAGTCAGGATAAAAATAAGAGGTCCGAGGTGACTGCCTTGAGGGGCCCCTGAAGTTGCTATGAAAGGGTCAGATATTGAAGATCTAAATCAGACTTTATACAGGCGTTCGATTACTTATGATTTGATCTAGGAATCTTTCTAGAGCTTTCAATGACATGAACCTCATACCCATCCTCCAAAGCGCACAGTGTTCTTGATACAAATTCAGTTAGGTTAGTTACTGTTGATCTGCCCTTAAGGCACCCGTGTTGTTTTGAATAAAAGATTGGTTCGCAGTTAAAGAACATTGCCGCGTATAGGATGCTTTCAAAGAGCTTGGGTACATAAGAGGGCTTGGCGGGCAAACCACCGGGACCAAGGAAATAATCGTCCCTGAGTTTGTTCATCTTGTTCGTGACTACTGACGGGGTTATATCCACTGAGCCAAATGAAGTTTATGCAACGTTGCTCATGAAGGAGAAATATTCAAGGTCAGGTTCAAGGATGTTATCACCGAACGATTGGCTAAAAAAAATATATGTACGATCAAGCCACAACAGAAGGATAGGAAAATTCTTTGCACCGTCGTACAAGTGATTACAGCGCATTATACTCTGTGATACCATCTAAAACAGCTAAGACTAAGTGAGGATGATCTTTGCAGAGGCTACGGAGGCGAAGGAGTCAAATAGGTCACAACCCACTTTCTTAGCTACTGTCCAAATCCGACTCAGGTGGTGGCACACGCAAGTGGAAGGGGACTTCAACAAACTTGGCGTGCGAAACTGGACGCTGCTAGCTAAGGATAGAGCTGCCTGGAGCTGTTGTTGGTTGAGGCCCAGATCCAACCCTGGACTGTAGCGCCACCTTAACTAAGTAAGTAAGTCCTAAAAAACCGTCTGTCATCTCAGGCTTAAAAAAGACACTTTTGGGAGGATATCAAAGAACTAAGGGACTTTTCTATCAAGGACACCTGTAGGTTCATCCAAGCTTCAATGTGACTTGAAACCCAAGTGTAGTGGAGTTAGCGTCGTTGCAAAGACCTGCAACTACAGACACCACACATATTGTACGTAGTCTCCTACCAAATCCTCCAACCAAATACAGCCTCAAAACTAACACAAGGACTTAAGGAAAAATTCCACATCTCGACTGTTGCGAAACAGATTGCCTTCAACTTATTTTAAAACCAACAACTGCCGGTACAGATGTACTATATCAGCGATAGCGTGACAGCGTAGTAAAGATCCTTAGACCCTAGTGTAGTGCCGCCGTTGATATACTGTATTTTTAGAGGAGAATTTGATATATTTTGCAACAACACTCTCTGACTCTCTGATGACAGTTGATTTGATTTTGTGAGGAAAGTCAAATACGCTACAGTTAAAGACCTTGCGAACCGGAGCATAGGGATATGTCATAGCCTTATCATATGTCAAAAGCGCAGATTTCCGTATACGCCGATGTATCTGTAGCCTGCAGCTTCATCAAATACCCCATGGAACCTTATGAAAGGGATTAACCATGACACCCGTGACCGAGATAACAACCTGATTGAAATTGACACGGACTAAGTGTAGCGGTCAGTAACGACTTGTGGGTGAATAAAATACACACACTCTCGCTAATTTGAGCAACATTCCCCCATCAAAATAGTACTATTCGTGGCTTGAAATCGATTACAAACGCTGAAAAAACACACACGTCCCTTTCGTAAATTGGAAAATCCAATAAAAAGCTGAATGGTAGGACGAAATGCTTCGGTACCATTGCCAGCGCTGCCGCCTATGCGAATAGGATAAAACAGATAAATGTAATTGAATCCGCATTTCGAAGCCAAGTATTCCAATACACGACTTGAAATCATCTCGTTAATCCCAATTTATTTTGATTGCATGCAGTCCAATCAAAAATTAATTAATTTTGCATAAGCCGCTGTAATTTCGTTCAGCCACATGTATGCAGACACGCACGTCAACGCCCCTGACTGGGAAGTGGGGAGGTAACACACATTCGGAAGGAAAGTCCTGCCAACTCATCAGTTTCCCTAGGTGCATAACTAATTGACCAAACGACGCATTTACAACAGACCAACTGTCAGTTGTATTTCAATTCTTTCCAGGAGGGAAAAGGATACAAATTTAAAACTTTATCCTGAATAACAATTTGACTCGGGAGGCCGGTCGCCTCTCTTTGAATCCAAGCCAAGAACTCCAAACATCGGGGTTAGATTACTACTCGTACACCCTTGCGCCTGTTTCATTCTATCCCGACCTTAATTATGGATTATTGCCAGCTTGGGTGGAGCACCTCCTCCCACCCGTGCATGCACATCGTCATTGTCGAGAAAAGTTTCTGCCCATGCTGTTGTGTTTATTTCAACCGAGCCGTCAGCAACTTGTTGTAGCAGCTTCATCCTTTTTTATCGTCTTCCCTTTTTTCCTTGCTGTCAAAATTACAACCATTATGATGATGGTGCTAATTAAAAGAACGTGACTGCAACTGTAAAACTACTAGGGGATGCCACTGTTGCAAGCTTTTGTTTTTTGCTCCGCACATTCCCTGGGCATCCTGGCTCGTTCTCTAATGGAGACAACCAGGATGTGTAAGGGTATCTATGCCGCAAAGAGGAGCGCGGAATGATGTTGCACAATAATGTTGTTTGCGATGTATTAGCCAAACACTGGATACTGTAGATACATCTCTATGTGTGGGTGAGGGAATTGTTAAAAGTTTCACAGAGAAAAAGGATACGTGTATTTCCGTCAGTGGGGTGGAATGTTGTTTCTATTATTACTTCCTTACACTTTCCGTTTGATTAATGGAGAGAAGTTTTATATACACACATAGGCATGTACATATGTATGTGTGTGAGAGAAAGTAATTTATATTGCAATTGTGGAGCCAGCAAAAGGACTGGTCGCACATGTGCGTGAATGGAGCTTATTCTTTCCTGGTTCGTGTGTCATTCGTTGATCAAATGCGTAATCATGTGTGGCAATTTGAAAAACAGAAAAACGGGAAAACAAAGAAACAGAAGCAGAAACAGGAAATGGAAATAGAAATAGAAATACAGATTTTCTTAACTGTTACGGGCGGGACACGGCTGTTGGTGTGAACTTGATTAAGTGGAAAATTGGGTGAATTTGCACAAAATTAATAAGAAACTTCCCCAACTATGAGGGAGGGTACTTCATAAAGGATGCTGTTACACATGGCTTTGTAAAAGGACTCGTCCTATGACGCAAGTAGCACAAGAATATGGACATGACACAGAGGTAGGCAATGCTTGAGCACGTCGGTGTTTGAGGTGAAGAAGAAAAATCTTTTAGGACCTTAGTCCTTCCTTTGATGCTTGCATGCTATATAGCTCAGAGTTCAGATTAGAGGCAGAAGTAGTCGTTTGTTTGTTGCTTGTTGATCTAAATATTTACGAGTGAAAAACTAAAGAAAAAGTGTCAACTTGACGTAGGCTCTAACTATTCCTATTTTGTTGACACGTGTTTTAAGTGATGTCTTCCAGTGTAGATCATCGAATTAAGCGAAATAATGTACAAATTAGGGTCACTCATTCCAGTTATCGACAATATGGACCACAAACACACAATGCGGGATATTATGATCTGAAGAAAATAGACAAAGCTTCCTCGAATCTTGGTCGACTTAGAAGATTAAGATACCGCTGAGCATGCCTTGTGTAAATTCCCCCCCTCGAAGCAAACTCAAACTCCAAGGCCAGAGTGTTTTCTCCCCTTATCCCTAACCGTTAGTAAAACGGTTTTTGAAAGGTCAAAACGAGGCAGGCGATCTAATTGTGTAACGATCGCCTAAATGCTTTAGTAACTATCGCCTAGGTGCCCCAACTAGTTCTGAAACGATCGTCTAGCCTAGGTGCCCTAACTAACCCTCAAATTATCAAATGAGTGTGCTTAACAAATCCTGCCCATCACAGTAAAAGGAGTAAAATTTTACAGACAGTTAGTGACCTGATAGAATCCTTTCTCGAACGACGAAAGTTACCCTTTGTAAGACCTCAAATAACCCTGTCCTGCTCTATGCCGCAGAGGCATGGACTCTGTTAAAAACGGATGAGGTTTCTCTTGACTGTTTCGAGAGGAAATTTTTCGGGTGATTTTCTGTCCCGTCTGCATAGACGGTGAATGGAGGAGGAGATACAATGACGAACTATACGTGCTGTACAGCGACATCGACTTAGCTAGAAGAGTGAAGGTCTAAAGACTGAGGTGGCTGGGTCATATAGACCCGATGGACATCAATGCTCCGGCCCGAAAAATCTTTGAATCCGCACCAGAGGGTCGGCACAGTAGAGGAAGACCGCGACTCAGGTGGCGCACGAAAGTGGAACCTTAGGGTGCGAAACTGGAGGCAGTTGGCTAGAGATCGAGCTGGCTGGAGACGCTTGTTGGTTGAGGCCCAGGACCGACCCGGACTGTAGCGGCACCTTACATAAGCAAGCTCTGTGCAAAGACTGGCAGCATCACAGGAGCTGTAAGAAGTGCGCCGCCGCAAGCACGTTTGGACATCATTCTTCATAGCCTCCCACTAGGCTTCTTTAAAAAAGTACTGCCATAAAAGGAGCCTAGACTATTTGATTCGCTACAACGCATCCAACTCTAAAGTTACTGTACTATTCCCCAGCCGCGAAAACTGGAAGTCAGAAAGTGTAATCAACGATTAGGAGAACACGATATTCACTGATGGCTGAAAATTGGATTTAGGAACAGGACACGGTTTTTTCTCAAAAGCACTGCAAAAACGGGAACCCTTCAAGCCACCTGATGCTTGCAATGTCTTTCAATTTGAAATCCTGGCAATAGAAAAGGCGGCACGATGCCTACAAGACAGTCGCCCGTCACCGTCGACAGTCAAGCCGCCCTTAAGGCCTTAAAACCCAACAAATATCGCGATGCACTGATCACCATCAGACACCACAAAGTCAGACTCTGTTGGCTTCTCAGTCACAGCTATATTCACTGAAATGAAAATGCGAATGAAATGCCAAGTTTGGGTTCAGCTATGGACATTAATGCTGTACTCCCACCGGTTAGAATAATAGAAAACACAGGGAAGACTGCGCCACATCTCGCACAGCGCGGCCGAAATCTAATAAAAACAAATGTTAAAGTATCGTATCTATGAACAACTAATTCCACTACGATCAAGATTCTTTGCAAGCATCGCAGAGCTAGCAGACTCTCATGTATCAGACTTACTGATCTTTAAAAGGAGCATTAAGTGGTTCCCGATCCAGAGAGTGCCACAGGCTTGGTTCTTTCGTTGGAAAATTAATTTCCTTTTGCTCCCAAATATAAGGATATCACAACTTAACCTAACATCACCTGTTGGTGGTCCAAAAATTTACTAAAAACGTCAAGAGAGGGCAGCAGAAGGTAGCGAGCCTTACTTCGAAGAAGACTTACAGAAGAATGTTTGTAACTGACACCCGCGACTATTTTTAAGCGAAATTTGTGCAAATCCCTTGCCACTAATCGCACAATATGATTCATAACTTCATCGCTTGACCACTATCCACACGTTGCCATGGCGTGGACATCGCACATCCCATTCGCTACATGAATACCCTTCGTCATACACATCTCCTTACAAACTCTAATCACATTCATTGTTTCGATTTAAATTAAAGCAACATCCCATGCAGTAAAGCAACCCCCGTCCCCCAATCATTCAAAAACAATGTAACAAGTCCTAAAACGCAATTGATGCATGCCTCCCTCCCTCCGCTTCCCACTCACATTTATAACTCATAAACTGCAAGGTAAGATTCCATTGTACACCACTCGGCACATACTCTCCAATTTATCCGGACACAGTACACACCATAATAACAATTCCCTCGCTTAATGTTTATTTAAATGTAAATTGTTTTCAGCAGGCGCTTTGCCCCACCCGCCCAACATTTATTGTATTTGTACAGCAAGCGGTGCAGCAAACAGAGTTAAGTGCATAATATGGATGAATGTCCCGATGTGTAGCATTAAATTTAATTGTTTGTTTGCATTTATAGTCTAAACCGCAGCGCCACACACTACCCCAGTGCCGCCACCCACAAGCTCTGCCCGGTGTCCTTTTGAATCCCTGCGCGCTGCAACCCAACTACCATGTAAATGTTTCCGTTTGGTCATTAACTGCAATTGCATGTTTCACGATTTGACTAAACGCGATCAGCATGCATGCCATGCACTGTCGTTTCAGTTGAAATCTAAAAAGAACCCGGCGGGGGAAGGAGGCGCCACGCCGCATGAAAGAAAATTCTAATTAATAACGATTTGAGGTTAATTCACAGTTTAAGCCATAGCCCCCGGGGGAGGCAAGGACGTGGGCTAAATTGAATGCAAACCGTCAGCATGGATCAAATTTCAATCCATTTGTGTGCATCACACTGAGGTAGGGGAATAGGCACGCTCGTCAACTTCAATCTGAATGTGAAAGGAGAAAAGAGATAGCAAGGACGAGCGTGAGCGATCCTGTTTTGTTTTTTTTTCTTCCGTAAATTGATAACTATCGATTGCATGCGGTGCATTTAAATGGTATTTTCAGCCCCTGGCCACACACAATCAACGGGTTCTAATGTTTACAAGGACACGGACAGTTTCATGACCGGAAATTTATTCGTCCTTTTTGTGATGCAGGCTGGACTGTGGACATGTATGGCATGACAGCGACGGAACTAAATGCATATAATTATCCCTGTGTTGATCACAGTGATGGTGGTGGTCTCTGTAGGTCTGTGGCCTACATTTTTGGACGAACGTGCACAAGGACTTTTGTGGGCGGGCGGCTACACTTTAAAAATCATATGCATTTGAAGCGGAGATTTTGGCGAGATACAGTTGATTTCATGTAGACAGTGGTTATAGTAGGTCGGTGAAGGAGATCACGCAATCTAAGGCCGAAGGACACACAAACCGTTGCCAAAGTTACGTTAGAGTGGCATTTTAATTTTCTGCTAAGTGTTGTCTGGTTGAAGACTAATGATAGACTTCTGCTTCAATGACAACTCACATGTTGGAGCGAATTTAAAACGAACAGATAGCAAATAAAAACATTTGTTGGTGCAACAGAAGACCTTATGGAATCTGCAGGATGGACGAAGAAGGTCGGCCTTGGGGTTAATCCCTCGAAAACCGAACCAGTCCTTTTCACAAGACCCTAAAAGGTCATACTTGAAAGAAAACTCAGCTGGAGGCTGAATATTCAGGACCGCGCTAGGAAAGCCTCAATTGCCTTATACTCCTACCGGAAAGCTTTGAACCCGAAATGGGGTTTGAAGCCTAAAGTAAGTCCACAAGATATACACGGTGGTGGTGAGGCCGATCCTTATCTATGAAGTATTGGTCTGGTGAATAGCACTGGACAAAAAAATCAACAGCAAAACCTCACAGAGACCTTTGATGTCAAAGCGATGCGCTGTCATGCGACTTCTCCAACATTGTCCTTGAAAGATTTGTGCTAAACTCACGCGCCAACCCCAGAGGCACAATCTTGCAAAAGTCCGTCCAATTACTCGGTTAAGCCGTTGATATTGACATAATTGAAAAAACGCAGCGTGATGTCACTGGTGCGTTCGTGGATATTGAGACGGAGACGACGAAGATGGGTTTAGCGCTCAATGACGTCTCGGACAGAGCGCCACAATAGACAGTTATAACTTTGAGGCAGTTGAAGACTTTTTCTACCTAGGCTCCGCTATCAATCCAGACAACGACACCAGCGCTGAGATCAAACAAGGAATAGCTCTTGCCAATCGCTGTTTTTTTGGGTTAAGAAGCCAATGGAGTAGCAAAGTCCTCTCTCGAACGACGAAAGTGACCCTTTATTAGACCTTAAACGTCCCAGTTCTGCTCCACGGCTCAGAGGCATGGACTCTGTCAATAGCGAATAAGGTTGCTCTTGGCTGTTTCGAGAGGAAAATTCTTCGGGTGACTTTCGGTCCCATCTGCATAGACGGTGAATGGAGGAGGAGATACAATTACGAACTGTATGGGCTGTACGGCGGCATCGACCTAGACAGAAGAGTGTAGGTCCAGCGACTGAGGTGCCTGGGTCATGTAGAGCGGATGGATACCTATACTCTGGCCTGGAAAATCTTCGAATCCACAATAGAGGGACGGTGCAGAAGAAGAAGATCACGACTCGGGTGGCGCAGGCAAGTGGAAGGGGACCTCAGCCAACTTCGCGTGCGAAACTGGAGGTAGCTGGGTAAAGATCAAGCTGGCTGGAGACGCTTGTTGGCTGAGGACCAGGTCCACCCCAGACAGCGCCACCTTCAGTAAGTAAGTAAGTGAGTCAGCTCCTCGCGCAGCCATCAAACTGAAAGTTTCTTTTCAATGGTCAAACAACTACATTGACCACACTGATCTTAGGTCTCCTGACAATTTCCCCGGATAACACTAACTACACACCACCTAAGTTGAACTTCAACTTCAACTTTCGGACAGCAATCCCTTCCAGAGAGAAGTGGGGGAGTGCTAACATCAGAGATGAACACTCCACCCTCCTCTATACCGACGGTTCTAGAACCGAGAATGGAGTGGAAGGAGGTGTTTTCTCTGACATGTTCAACCTGAGCATCTTCTTCCACCTACCTGACCACTGTAGCGTATTTAAGGAGGAAATCATAGCGATCAATGTAACCTTCATTCATCATCATTTTCCAATGGCCCGCTTATCCACTATGAGGGTCGCGGGTTTAGGGAGCTTATTCACATTTGCCGATCTTCCGCCATCGACTCTAACTCATCCGGGGCTATCCCCATACGGGTAGAGGTGAGATTTCGGACTTGGTCCAACCATCTCATCCTAGGCCTACCCAGGGGACGCCTGCCCGATGGCACGAATTCCATGGCACGTCTTGGAAACCGAGTTGGGGACATGCGTTTGACGTGCCCAAACCATCGAAGTATGGACCTCTCCGTTCGAAGAAGTAGCAGCTCGACATTGAGTGCCTCGCGTACTCTGGTGTTCCTTACCCGATCTCGCCGAGTCACCCCAGCAATACAACGAAGAAATCTCATTTCGGCAGCTTGTATCCGCGATCTTATTCTTTCGGTCATTACCCAAACCTCATGACCATAGGTGAGGGTCGGAACAAATACTGAATGTAACCTTATCCTGGCTAAAGGATAGAATCCCCCCCCCTAGAATCAGTTACATATCAAAGGCTACTTCGGATCATCCTTCATCTCTCACTGAAATGGCAGAACATTTCAACATTCATCTATGCTGAGTACGTAGACACCTGATCATAGGGATATTTCAGAACTCGCCAAACTTTAGAGATCCTACCAGAACAGTGGAATCTGGCCAATCCACTCACTACATGTAAATTCTAGCAAGACAAACTAAAGATGGAGGAATGTTGAATGCCGCTCGATCTAAAAATTTGATTTTGCTAAAAAAGTCGTTCATACCAACGTCATCGGTGCTCTCACCAGCCATTGTCCTATTGGCCTTCCTGCCAGAAGGATGGACTATTTCCAATGACTTTTGCAAGAGTTGTAGAGACGAGGCGGAGGAAGAAACAGTCGTCCACCTTTTCTGTACCTGTCTAGTCCTATCCCAGAGAAGAAAGCTCTCTATAGGAGCCTATTACTTCGACAATTTGGGCAAACTGTCACACACTTTCTAAGCTTCATAAAGAGCTCCAACTGGTTCCAATAAATTTCAAAAGCATTTATCGGATATAGATCCAAGTGGTATCCCAAAGATCTTTGGTCTACGAGTATCTTTTGCATTAACAAACCCCTTTCTGTGTACAGACCTACCTATAAAGATCGCTTAAGCAAGAGCAATCCACCCAACATGAGTGCTTTAACACAGGCTAGATCAAAAGCGAAAAATATGCCAGGTCACTCAGCAGTGCAATGCACTAACAAATGAGCTACGGCGGCTACCAAGCACACAATCCCTGAATGCCAATATTTGGAGTCTCACATCAGCATGATTCCCCACACCTATATTTCAACTGTCTAAGGCAGTAGCTCATCGATGACAACATTCAAACACTGTGACCTAATTCTGTGCTCTATTTCCCAAGCTGTCCACATTTGATTAGATTTCAATTTTACCGACCACCACTTATTCAATTAACGACGTTAACTTTCCCCATCAGGACCGTTCTGGCTTTAATTAAACTTTTTTTCTTTCTCGTTTCCGAAGATCAAACAGAACCGACTTCGATTTCCATGAGAGCACACACCCTCAAATCACCCTCAAATCTTTAATAGTTACGTCGTCGTCGTAGGCCCCTGGGGCTATCCCCATTGGCCGCTCTCAATATCTTTGACAACAATAATGTCAACTTATTAGATTTCCTGGCTGCGGCTCAAAGGACCAAAATTAATACCCTCATCCTCCAGAATATAATTTCCTTTTTTTTTTTTCGAAGAAAAAATTAGCAACAAACTTTTTTGCGTTCTTTTCTTTTTTTTCTTTGTGTGGGGTCCTGTGTGTCGAGGAGGTCTTTTGTGATTATACCAGGGCCAATTGTCAACACGATAATGTGCTTCTATGGGTGTCCATGGGATCACCACCCAGGCATCTCTAGCTCCCCGTTTCGAATTTTCATTCATTTCGTCAAGGACACACCACATTCCGGCGCGCGATGTGTTGTTATGAGAAAAAGTTTCTTGTCCGTTCTTTTCTTTGCTGCTCCGGGGGCAATTAAGTGGCAATTTTATTGTGCTTTTCTTGTGTCGTCCCTCCTCCCACTCAGCTCGGCGTTGTTTTCAGTTTTCTTGGAAATGTCACTTCATCTGTCAACTATGAGGATAATGATTTTGGGAAATTTCAAAAAGTATCTTCCAATTCATTTCCCCATAGGCATTGGCCACCACTAATCCTGGCATTGATTTTGAATTTTTTTTTTCTTCCTATTTTCGGCCTTCAAGGGTGGAGGGTCGAAATGAATGAATGGACTAAATGGTGGTATTTGCATTTGAGGTAATTTTCTCATTTTGAATGTCATTAGTAATTTCCCATTGGCCGGTGGTGGTGACCGATAACAAGGACCGCTGAGCGTGCGCGCGATGTAATTTTATTCAAATCGATCGGATCGGGGGTTTTTTGGCGAGAACAGCGCCGCAGGGCAAAGGAGTCCGGAACGAGGAAAGTGAATGCAACATTAATTCCCACGACACGCACTAATTATAAATTCAATTATTTCATGCTGTAGTCCCTCCGTTTTCCGGTAGCAAGGACATTTTCATGATTTATTTGCGCAACACTTCACACCAAGAAGGTGTGTGTGCTATGTGTGGCTGTGTTGTGCACTATGCTGAAATGCATTACAATGCATTTGTTCAGTTTACAATGGCAGTAAGGACCAGTTGAATGGAGCGAGAGTGGACAGTGTAGGAGGCAAGTGATGGGACTATGTGAAAGGCAATCTCGGAAAATTTCCATACAGTTACCGGTTCGCCTATCAGTAGAGAATGCTAAAGGCAATAGAAGGCGCCCTCACAGGGCATTGCTTGATCTGTTGGTTTTCTAAAAGAATTTTGTAGAAACTGTAGAAATAAGAAGGAGGAAGGAAGAGTGAACCGTCGAAGAAGACATCAGCGACCTAGTTAGGCGCGATTTTTACAAAATAAAGGGCTTCTTCGCCGGATCGAAGTGGTGGTGGTTTTTATTCTTTGTAAGAAAATGGACGCCATGGCTCAGCGGTTAGTGCGTTGGACTGCTGACCGAGCGGCGTGGGTTCAAGTCCCAGCCAACTACACCGAACATTTTTCGCGGCACTACCTCTCGTCGGTGTTGGCAAACCTCCGGGAGTATAATTTGTCATGAAAGAGCTTCTCAATTCGGCATTCGGAATCGGCAATAAATTGTAGGTCCCTTCCATTCGTGCGAGAAATGTAACATACACAACATGAATGGTTGCGAGAAGCTAGGCCTTGGCTCATCCCGAGCTGTAGCTCCAGCTATTTTTTAATAAGAACATGGATGTAAACTTGTGTCTGAGCGCGTCTCTACTTAAGCGAAGATAGCGACCTTACCTAACCTCACATGACCTACCAATTGAAAGAAAAGTTTGACGAAGCCAGGTCGAGTATTCAAGTCGAAAAATCAACACCAGAAACGTGTCGAAAAACCGAGCAGCAAGGTATGTATGCACTTTTAACAGAGTTCCCCCTTAAAGATGCAAGTTCTAGACGCCCTGCAGGGAAATGTCACAATGAAGAGTCCTTCGAGGAAAAATTTAAGATCAATAGTGTCCCACAAGGTTACATACGGCCATATGTACTCTATTCACCCAAAAAATACTCACTGAGACCTGGCAAGTGTTCAATAGAGTCAACAGCTGGCTGATCTCTTAGGAATATATGTATGTCAAGATGCCATACGATGTACAAGGCGACGAAAAAATTGCGAATATACTTCAGATTGCTACGTGTGACGAAAATTCCATCACTTGATCTTAAGCTGAAGAACTAAATCATCTTGGTCCTCCAAGAGGAGGCGCACATAGACCAGAAAGTAGGTCCATTGTGATGCCACTGAGTACTAGGGATTGCCCTGCTTAGTCCTGAAACCATTTAGATTTCCTAACGTAGCTGTTAAGATCGACCATGCTGGCGGAGTTCAAATCATTTAGATCGTTGAAGAAGTATTGGCCCATATCAGTAACTTTCCTGATGTGGACCAGTGCGGGACACGTGCAGAGAAAGTGTGCAGTGGACTCCTCCTCCTCCTCCTCCTCCTCGTCTCTGCAGCTCCTGCAGAAATCGTCACATGCTATCCCCAGGCATTGAGCATGCCTGCCTAGGATGAAGTGACCCGTGAGGACATTGATTAATTTTGAAAGTTGGTCTCTTTTAAGTCGTAATAATGCTTTTGATCTTTTCAGATCCAGGACAGGCCAGATCAGCCTGGCATTGTTGCAATGGTCAAGGTGTTGTCATCTAAGATTTGGTTTCGACAGAGCGTCGGTGTGAGTCAAGCGTTTAACAAACGACATAGGGGCTTTGAGTTTCCTGGCGTTCGTACATTGGAAGCCTTTTCTAGCTAATTCGTCAGCCGCACGGTTCCCTTGAATACCGCAGTGACCAGGGATCCAACAGAGTGTGACGTTATACTGGTTAGCAATCTCGTTTAGAGACACGCGGCAGTCCTTCACTGCCCTAGATTTTATTGTGTTGGACCTGATCACAACATGGTTGTCGATGTAAATCGCAATATCCGTGCGTGATATCGGTTAGCCTTCAGTTTGATTTATAGCTGTGCCTCAGCTAGGAAGACACTGCAGTGGTTGGGCAGACTGACGGAGTGGTGAATGCCCAGGTCTTCTGAAAAAACACCAGCACCGATTCTTTCAGCTGTCCGTATGGATAGAGATAGAATCATTAAAGAGGACTTCGCGCTGACTCCAGGCGTTTCTGTCCGGTAGATTGTGCTTATAGCCCATGTTAAAGTATCACTTACTCACTGTCATACTATTACTGAGAAGCAGCCGAATAGGTTCATCACAAAACAAACAAACTACGTTACCGAAGAAGAGGTTTTTCCGAGGCTGCTTTCCTGGATGTATTTCTGGGGATAATTTTGAAGGACATTTGTATGAGCCCGTAAAAGCAAACGTTTTCGCTTTTGTTCTCTTTTGTTCTTTGAGTCTGTGCAAGAGTCAAGCAGTAGCTTAAATGAAGGAAGAGCCACATCGATTGTGATCTAGAATGCTTTTAAGGAGGAAGAAACTCTTTTCCAACACACATTGGTTTCGAATGCATGTGGATTGTAATGAGATGATACGTTCCACTATCATTTTGTCATCGGTACAGTTGTTACTTTCTTGCATCTAATACTGTGCATTCTTATGTCCTCTGGGAAACCCCATGGGTCCTGGGTCACCCTCCATTCCAACGACATGCAACACTGTCGTCCTGAAATATATTTAGTTGTTGGCTTCCACTCCACCCGCGTGCAAGGTGAAAGAGTATAAAAGCAATTCGAACGCGTACGATACCAATCTAAACACAATGTATTGTCGTTCTATATGAATCGGACGGACGACGGGTGGTCATGCACTGAGGGTAGCTGCGAATGCCTCCACCCCTTCTAGGCGAAAATCCTAAATTGTAATTATTCACTGATATCGCATTAAGCTCGAACATACACACACATGCAGTCAGGTCCAATTGCATGACACAGTTATTTTCATTTTAACTTTTAATTTCTCACCCGATGGCCCCACGCCACAATTCTAGGAGGGGGCGCGCTGTCGTGCACCCATTATCCTGACATAATGAACCGTCTGACCGCAGTCATTTATTTGAATAAATAGTCAACTAAGTGTAACATAAAAAATGCAAAGAGGATGGTCAGAGGATCAGGACACTGCTCGGTTGGCCAACAACTAAATGGCTGCCATTAGTTTAGTTGAATTGGTAATTTACAGTTGTGTACAGGTGATAGCTGAAATTTATGAAAATTGTTTGGCCATTCGCAAAAGGGATGCCCCGTTCATTGTCGTCGCCGTCGTCGTCGTTCTCATCATCCCCCGAACATGGCAAAGAGAGAAAAGGATGTATGTATTTTGTAGGTCAGCTGACACCTACAAGGTTCAGGATGTTGCCGGTTCGTAAGTTAATGATGTAGCAAATTGTGAAAGGGGAAGTCCTCACGAAGCATGCTACAGCGAAGCGGCAACGAGAAAAGCGGGACTAATGAGAAAAGTCAAGATCTTGTAAATCAATGAGATTTATGACTTCCGATTTGGGCGTGCTGAGGAATTTCCAAATTTTTGAAATATTCAAATTTTCTTCGTTTTTTTTTTTTCGCCACACAAAATGGTGGGAGTTGATGACATGCTGCTGACGGAGGGACTGGTCGTAAAATGGAGAAATTAAGCGTGAAAAATCGGCAAATTACTCTCGTTGGTGATGATTATTTTGACCTTTAGTTGGGGCGGAGGACATAAATGTTGGAAATTTCTTTGCTTCCCCGGGGGTTAGTTAATGAAGCGAGAATTCGAAATGGGCGGGCTACGCCTAAACATTCCATATGACCGGTAACGTCGTTAAGCGCATGCTTGAGGAAGTTTTTCTAAAATTCAGAAGAGAATAGCTAAAACCTTGGAAGGAAACAAAAATTCGTAGTTTAAACTGAGAAGACCAACAGGGGACAAGTGAAAATACAATTAGAAAACGCGGCCGAAAATAACACTCGTCTACTTCGATTATTTTTGAGATGAGGAAATCAAGTTCAAGACACCTTCTGAAAGGCTTAAGCCACCTTACAGATTGATGGAAGTTCACTTAAAATACACATGTCTTACATGCTAAAATCTAGCTATTAGATATGAAAATATTGTCAAAAAAGTATAAAGACACTCACCTTATTTATTTTGACTCGTGTTCTGTACGTAATATCCTGAAAAAAAACAAAAAAAAAACATTGATTACTCAAGGATTCAAGGAGTCATTTATATATTTTATCTATATACAGTCAAAATCGGTTATAACGACTTTCAAGGGAGCGATGAATTAGGTCGTTATAACAGATGTCGTTGTAAGCGATTTCGACTGTAGTTATCATGACATTTGAAAATGAAATTTTTAAAATACTACATCCTCATCATTGTCATAATTTTCCAAGAATTTTCCAGAATTCGAACTTGGACCAGCCATCTCATTCTGGGCCTACCTAGGGGACGCCTACCTGATTCGGATTTCGTGCCACGTCTTGGAAACCGGACTTTTTTTGGACTTTTTTTATTCTGTCATTGTGAAATATTTTACTTAATTCCGGCCACTAGACTATGGCGCCGTAAATGAGAATTGGGCGTGCAACGGCTGTGTACATCCATAGGGTCATTTTTGGTTGAAGTCCCCATTTTTTACGGAAGGTTCTGTTGCAGGCATAAAAGGCTATGCTTGCCTTCCTGACGCGCTGCTCGATATTTAATTTCCAGCTAAGTTTATGGTCGAGGACCGTGCCCAGGTACTTAGCACTGGAAGATAATGAGAGTAGTTGTCCGTTCAATTTAGGGCATGGGAAGTCTTGTACTTTGGTTTTGGTAGTAAAGGGCATCATTTCGGTTTTGTCCGGATTCAGCCCTAGGCCACAGCTGATGACCCAAGAGCTTACCTTATCCAGAGCGCTCTCCTTGAGTTGACTTATCACCGATAGAAACTTCCCTGACACTAGGATTACTACGTCATCCGCATCTAGCACTAGCAGTCTAGTAATATAAAAAGAAGGTTCTGCTATTCCATGCTAAAAATACTTTTAAGGGAGCAACTCAAGCTCGGTAACAATCTCACCGAGATCTCGATGTCAAAAAATGATTTCGACAAGGTCACTCTTATGTGACTTATTTGGCAACACGCCTGAACGAATCATGCGAAACTCACAAGCCAACACCAGAGACACAATCTTTCATAAGTCTGCGCAATTATTTGCGTACGTCAATGATGTGTATGTCTTCCGCTGTCATTGAGGAACTCGCGAGTATAGAGACAGATAAATTGGGTCTACCGGCGAACGAGGGTCAAACTAAGTGTTTGCTGTCAGCATTGTCACATATTCTCTGTCATCACTTCCTACAATCAGAAATCCAACGAAAAACAGCTCTTGCCAATCGCTGATTTTTTTTTTTTTTTTGCTCAAAAAATACGTACATATATTTGGGTAGTAAGGCATGGTCCCATATATATACCTAAGAAGAATCTTTATCATCCCACTCCATCTTTAAAGCGCTGAAACATGGATTTTTGCGAAAACTTATGAAGATATCCTTGGTCGTTTCGAGTGAAAAAATTTTTGGATGGCATTTGGTTGTATTTGCGTTGACGAGCTTTGGAGAAGGCGATTAAAAATCGAATCATAGGAGCGAATTATGAATGAAACATCGACCTAGTCAAAAATTGGGTATAAGACGTTTTAGAAGGGCAAGAAGATGTAGTGAGCCAAGGCCTAGCTTCTCGCACCCATTCATGTTGTTTGTGTTACATTATTCGCACGAATAGAAGGGACCTACATTTGATTGCCCATTCCGAACGTCGAATTGAAAACCTATTTTTTCCCGCTTACTCCCGGCGGATTATCATTCTACCGACGAGAGTTGGTGCCGCGAAAGATGATTGATGGACAAAGTTGGGGCTTGAACCCATGCAGCTCGACAATTAGTCCAATGTCATAACCATTAATAGCAGAACCTGAGCAACCGACAACAATTATTAAACGCGGTTACACTAAAACGAAATTGACATGTGACAGAATCCTCTTCGGGAAAGTGTCACAATCGTACATTATACAATGGAATCTACAAACACTAAATGGAAGATGAATGAGTCGCCTTCGAAAACTTTGAAGCAAAATAGTGGAAAAGGTGTATCGCTAGATGGTCAAAGAGTAAGCAGAGCTGCCATAAGTTGGCAGGAACAAAACATAATTACACCGTGGCTTAATAACAAAAAAAAAAAAGAATAAGGGAAGAAAAAGCAACTAAGCCTAGTCACACTTGCACTGACAAAAAATACCTTTTAGGTCGTAGTGCATTACTGAGTTGTTAAGATTGTGCCCAAATTATAGTCATTCGCAGGGATTGTTGCCAAAGCTCCCAAAATGGACAACAGACTCCTGTTCTATGTCGGCAGTGTACTCTCTCATAAGCGGACACCGACGGTTCCGAGAAAATTTTGCGCTTATAATAGGTGTCCGTAAGAAGAGAGTACACTGTACTCACATCGCCGTATTAAAGCCGATCCATCTCTTAATTCCATTGTCAATGATAAACCGAGAAAGAAGTAAGTTTCCTTCAAACTTCTAAGACAACACATGTGATACTTTTTAGGAATTCTTACGCGCTCCCTTCGAAATGACCGGGGTTTCATGGAGGTTTTTTTTTACCAAAATATTTCTTCTAACAGACTCCGTAGCGTAGATGGTGGCGTGCTAAAGACCAATTCTCTACTATTCATAGTTTTTTTTTCTTGCGAATTTCACTCTGTAAATAGTCTTTTGAAATAAATCCGCTTAAAGTTTATCTGAGGCAGATAATCCCCAATAAGGGTTCGCTGAGTGCTCCCCTTATCTTCAAATAGCCGTGAGGAATTTTCTAAAATTATCTTAACGAAAGTGAAATGCACTTTCGTGCAAGACAAAGAGCTAGAGCGCGCGAGGAACCTACTTCAGCACTGTATTATCCAAAATCTCCATTCCTTAGATAATCGAGAAATCCTTCCCAACTATGGCAGTATCTCCAACATGAAAACTAAATTTAAATTTTAAGACCAAGTCTCCTGCAAGTAAAATTCCAACACAAAAGACAAAAGCGTTCCCAATCGAAATGTCACCAAGAAAACAGCAAAAGTTTTGAAAAAAAAAAAAAAAGAATTTCACCCAACGATGCCAAAGGCGACAGTGGAATCTAATTTTATCTCCTCTTGGTCTGGTGGTCTGGTAAGCCAGATATAGGGACGACATATACACACATCAACGAATTCGACTGTGCGAAATGAATTGTTGTGTGGTCGCGTCGCTTGTTTTCTGTTGTGGTTTTCCCTTGAAATCACCAATTTTAGGGTTTTTTTTCCTTGCGAAGCATGTCAGTAAGTGAGCGACTTTCACTGACATCATTACCCGGCATCATCATCAATGACACGATCCTGACGGGGGACACTCGAGGAATGAACATCGATGTACATACATTCAGAGGATTATTAGATTTTCCTATTTTCCGTTTTTTTTTTTTTAAATTGAACCCCATAAATTAGTTTATTGACTGTCTGCAGTCCTTGAATTTTCTACTCCTTGCTCGTGCTTCGATTGTACTCGAAAGGAAGAAATTCTGTAATTGAAGTCAGAGAGACAGACGAATATTGGAAGCGACAGACGACATTGATAATGAATGAGAACGAATGCCATTTGGTCGATAATATCTTGAGCAGAAACGAAAAGATATACGAGAACCGAAATATAATTCAGTGAGTGGAAGGAACCTCAAAGACAAGTCGGGAGGAGATAATGGATTCGTTTGGTGGTGGCAAACAAATTTAGCATTTTCTACGAAAGAGAGAGAGAGAGTGGGGATTAAAGGTATTTTGGTTAATCCCGCATTGAGTGAGGGGTGAAGTTGGAATATTCTTTTTTCACTAAAAAAATAATCGATACAACGTCAGAGAGCTTATTGGGAGGACAGTCTTGAGGAAAAAGGATACAACGACGAGGATTGTTGTGAGAAAAGGGACTACGATTGAAAAATTAACCCAACAGTACTGAGACTATTTTGTTGCGTGACATACCGAACTTAAGTTCCTATACTACTGAGATCACGTTACACTCATACACAGCAAGCTTTCACCGATTTCAGACACAAGCTGGTTTCGTTTCCAAGAATTTTCATTTTCCCACTTGAAGCCAGATTTCAAAACTCTAGTAAACGTCTATTTTTAATCCTCGACTCATAGGAAGATTCTTACTGAAGATATTTACGAATCCCTGATCAAGCTGGACAAAGATTGGTAACATTAGGTAACAGTCAGTTAACCAAATTCGCCCACAGTTTGGTATCATATCTATTCTACCCTACGAGCAAAGGAACTGGCTCGGCAGGAATCAGCTTTTGAAAGTGAGCACACCCACACATCAATAGACGTCCCTATCGGTGTATTGAAAGGTAACGTCGACCACAAGATGAGAGAGCTAATCAACACCTCTTGGTAGCGACTGCATTATATCCCACAGCTTATGGCAGAGAATAGACCAGAATAAAACAATATGTCTCCTGCCTATGAATAAAAAAGATACTCGCATGCTAGTAGATGTACTGACGGGACATTGGGCCATATGTACCAGCAGACTCGGCATCAACTCCCCAGACTACAATAATAACCATCAAGCACTTAGTCTGTGAGTGTCCCAACCTGTAAAAACGCCGACTCCGACTGTTTGGAGAACTCGGTAATCCAACAGAAGTACCAATAACGAACATACTCCACTTTATAAAGAGAACAGGGTGCTTTCGTGATAAACTACCCATCTAGAACCCAAGGCTGGAACATGGACAACAACACAAAGGGGAACACAATGGACCAGTAGGCCCACGTGGACGCTCAGTCATTAGACTGGGCACTTCCCCCATAACCTAACCTAACTTACCTACCCTACTTTGGCTTATTGTTATAAACGAAATTCTTGCGAGATTAGACGGATAACGGTTCAAAGCTGTCGCATGTCGAATGACATGGGGATTTCTAGTAAAATGGATGTTCCCCTCTGTGATAAGTGAAATCAAGGACGCTGCTTCCAGCGCTAGGTACCTGGGTATTATGCTTGATCCCAAACTTAACTGGAAGCAAAACAAAGAACATGGAGTTAAGAAGACATTTGTAGTCTTGAATGTCTATAGCAAAACCATTGGCAACAAATGGGATGTACACAGCCACTGGGCGTCCAATTCTCACCTACGGGTCACTGGTACGGTGACTCACTTTGAAAAATTCCACAACTTTACAAAATACAGGCACCACAGTCGCATTGAGGTCAACCTGAACGGATGCCCCCCAACTTACACAGAGAAACGACCACACTTTGTAGCGCAGTCAGATTCAGGGAGTCTGAGCGCTTGACTGCAAGGCCCTACGGCCACAGCAATATTGGCCCGTTACCACATGGGTACATCTCCAACTGACTACATCAACCCCAAACTAAACTTCAGGAAAAAATGTTTACTTGGCCTGCCAACTTGGGTAATCGGTTTATGCTTCATACTGATCTTGATTCTAGAGAACAGTGACATAAAAGGAAACGAGCGGGCAGATGAACTGGCCAGGCAGTGGTCAGCTCTACACGGCTCACTCTCGGCGAGTGCACCCACTAAGAGCGGTTAAAGCACAAATTCATTCACACTTCCAGGAGAAGGCAAACCTACAATGGAAGAGGCTAAGCAACTGCGTCATATTAAGAAAGATATTGCCCACCTACGGCAAGATGTTCGGCACTATCAACAGCCAGATTGTTCTTACTCCACCAACCATTCCTTGACGACCTCAATGGTATCTCGTATAAAAGGATACAAAATTTAATCTTTTTTTAAACTCCTTAGGTAAGATTAAGACACTTCCAGCTGTCTCACTCTCCTTCAACAACACACATCATCCACCAGGTAACGTGAGTCGAGCTTATCACCGAATAAGGTCCATTGGATATATACGGCTATGATAAGACCGTTTCTAGCTTATGAGTCAGTTGTTTGGTGGAGGGGGCTTTCGCGTAAGTATGTGACTGCCTACCGCACTAAACTTCAAAGAACGGCTTGCTCTGCTGGCTCTTCTTTAGACGCTCTGTTTGACCTACCTCTCCTTGATACGTACATATGTCAAAGGCTGTACTATCAAACCTATCGTCTTAGACGGGGTGGCTCTTGATATCATCCGCACTGGAGTTTTGATGACTTTGCGCGACACTTATCCTACGACCCTAGTTCCATGGATATGCGGTCTGATTCAATAACACCACAACTTCGGTTGCTGTGCAAATTCAAAGTCAACTTTCCTTGCAATAAGGACTGGCTTCGACCAGAGTCTGAGTCTGGACGGGGCTTTAGTCGAATCCTCACAGATGGCTCCAAAACCAGTCATGGGTCCGGTGCTTCTGTCTTCGTTGAGGTCGATAACACTAGACTTCACTACTCGTTGGGTAACCATGCCTTTGTTTTTCAAGCAGAGACCTTTGCTATCCTAATTGTCACAGACTATATTGTTAAGAATAGGTGGAAGAGTCGAAGCATCTGCGTCTCTAGCGCTAGCCAGGCTGCGATTAAGGCTTTGCGCAGTTCTTTAACAAGTTCCAAAACAGTGCGAAAATACCAAGCATGTAAGTTTTCATTCAAGTGGTTTTGGTATCAATTAAATGGGTTCGAGTGTTCGCTAATAGCATTGCTATTGGGCCAAAAATATTGAGAGAGTAACTATATGCCGGCAGTAACCCTCTGTACACAAAGTCTTAATAGATTTTCATCCCGATCAAAGCTAAGGCATTATGGCATTACCAGCATTCCTTACAAGCACAACATTTCAAAGTAAAGCCTAACCTAACCTTACAGGCTGTCATAGATGAACCTTTTTTCTCAAACTCCAATCAAAACGCCTGTGCACTGCATTTTTTCGTTACACTCAATCCCTAATCCAACTTTGACATGCTTAACTATAACAAAAAAAAAAACACAAATCCTTCTCATTACACTAAGTACTCCGACGTAAACCACAAAAACAGGAATAATTGCATCCCCATGGTCTCCTCTAATTGCATACGATGTTGGAGTGTTTCAAAAGTTTTTTTTTTCCGCATAAATTTTTTATCCCCCGACATAAATGATGATTAACCCTTTATAATTCAACTTTCGTTTGATTTTTTTCTCTGTATTTCGCTCATCTTACAAACGACCCTAACTTCCATAAGTACATGCGGGGTTCTCCTACATCCCCACCCTCCCGACAAACAAACTTCGCTTACTAAGCTCCTGGGAAAAAAAGGAGCAAAAAAAACAAGAAATCACTTCAATAATTCCATTACAACCGCCGTAACGTTAAGTAATGAACTCACCCCCCCAGGGTGGCAGTGGCGACGGGCCGGGACTTATCCGCCCCGAAAAACCCCTTACATAACTATTTAGCGCTCCACAACAGTAATCACTTTTCAACGCGAACGCTCAGCCATATGTGAAATCGCAATGAAAGCTTTGTCTTCGCTTATTTGCACCCTCAATCTGAACTTACAACGGTTTCAGCAGTGAAGCACCACCCGCCCCCCGGCCGTATCTTTTATCTAACTTCAGGCAAAGGCGACGACTAATGGTGAAAAAATTACCCCCAAAGGGGAGGAGAAAATAATTTTTCCGCAGTCGACGCGACGACGACGACGATGTTCGGATGAAGTTTTTCAATTAAATTACACACAGGCACACACATGCGGAGGACACAGGCACACATGAGGAGAACATGTGTACCCCCCATCAAGCTGAGTGGGTGGACAGGAGACAAAGCAGGATCATCTCTACCAGTTGTAGTAACCAGACGATGACAACACTAAACAAGAGCGCGCGGAGTCGAGACGAGACACGAAAAAAGGGTTAAAGTGTACGCGAGATGCACGAAGAAGCCCCTGTACTGTAATGGATTTAGTTTCAATAAAAGTCGTAACTTGGATACTCCCTTAAGTGGCGGGCGCAAGGGCACGGCACAGCGGCTATGTTTTTATTTATTCAGCCGTAAGTGATGCGAGGGGTTGCCGGCACTGAGCGTATTATTACACCCGATGATGAGTGGGGTTGACGGCGGCAGTCACCTATTTGCGGTTGATTACATGTTTTGTGGGAATTATTTCATTTTTATTTGCCCCCGACTCCCGACCAGGCGGGCGGTGTAGGGTTAAATGCTTTTGAATGACAGAGTTTAGTGAGAATAATTTTGAGGTAATTTTACACAGACGATAGGTCGGTCGTCCCACATGGGAAAATTAAAATAAAATTGTCGGGCTGGTGTGTGGGTTTCCAATGGTAGGTCATCCTTCTGTGTCTCCCATCTCCATCCCCCCTTCCGGTTAAGCCACAGGGATGGTAGATTAATGCCAGTTTAATTTAGTGGAGTACAGTTTTGTTTATGGCGTGATAAAACATGACAAAGGTGATGAATAAGTGAGTTTATCAGGGGGAGATGAGTGTATCTGATGGTTGGGGATACACTCGTGTCGATGATGTGGCACAGTGGAACCGTGATATTTTGTAATATTTGATGTGATGAGTGTGCTGAAAGGTGGCATGAGATATGTATGTTGGGATTGAAAAATGATTGATTGATTGGATCGGAGTGGGAGAGAAATTTTCAATATCATCGATGTAACTACTGCCTTCAGCGAGAGTATGACATTGATGACATAAGCGCCATCTAATGCAATTCAGTGAATTAGTTAGTCAAAACTGACGAAAAGTTTAATGGACACAGCAAAGAATTGTATAGGACTATAGGTCATCAAAGTTGGTGAAGTGACGTAAGAAATTTCGCAATTTGTTGACATTGGGTGGTGTGGATAAAAACTGAGGCAGAGTGTTCACTCAACTTTTTGGATAAAACACTCAATTTGAGTTGAATAAAAATGACTTTCGTCAATTTTTAGACAATATTTCCCTCAAGAGAATTTGCCCAGAGTGCTCCTTCAGTTTTTATTTACACAACCCATTGTCAAAGCCAAAGTCAATGCCAAAATCTGTCAATGTTGTGAATTTGAAATGTGAATGAACGACGAAGTAGTAGATCAGAACCCAATCCATTTTCTGCATCACTGCCCGAACCCATGGCAAGTAAGAAACAGTATATTTATGAAGAAAACGGCTGATGGTCCACTATCATATCTACTGATTTAAGCAAGGGCTGCAAAAGGCTGGTACCTTAGTCTAGAAATCGTCTTCATCAACCCACAAACCTAATCGAACCTTACGAAGGACATCAAGGAAGTAAGAGAGAAGCGATTAGCAAAATCGGCTGAAATGAGGAGTGAGAAAGGGTAGGTAGACTTTCACGATTCTTAAGACCTGTCCAAGCACAAATGTGCTGCTAAAGCCTCAGAGTTGCAAAAGCCTTTGATCTTCTTCAACGTATAAATTCTAAATACTCTTTAATACTAGCCACTAGTACCGTCTTAGACCTGACCGTGTACATTGTTATTTACGACGATATTCATGATTCGAAGGCAAACCAGTGGCTTAGAGGATCACTAAGTCTATTCATACCTAGGCAAAACTTCAAGGTGTTAAAGAGTCAATAAATCCCAGTGAAGTCTATGGATTAAAAGCGCCGATCCATCCTACACTTGTTTGAGGAATCGTAGAAATCAACGAGTCAACGAAGAGTCGACGTAACTACGTATGATTCCATATATTGATGAGTTGTAAAGTCGAGAAGACGATAAGTCAAGAGGTTCAACGAGGAGCTAAAGAGTGAAGGTGTCGAGGAGTAAAAGTGTAAGTATTTCGATACGTCGGGGCGTTGAGCTGACAAATCGATCCATCAAGAGGTTAAGGAAGCAATGAGTGTATAAGTCTAGCAGCAGAAGAGTCGGGAAACTGAAGATCGAGTGGAAGAAATAATGATTTCTATGAATCAGAGGTCTGAGCAGTTGATGTGACGAATAGTCGATGAGACCAAGAGTCGAGGATAAGATTCCGTATGCAGGCGATGAATCAGGGAATCTCGTAATCGAAGATTGGATGGATCAAGGAGTTGGTGAGTCAAGAAGTTGAAAAGCATTGTAGTGAATGAGTGGAAGAATCGAGGATACAAAAGTTGAAGAGTCAAAGAAGCGATGAGTTTATCAATTGAAAAAAAATGCGCCACTGAGAAAGTGCATTGCAGAATTGAGAACTTGATGAGCCAAGAATCGAAAAAGTTGCAAAAACCATTAACATAAGTCGTCAATGAATAGAGTCCTCTTGAAAAGGAAGAAAGATTTTCAAACCCCGGTGGGAGAGTTTGCAGAATGATGAGATACGGGAGGAGTTTGCACGGCAGGTATTCGAAAGGTTTGAACAAATTCCAACTCTGACAAGATGTGGATACACTTGGGGTATTCAGCTTCTCGAAACCGGTACATAGAGGCGCGAAGAACTTGCAAGCTGGCTGCAAGCAGCTAAGGAGCCGTAAGGAGTTCGGTGAGAAATTGGACAGTGATCACAGATCTGCAAACAAGTCTGCCAGACCATCCGGCATCTCAGAGGAAGGAAGTTTAATATCATCGAAGGAGTCATCTTGCGCAGATGAGTCGAGCACTTTTCGAGGCTGCTTAATACCGAACAGGGCACTGATGATGGCAGACCCAAGGTTTTGTGTAGGGCGAAGAATAGCCCCACCGTAGAGGAGGTGACTTTAGCGATTAAAGCGCTAAAAGTCGGCAAATCTGCTTGGGTGGATGAAATCCGGCCAGAAATGCTCAAGCGCGCACTATATAGGTTGGTCGGCGTCTGTGTTGAAGCTGGGGCGAATGTAAACGCGAATAAATCAGAGGTAACGTTAATATCCTGAATGCCTGTTCAATGCACTCTGCATGTTAGTGGAGTCCCGTTGAAACAAGTGGAGAAGTCGGTGTCTTATTCGCGAGTGATGGAAGGAGCAATACTGAGTTATCCTGTAGGATTGGTCAGGTTGAAGCAATTTTGAAACAGCTTGGTCAGCCTGTTATCAGGGGGGCTGAACTTGGTATCGGAGCTAAGCTATCGGTCTTCAATTCAGTGTTTGTTCCGACCATCACCTATAGTCATGAGGTTTAGGTAATGACCCAAAGAATAAGATCGCGGATACAAGCTGCCGAAATAAGATTTCTTCGTTGTATTGCTGGGATGACTCGTCGAGATCGAGTTACGAACAGCAGAATACGCGAGGCACTCACTGTCAAGCAGCTATTTCTTCGAACGGAAAGGTCCATACTTCGATGGTTTGGGCACGTTCAACGCAATTCCCCCAATTCGGCTTCCGAGTCGTGCCTAGGAATCCGTCCCATCGGGTAAGCGTCCCCTGGGTAGGCCTAGGATGAGATGGCCGGACCAAGTCCGAAATCTCACCTGTACTCGTAAAGGGATAGCTCCTGATGATTTAGAGTCGATGGCGGAAGATCGGGAGATGTGGAGAGTCCACTTAAGCACCCTTATAGTGGATAAGCAGGTAATTGAAAATGAAGATGATGATGATGATGAACCATCGCTATGATCCTGCTGTGGCTTATATAACTCCACAGTGTGGTGAATTTTTTGTTTAACCACCAAATACTCAATAATACCTTCTGTATCCTAAGAGACACTTCAATTAAGAATTCGATCTAGAAACATGTTGCTATGACATCACTCCCTACATTCGACAAAAAACAGCCGTAGGCTCCGGTGGTAACTCCCACATCTCCGATTCAAATTTCAAATTCTCTTCGAATTATTTGAATAACTCATCCCGTAATCTAAATCCACTTCCCTTTCCATTAAATATTCCCCACGCAACTATCACAGAGCGAATGCCATCATCTTCCCACTCCCCAAAAACCTCCCCCCACTCCCTCCCTCACCGAGTAAATAAAAGAAAATCTCTGCATCTGTTCCAAACCACTGAATTGCCCTCAATCACTTTGAGAGAAATTCCATATATAAACTCAATTCGACTGAAAGAAAAAACTGTTCAAGTGTATCCTGTGTACCTTCATTCAATCCATGAGAGAACGAGACCAAGCCAATCCAGCTGAGAATCCTTTTCTTTTTCCAACAGAGTTTGCCAATGGAATCATGGTGCAATATGGTAAACCGAAAGGAGTAGGATCAACCACTACCCCATGCCATGGCCACATTACAACCTCTAAACAAATAAAATTCCCGCACTTAGCCTGGAAAATACACGTTTAACCGTTGAGAATCCCCAGGAAAGCCAACTTCTTATCCTAGCTGGGGCACCAAACAATTGTACAAGTGTTTGGGATTCTTCTTAACATGAAAACATTCAAAACATACATACCACACACATGCGAATGGGTGGGGGGCGAATGTACGAGTGTATGTTCTGAATAAGAAAAAAGGAAAAAAAAATAGTCCTTCCGGAGCCGCACAAACAAACACAAGAACAACAACAACAACAACAACGGATGGAAAGTAACTGTCAGTGTCATTGTCAGAATAATCCTGCTTGAGTTTAACATGACACGCATTGTGAATTTCGAATTTTTTCGAACTAAGATGGACGTACCAAGGAAGGACGAGGATGATCATATGCCAATGTGCGCGCCACGAAAAAAGGAAAATTCACGATTACACCATAAGCACACCATCATTATGATAATCTCAAATCGATATGTTTCATAAGGACATAATTGACATATATTCGATGTAAGTTCGTTCAGAGCTCTTCGTCCTAGCCGACGCCCCCCGTCTTTCCCTCGTTTATGGTTTCGCTGATTTGACTTCGACATCACATCGGTATCATGGGATGGGGCTTCAAATGGTATCTATCCATCTAGATGTGTCTGTAGCCAAGTCTTAAATGTTTTCCCTGTGCGAGAGGAATATTAAAATGTCGAGGCATTTTCGCTGGGGAATTTGATTTGTGTGTGACCGCTGCACTAGAGGGATCCTGGATATGGAACGACAACGGTGAGGGGTCAATAGCATTTTTTTTTATAATGGGCGTCAATTTATTAAATTATACCAAGGCGCAGTGGAGAGTTCAGGGGACGTAATAAATTTTTTCCCGGAATAATCGTCAGGACAGTATAATGTCCTTTTCGGTATCTCACACTTGTAAAGTGATGTAGGACGACGATGGTGATAAAATCCATAAAATTCACTCTCGGGCATTGAAGTTCTCATTTTGAGGGCAAACGTGAGGGTTGTGTGTGGATCGATCGGAGTCATCACCAACTGCTCAGAGGGATGGTGGAAGATGTTGTGTAAACCAGTTTTTGGCAACTTTTTCTCTGTTCTTATGAGGATTGAATGACAATGCACGGCACTTTGAAGCATGTTTTCAACGTCCCACCATGTAACCGTTTAAAAATAAACTACAAGCTCAACATAAAAATTGACAACATCGCGCACTGCCCACTGGGGTGTAGAGACTAATTTCTAAGAAAATTCACCGAAAAAAAAAAATCGAAAAATGTTCATGTCCCCAGTCCCACACGAACACAGACGAGTGGACGAAAAAGAAAAAAAAATCATTAAGACAGCGCGACGCAGAGGGGAAACCATAAAAACGAAAAACGAAAACTTTTCTCAGCCAGAAAAACCACAAAACAAAATGTAAATAACTTGTCAATGAGGTAATGTCCATTAAATAGAAATAAAACGGAATAAAAACTTGTGCCTAATCACTTCCTTTTGAACGTTCATTTTGAAATCGGCCTCATTGGCTTGTCGTCCTCCTTCCGGACGATAGAGCAACACACACACATACAAACAGAGAGCCTGTCTGTCAACCTTTAGTTGACTTTTTTGGCCCCACCACTGTCAGTCAGTGTACACAAAAAAGAACTTCTTGGCACAGAGACCGATTTACCCAAATAGGACATATGGACGCCGCCATCATACCTCTGTGCGGCGAATGATGTCATTTTTATAGGCGCTTAACTGTCGAACTGGGATGGATTGGGTTGAGACCAGGTGGTGACCGGGGACCACCTTATGTGCGAGATACCAAATTGTGTGAGACATACGAGTCGAGTACATTGTATGCAACACATATGTACACTCTGTACACGATGAGGTATTTTTAGATGCATTTGCTGTGGGATGATCTCACGCATAGACCGAGGATCTACAGCATTGACTTCATCGATGCGATCAGTTTCTCGAACAATGACATAGATACATGGCGAGATATACTCATGCGAATACGATTCGGATGCAGTGTGAGAAATTGGGTTAGATACACGATTTCTTGTGCACTCTGACTAATGGCGTTGGTGCCGAACATTCTATTCATCGAAGAGACTATTTCGAATCGACGCTGGTGAAGTATTCTTAGGAAATGAATTGGAGACAAAGATGAGTTTTCCCTTATGTTGGTTTGAAGTTTTTGGCGGAAAAGACAACCATTGGTGCATAGTCCGGAGTGAGTTCGCGCACATTTTCACCGGCTACCAGCCTGAACATTTCGTCCACATAACTCGGTTTCAAGCCAGTAATGTTTAAAACTCGACAAAATGTTCACTTTTTGGAGCAAATCCAAAAAGTTCAAATTGAAATCCACCACCCCTTAATCGATGTTAGGGTCAGCTAAATGCGTAGCATATGCAGACGATCTAGACATCACAGGTAAATACCTAAGCATAGGGAAGCTCATGCAAGGCACACTCCAGACAGTCGCAAGCTGGGCGGAGAAAAATGACTTTAGCGTTAATCCAACCAAAACGGAATTAGTCCTCTTTACCGAGACGACCAAAACAAGTGACTTCCACGTACCTAGGATAGGAGGTGTACAACTGCAACTCCGCGACAGGGTCAAGTATCTTGGCCTTAGACTAGAAACTGACCTGGAGAAAGAACCTAGAAGAACGAACGATTAAAGCTAAAAGGGCTTTCTGGATATGCAGGAGGGCTTTCGGCAAGACATGGGGTATAAAACCGAAACAGGTTCACTAGATATACAATTGCGTCATCAAGCCAATACTCGCTTTTAGCATATTGGCCTGGTGGCCAATTATTGAAGAGATCAGAACGATCACGCCACTCATCAACCGATTTTGGAGACAAGCAAACCAGCTTTGTCAACAATTTTAAATCTGAATTTCCTTCAAGGGATTCTTGGGCTCGAATCAACGAAACAAGAAACCATGACGGGATAACAGTATTTACGGACGGCTCCCATATCGCAGACAACTCTGGTGCTTGAGTATATTGTCAAAACCCACCGGTAGAACTTGCGATTCATCTAGATCCCTTCGACACAGTATTCCACGCAGAAGTCCTTCCCATTTTGAGGGGACTTGGAGTTCTCTTGGAACGCCACACCCAAAGTAGGAAAATGGAAATCTGCTCGGATAGTCAAGCAGCACTTAAAGTCATCGCAAATCCAACATCCAGATCTCATCTGGTCAGGGGATGCAAAGACAAACTCAATAGGTTTGCCAAGCACCACAACCTCCGCCTTGTCTGGGTACCGCGTCACGAAGATGTCACGCGAAACGAGAAAGCCAATGAACTGGCAAGAGAAGGGGCGCACGCAATAGAGAAAGAACCGCTGAGAACACAGTGGGGATCGCACCAACAATAATTAAGACAGCAAACAACGAGAGGATGCAAAGCGATTTCTAGGATCACTGGGCAAACCTTCCGACGTGCAAAGTGGCTAGATCACTCTTGGGTAAACCTAGCAACCTGCTCACCAGGAAAGCTCTAAGTCCATGCACAGAGCAATTGAGGCTGATGGTCATCACAGGACACATTAACCTCAACAAACACATGCATGGAATAGGCCTAGCTGACACAGAAACATGTAGGATATGCGAGAAAGAAGAAGAAGACCTCGAACACTTCCTATGCCATTGCCCAGTCCTAGCGAGAATGCGACAGAAGACCCTGGGGTCCATGTGGATACCGGACCTGAAACATCACAAGAACAAAGGAATCGGCGGCATATTGGCCTTCACCAAAGAAACAGGAAGATTCGTCAGACCACACGTACACTAGTGTCAACTCAATAATTGTTTCCATCTTCCCTAGATCCCTCCCAACATACGTCCCAAGCCAAACCTATACCTGCAGTTTCGAAGATTAAAGGAGGGGAACATAACGGGCCCGACAGAGGCCTAAATGAAGCACCTTCCGCTCACCCTCATATACCATACCATATCATGAGGATATTTGAGACTAGATCATATCCAGTTCAGTGGATTAAAATCCCGAATTCTTTCTGAGTACAGACTCCACCTTCCTCTGCAAAAAGGCGCCATCTTAGGAGTTAATCACCACATTGGCCAATGTAGACTAGTCGAATGAAGAAACCTCTAGCGGGCCCAAGATGTCTGGTATAGGTGCTAGTAGAATACACATCTTCTCAAATTGCCAGGCAGCACTAAAAGTACTAATATTTCAGCAAGTGGAGTCCAAGTCAGTCAAGTGGTGCTACGATGCCCAACAATCCCTTTTCAAACACAACAAGGTAGGGTGTCTGGTCACCAAGAATTCCATGCAACGAATCTGCGGATGAACTGGCCAGGATTGGCTGGAGATCCGCGTTTTTAGAGGCTGATCGCTGACTAACAATTGAGAACATCATTAGTAAGCTAACGACTATTCTCAGGCCAATTTTTTTTTTTTGTAATCCACACGCGGATCAAGGGATTATGAATACCCTTATAAGGTTATACACACACCGCGAACGAGGTGCAATTTGAAACTCAGGTAGTGTTGGGTTTCATTGGTGTCCAAGGGTGGGGTACAGGCTAGCTGGGGACATTTGTGGTGTTTGTCATTGCTATAATTCACAGGAATTTTTTATAATCTCCTGATTGCTTCATAAGTGTCAGCTCAATTAACTCTTCAAGCCACGACACTCAACTGCCAGTGTTATGCCTCCACAGTAGAGTTGCCATGATACCATTTTAACAAATTAAGCCTGTGTTCGAAGATAGAGTGTCGATTGTGTCTGGAAGATGAGAAAACTTTCGAGCATATTCTCTATGATTGAGGAGACGTATCTTGCATAAGGAATTACGTTCGGTAGTCGAGTTCTAAATTTCAAACGGTGGAATCCTCAAAGCCCACCATAATTCGAGCACATTGAGTTTTGAAGAAGTCACAATGGATTTTAAGACTTCCCAGCAAAGCAGTACTGTTTTTCCAACACATCCATTACTACAATCTAAGCTTTTTGACAACAACTGCAAAGAAAAAGATTGATAACCTCCCCTCTGGCCTGTTCAATCGCACAATGATCGCAGGAATATTTTGTCTTTTCCAGGATGTGTGAGAAATTTTTTGACTTTGTCAACGTGTATACAACCTCAAGACGCAAATTTTTACCAAAATCCCGAGGATTTCCCCCAAAAAAGGAAACCCATTTCCCTCTTCTACAACCCTTTTTCATTTTGATGCAGTAATTGCCTGTTAGTTTAGTCTTTCACCAATCGCGCAGCACCACAGCTGCATGGTGCAACAACGAGCGCTTTTTTGATTCCGCATATTTAGACATTTAATTTCGTACCATCCACCCCAGACCCACTCAACCCAGGTGGAAGGCCCAGCCCTCAAACTTCATCATTGCATACAAGCTCCCACTTAAGCATTTGCTGCGGTAGCGAAACCCAAGCAAAACCGTAGCAAACCCGAACCTTCTCAAAGTCAGGACTTAGTGGGTGGATTTTGTTTCACTTCGAAGGGGTGGAGGTTGAACATTTTTTGAATTTTTCTACATTTTTCTTTATGCACATAGTTAGTTATCCTCCTCTTTCTCTCTAGAAGTAGTCAACGGAAGAAAAAAATGTTGCCTGCTCCGATGGAACTCTTCAACCTACGGAGGACTGCTGCACTGCTCTTATTTAGAGAAACACATCTATAGAGGCATGGTATAGCGCTGGAGCGACGGAATTATATAGTCCTTTAGATTGTAGCGGTGACGCTCAAGTCGCGCTTGATACCTGTCCAGATTGTTGAATGGAAAAATATCCAATTTAGTTGTACTACCTTTGAATATGGAAAATATTTGTTCCATCTCTCTCTCTCTCTTTCTCTCTCACACTCTATCCCCGTATCCTTTGCTTTAGTTTGGAATTGCCATTTGTCGTTTTTCACCGTTTCGTGTACTTTTCTGGATGGAAAATATGATTTAATGAAACACTTTGATGAAGAAATTGAGGAGAAAAAAACGGAGCTCCTGCGGGAAGGAGAGGCAAAATAGCCGGGTAGTTATAAACGAAGGTAACCACCGCGTCGTCACCGTCAGAATGCAAGGGAAGAGAACAATTTTTGAGAAGATTTTTGATTTCCTTTTCGTTGCAATCCGATTTGATTGTTGTGCTCGCTTGTACATTTGAGACTTTCCATGAAGAAATTTTAACAGTGAAAGTTGGGCTTCGACTGGAAGATGGCGCGGATGGAAGAGATTCATGGTGAATGGTAATTGGTTTTCTAGAAAAACTTTTTGAGCACTAATTGTCATGAGAAATTCAAATCTTGATTGCACCAATCATTCTGAAGCTTGATAGGGGTTTACTTCGTGTTTACAGTAAAAAGTTGTAGAGTGGGTTGCCGACAGTTGGTTGAAGAGGTCATATTACTAGCGTTCTGCTTGGGCGGGATAAACAATTGAAGTATTCCGACATGCAAAACCATGAAAACATCCGTAAAGGTAGACAAAATACAGCTGAGGAAAAACTAACACTGTCTGTCTGTCTTTATTGACGCCTTGAAATTGCCAGTTGAATGGAGCTTTTTTGAATACTTTACGCGCGATAAGTGCCCAAACTTGAAATACACATCCATTTATCCTTAAACTTAATTCCTTCAGAAAGCTTTACTACTCACAGGAATTTAAAACTAACGTACATCGGGAATTCGGGATCTCCCTCGTCCCTTGTCTAATTTCCCTAATCCTTGCTGACTTCTAAGCGAAAATGTACTATGGAAATGGACTATCAACTGTTATGGACTGTACTGTGAATTGTGCTCTCTTAGTGGATATGGGATCTTTCGCTTAGACAGAAAACCTCTTTTGTTTAATGACAGAAGAAGAATATCCTTATACGCTTAAGTCTCAAGCCCATGTTTTTCCAAGCACGACCTCATGTTTTTATATATCTTGTATATAATTTTACGGCCTCTCATGTACTGACTTTTGAATGCAGGGATTTTGAGTGTATAGACTTTCTATTACTAGAGGAACATGGCAGTAGCTTCACTTGGAACAAGTAGAATTCTTTAACCGCAACATCCAAAGCCTCTATGATAGACATGATCCCCCTAAAACTAAAGTTATTGCTCCCGGTAATATGTGCTCTTTTAGCAATAAAATTCGGTCTCTTATTCCTCAGCATGATCAAGCTGATAACCGCTGCAAGCGTTTTCGACTTGAGGAACATCGGCGAACTGACTACTGACTTCGTAATAAAGTGAAATCGCGAATTCAAGCAGGAAGTCCTTGGTTTTTTCAAGGCGTTTAAACGCTTTTTTGGGCAATAGGCAGCTATGTAAAACCAATAAAAGCACCAGTGTTGATAAATCTCTCCGAACTTCGGTTACTGAGATTGATGTTATTCTTCTTAGCCACAACTTCGCCTCTACTCTTGAATCCACAAATTTAATCTATCCTACGGGTCTTACGTTTACCGCACAACCCATCAACCAGACACGTGTTTTGCTAGCAAAAACTTTGGTGTTACATCTACTGATGTTTTTTTGCGAATTCTTTGCAACTGCGACTACACTAGTAGTCGTGAAATGTCGGAGGAAAGTATGCCCGATGAATGGAACCTCAGCATTGTTTGCCCGATTCTCAAGAAAGGAGAAAAATGAGAAAGGAGAGCCTCTGAACTATGCCAACTTCAGAGGCATCAGTCCAAGACCAGTACAAAATCTTATCTGCCGGTTGTGTGATCGCCTAAAGCCTTTCGTCAACAACCTGATCAGTCGATATCAATGCAAGAAAGTCCACCATCGATCAAATATTCACACTGCGGCTGATCTTGGAAAAATCCCAGGAACTGTAAATCGATACCCACTACCTTTTTATCGATTTAAAGGCCGCGTATGACGGCATCTACAGAGACGAGCTATACAGAGCCATGTCAAAGGGAAATTACTCTTTTCTACAACTGTAAAGATTTTCTTTGTGTTACAGCAATAATCTACACTTGTCAAACAAGCATAGTTCAACAAGTGTATTTGACTTGTAGACTTGTAGTTTTGTGTTATAGGCCCCTGGTCTCTTAATTCTTCTGCGACATACATACGTATGTATGTACCTCTTTGTCATCTGAGCGTTCATTTTTATCAATTCAATTCATCTGTGGAATTCATAAATCTTCTTTAGTTTTCTCTTCTTATCTCCTCTACTATCTTTTTATGCTTTCACTAGCTTATAAGATCTTGTAAGTATTTCAATAATATAAATAAAAAATAAAACAAAATTTGAAGAAAAATTTGTAAAAAAGACGAGAATTTTGCGTCTGTAGCGACAAACAGAAACACTTTCAAAATATGTTTGAATTTTGTGAAAATAGAGAATAAAATCACTGATGAGCTTATATTGGTAAATGCGAAAAGCGAAAGGCTGAGATTAAAAACAAATGGATTTGGAACTGTCTTTCCAAGTTTTAAGGGTAGCAGCCATAGACGACCAAAAATCGATCGATTCGAGTAGCAATCTACATATGTATGTGACTTCTTTCATCCAAAATCCAAATTTTTTTTTTTAAATCCCAAGACGCCTTTTAATCCTCGCTACTCAAACCAAGCCGACAATGTTATCCCTTAGCCATTCCACATGCAAAAAAGTCCCAACTGACTACTGAAAAACTATGTCACTGCAGAGGACACTATCCATGATTACCCCACACAGCACACTCAGTTGTGTGCTTATCATGGTGTATCCTTTAAATACTCCTTTCAGGTGGATACACATGTGTCAGGAGATGACAAAACAAAACAAAACAAACAAATCCCGCTCTCACAAATGCATAATTATTTTTCCCTACAAAGGACACAAAAAATTTGCACACATAGAGCAGACAAAAAAAGAAATACAATGTCGGGTGCCATACATTTTTCCAGTCTAATAAGTCTCTTCCACCCGCTCCACATTTAATCTGGCCTCCGATGTAATTCTCCACCTTTAAACCGCCCCAGAGACTGCAAGGCGAAGCAAAGTCAAGTAATTAAAAGAAATCGTTTAAAATTGAAATGTCCTCCAATGTCGAGGAAGAAGAAGAAGAAGAAGAAGAAGATCCACAAGGAAAGGTCGCAAAGGACCAACTCAATTGATGACCAAGAAGAAGGACGAAGGCAACACACAAACAAACGGGGTGAAAATATTATTTTCTTTTCCCTTCGCCATTTATTTAAGCGGACAGAACAAATGGGAAGGGAAAAAAAATTAATTAACTAGTAAAAATGTGAAGCTCCTTCGTCTCCGGCTTTAAAGTGTGTGAAAGGTGGCTTTCCCGGGCGGTAGCCTTCAAGGTCAAGTGACCATGAAAAACCGGCAAATTTATCATTCCAAATGAGGTCGAACGAGATAGCCTTAATCAGGATTATAATTTAAAGGGAAAATGTTTTCATTTTTGCCTGCTCCTGTTTTGGGGGGGGGGGGGGGGCGGGATGGCTACGCCAGGGAGATAAGGATAACGATGCTATTTGTGAATGAGTGTGTATTTCTGAAACAATAAATGCGTTTGGGGTTGGGTGGAGGGGCGGATATTAATTTTTCAGATCCTGTTTTGGGAAAGGCAACTTAGTTTGTGTTTGGGTGGATATACGTAAGCACAAAGCTATTTGTAACACAATGTGGGTGATTTGACTTTAAAAAAGGATATAATTGATCCTTTTAGAGTTCATTGACTTATCGATTGGTTGGATGGAGAGGTTTCTTGTTTCTAAATTTAGCATCTGGTTTGTGTACAGGTAAACCACGACATTCTACAAATCACCTTTCAACATAAATATTTACGAAAAAAAAGGACCCCCACACAAAACTGACGAATATTTCCATTTTTTGTCGAAATTCCACTCACATTCACCTAGGCACTCACTTTCGCTCTCTTTAACTTTGAAAATAAATAAATTAAATAACCAAAAGGCAAACTGCAGGCGAACATATGAACATATGCGTGTGTGTTTTCTCACCCACTAAGCCTGAGCGCCTATTTATTTTAACTTTTACGTTTACGCCACGAGAAATAGTTTCTAAAAATTGCAACTAAATTTCTATTTGTGTTTGTTTTTGCACCTCTCGCTAACGTGCTCACTGCTCACATGCACAAGCTTGGACGATTATATGTTTCTATTTCTCTTCTCGTTCCAACTAGCGCACAGGATTAATTTGTTTATTTATATTTTATTTTTTTCGAAACATGAAATCCTACTCTTAACCTTTAATCCTTTCCGTTGAAAACGTATTTCATGCATCATGGGTTTTTGTGGATTTTTTTCAATATTTTGCTGTGTGTGTACTTTTTGTTGTTATTCCTTGGAGGGAAAATTAATTAAAATTTTTTTTATTGCTTGGAGCCTACATACTCGTATGTGTGGAGACTTTTTGGAGGCTAACCAAGCATAAGCCTCTAACCTAATTTAATTGAAATCATTTTATTTGAATGTTCCAATTTTATTTGAATAGTTGATCGTAACAGGAGGAAGGTTAAAGTCAGATTGAAACTGGCTATGGATTTGAATGGAGCTAAAGCCAACTAACACACAGAGCTTGGAGGATGTAAGGCGGTGACAATGTTGTATTCCCATAGGTCTTTACTGGCTCCTACAGACTGATTGAAGAGAACATTTCCCTAAAAGCTCGAGTTAAACCTAAGAAACTTCAATTGATTTGATGAAGAGAAAGGTGATTCAGTAAGCAGTGGAGGACTATGTTTTACGTATTTTTTTAGCTTTGATAGTCTATACCCATGTTTCCCAAACTGTTCTCGGCGGAGCAGTTAGTGCTTTGCGAAGAATATCCAAGTGCTCCGCAAAAAGATAAAGAAAAATATAAAAATCCCATCAAACTAATTAATTAATTAATTTAAACAAATAGTCAACTAGAATTTATATGAAAATACAACAGTTGTAGGCAATCAATCGAAAGTCAAAAAGAATCAAGTCGTAGTGCAGTGTTATCTTAATTAATTGCTGTTAAACGTTGCAACATATAGAAAACGACTTTTATTAGTGCCGTTTCGTTTAATTATGAATCAGATATCGGAATTCACAGCCGACTACCTTACAGGCCATCTGAGGATCCTGGAGCACATCCAAAGTGATCTAATTTTCAAAATGCTCAAGAGATTTCGTTTTCCCAGAAAGTTCGAAGTGGTCATAGGTGACCGTACCAATGGAAAAGTTGTAGTTACCTTCCCTAATTCACAAATCTAGTCCACAGATAAATCCAAATTGGAAAATGGCAATACTGGAGCTGGGATCTATGGTCTCAAATTCCAGCGTCCAGCAGCACTTGGAAAGTCACCAGACATCTTTTAAGCGGAGGTTCACGCAATAGAACTATGTGCACGGAAATACCTTCGGGTACAGGATACCCTCATATTTATCTTTTCCGATAGCCAGGCAGCACTTAGCCCTTAAATCCAAAAGATATGGTCAAAGCCCATCTGGGACTGTTTCAATCTTCTCGAAGACCTTGCGTAATGAACAGGCGTACTGTCTGGCGAGAAGAGGCGTTTGGCGATCTGATTTCCAAACCTTAAAAAAAAAAACCCCAGATGGAAATACATGTACCTATTCTCGAGTTATACGCGACGTCGAGAATATATGTAACTGTGAATCAAAAGCAAACGTGCGAACCGAATGTAGGTCACAATATTCAAGACTTGATAAACACTACAAATGTCTCCAGTTATTCTGGACCCTCAGACGCCATTGACACCTAATATTATCTGCGTTTTGAACCACTGCAACACTTTAGCGCGAGTGGATTATAAAAACAACTAGCTGAATAATACCCGGCGTTGCTCGGGCTATTACATGTCAATCGAGAAATCGATATCTTCTTCAAACAATTTATGAAGGACTAATCCTGATTCTATAAAATGTCGCAATCTCATCTTAAATCTGAATCGCAATTTTATATTCAACCCAATCGACTGTATTTTATTCTGCCGCTTTTGCGAATGTATTATAATCCCTTTAAGTCGAACCGAACCTCCTTTAACTCGAACTTCCCTCTAACTCGAGTTTGTTCACCTATTTGTCCCCCGTCAGTTTTCTTTCGAAAAGTCACCCTCCAAGTCAAATTCATTCTTAATCAAAAGTCCTTGGAATTTAAATACATTCGTTAAATACATACATACATATGTACAAGTTAAGGATTTGTGCGCGGTGTTTGTAAAAAAAACAATTTTTTTGCTGGACTACCGTCCACTTAATTAGTTAGATACAAACTCAAAACTAAATCTAATTGACTTCAATATTTATAGACTACTAGCTGAATAATACCCGGCGTTGCTCGGGGTTATTACATTTCAATCCAGAAATTGATATCTTCTTCAAACAATTTATGAAAGACTTATCCTGATTATATAATATATCATAATCTCATCTTATGTGTCATCATAACAATACCAAAGTTCACTCGCCCACAAATGGAAAGGGCAAACTGATCCAACTGCGCTATGACCTTTTCCCTCATTAACTCAATTCTCCAGAGTTAATTGAATTTGATAACCTGTGTATGCACATATGTACGTACATATGTTAATACATATGTAATGTAATAAATATATAAATACAAATGTACAGATGTATATCCAATGTATGTGTGTATACATAGGTATCTACCGTACCAACCACCAAATCATTACCCTGTATACACGAATAGATAGAAGCAAAGAACGAACAAAAAAAAAACAGCAAAAACACAGCAGAAAAGGAAATGAAAAACTACCCTTGTGAAACTGGGCAAAACAAAAACAACACGTACGCTCATCAACCGATGTGGCTCACGATCGAGAAAATATCTTTTCGTGTGCGGCAAGGAATTTCTTCTGACTTGCTCCACGTTTTTGTTAACTGCTCGGCTCTTGAATAAGATAGCGTTATAAAACGTAGCCTATTATATGACCCCATGTACAACCATTCTGTGTGCAAAATTTGAGGTTGATTGGTTTAGTAGTTTTCGCATAGGTAAAATCCAAACAAAAAAACAAACAAATAACCAAAGAACCAAACGGACAACGTTTCACTTTTATAATATTAGTAGTGATTCATTAGTTGCTGACATGACATGTTGCAGCGATGAACCGTAGCGCTGTTTCCTGCTGACACAGTGTCTGGGGTGTTGGTTGATTGGCATCGGCGGATATGGTTCCTAGAATTTTGTTGCATCGGCGAAGCAGGTGTGCATTGTGTGAGAACTTTGGTTTGGCTGTGTTCCCAATATGAGGGCGATACCCCTTATAGCTGATGTTAACATATTTCGTGCTAACATACAAGTTAACAAGATTCCATATACAATTCTAACAACAATAACACCTCATCAAATTCTTGCACTTGCACATAATCACGCGCAGTATTCATGTTTCCAAATTCTAAGTTCCCACATTCCTATCCTACAATAGAGCCACGCTCTGTATTCATGCTGCTGACTTTACGTCTGGAGCCAACAGGTGAATATCAGAATTCCTTCATTTTCTCATATTCTCTCTCTCCCATATTTTCCGCCGCATAGTTTAAGATAGGTGATAAGTTTATTACATTTGTTTTGTCAAGTTAGTCTTAAGTGGAAGTTAGTTGGAATATTTTTTTATGAAAATTATAAAGTAGAATTTACATACCTCCTTTGCAAAAAACAAAATCAAAACAAAAATTCCCCTCCCGCAACTGGCAATATTATACCTACATCAAACACACACAATCCCATACCCAGCCTGTCGCGTCGGGTCGGCGCGCTATTCCTTTATCTACCGAAAAAGAGAATCCATTAAAAAAATTGCCAGGAAAAATGTGTAGACAATTGTGCATATGCGTAAAAAAATGAATAATCCGGCTGGCTCGAAAAAAAGATGATGTGTCATCATAACAATACCAAAGTTCACTCGCCCACAAATGGAACGGGCAAACTAATCCAACTGCGCTATGACCTTTTCCCTCATGAACTCAACAATGAAAAACTACCCTTGTAAAACTGAGCAAAAAAAATAACACACACGATCATCGAGCGATGTGTCTCACTATCGAGAAAATATCTTTTCGTGTGCGGCAAGGAATTTCTTCTGACTTGCTCCACGTTTTTGTTGCTCAGCTCTTGAATAAGATAGTGTTATAATACATAGCCTATTATATGACCCGAGGTACAACCATTCTGTGTGCAAAATTTGAGGATGATTGGTTTAATAGCTCAAATCAAAACAAACAAACGGACAACGTTTCACTTTTATAATATTAGTAGTGATAGTGATAGGGATAGTAGTGATAAGGGATGAATAAGGTATAAAGGATAGATAAGGGATAAATAAGGTATAAGGAATATAAAAGTGTAGACTCAGAATGACTTAGGTTGAGATGCTTTGAGAAAGTAGAGTGACCCGTCATGTCTTTTTTAACCAAGGTAGCTTCAGTACCCTGGTTGTTATCCACAACAGATTGATCAAGAAAATATGTACATACATACATGTGTAGACATATTATTTCCATTAAACTTTTGCAAAATGGGGAGGACTATGTATTGCAGAACATTTGTGCTAGATTTTAAACAGAATAAGGGATAGATAAGAAATAAGGGATATATAAGGAATAAGGGATAAATAAGGTATAAGGGATATATAAGGTATAAGGGATTTATAAGGTACTAGCTGGTACCCGCGACTACGTCCGCGTGGAAAAAAGTCACATTATACCCTATGTGATTGCCCGGGTTTCAGGAAATTGATAATTAAGTATAGACTTTCAATTCCTCATATTACCCACCTTGTTAATAACATTCCTGGTTTTTCTTTCTGACCAGGTCGTCAGGTGAACTGATTCTGAGCACGCTATGAGACAAACAATCACTCCTCAGATCCAACCATCCACTTTCAAACTCTGCTCCTGTACTTTATTGATGGTCATGGCGTAGAAAACCTTAACGGAAAATTACAGACGTTTGAATTCAAAGCGGTATCAGGGGAATGTGGGGAATAAAGACGGTTTCTCCCTAATTGACGCCTGTGAAAATGCTAGCTTCGATTACGTGTCTGTGGAGAGTCACCAACTGAAGCCATTGCACAATATCGTGAGGTTTAGATTACGCAACAGTAATCTCGTCTTAAATCTGAATCGGAATTTCACATTCAATCCAATCGGCCGTATTTTATTCATGCGCCTTTGCAAATGCACTCGAATCCCTCTTAGTCGAACCTCTTTAAATTCAAAATTTCCTCTAACTCGAATTCGTTCGTCTTATTTTTCCATTCCCTTTAGTTTTTCTTCGTAAAGTCATACTCCAAGTCGAATTAATTGCAAGTCGAAAGTCCTAACTCGAATACATTCTTTAAATACATATGTACATACTCGTATGTACTTTGAAAGAAGAAACAAAAACAAAAATCACCCTTTCGCATCTCGCAATATTATACAAGTTAAATTATTTTTGAATAAAAATTCTTAAAAAATTATTTTCTTGAGGAGAAGCCTCGTTCTTTATTGATGTCTAATTTACAACTGACTTAAGATCTAAATACAAAGTTACTTAACACCTAAAAGCAGCGGCACCTGCGGATAGGAAGAATGGGATAGTGGGAGAGGAATGTGTCATAAGACACGGCGGGTGTCGGCTCCAGACGTCAAGTCAGCGACATGACTGGAGCATGATCGGTCTGTGGGAATAGAATGTGTGGATGGGATGCTCGTGGTTGGGTGTCTGGTATCAAGTCTGGGGAACGTTTGCGAAGTGTTGCACGAATAATGCTGATGTCGTTAACTCTTCCCTCTTCAGATTCGAGCGTCCTCGCTTGACCTCAAAATAGTGGAATTTGGCTGATTCTGGATGGTTTGACTATTGGTCGCTGTGTTGGAATAACATTTTCCTTTACAGTAGGATCTTCTGTGCATCGTTTTGGTGATGATGGCAACTCGTGTATCTCATTGACTATCTCTACATGTGGTGCTTTCTTTATCCAGAAAACTTTAATTAAGATGATCAGGATAAGTATGGTCGATGGTATTATCAGTCCAAGGTTTGTAAATATGTGGGTTTGATGTTTGGTGTTTAGTAGCCTGATGTTTTCTGTATTATTGATGTAAAGTTCCCTTAACATCTGTATTGAGAGAAGTTCTTCAAAGTTATCTATTGTGGACGATGGTTGCGCTAGTGCTGGTAAAGGTTTATAAATTGATGTTATTTTGCATTCGAACGTTTTATTATTTACGTTCACTGTAGAATTTTCAATTTTGATAATAAAAGTGCCGGTTAGATTAAGAAATTTATCGTTAGCCTGGAGTGTCCCGTTAAAATCATTTAGGAGTAACATGCCGGGTAGAATTTCCTCAACATCTGGGATATGGTGATTGTTTATTTTGGTGCAGTTTGATGGAATGCTGTTTAGTAAATTAGGTACACATGCCGTTCCGCTTAAATCTACTAAGTTATCTCTATTACATACTGATATACTATTATATGTTTTACAAGGTAGGCTCATTCCGTAAATCTTATCATTACATTTCAATATTTGTTCATACTTTATTTTGTTTATATAATTTTTCTTTTTTACCGCTTTTACAAGTAGCGTTTTACATGTTTCTGTGTTCGTACCTGGGAGGCTTATAATATAAATTATAGAACTATGATTAGTTACAATTTTTATATCTGAGAATTCCAGAGCTTCGTCTATATTATCGTATGGAAATTCTTCTTTTCTTAGTATTTTAGTTACAATATTAATTTCCTTACTAGATAATAAAAAGGAATTTATAATTTTACTTTTTGCCCAAAGTATGGCATATTCTAAATTTAGCAGTTCTTCCTTAAGTAACTTAATTTTGTATTGGGTGATTGAAACAAGATCGATCTCAAATAGTTTATTGGTTTTTAATTTTTTCAAGATTTCGTTAGTTATATTGCTTAGTACATTTATTCTGTCTATTGAAACTTTATTTATTATTACTTGCTTATTGTTGTTAACTAGCAAATTATTAATCTTATTTTGTAAAATCATCAAGTCGTCATGGTCGGGATTTCCGGCGATCCACTTCCATGCGCTTCCAATAAAGTCTAGTGAGCGTTTATGTTTATGGGGCTTGATCCGAAGCAGAATGTTTTGTAATTGGGATAGTTCTTGGAGAAGGAAGGGATAGGTAGGGTAGTTAGTGCTTATTTTTTGATGAATGAGTGTTGATATTTCTTCAATCAGTTTCTGATAGATTTCCAAGTCTATTTCATGGATGATTTTAATGTTTCCCGTCTGTATTTTAGCCGTTCCAGTGTTTATTGCAATTAACTGAGTGTGAGTATAGTCTAGTATTTGGATTTCGGCTTTGCCGATCGCCACTAGAAGTCTGGAAAAAGGGTTTAATTTTTAATGTGACTCTTGTGTACCGTTCTACCTGATTGGGTTATAACGAGTGTATTTTTATCTTCCTGTACTATTTCTTTCTTATATCTGGGGGATAATTTTGATCCTAATCGCTTGTTAATTTTTACAAAAATGATTTCGCCAGGTGAATAAGTTTTTAGTTTGTGTCTATTTTTGTTGTGATATTTAAGGTCATTAACTTGTTTTTCCTTGAGTTTATCTATATTGTCCTGTCTAGCTTTCTCGAATAGGTTTGGGTTTGTGCTGACATTTCTGCCAAAGAACACTTCTATGGGTTTTTCTAGTTTGTAGTTATCATTAGCTCCTATGGATAATATTAATTGGGTTTTGAACACATTTATTGGGACTTCCACGCAAGGGATGAGTTCATGAGATGAGCTTTCATTACTATGTTGTGTTGTTGACATGGAGTTAATGTTTGAAAGATTCGGGGCTCTTGAGAGAGCATCTGCGACTACGTTAGTTCTTCCTGGTATATATCTTAGCTCGTAGTTATACTCTTCGAGAAAAGATTTCCACCGTTTTATCTTACTGTTATGATTTTTGTTGCTTAAGGCAAAGGTTAGGGGTTGGTGATCTGTAAAAATGATTACTTTCGCTGATCCGTATAAATAGCTTCTGAGGGAGCCGAGTGCCCAAACTATTGCCAACATTTCTTTTTCGTTGGTGGCGTAGTTCTCCTCAGTTTTGTTTAATGTCCTGGATATGAAAGTAATTGGTTTATTGTTTTGTTCTAGTACTGCGCCGATCGCAAAATTTGAAGCGTCGGTCGTTAAATGGAATTCTTTGTTGAAGTCTGGGTATGTTAGGATTGTATCTTCTGAAGCGAGTGTATTTTTTATTTTCCCGAATGCTTCGGTCGCTTCTGCGTCCAAGTGTACAGGTTTTTTGCTTGAAATATTTTTTGACATGCGGCCTTCTTCGCCTCTGAGTAAGGAAGTTAGTGGCTTAGCAAGTTTTGCGTAATCTTTAACAAAACGTCTATAGTAGCCGGACAGGCCTAAAAATGATCTTAATTCTTTTAGTGTCTTAGGAGGGGAAAAATCTAGAATTGCTTTTACTTTTGATTGATTTGTACTTATGCCGGTTGATGAGATTACAAAGCCGAGAAATTCGACTTCGTCCTTAAAAAATTCGCATTTGTCTAGTTGAACTTTGACATTTGCGTTTTCTAGTGTTTGAAAAATCTGTTTAATATTTTGGGAATGCGTTTGTTCGTCTTTACTAAATATTATTATATCATCGATATAAATGTAGCAAATCTTACCGATATAATCACGAAGTATATCGTCGATTGCTCGCTCGAGGGCGCGTTTTTAAGCCCAAAGGGAAGTCGTGTGAACTCGTATTTCCCATGGTTCACGGAAAATGCTGTCTTTTCGATGTCAGATTCCCTTAACGGAATCTGGTGAAAACCGCTTTTCAGATCTAGTACGGTGAACCATTTGTTGTTCCCGAGTTGGGAGAGAACTTCATTAATTGATGGAATTAGGTATCTGTCTGCTATAGTTACGGTATTTAATTTCCTATAATCGATAACGAGTCTATATTTCTTGTCTCCGGATGCGTCGGGTTTTTTCGACACGATCCATACCGGTGAATTGTATGGAGATTTCGACTTTCTTATTATGCCGTCTTGTAGTAGTTGTCCTATTTGATTTTCTACCTCGTCCTTAAGGGACATAGGGTAGGGGTAGTATTTTGAATAAACGGGGGTTTCGGTAGAGGTTCTTATCTCGCCTTTAACGTTTGTGATGAATGTCAATTTTTCGTCATTTTCAGAAAATAATTTTGGAAATTGGGTTACTAGAGAATTGAGGGTATGTTTCAGGTTTTGATTCATATGGTTAGTTCGTAAGTCAAGTGCATTTATCGCTTGTATCTCCTGTTGGAATATTCTAATTTTGGTTCCATTCTGTATTTCTATGTAATTTTCCTTCGTATGGATAATAGCTGATAGCTCCTTAAGGCTATCGTTGCCTAGGATGGCGTGGAAAGATTTAAGGGATGGTAGTAGAAAAAATTTAATTTTTGTGTCTTTGAGACTGAAGAGATTTACTTCGATGTGATGACTTATCAATATGCTGCCTCCTACGGAGTTAGCGTAAAAACATTCATCATTTGGGATTGGGTTGTTAGCAAAAGAGGGTTGGATGTAGTTCCTATTGGAACCTGTGTCTATTAAAATTTTCATCATCTCTCCGTCTTCCGTTCTGCTATTGAAGTAGGGTAACGAAGAGGTCGTTAGCCTAAAAAATGGATATCGGTGAAATTTTCGATTTCATTGATGTTTGTGTTATTGGCGGCTTCTATTTCTTCCAAAGGTTGAATGTATTCTTCGAATGTTTGCTCGTAATCGTTCGATTCGTTTCCTAAGGTCTGGTTGTAGCCAGTATAGTCATTGGTGTCAATATGGTTATTGGATTGCCATTTATTCTGGTTAAACTGTTGTGGCCTTGGTGTATACTTTTGAGGTGCGGGTGTTGCTCCCCTTTGATTGAATTGGTTAGATTGATATTTTGTATGGAAACTTTGTCCTTGACCAGTTGGTTCTGATTTAAAGTTGACTGGTTGGACAGGTGCTTGTACTGGTGCAAAAGAAGGTTTATTAACTTGGTTCCAAGTCTGTGGTACGGCAGTTTGGTTGTGACCAGGAGTGTAAGGTTGTGTGGCTCGAGGTTGCTGGTTTTTATAACCTGGTTGAGAGTTAAACCGGGGGTAAGAGTGTGGAGTGAAATTCCTTGTTGGAGGTGGATGACATGTCTGATTGAACTGTTTCTTGTTAACTGTCTGGTTAGAATAGGCGTACTGTGATCGGAAATTTTGGTTTTCTAATTTAAGGCATAGGTGAAGAGCCTGTGGAAGATCCACTGGTTCGCGTATACCTAGCAATCTCGGCAGATCACCTTTGAGACCTCGAATAAAAGTATCGAGAGCTTTGTCCCTATATGTTTGTGTTAGTAAGCGTATTGATTCAGGAGAAGCTTCGAGACAGGTGATTTTATTTAAAATCAGAGAAAGGTGGCTATAGACAGCCTGGTAAAAACCAGCAATGGTGTTATTTCCTTGTATAAGTAATGACATTTGGTACTCTAAGGTACCTAAATCGCGTTTATCCGCGTAATGCATTACGAGGCATTTTGACATGCTCTCCCAGTTAAGAGGAGTGTTGTAAGACTCCAGAGCTATGTCAGCGTTTCCTACTATCTTATTTCTTATGATGCTCAGGATACCATAATATTTCGGCGTTCCTTTCGTAGGTTCGTATATTTCTAATATACGGTCAACGCTTTTTTTCCAGGAGGAGAATTCTCCTGGATTTCCTGAAAACTCTCTTAGACATCGGACTACGTCCGGAATTTTGTCAAGATCGTTAAGATTATTTCTGTGTCGGGGGTCGATGTGTTGGTCGATTCCCAGAGAATAATCTGAAGTACGGTTAAGCAGGTTTTGACTTTCGAGTGTTCGGAGAACTATTGATGCAATAAGGCTATCTAATTCAGGCGTTGTTCTGGGCTGTTGCTGTGGGTCTAGTTGTGAAGCACTTGATCGGAAGGAAAGGTTTGGATATTCGACTGGAGTATCCATAATTACAATACTTTCGGGGCTAATGGTATTTTGAGCGCCTGTATTGGCGGTACTTGCGGATCTTGTGGTAGGCATTTTCTTATATTAAAAAAAAAATAGTTGTTCCGGTATTTAGTTGTCAAATTAAACTTAATTAATGCACTGATTCTAATTAATCTTCACTATACTTGATTCCTAGTCTCCCAGAGTATAAAATATATTTTAATTTCTTATGATAAACTTTCTTACGCTATAATTACTGCTATCTTCATGTTCCAGGTTGATCGGGTGGTGCGGCTAGCTCTCTTTGAACTTCCGGTTCCTCCTGCACTTTATTGCGTAGGTCTACTGCGGGGCCCTTCAGTTTTTATTCACTGTTTCACCACAACACGATCGCGGTTAGAGACCCGTATCGAAACAACACGCACACTGCTTGAGGGTTTTTGGTTGCCTTTTTTTCGCGTTTTGATGAGCACTACACTACTTGAGGGTTTTGGCTCAAAGCACTGCACTACTTGAGGGACTGGCTTTTTTATTTATTAAATAATACGCGCGACACGGGTCCCTGCTCGGGCGCCAGTTAAATTATTTTTGAATAAAAATTCTTAAAAAATTATTTTCTTGAGGAGAAGCCTCGTTCTTTATTGATGTCTAATTTACAACTGACTTAAGATCTAAATACAAAGTTACTTAACACCTAAAAGCAGCGGCACCTGCGGATAGGAAGAATGGGATAGTGGGAGAGGAATGTGTCATAAGACACGGCGGGTGTCGGCTCCAGACGTCAAGTCAGCGACATGACTGGAGCATGATCGGTCTGTGGGAATGGAATGTGTGGATGGGATGCTCGTGGTTGGGTGTCTGGTATCAAGTCTGGGGAACGTTTGCGAAGTGTTGCACGAATAATGCTGATGTCGTTAACTTACACACATCAAACACACACACAATCTTATACACAGGCTGACGCGTCGCATCGGTGCGCTATTCTTACATCTACCTAAAAAAAAGATTCCTAAAAAAAAAATGCCACGAGAGAAAAGTAAACAATTGCCATACCAACCAGCAAATCATTACCCTTTCCTCACGAACAAAAAAAAAAAAACAACGCAGAATAAAAAGGAATGAAAAACTACAAACAAAACAAAAACAAAACAAGATCAAGAACCGATGTGTCTCACTTTACTGAAAACTATCATTTGGAGGCAACGATCATTCAAAGGCAACGATCATTAAGGGCAAAGAAAGAAATAAAAAAGCAACAAAAAAAAAAGGAAAAACCACCCTTAAGCAGAAGCAACACACGATCACAACACTTCGTCTCCACGAGTCGGAATTTCAGACAAGAAGCGAAACTGGAAAGAAAAACTGCTCGTGGAGACGGGTAAATTCCAGACAGATTTCCGACGCGACACTTCCGTCTGGATTTATTTCGTGTCTTCGGTTCCAGACTGAAACCCTGACGGATTTTTGACATTTGAGCGTTTGACAGGTAGATTTTCATTCGTTTGTTGGTTTTCATTGAGTAAGCATGGCGGATTGGCGTATATCGCTTAGCAGATGCTCTTCCAAATTATGCAATTCTCTTTTTGGCAAAAATTGATTTACTCAGAAACTATGTTTTCGCTTTTTTCCAGTAAATTTCTCTATTTCTGCCAATGCTTTTAAAGGCTTTAATGCAAGAATTGCGCGCTGTTTCCTTCTCAATGGCATTTTCAGAATGACGATACTTGACAGAGATTGCCCAGCAAAGGAAAAAAAAAGAAAAGTCGGACATACAGTCTGATTTGTAGTTAGACGGAAATCTTTCTCGTGGAGACGGGGTGCAATTTGCGATCGATCCGATGTGCTGCTGGTTGAATGGCGCAGGTCAATGGTTTTCTAGGGACACAAATAAATGGCATGGAAGTATGCATTTTTAGAAATAAAAATTAAGCCTATGTCCTATTTGAATATACGGACTATTTACTCACGAAGTTTCATGCAAATCCGTTTAGCCGTTTAGGCGACACGTGGCAACAAACATCTAAACTTTCACAATTATAATATTAAGTATGAAGTAGGATAGGAAGGAAGTAGGAAGTAGGAAAGTAGGAAGTAGGAAATAGGATTAGTAGGATTAGTAGGATAGGATAGGATTAGTAGGATTAGTAGGATAGGATAGGATAGGATAGGATTAGTAGGATAGGGTAGGATAGGATAGGAAGGATAGGATAGGATAGGATAGGATAGGAGTAGGAAGTAGGATAGGATAGGATAGGATAGTAGGATAGGATAGGATAGGATATAATATTAGTAGGATAGGATAGGATAGGATAGGATAGGATAGGATAGGATAGGATAGGATTAGTAGGATAGGATAGGATAGGATAGGATAAGATAGGATAGGATAGGATGCGTGTACGGGTTTTTTCCCAAAAAAAAAGCCCTGTGGTCGCCGTGGCTCAGTGGTTAGTACGTTGGACTGCTATAGGAGCGAACGAACATTTTTCGAGGCACCACCTCTCGTTGGGAATGACAAACCTCCGGGAGTATAACTTGTCGTGAAAAAGCGTCTCAATTGTCCGTTCGGAGTCGGCTATAAACCTCTGTTTATCAACTTCTATTCTCATCTCCAAGCTGTGAAAGAATCTTTTCACTAAGCTAGCACCAGAAGAGTTCTCCAGATGTAATCAGCGGTGACAGTTTGAACATTTTATCAAATGGTGAAAGGAACAACTCATGGCCACAAAGCCTGTTGATTGAAACCAGCGAACAGAGTAGTAAATATAGCCGAAGTCAGTGACGACGAAGATGAATAAAATTCCACTGTCAGACAGAACAAACCATTTAAACGGACTGATGTGAGCCAATCATCTACCTGTCGTGGAACAAGGAGTGGAGAAGATACAACAACAAAGTATATGGACCAAGTATCGACCTCGCAAAAGTGTACATAGACTGAATTGACCGTCCCGGAGTCTTCAAACTTAGGACGGTGCAGGGCAGTATAGGAAGACCGAAGACCTCTCCCAACATAGTGTGTGAATCTAAAGTCAACTAGGTAACGCACGTAGATACGCTCGTTGTTTGAGGCCGGGCTGTAAAGCCATCGCAGCAGTTCACCAGGTACTGACCTAATTCAGTGCTTACTAAGACGAACAAGCAAAGCTGTGGCTCCGACGTTATTCAAGACAAAGCAGGACGTTCAAATGGTGTTAGGAGTCCAATTCTTGGTTATTTCGAATTTTGGAGACAGCAATCTTTTCCATCTCGCAGCTGTTCACCAAGTATTGACGACAATCTATTTGATACTAGAAGGGTACGTGAGGAATAACACATCGCAGAGTTTTTTTCTCAAGTTGGGAGTCTGCTCATTTGTTGTTCTGTGGTCCCGAATACCAAGGATAATGGCCTCTCTTCTCCACCTTAACATCATACAGAAGTATAGCAATCTGGCGTTTAGAAAAAGTGCTGCGTACGATCAGCGCTAAAAAAGCTTTGTCAAGCACCATCTTTACCACCATCTTGCTCTCCTGCCAATAATTCAGTAGAAAATTGAACACCAGTCACTTTCTAACAAATTGACTGTCATAGATCCACTTGAGTGTCAATTACGTCAACCTTTCGCCTGAAACACCTGCGTATGTCTTGGAAGCACCACAACTTACAATTGAACTGCCTCTCCGTGCACCCTAGGTATTTTTGGCAAAATTAATGGAATGCGACCCACCTGCCGTTCTTAAGTTAAACTTTCCACCCTATCATGCATCCATCACCTGCCGCCCACCTCCCCTTTCACCACTATCATCGAAAATTTCAATTCAAAACACAATCCACGGGATAAAAAAACACAATTTTCAACAAAATTCAACGTTTTTCCCGACAGAATTTTCCAAACAGATGTTGCTTTGTATGACTATGTGCAACCGATTCACCCGCGAGGGTTATTCTCGTTCGCTCTCTCTCTAGACAAATTGGAGGATGGCAAAGTTTGACGGATGACGGTAGAGAAATTCCATTTCACCCTCAGAAGTAAAATAAAAAAAATTCGAAGAAAATAGAAGCACTGGGTGGGAGCAGCTCACATTCCAGTGAGTCAGCGAGAGCGTGCTGGTACCACCAACTATACACCAGACTAAGGGTAAATGGCAGCAGGGGTTGTGCTTTTTATTTTTGGCACCCGCACCCGTTCGTGCCCGAGAGTGTGTGACTGACAAAGTATTTCTCGTTACGAATTTTCAAATCAATGTATGCGAATTCGTCGTCGTCGGTGTTTCTTTTTTTGTCAAAGTTTTCCTCCTCTTTTTTGTCATCGTTGCCAGAAATTCATTTTTAACAATGGCAAACGCTGAATAGAGGTATTCAGCGATCCAGCGTGTACGAAAAACGTCGAAGTTCTTTTGAATTTAAATTTATTTGTTGCCTCTCGTCGCCGCTTGTTGTGCTTAGATTTACAAAAAAAAAATATCCTTGTAGTGGCAATGGGGATGTGATGAATTTTTTTCTTTTTTTTACAATGACGAACGACCTGAATTTGGAAGTTTGATTGAAAGTCCTTTGAGGACGAAGAGAGGGCGGTGTGCCGCTGAATATGTAAAGCCGAATGTGCACGGTGATGAATGTTTAGCTAGAAGTTTATTTGTTTGGGGCAAATTGCGAAATGATTTGATAAAATCTAAGGGAATACATCCAAAGGGCGGACGGAACGCGCACAGATACACCGTAGAAGAGGAGGCAAATCAGGTATTGTTTTCCACTTTGATGTGATAATTTGGATTTAATTTTTTTGTTCCTTCGAATTGATATAGTCGTAGGAGCCTTGTGGTTGTACGTGGAGAAGCGTAATTCAATTTTCAAGAAAGGATCTTGATTGTGGGTACATTTATCTAATGAACACGGGGGCAGGCCATGTGCTGGGATAATGTTTTGTTTGTTATAGTAACGAAATACCCAGGGGGTTAGCGACTATTACGGTGAAACCTGAAACTGTATAATCGTAGAATAAGTTTCTCGAGGAGGACCGCCCAAGGGCGTTTAGTCAAAGAAGGGTAGTCAGCCAATTGCCAGACAACGTTTCAATCTATTATACATATACGACAGAAAAGAAGCAATTGACTTACTATTTCATAGGAAGGGGAGCAAACAGACGCACCCAATCCTAGATGCAAGACTCATGGACTAAGACTAGCTACAGGGCTACAGGGCCCCCCTTCACATTGTGCTAAGAAGGGTCGCAAAGGAGACAATCCTAAGAATTGTGAAAGGAGTGGGGAAGAGTAAAAGCATCGCAAGCAAAGAGCGAGACTCTCTCTTGAAAACAGTCCCACTATTAGAATGGCATAGAGACGATAGAATCAGGAAATACTGCTTTGAGCAGGAAGAGAAAATAGAACAACGGAGTATACCAATTTGAGCACGAGACCATCAAATGGTACACTGACGGTTCCAAAGCCCACACGGGCACCGGGCCGGGAATATACGGGCCCCGAACTAAGTTCTCGGCATCCATGTGAACATCGCCCAGTTTTTTTCAAGCAGAGGGACATACAATATGCGATCGAAAGATGTGCACAAATCAGCCTCAATAGAAGATATCACGGGCAAAACATCGCGATCCTCATCGAGTTCCCATGAAATCAGATCCAAACTGGTCTACGAGTGTCTGGAACAGATACACAGACTTGGCAGGAACAATAAAGTCACCCTCTACTGGGTGCCAGGTCATGCAGGGATAGAGGGAAATGAAGTAGCAGATGAATTGGCAAGGAAAGGGTCAGAAACACCATTCGTTGGAACCGAACCATTCTGCGGGCTGCGACCGCATCAAATCCAAGGGGAACTGCGAAGTGAGGAAGAGTACAAAAGAAGAAGACTATGGGAAGAACTCCCAGGACTAAGGCAGACAAAGGAACTCCTCGGGAACTACGACCGAAGGAGGAGCAAGGCTTGCCTAGGCACCAACAGAAACCAGCTTCGCATTCTAATAGGCTTCCTAACGGGGCATTGACTCAGGGAGCATCTCAGGGAAATGGGAATACAAACGAACGGAAACTGCAGATTCTGCAGTGATGCCGAGGAGATCCCGTCACACCTCCTTATGGACTGTGAAGCATTGATTCACAAAAGAGCACACCTGGGAGCGTACACTTTCTCTGAATCGGATCTCCCATCGTTACTCCGTTACGTTACGTTACTTCCATCTAAATACTCTGATTCCTCAAAGTGATTGGATTGGAGGAGGTGCTATAGGTCGAGATCTATCGGCCGATATAAGTTCGGGGGAGCACAATAGATCTCTTCAGGTCGCAGTGCATACACACAACCCAACATCAGATTCATCTGAATTTATCACAGCGCATCGCTGGTAAGGACGCTGGAGCTGAGAAACTAGAAGGAGATGGACTGCAAGGCTATTGGGAAACATCAAGGATTAAACGGAAAACTGAAGTCCATAAAAGCGACTGGGGACGAAGGATTGACTGTGGAATGTTTTTTATCACCTGGGGATGATCGGAGATGCTGCCTGCATCAATTCGTCACAGAAATGACGTCACAGAAGTGAGAAACAGTCACACTTATGGAGTTGTTTCAAGAAAGACAGAGGATGCGACAAAAATAAAACATTCAGCTGACTGTGGAAGATATCTTTAAATTTTACGTTCCACAATCATTTAAAACCATTCGATACCTCTTTTACTCCCTCGCAAACATTTCCCTTCCACTCATCCTTTATGAAAAAAAAAATTAATATTTTCCACCCAAATCCACCCACCTTCATCTTCAAGGATTTCCCCCTTCCAGTTGACACAACAAAAAGAGGCATGAACCGATGATGTGTCAAAATCCAATCATGTAAGCATAATTTCCAACAAAGTTAGCGTCCCACAAAAAGGAAAAATCTCCATTAGGTTAATTTGACAAAAAAACAAACTTAGTATCCCCCAAAGACGAAATCCTTCATCCTGTTATTCTGTCATAAAATATTATGCTCCATAAACTTTTAGCCAACCGGCAGCAAGCAGTCAGTAGCATCCAACCCAAAAAAAAACATCCCAAACCCCAAACCTAAACGCATGACATGACGAAAAAGAATATTGACAACCTCCTGACCTGCAATCAAAAACCCTCCGTCATCGTCTGATGAACTCAGCATAAATTGCCGCCAAACCATAACAACATTGTAGTCGACAACCAATTTTGGTGTGTCCTTCAGCACTCAACAGAAGGCACGAAGGGATAAAAACCACCACACCGCAGACAGTCGCCCATTTGCAAATTGGCTCTGGCTCTCAAAAAAAAAAAGTAACAAGAAGCGACCCTTGCCAAGGTGGGCGATCGAAAGTGTAAATAGGCGTCGGGGCATCAAATAAAGTTAAGAAACTTCAGAAAAAAAAACGGGAAAGTAAACTTTATTCAATTTCTCCGAAGGAACATCCTTTTTTTTAAGAGCCCTCCTCACCGTGAGCAGATACCATTAATCGGTGAAAACACCGTCCATCGGACAAAGAGGTGGGCTTCAGTCCACTCAGGGTGTACCTTCATCCGAATTTACCTAAAAGGCTCAGGATCAGACTCGGGTCCTTCCAAACCGAGTGAGAGTGAGTGTGTCTAATTTTGAAAAGTAACGCACTGGACCGATGTGATGAGATGACGGTTTCTTTTCCTCCATTTTGGCTGAAGAGCCCTTCACCACGCTTTCAGAATTTTAAATGAAAATATGGCTTCGAACTATTTAATACGTTTTTTGGTTGAGTTCACAGCTAATGGCGGTGGGGCCCACCCCTCTTATAGTCCGAGACACCAACATTCAATTTTATTTCAATCAGGATAAGTGAAGGGGAAAAAAGCCCTGGTTTCATGGTTCACACAAAGGATACTTTGGTTAACTGGAAAACTTTTTACGGTTCGGTTATTTCTTTGTTTTTAGTGGGCGTTACCTTGAGGTACTTGTTTTCTCCTTTTTCGAGGATTGAAAGGTTTATTTGTTGAGTAAGTGTTGGTTGGCGTGTTCGTTAAAGATTCAGGATGGGCGGGCATATGATTTTGTGAAATCAGAAACCTTATGTAACTGGTGTCATAAATTAAAAAAACTAAAGTTAAGCGGTATGGTTTTATGCCTATCAGGAGTCATTAGTCGAGAGTTGATTGCGAATTAATGGTGTGTGCTGGTTCAAAGGCGGTTGGGATAGGTCCATGACTAGGGAAATTAAAACAAAAAAAAATTTTAAATAGAGAAGAAACTAGAAAAGACCTCGAGGAATGCCTTCAATTGTAATGAAGGAAGTGTGACGTGTTAGAAATACTTCAGCTGAAATGGTTAAGTAGGGCACGGTCATACTATTTTTGACCCAAGGGGATGAACTGATGAAAGGTCCTTCGGCATCACACTAAGGTTTCTAAGATTTATGATTGTAATATCGTTTTATGAGTTAAGGACTTCTGGAAAGTACTAGTCTTATACATAGAACTCAACCCACTAAGTGATGGCTTTGTTCTCCTTGCTCTAAACATGGCTTTACAATCGCACAAATGCCATTTGTTTTCATCTGACCTGAAGCCTACGCTGATTATATGAAAGTTATTTGAAGGAAACATTTCTCACGGTTGTCATTTCAATGAATCCACAGAACTTGAAATCAGTTAGACATTAGTTGAGTTTCAAACCATTCCCATGAGCATACCCCTCCCACATACAGCCCCTTTCCTGGATTTACAGGGAGCCTTTAATAACGTACAAACTGAAGCTATGCATGAATCTCTAATTGAGTTGGGTATAGAAGAATTTATTAGCCAATGGATAGTCTATATGCTCAGAACAAGAATCATTCAGGCAACACTAGGTAACAGTCATTTAACCAAATTCGTCCACAGAGGAACGCCACAGGGTGGCGTCATTTCTCATCTACTCTGGCTAATAGTTATGAACAAAATTCTCGTAAGACTAGACAGAGAAAGGGTCAAGGTGGTCGCGTATAAGAACGACGTGGCGGTACTAGTCTCAGGGATGTTTCCCTCTGTGATAGGTGTAATCATGGAGGCCAGTCTAGACAAGGTAAACACCTGGGCCACAAGATATGGCCTTGGTGTAAACAGGAGCAAAACTGAACTGATGCTATTCACCACCAAAAGCAAAATACCTGACTTCACCCTTCCCCGTCTTAGTGGTCTACCACTCACACTACCTACCAGTGCTAGGTATCATGCTTGACCCAAAGCTTAACTGGAAGCAAAACATTGAACACAGAGTAAACAAGACATGTGTAGCCTTCTATGTCTGCAGTTAAACCTTTGGAAAGAAGTGGCACTTCTACCAAAGATGACCTTGTGGATGTATGCAGCTGTTGTGCGTCCGATTCTCACCTACGGGTCGCTAGTATGGTGGCCTACACTGAGCAAGGGCTTACAAAACTTACAAAACTTAAAATGCTTCAAAGAACAGCGAGTATAGGCACCACGGGAACATTGAGGTCGGCCCAACGGATGCCCTTGCTGTGCTCCTGCATCTTTTACCTCTAGACTTACACACAAAAAACACCGCACTATGCAGCGCAGTCAGACTCAAAGAATCTGGGTGCTGGACTGCACGGCCCTACGGCCACAGCAACATCCTGAAGTCGCTACCAAACGGCATGGTCACGTTTCCAACCGACTATATGACACTGAAACTTAACTTTAGGAAAAACTTCCACGCGGAATTCCCCACCAAAGAACAGTGGAAGAAAAATGAAGTGGTAAAGAAGTTCGACACGGTCATCTACACTGACGAATCAAAGATGAACTGCAGTGTGGGGGCCGGTGTCTACTCGGAATTACTAAAAATAGCAAGATCATACCGCCTGCCGGATTTCGGCAGCACCTTCCAGGCGGAATTACTGGCAATCCGAGAGACAGATCAAACAAACAAAACATTGCTATCCTCAGGCCGCTATCAAGGCCTTTGAATCGGCTACCATATCCTCCAAATTGGTGCTAGAGTGCCGGAACGAGCTTGCCCGCTTAGGCGAACGCTTCAGGGTCACACTGCTCTGGGTTCCAGGGCACAGCGGCATAACAGGAAACGAGCGGGCATATGAGCTGGTCCGGCAGGGGTCAGCTCTACCCGGCTCACTCGCGGCAGAGGTCCACGACCCGCTAGAAGTAGTTAAGGGACAAATCCACTCACACTTCCTGCAGAAGGCCAACCTCCAATGGAGGGGATTAACCAACTGCATTATATCAAGTAAGATATAGCCGACCTAATATGGCACCAGAACAAGGGATCTCCTAAGCAGAACCCGCCCAGATATCGGCAGAATAACGGCAATAATCACGGGGCATTGGCCACTGGGAGACCATGCGGCCAAACTAGGTATTCCATACAACTCCCACTGCCGCAGGGTTGAAATGAGTCCATTGCCCATAATATTCCCTGCTCAAAAACCATATCTGCCGGCACCATCACCTCGTTTTGCGGGTTAACGCTCCCGCATGTGTCATTATCGTGCATCCTGGAAAATGTGCATTAAGCAAAATCGTCAGGAATTCGGAGGAGGACTGCGTCCAGTTCCGCAGCAAAGTGTCACAAGCAATGTTCCTCTAGGCTCTGTACGTCGAACGCTACAGTGATACCTAATATACAATGACGCCCTAAAACTGGGCATCTTGATAGCATCAACAAGAATTTCGACGTTTGGAGATGCCAAAACATAAAGCGCGAATGCATTCCAACACTTCGATCTGCAAAGTCTTTAAATCAAATACGGTGGCGTAGCGGTGGCAGAAAACCTCGATCAAAACTGGACTAACTGAAGAGAATGACAAGCATCTTCACCCAGCACGGTCCTAACCTAGCTGTCTCCTGTTGTGTATCCACATAAACGATAGGATCTTTCGCATTATTGCTAGGAAGATCCTCTTCTTTTTTCGTAGAATTTCCATGCTTTAATACACAATTTATCATCAAGACGTTTAGCACATTTTATGAAATCTATGGTCGACATAATGACCCTACAAACGCCACAATTTAACAAATTATGACGAAATTACCAAGAAGGATCTTAATAGTTCCTCGAAACGATACATCAAATAGGAATACCAGGTAAGCTTCAGCAAATTAATACATTCAACCACTTACTCCTCCTTTATCCTGAGATTTCGTATTCCATTGTGCAGAGGGGCTTCTTAGAACACAAGACTTGGTAACACAATTCACCTTCCAGGTATTGTACTCCAAAATGGCGCATCCAATTCTGTCCACAATCAACGAGCTTTTAGCAAATATATTTGTAATTCCCGGAATTGTACAAACGTCCTGCTCCAGTTATCCCCAGGACTTAATTGAAAAATCTGTCCAAAGAGCACACGACCTCTGCAGAAAACTATGAAACAATCATATCCAGAAATTTGATGGAAAACATGGCAAATGGGATTTGTTTTCCTGATTCCAGGAAATCTCGTGCATTTCGTAACCTTTTTTTCTTGTGGAAAGATGATAAGCCAAAAAGTGAACAAACAGCATGAAAAAGGACATAATGAATCAAAAGATAAAGTCAGTCCATAACGGAGAAACTTAGAACTTTGTTTCCATATTTTTTTTTTTTTTTGATGAGGTCGTTCGTGTTGATGATGATTTTGTGCTTTTATTCAAATGCAAACGTGGTCATGTGGAATGCTCAGGACTCTGTTCCAGTCAGTGTGTGTCCGAGCAAAAAAAAAAGGATAAGATTTACGGAAGAATGATTTTCGATTCTATTAGCTCGGAGGAGTATATTCATCTTCTTTAACTCAAAAAGGATTTACAGTCAACAATTTTAATTGGATATGAGAATTTATTAGTTCGCCTGTGTGGACTCTGTGTGGAACATAAGTTTTGCGAAGGGATATGTGAGAATGGGAGATCTGAGAATAATTTAAAAAATTTCTATTGCTCTGACTTATGGTAGAAGATAAACCACTTTAGAAGGATAATGCAGACAGTCGACCTTTAACTTTTTCTCGCACATGACATCTGTGTGAGTTAAGGCAGACTGTGGAAGACAGATGGTAGAATGAATCTTGCTCTTGTCAGCTTGAAGTATTTATTTGCTGAAAATTAGTTACATCAGTGCACGAGTTTAAGGTTCAAGGACATTCATTGTAATTTGACTTTGGTTTCATCAAACTGACATCCAATGCGAGGATTTGTCAAAGCAATTTCAACGCATTAACTTTACTTTTACGTCGTGTGTCAGTGTCCTAAATCCTAAACAATTTCATCTTGATGAAGGACAACGGTCAATCTATCACACACAACAAAAAAAACAAAGCACAATCCCCTAAATCGCTTCCTAATACCGCACCATGAGAAAAAAAAATCCAAAACAAAACAAATGAACCGAAAACATTAAAACGAAAAAAAAAAACAGAAAATAAATCCCAATTCTGATGCTCAGTTTCAAACTCCTATCCCTGTCACATGCTATGCCGAACGAGGAAAAACTATGCAAATGAGCGAATAGTAAACTTCGATTCCAGGACAAGGTAAGGACATTTACATGTTATTGTTTCACTTAAGTTCGATGTCAAATAAAACGTCAAAAACGTGTGACTAGAAAGTTGATTCAATCTCCGACACACACATATTCGTATACGAGTGAGTAGGGTTAATTTCTTGGAAAGGATATAAAAACATACATTCCACATACGCCCCGAGTTTCGTGTCGAACCGAACTGGCATATGGCAACGCACTCGGTTCCTGTTTCAGGGAAATAATCATAATTTGCAATTCGGATGAATTTAATTTGGGGTAAGGCGAGGACATTTGACTCCTTTTTTATGTGTCAATTTATTGGACAGTTAAGAAAATTAGTGGCGAAGGCACGTGTTGGAATTGTAAATCACAGTTGAGGAGTGAAACCCAACCGGACGGCGTGAGAGGGTTGATTGCGTGCAAAGGCGTCAGGCGATAGTTTGATAGACTGTCAGGATAAGAAGGGCGAACATAGTTGGGTAGATGAGGTTTAATGATGAGCAATGCGAGAAGGCATATTCGATTGGAGTTTTGTGGTGGTAAAGACTTGAGATTTTAGTTCCATGGGGTTGCCTATGTAACGTTTCAAAATTTGGACAAATCAAGTTGTTTTTTTTAAATATTGACAGGACAAAGTCGCTGAATGCATTAGAGCAGAGAAGACAGGAAACAATTGTTGTGGTTTGAAGCTTGGGTAATGTTTGGTTTCATTGGCGTCAGAGGGTGGTGTCTAGACTAACCGAGGGCATTTTTGTGAGGTTTTGTCATTGCTTACAAATTCACGGTATTTGTTTGCAACCTTAAAGGGTTTGAAATCATTAGAATAAACTGCAAACTAAGGAGCTACCCAGTACAGATGCAACAAAGGCTTAGAAGAGAAGGGAAATAAAAAGCTTCGCCATCAATTAATTTGAAATTAAAAAGTAAAGCAGTGGAATCCACAGACAAGTCATACCCGTGCCCTAGCTATGATATTAAAATTTTAATAGGCGATTTTAACGCAAAGCTAGGAAGAGAGGGCATCTTTGGTAGTACTGTCGGAAAGCAGAGCCTACACGACACCACATCCGATAACGGATTTAGGCTGGTCGGCTTTGCTGCGGGGCGGAACGTTGTCGGAGCTAGTACGCGGTTCCCACAACTCGATATCCACAAAGGAACATAGAAATCTCCAGATCAATCAACCGTCAACCAGATTGACCACATTGCGATCGACGCAAGGCACTCCTCCAGTATTATGGATGTCCGAACGTTCCGAGGGGCCAACATTGACTCGGACCACTACCTTGTTGTAGCCAAGGTAAGACAGCGGATATCCCGAACACCGCCAAGACAAGGAAATATTGTAACGAAGTTCGATGCCGGACGGCTGTAATCGCAAGAGATCACCAGGTCCTTTCCAATCAAGTCTTTCTCAATCTCTCACGAGGTCCTATGCCACCAGCATCAAGTATTGAAGACCAGTGGCAACATTGCCAAAAAGCCATCAGAGATGCCGCTTCTGATTTGCTGGGTTTCACACAGCCACCACTACGAAGTCCCTGGTTTGACGACGAGTGCCGGCAAGCACATGTAGCGAAACAAGAGGCATACAAAGCTGCTCGCAAGCTCACGGGGCAGAAGAGGAGAGACGAAGATAAGCTTTTCAGGAGAAAAAAGAAAGAGCATAAGAGCTGTCAGGCAGAATGAACCATTCAACCTGGACGACGAAGACCACCAATTCCGTCCACCCGAACTGGACGAAATGAAGAAAGCCATATCTAAGCTTAAGTCCAACAAAGCTGCTGGAGCTGACGGCCTAGCTGCCGAGCTGTTCAAAGCGGCAGGCGATGACTCGGTAAGGAGCATGCACCAACTCATCTGTAAAATATTGTCGGAGGAAAGTATGCCCGATGAATAGAACCTCAGCATTATTTTCCCGGTCCTTAAGAAAGGAGGCCCTCTGAACTGCGCCAACTACAGAGGCATCAGTTTCCTTAACATCGCTTACAAGATCTTATCTGCCGTGTTGTGTGAACGCCTGAAGCCGTTCGTCAACAACCTGATCGGTCCATATCAGTGTGGTTTCAGGCCAGGAAAGTCCACCATCGACCAAATATGCACACTGCGGCAGATCTTGGAAAAAACCCAGGAACTTCAAATCGATACCCACCACCTCTTCATCGATTTTAAGGCCGCGTATGACAGCATCTATAGAGACGAGCTATACAGAGCTATGTCTAGTTTTGGCATCCCTGCCAAACTCCTCCGTCTGTGCAGGATGACGATGGACAATGCACCTTGCGTCATCAAGGTCGGTAAAGACCTCACCGAGACCTTTGATGTCAAAAAAGGATTTAGACAAGACGACGCGCTGTCATGCGACATTGTTCTTCAAAAAGTTTTGCAAAACTCACGCGCCAACATCAGAGGCACAATCTTTCAAAAGTCCGTCCAACACCCAACACCGACGTCTCGGACAGAACGTCACTATAGATAGTTATAGCTTTGGGGTAGTTAAGGACTTTGTTTACCTAGGCTCCGCTATAAATTCAGACGACAACAGCGCTGAGATCAAACAAAGAATTACTCTTGTCAATCGCTGCTTCTTTGGGCTAAGAAGGCAATTGAATAGCAAAGCCCTCTCTCGAAGGACTAAGATGACCCTGTATAAGACTTTGATCGTCCCAGTCCTGCTCTACGGCGCAGAGGCGGACGAGGTTACTCTTGGTTGTCTCGAGAGGAAAATTCTTCGGGTGATTTTCGGTCCCGTCTGCATAGACGGTGAGTTGAGGAAGAGATACAACGACGATCTGTACGGGCTGTACAGCAACATCGATTTAGCCAGAAGAGGGAAGGTCCAACGACTGAGGTGGCTGGGTCATGTAGAGCGGATGGGCACCAATACTCCGGCCCGGAAAATCTTTGAATCCACACCCGAGGGACGGCGCAGTAGAGAAAGACCGCGACTCAGGTGGCGCACGGAAATGGAAGAGGATCTCAACCAACTTGGCGTGCGAAACTAGAGGCAGCTGGCTGGAGACGCTTGTTGGTTGAGGCCCAGGTCCACCCCGGATTGTAGCGCCACCTTAAGTAAGTAAGTAAGTGGAAACCACTACATCCATGTGGGAGAACATCGTATCTTCGCCCAAAAACCGAGACTCTTCCTCAAAAATTAAAACTAATAGAATGGCTATCGCGTCCACTGGGACCCCTTTCCCTCTTTTTTCACATAGTCCTCTAATCTCTAATCCCGACACTCATTCCACTTCCCCACTGACTTTCAATTCATGACCAACTTTCGTAGCACTTACGCGTAACCCAAAAATAGATCACTGGCCAAGCGAAGTAAAATATGATGCCATTCCCACACAATACCGCATATACTTCCGGGTCCCTCTGATTATTCGGGTACGATGATCTCCGTTTTTTTTTTCTTGTTAGCTTCCACTCTGTTCTTGACATATAAAACGACCAGCTACCCATTGCATGCGTAAATATATCAGCCCCATTCCCTTTTGGCTTTGCCACTATCCATCTCATTTGCCATAACCATAAACAATTGCACATCTGTTCTGGAGAAAATCTTCCTAGAAAATTCATTTCTCTAAGTGATTCCATACCCACCGGCCCCCATATACACACACACCATAATCTACCATCAAACAACAAACACATACCCAGCATAGCACCACTCGCGCTCTCTACACGGAGACATTCCAATTAAGGATCCACAAGAAAAGTGTGAAAAATCACTATCAGCTCGTTGACAAATTGTCCGGCATTAAACTCCCTCCGAAACAAATTGCTCCATTACGTTTAGTGTGCGGTCTAAGTCCCTTTGATATCCTTTCAGCTTCTCATAAGGAACAGAACACAAAACAACTGGCGTGCCATCCAGCCAAAACGAACCAACCAACCGACCAACAATAATAGTTAATCCTAGTTGCGGATCGAATATGGAGTTGTAACACTTATTTTCGGAGATACACCCAAGGATAGGGAGAATGGAAGAAGAAAAAAACACAGAAACTCGATTGTAAATGTGCTTAAGGACATTTGCTTTATCTTGTTGAATCCGTTAAATGAGCATGTCCGTGGCTCGTTCGATAATTCACGAATGAAACACGAGCATATTGCCACTGCTGCTGCTGCACTTGGAAAAAAAAGTTTTCGGAAAGAAAATTGGAAAAAGGATTTTCAGTTGCAATTGCTATGAAGGGAGGTAATGGCTTTTCTACTGCAGGCCTAATCTCCACTTGATGTAGGTATACACGGAATGCTTTTTCCACCTTTTTTTTCTTTCACTTTGCTGTAGTCCTTGTTGTAGACCTGTTTCGGGATGCATTCCCTTGTACGAGGCGAAGAACAAACTTTTTTTTGGAATCTTGCATGCACATAGGCGGGTAGCTTGGATTTCTTCACAAGGATACCGAAAATAGCCCTTAAGTGCTCAACAATGTGCCAGTGTACGGGTATAAATAATAATTCCGAGGACTTTTTCTCGACCTTCATCAACAAAGAATGGTGGACACAACCCGTTCTTATGGTGGGTGCTTGGGGGCACATGGATAAATGGTGGATCAAAGGATCTGTAAGCAGATTTACTTCTCGAACTACAGAAGGATGAGTTTTCAACGCGGTCATTCATTTTTAATCACCCTCTTATCCGTGAGAACCCAAAAAAGGTAAGGTAGTCCTTTGAAGAAAGCCTTGCAAGGCACATGTACTGACACAAGCCTGCTAAATATACGAATCTGATACTACATATTTAGCTCGCATCGACTAGATCTAGAGTTCTAGTGCAAAGCTGTCACACAAAAACGAGGCTCAGTGTGGAACAACTCGCGATGCAGCATCGGCTAAACCCCTGAGAGATTTTGATGGACATCCGATACTTCAAAAATTTCTCTGAGACGAGGACGCTATTTAGGTGGATCTGGCTTAGGTTAAACATCGAATAAATCGACCCAATTTCAAAGCTATGTACTAAGTGCCTGCGATGCGACAATGGACAAACAGCGTGCATCCCCATTCGAGAACCGATATACTAAGCTCCAAACAGGGAATAAAGCTTTAAGGAAGGCTAACAGCAGATGGACCTCTCTAAATACTTGTGCAATCACAAGGAAGATATGCCCAAAATTCGTTAAGGCTAGGACCGACAGACTTCTGCAGACCGACAGAAGATCCCTATGTACCCTTATAGGAGTGATTACAGGGCATAGTACGCTGCGGTACCATATGAAAAACCTTCGAATAACAGAAGAAGACCTTTGTAGGGGGTGTGGCGATGAAAATGCCCTCGAGGGTACAACACACTTCCTTTGCCATTGCCCTAGTCTATGCCATCTAGGAAATAAGTTTCTCGGACGGCACTTTTTCGAGGATTTTGAAGAACTATCCGACACACCGGTGGACCAAATAATGACATTTATCATCACAGACGCAGTAAGTTGGTCATGTTCTACTGCTATGGGTCTGAACTGATCTGAGTGTGGCGTGGCGATATGATTCTTTCTTTCGCCTGCCCACTAACCTAACCTAAGCATACGACAACGATGACGGAATAAAATAAAGACAATAAGGCTCAAAATTACATGTTCTGGACAAAAATACCAGGAAGCTGTAACTTAAGGCTAAAGTAGTTATTGACTTGTCGAATCAAAACAAGATCTTCACTGACAAGCTACTCTGCTCACCAGGATAGATGCGACTGAACGGTAAGAAAAAATCAACAAGTTGCCGTCGGAGGAGGTAGCTACACCTTCCACAGAACCAAGAGTAAAAGACATATCATCGGAGTGCCGAAACAGACGAAGATGCACTCATTGTACAATACTCACTCAGTGGCTGAAGGAAAACTTGTAGGCAACCTCGTCACTGTGATTTATAGAGAAACTAGGTGGGAAATAAAAATCCTTAGAAATTTCCCAGTAGATATAGACGATATACTCGACTTCTAGACTCATAAATGAACTCATAAATGAAACTAGAATAAAGAAAATGTCTTCAAACAAAAATTATCTTGGACAATACTAACTAAACTCAAGCACAACATCGATCCACTGACCTCGTGCTTCATCTAAAAACGTGCGCACAGGTAATCTAAGCCTGACAAAGGGACTGTATATGAGAACCACAGATCCACAAATAAATCATAATCGAGATAACTAGTTCCGCAAGCTTAACCACCTAATGAATCACAACAAGGCGTTTCCAAATTGGGAATTAAAACATAAAGGCGAAATTGGATATAAGAGTGCCTTTGGACATACCAAAGGAAATGAGTTGGGAGAACAAAGCCCTGAAGTAATTGAAATCAACCGAACTTTTAGACTAGAGGATAGCTGCAGTGCCTGCCTTTCAGGCTGAAATTCCCCCAAAACAAAAAAGCTTTGGATTTGATTATAGAAAAAAATATTTCAGGCAGAATAATCAGTATCTTTGTTAAGCATCTGTAAAAGCTTTGATCAACTTCGACAAAATCCAAGCCCGTCAAGAAATGTGTATAAAATAAAACTGAATGAGATATGTGCTATGCGCGCGGATACATGGAAATCTCAGGTAACGAAAACTGTTGACAGATTCTTGTCGAGGCCTACACATTGCTCAGCGCACTTTACAGGGGAATAGACATCGAGTTTCTTAGAAAAGTTAAAAAAACAAACGCTGGTATCAATAAGATACATCCGCTACAGCCAATTCGCTATGACCTGAGTTCTAGATTTAGTAAAATTTAGTTTTAGGAAAGTTCATACCGCATTCTAACAGGAGACTGCTCAGTCATGCAGCAAGGTTACGACTTACAATGCAATGACGATATAGGGGCGAGGAAGAAATCGAATGTATTCGCCACCTGCTATGTATATGATTGCCCCCGCACTAGCCCTCAAAAGGAACAAAATCCGAACAGAGCTTAGCTTCAGACCATTGACCTTAGCAAACTCCTGAGATTCATTAATTTATCTGTGTGGATAAAAAATTAGAGGGTAAAAAATCTCAGGTTCAAAGAGCTTTGGACAATTGAACACAATGGGCTCTATGTGGCTAAGTGAGCTGCTGACAATCCTCTCAGCAAGGGCACCCATATACCTGACCTTACCTAAGCTAATTATAGGTTTCGGAGCGATAGCTCTCTTCCAAGATAACAAGGATTTGGCACTGCGCCAAGCGGCTTGATTTATAATAGCCATGACGGACCAAGGAAATACGGGGTTCCAGTATCTCCAACGGAATTTTCCAATGAAATCGATATCAAGGCACATCAAACTATACAAGAATTCCACCAGACTTGCTCCATCAGAAACAATTACTTGCACCAACAGCTAGGAGAAGGGAGGATCTCGTTAAACGCTTTTAAAACTGCCAATTGCGAGATGGTAACTTGAGATGCAGTCCCAAGGGAAGACTTACCCAACTCCACTCAGATAAAATCAAAAAAAAATCCCTTTCATGATACTCGAAATATTTTAAGTAAACTTTCGCTAATAGTCCTCCTTCAGGACCATCAACTCTTAGGATAAGATCTCAAAAAAAACTTAACAAATTCATTTCAACTGGACTCACCTCTAGAACAATCCGAGTAATTGCATTCCAGTTGATATCTGCAATGAGAACAGAAAACAGGATCATTATTCACAACGAGCAAGAATAGGGTAAAAAAAAATGTTCTCAACAATCAGTTCACTTCACTTCACAAAACAAATTCATTCGCGTCCAACCATTCCCGACAGTCCCCCACTGTCACGCCGTCCAAGTTTCAACAGAAATTACCCTCAGCGAAAGTAAAACAAAGCGAACCCTCCCTCGATGGGTCACAGTTCGTACTCCTTCGTCCCTTTATTTGCCATTTGCAAATATTTCAAAAATCCCTTAATTAAATGCAATCGCTAGGAATCTTGTAGTTCCCCGCCCGAGGGGGTCCCCTTGCCCATTTGCACCGTCACGGCGATACGCCTGTTATACAGTGATTAAGCTGAAAAATTGATGAGCATCCTGATTCTATCATCGTTGAATGCGGAGATTTCCGCAGTAGAAGACGCGCTTTCGTAGCTCTTCCCTGAAACCGCATCCTTTCGCTGTGTGATGGGTGTGGCAACTTCGGTGGAGGGGAAATCCTATTGCAGTCGTTTGTTTATCTCGGTGCAGTGCACACAGCCAGTCGCCTTGGCTGACAGGAGTCAGTCGGTCGGGCACCTTTCGCCGACATTTTCGTCGTCCTTTATGCTGAACTAAGTCGAACAACAAAACAACTGACGTTGGTACAATTAAAAGTTCATCCATCATCCATCTCCGGGTTGGATGCTTTCAGCGAGAACGGGCAGGGTTGGTCCTATCCTAAGCCCGCATAAGCTAACAAGGATATCTAAGTAACATAACCACACGTCCCGGCAAAATCCCCATCAAGCTCCTTGTAATTTGTGATTGCACCCAAGAAGGCATTACACTGAGAGGTATAAAGCTGTTCTCGACAAAACACACACACAGAGGGCGTTGGGACCAACTGTGCGGACGGGTGTACTCCATCTCGAGACAAGACTCTTCGTACACCCCTTATGTGTCATTCTTTTTGTTTCTTGTACCATCCCTCTGCAGGTATGATGGGTGCGGTGCAGAAGCAATTACTTACACCACCGCTTTTCAAAAACGGATGCAACATCACCCCCGCCCGAAACGGCTCCGCCGCTCTGTATAGAGACTGTGTGTGCCTTTGGATTTTCCGAATTCTCTTTGTGTGGTGTGCACAGAGAAGTTTGCCGCGAAGATATGATGGGGCAACAAAACAAAAGAGGCGATGAGAATCCTTGGGATCCTTGTCGATGTAATGGATTCTTAGGAGAATTGCCACTAAACTTGTAGAGAGTACGCTTGCGTTGTCTCCGGTTTAAAGGGGATGCCTGGAGCGGAACTCGAGATTGAAGTTAGTCACCAATTAGACTTGAGAGCCGTGAGGAAGCTGGGGGTGGCATCCGAAAGTCATTTCCATTAGACTGACATTAAAGTGATGAAATTGTTGCGGTTTATCTTTAAGTGGAGCTGCAAGGGGAAGTCGGATTGGTTGGGAAAGGGTCAGCGCAAAGTTTTTGGCAGAAATTCTTAGACTTTATGATGTGCATTGTGCAAGATGGTGCAAAACCACTGTCATTGTGAAAAGGAGGAGGTGTCCTCCTTTCCTTCCACCAGTTTGGAGCTAAGTGGTCTCATTTGACCAGAAGTTGCATTCGGAAGTCAGCCGGTTGCCTTTCTAGGTCAGAGATGTGCAATTTAAGAGATGATAACTAAATTGGCTTAAATTAGAAAACATTTACGATGGCCAAGGTGACCGCCTTTTCAACCCACAACTGAGGAATAGGGGATTAAATGCACTTGGGCTGAGAGCCACTACACATGAGAATCGAAGAGGAGTAAGCGTCTCTACGAAGGTTTGAAACTTTGCTAAAACGGAAGAATAAGTACGGAATAAGCCCATTCTTCGGCGCCGCTCGATTTAAAGGAAAGGAACACCTTCGAACCAAAAGGTTCAAGATCAAAAGAACACACCTCAAGGCTTAGCGAAATAACAAAAGGCCACCCACTAATTTTTTTTCTTCCTCTTCCTCCATCGTCATCATCATCTCCAACGAAACGTATCCTTCTCCTCCCTTTTTTGGTTTCCTTACTCAAAAATAAGTCTAATGACATATGAGAAATACACCGTTCCCACTCCACATAAACACATCTTCCTCCAGAGCTATGTGTCAAAGTGCCAAAAAGAAAAACACAAACTACACCATCAGCAAAAAATAAGAGAAACGTTCTTTTCTCGGTCTTCACACCTACCCATCCAATAATAACAAACAATCGATCACCTACACACGCACCACATGATTCGTAGGCAAAAAAAGGACGAAATTCGACAAAAAAAAAGTAAACGAACACAAATATCCTGCGAGAAAAGTAACAAAATCCTTGTTTACACCCCAGCAGCGGTACGCAGCGCCACCGTTCGTCGTCGTGGCAAAGTGCGAAGATGTAATTGACATCCACCGCACAAAAGACCAGGACGACAACGACGACGATGGCGGCGGGGCAACATCAAATATCCTTGCGTGGCTGTGGCACTTCTCACAGGGAATCGACACGGAAAAAAGGAGCAAAATAATCGAAAAACAATAAATTCTCCCGCAGGCTAAAGGATTTGGATTTCCTTACATCCACACCGCACCCCATACCGTCACCGCACAACACCCACATTGTGAGAGATCCAAAATTTTGTCGGTTGTTTTGGTTTAATTTTCGCTCGGCTCACGCAATTTGGAATTTATTTCTCTCTATTGTGTTCGAGATGTCATTTTGGGACTAGAAACGGAACCACTGGGCGGCTAGCAGTGAAATGAAAAGAAAACACCAATCAAGATGAAGGAAGCGGTTTCTCATGAGAAACGGAAAAGGGTTTCAGTGACAGTGGCTGTTACAGGGGTGTGAATTTAAACAGGTAAATCGACAGAACGAGCAATCGATTGGCAGACAGGCTAATCCACAGGAATAAATACACTGTCAATCAGACTGACAAATACACTATAAACCGGCAGAATGCCAGAAACTTAGATCGAAAGGGCGAAAGATCGACAAAAAGACGGCCAGATAGGTTGATCGACAATAGATCGACTGACAGCCAGATGGATAAACTCAGGATGAGACTTTGGTTCCAACATTTGCTCATCAAAGAACATAATCGACTTTGAAGAGAAGAAGAACCACTGTATACCTCAGATAAATTTATTTAACTGCAGTCAAAGTCGGTTATAACGACCTAAAAGGGACCGATGAATTTGGTCGATATAAGCGAAAGGTAGCTATAAACGATATCAAGGTTAGTTAATGGAGCTTAGTCGGGACCTACAAATTTGGTCATTATAACCGATACGTCCTTATAACCGATCTCGTTGTAAGCGTTTTCGACCTGTATCTTGGAGTAATACTTGACAAAACGTTTAACTGGAACTTGTACCTTAACATGGTTACCAAAAAGGCGCCTAGGGTAATGTTCATGTTCATGTGCCAACGCCTATACGGCAAAACTTGGGGATTGACCAAAATGGTTTATTGGTCGTACAACGCCATAATCATACCAATAATCACCTACGCGTCATTAGTATGGTGGCCAAAAAGCCTACAAACCACAACGCAGGAAAAGCTGGGTAAACTCTATCGCTTAGCCTGCATAGGTATCTTGGGAACGGCAGCTATAGGAGCAATGCTTAACCTCACGCCGCTACATCTGGCAATACAAAAAGAAGCTATGCGTAGTGCTCTAAGGCTGCCTCAGATACTGGACCTTAAAGTCGGTGACTTTACAGCTCATCTGAGAATACTAGAATACATTCATCGTGACCCAATTCTTAAGGTTCCAGATACTATTTTGGGATACCACCCAACAGTGCCTACTCCAAGATAACACAATGGAAGATCAACAAACATGCCAACTACTGGGCCAACCTCCTGGGCCTTAGACAAGCGAAAAAGTTTATCAACCCTAACCTATACAAGGCCTTGGCTTTGACTTTACTTGATCTCACCAAAGACGAGTTAAGAACCTTAAGGGGCTATCTGACAGGACCATCTGCATAAAATGAAAGTATCAGATACCGATATTTTCCGGCTCTGTGGAGAACAGAATGTCCAGGAGCCGCAAGGAAAAGTTTACTCCACTTGACGCGGTCCTCGGTCAACCCAGCTTAAATTCGGAAAATTTAACCTAAGGCTATACTAAGGTTTATCAAAAGCCTCAATATAACCTCTGGTTAAACTATATGGGCCACCACAATAGACCTCATAGGTCGCAGTGCGCATTTAGGGCCCATAATACAGAATACAGAGAAAAGTCATCTTCATTTCTAAAGCCGAAAAGTTCAACAGTACACCTGCGAAGGACTTCAGGCAACAAAGCCCCAGTCCCTATCAAGACTCTTTAAAGCTTATTAGTAATCTATGCGAATCTGCTGCAAAAAGTAAATGCAAGGCCCATCTCTCCGCCCCGACGTGGCTACATGGATCAAGGGCAATCCGGTAGAGACGACGACTTTTTCGAAAAGATTAAGAAACGGTTAATGCCTAAGAGCAATGTGCGGCTAAAAGTCGAACTCTTGGTCATGTAAGCCTTCTTCTCTTTGGAGAACTTCAAATTTTAGCATAAACTCCTGCCAGACGAAGGAACAGTGATGACATCTATCCTCTGTTCATCTACCCCAATTGTCAAACCAACAGCAAACCTCCCTAGGTCATGTTTAGGTAAATTAAAAATAAATACAACATCCCACGAAGTCACTCAATCGAAGCGGCATTCTTAAATATGCCAATCCTCCCCCCCCGCCAACAGAGTAAAGCCCTTAATCTAACAAAAGCTCAATTGCCTCATTAAATGGGCGTTTTAAACTTTTAATTGCGAGCTGTTAAGCGCCCCTTAATTATCCAACCACGAGGTTAGACAATCATCTCAACCCATCCCAAGTGTCGTCCTCATCGCCATCGGTTAAGTTTGTGTGTGCACAACTTGGCGTCTTTTCATTTCGGAAAACCTGTCGGTAAACTGCAATAAGCTTCTTATCATTGCATTCTCGTTCTCCTTCGTTCGTTGGTCCTCTTTTCGTCGATACTAAGAAACACTTTTCTGCTTCGATGCACTTTATTCATTGCTCCAATGAAATACGAGTTCGTAATGTTTCAAAGAATTCTTCGCTGCAACGTCGTCGTTCGTATCCTTGTTGTCGACGTTTTTCATTTTGTTTGTTTTTTTTGTTCTCTCAATCATATACGCTGTGTGATCAATAAAATAACCTTGTACCCAGCAAATGTCTCTATGCACAAGGACCTCCACTGTGACTGATATGTGTGTGTTTGTACTTGCTACTTGTTGTTTATCCTTTTATGCAATTTTAAAACCCAACTCCTTTGCCAATGCGTAAGGCGGGTAATTTTGCACTTTGCACAAATATTCACTAGAGAATTATTGAGACGCAGAATGGATGCCCTCTAGTATATCCTTACAAAACTTTTCATGCGATTTAAACTTTTCTAAAGGATCTGTCTATTTTTTCTACCCTCTTCCTCCCCCCCTTTCCAACAAGTACAACTTTGTGTCGGAGTAATAAAAAGGAAAAAAAAAAAGAAAGACACTGCAAGGAATATGAAAAATATGATTAAATAAGTAAAGCAGTAAGCAGGACGAGAACGACGCCTGACACAGACAACAGTTAGCGGGAAGAGTAGCGTCTCCTATTTAACACAATAACCGTGCAACACGCACGCACATGAAGATCCTTTTATGTTCAGTATTCCATCTCAATCAAGGAAAAACTTCCGCAGCGCCTTCCGTTGTGCCTTTTCCCCCGGTCGGTCGGTGGTGTTTAAGAAGGATCTAGGACATTCCAACTTCACAGTACATGAGAGAATTTTGTTTCTTCTTGCGTTTTCCTGTTTTCCCGTTTTTCTTTTGCTTTCGTAACAACTTTTCCGCTAATAGAATGGAAATGTCTATGAGAGAGAGAGCGAGAGAGACAATGATGGAAGCAAACTTTGTCGTTGTAGTCGTCCTTTTGCCTTCAGTGTCAGTCAGTTTAGTTATTGTTGTCGGTAATGTTGCAATGTTTTCTTACTTTCCCTCAAATACATATCCTTTGAGGAGTGTATGTGGCAAAATGTTGATGTGTGCGCCTTCGCTAAGAGTTTGATTTGGACAAACGGTTTCCGAGAGCCCAGAGGGAACAGTTGCCGGGTAGTTCTTACTCTTTGCCTACATCCTTAACAATTTCCTCTTAGCAGGACACAAAATGTGGAGATGTTGAATGCGACTGTTGAATACGACTGAGTGGAGTGAAAGGATAAATAGAAAAGTTGTTTACTCACAGGTGAACAAAAAGTTTACCAGATGGTATTTCACACTTGCCTCAACGTAAACAGGATTCATTTTAGCATGTGGCAACGACGGAGAAAAGTCGTAAGAAAAAATGAAAGGATTTTGTTTCTCAATCCATTGATAGCTAGAGGACTGGAAATGGGACTGCTTGGAGTCCTTCCCGGATGTGTACGGGGGATCAGGAATTGTTTTTGAAAAGAAATTCTCAAGTTGTGTGTGGTAGCTTTAGAAGGAAGTTAATGTGCTACGGTAACACCTAGAGAATGTACTTGACGTTACGCCTCAAAGTAGAGAAGACGATGAGATTTTAGATGGGGTATAGGAAGTACTAAATCTTCCATTTTTCTAAGAGAAAGTAGTTCATCCTGTGGGTGAGATGTTCATGTACATTTTGCTTATCCTTGCTGAGAGCGCTTAACTAATTTAAGGACTCTGTTCTTCTCGCTTCTATGATCTTCTTCTTCCCTTCGTCCAACATGCAGCACTGTCAGACCAGGGAAGCTAAACACAGGACCACAGCAACATTCTCAACTCGATATCGGAAGAAATGGTTACGAGTCAAGCTGACAGCTTTCAAAAAAAATAATAAAACTCCCAAGGAAGGCTCTAAGTTCAAGCAGAGAGCACTTGAGGCTGATTGTGGGACTCAGCACAGGACACATTAGCCTCAACAAACACATGCATAGTATGAACCTCACTGACACAGACATGTAGGAACTGCGAGGAAGAAGAAGAAGACCTCGAACACATTCTATGATACCGGATCTGAAACATCTTAAGGACAAAGGAATGAGCGGCATCCTGGTCTTCACCAAAGAGACAGGAAGATTCGCCAGACCACACATGCATTAGTGTCAACTCCAAAATTGTTTCCACCTTCCCTAGATCCCTCCCTACATATGTACGTCCCAAATCAAACCTATTCCTGCAGGCCCGACAGAGGCCTAAGTGAAGAGCCTTCCGCTCGACCTCATATACTATACGATACCATACCAACAAAAACGAAATGGAAAAGCGGAAGGATGGTGCAGAATTTGGACATCCCAATCTTTGCAGATAGATCGAGCATGGAATGTGGTTGTATTCACTTCGAAACTTTGAAGACATAAAATTTGCTCAGGCTACCGGATCTCGAAAGCTAGAGAACAATTGCAATAAACATGGTCAGTGTCGGCGGGAGCTTGCCACCAGTTCTCAGTCATTATAACCTGGGTCACAGAACATAGGACATAGGCCTAGGACCTGGCTAGGAGAGGTTCTTAATAGCTCTCTCGCAGAACGAGTTCTGTAGATCGAGCATGCCAGTTATGTTCAATTGATTCTCCTTTTTATTGGCGAGAGTTTCTTAAATAAGGAATCATCGTAATAGACGAAATTATTAAGACACTGGAAAACAAAGGCTTCAACGTGACGGCCTAGGAAAACTCGCCCCCATACTAAGTGAAAAGCTCAATCACGCACTTTCATTTGTGAGCGACTGGGAATTAACCCATCCAAAACCGAGATTGTGCTCTTCACTAGAAGAAGATCGATTCTTACTTTCAACGTATGGACAGAATTGATCTGATTGAGTGGTACACTGGCTGCACACTGCTGTGGTACGACCCATCCTAACATACGGTTGGGTTGTTTGGTGGAAGACCGGTGCAGGGAAATAAATCCACGCGAATTTGTTCCAAATGGGAATTTACTCCACCACAAGTGGGAAATTACTCCACTTTTCGAATGTGGAGTAATTTCCCAAGAGAAAGTGGTCGAATTTCCAACTTGTGGTGGAGTAAATTCCCAGGAGGTTCAAATTCCCGTGGAGTTATTTCCCTGCACCTCAAAGAGCAGGCTACATAGGGAAAACAGGATCGATAAGATCAACACCCAAAGCGGCGCTTGAAACAATGCTGAACCTAGTTCCAGTGGATACACACTATAGTAGTAGAGGGTCAGAAACAGCACTCAGACTAAGGGAAGTTTGGACTACCACGAAACAAAACATAGACACCGACTACACCATTCCAACCATAGGCTTCGATAGGAAATTCGATATCAAAATGCAAATAAAAGAGAGAGAGTATGCATATGCACTGAGCATGACAAAATCGAAGCTCATAAAGGTCTGCAGAAAAACTCTCAGCGATATATCAATGACCAACAATGTGACCCTATGCTGGGAACTTGCCAGGAGAGGTGCAGAACTAGTATATGCATATACCCTTCCAATCGCAAAGACACCCATTAGCACTCTTTACGGAGAAATAGATGAGGAAACCATGATCAGGGCTAATAAACGATGATGTCACATCGACACATGTGCAATAGTCAGATCACTATGGCCAGCCTTCGATAAGAAGACTTCCAAACATCTCGTACAACTTAGTCGAAGGGAAATACGAATCGTCTCCGGTGTCCTTACAAGACACTGCAGAATCGAAATCCATGCGGAGCGTCTTGGTAGAAGCTGCAAGGACGAAGAGGAAATAGAATCCATTCAGCACCTGCTATGCGAATGTCCCGCACTGGCCACCAGGAGACTGTGTACTCTTTGTAGTAGCTTCTTTCATGGACTGGAGGACCTTCATATCCCTAGATCTAGGAATCTCCTGAGATTTCTATCCCTTTCTGGGTGGTTTCCAGGTTAGCCAACCCTATCACTTAGTTTGACTCCCATGAGTATACTTTTTATGGGTACAATGCTTGAGGTCTAAGTAGGTTTTTAGGACACCCACAAAACCAACCAACCAACCAAAGCCAACAATTCATGTTTAATGCCACTTCTTTTTTCTTCAATAAGTCTTCGCCGGTTATCAGAATTGCAAGGTTTCCTCCTCATAAAACAGAACTGAACCGCTCACCTCCACTTATTTTTTGCAAGGATTCTCTTTGCCTTCCCTTTCTAGTTCTTTCCAGATCATTCTTGTTTTTTGAGTGGCAATGCTTAGGTCAACTCAACTACATCCCAATCTCACTGCTTTTTTTCTCCCTTAAAACTGCAAAGTCCCTACCCACCTTAGACCTACATACATATGTGCGTCCCCACCAACAACATTATACCAATTAAAATTGATAGCTTCTGGAAATAAATTTAATTGCCCTTCTCAAAGCAGGAAACCACTCAAAGTTCGGGCCCCCCATCCCGCTGGGATTCACTCTAGTTCGCATACACACGCTCCAAAACTAAATTGTAATTTCCTTAATTGGAATTCCAAATAAACTTTACTACCACACCCGAAGGCCGTAAAAAATCCTATTAATGTGTCGGCAGAAAAACAGGAAAAGACCCTCTGTCTCCAATGAGCTTAGGGCGGGTGGCTAAACGAACAAAAAAAAAAAAACCTCCTCCCACTACAAAGGCGTCAATTGAATACAAAATTGCTTAAATTCTGTCACCACTGCAAAACAAATCCTCACTAAGCGAATCACAAATTGAATCTGCCGCTCTAATTCTATATTCGAAAGGATAAAGGATAAAACTAGGCGTTTGTCTGGCGAGCGACAAAAAAACAAAGAGAATCGAAACAAATTAACAACGCGAGGCAAAAAGTCGCGAAAGCCAAAGAGAGCTAGGCCCTCTCGGGTATGGTGACGATCCAGTGCAGTCTCTAATTTGAGTTTTCAATTTCATTATTCTGTCTCCATTATCCTAGCGCCGTTCTTTTGTCCGCATTCCGCAGAATGAACTACACACAGGCATTTTCGCTGAACATTTTCGAAATTTTCCCTCTACCGGTAGGTTGTGTCAAAATATTTCTCTCCAAAATTAGGTAGACAAGCGGCACAATTTTTTTTTTTTGCAACTACAACAACGACCGCGAAAAACTCTCCACCAGCAAAGAGTGGCATTCGAAACATTTTCTAAAACACAGTTTCGGCGGCCGTTTTCAGTTTTGCTAATGAAAACACCCATCAACAGCAAAAACTAGCCAATGAAAAAAAAAAAATTGTTTTGCCCGGAATCATTTAGGCGATTTTCAGAGTCAAAAAGGATCCTCTGCCAGGGGTGGAGAGATGGCGCGAGGGTCTCTTCCAATTTTGATGTTATTTTCCGGGGAAAAAAATCAAACACTGCTACCGGCGAGGCAGACCGCATGCAATTTTCATTCATCTCAGTTGGATTTGACTTTTATGACGGCACTGGTTGCTACTCCGAGAGATGAACATACAGTGCACACGAATGCGGATACAGTTGGTGGGCACTGAAAGTGATGCTATTTAGGAAAACAGGCGGTTTTTGTGGCGAGAAAACATTTTCGTGTGCCAGTTCTGGGTTAAGCTAGGTTTTAGATGCTTTGAATGAATTCGGTTGAAAATTTTGATGGCGTCGGAGATAACCTAGATCGGTGTGAAAGGGTTTTTTTTTCACTTAAAAGGAGATGAGATTTTAGGTCATTAGGGTCAGAGGTTACTGGTAGAATTTGGGAAAGAATTGTAGAATTTGGGAAAGAATTGTAGAATTTGGGAAAGAATTGACCTGAGAGTGGTCTTACATGAACCAGATTTTCATATTGTTTCGAAGCCGCTATGACATCGATATGGGAGTCAGCCCTGTTCTATATCGAAGGCTTTAAAAAAAAGGCTAAGAGAGGTTTTTTTCAATACCCTTATGATGTTATTCACACAGCGCGAGCGAGGTGCAGTGGTTCGAAACTCAGATAGTATCAGGTTTCAATTACGTCCGAGAGTGGTGTCCAGGCTAGCGGGTGACATTTGTGGTGTTTGTCATTGCTATAATTCACGGGAATTTTTTCGAATCTCCTGATGTCATTATCATGGTCAGCTCAATCAGCTCTTCAAGCCACGACACCCTACTGCCAGTGTTATGCCTTCGCAGTGGAGACGACATCAGCTTTTCGTAGGTGAAATAAATGTTTTCCGACATCAGGAGTTGAACCCGGACATTCAGCGTGACAAGCGATGATGCTAACCACTTCACCATGGCCAGTGGCTTTTTCTCAGAAGCCACAGATAATTGCGGTACAGAAAGACTAACTTGGCCCAAGGGGTTCTTTTTGAACAAAAATGAGAAAATTTTCAGAGATCCAAAATCGAAACCACCTTTTTTTAGGTATAGCAGCCACTTCTCTCTCTGTAAAATCCTCTTTCGGTTTCGGTCTTAGCTATTTTGTTTATTTTTCAGACCACTGTGCCAGAAGCTGCTACGTACAACATGTATCTGTACGTAAATATCCATCTTTACCAAATCTATCGCCTCTTCCCAACCAGACCGATTAAGAAGCAGAGTTGGTCCCTAGTTGAACTGCAGACTTGAAAGCCTTGCTTTATAATATTGTTGCAGATTTTGCATGCAAAGTGAAGTGACAAAAACTAGTAAAGGACAACGAATTCCACCTCAACAGTGTTGTAGCCACATTTATTTCCCCCCATGATTCAAAATTCCCTGATGCAACCTCTTAGGCTACGCGCACAATGATGCGATAAAGAGATGCGATGTGAGAAGCGAGAAGCATGCGATAAAACTTTTCACATGAATTCTTATCGCTTCAATGTGCGTACGTACATAAGAATACAAGTGAAAAGATTTGGCGCACGCTTCTCGCTTCTCGCATCGCTTTATCGCTTCATTGTGTGTGCAGCCTTACATTCCGAGCCTGGGTTTCAAATGAGAAAACATGCATCATGCTATGCTTTATTGTTGAATTTTTTTTTTCAAATGAAAACAAGCAAAAGAATATTAGCACTACCGTAGCCCATTATTTACCATGACTAAACTACTTACAACAAAACCTCTTCCTCGACTGCTTATAGACAGACATATCGGGTTCTAAGCCACCGAAGGATCCTTGAAGTGTTTTTTTTTTTCTAATTTAAAACCTCATCCTTGACGTCGTTCCAAGTCCAGCACGGTGGAATACAAGAAAATTACGAAGGAAAAAGCCAAACGAACCATGAACAAGAAAATAATAATAAAATACGAGAAGGAGCAGGGAAGCAGCCACAAAACCGGAAGAAGCTGCAATTGCCTGTGGGAAGAGATAAATTCTGAGGAAAATATCGCATCAAGGAAAATCTCTGTCCCAACCACAACCTAAAATCGTATGGCGAGGTGGTGTGCTATCAACAGCAGCTGCAACTATTGTAAAATGAGTTCTACACACACAGGGTGGTGTGTTCGGTTGGTCGCCCCGTTCTTTCTTCTTTCGTCCATCTGCCTGTTATTCTGGTCTCGTCCTTTTAGCACAAATAATCCGACAAATTGGCTGAGAATCAATTTACTCGGGTTTTTCTCGAGGTTGTACCGGGTATCACAGCAAACCAGTGTTACGTTCCAGCACCCCTACCTCCCAACTACACCCACTTAGGCTGCAAGTAGGTTCTTGAGTTTATACATATAGAAATGCATGTGCAGGGATAACATACAGGCCACACATTTACCAGGATATGCACGAAGGTACATCCTGTCACTCATGTGAAGAGATGAGATTGTGTTTTTTTATTTCCTTCTGGTTCATGTCACTACTCGTGAAGAGTTCTGCAGTTGAAATCTTTAAAAAGTTCACTCTTGCTTCGCAGCAAGTCCAGGTGGGATGGCAACGCCTGGTAATGGAAAATTGATTTATCTATTGTATTTTTTTTTTCATCGTCCCTTGTCGCTTGCATTGCGTTGGAAAGGAAGGAAGAAATCTTTGTGAAGGGTTTCCCTTTCAATGAAGCCGGCGGCGGGCGGAGAAAATTGAAAAAAAATGGAAATTATTTTGAAGCCTCACAACTGATGGGGTGTGCGTATGGTGCAGGTCAATCAAGAATTCATGGGTGAAGTTGGGGAAAGTTTCGATTAAAATAACTAAAGTCCAAGAAATTTTAGGCGAAATCTTAAAGACATGCTGGGAGTGGCACGATGCGGGAGGAACTACGCATGTGTTGTCTACCTCTGCTGTTCCTTGAGTATCCACATAATTGATTACACCAATAGAATATGACGAAGGACCGCATGCAAAAGATATTAAGAGATCGAAGCCTATAGGACTCTTACCTATCATCTATGAGCAATCAAGCCTTTACCAACCTCGGCTGAAATAGTTGGGGGAATATCAAGAATGAAATTTAAGTTCACCACCATAGGTTCTCAAAACCGTGGCTCAGTGGTTAGTCCGTTGGACTGCTGTACAAGCCTCCGTGGGTTCAAGCCTCAGCCATGTCCACCGAACATTTATCGCGGCACCACCTCTCGTCGGGGAATGACCAACCTCCGGGAGTATAATTTGTCATGAAAAAGCTTCTCAATTTGCCATTTGGAGTCGGCAATAAATTGGAGGTCCTTTTCATTTATTCGAAAAATGTAACACCCACAACATGTATGGTTGCGAGAAGCTAGGCCTTGGCTCATCCCGAGCTGTCACGCCATCTATTTATTTATTTGTGTTCCCAAGACCAGATGCTTTGGGATTATGTAGTAGCCGGTCTCTATATTCACTTGCTTGCCACAGGATTCTTTCACAGAAACCACTAGGCGACTAATTGAACCCAGCCAGAGCTATACGTATAGAGGATACTTCTGACGTCAGTTTTCACAATGGCACCGGTCTCATCATTGAAGAAACCCACAGCCAATTTTTAATGGAAGTGGACTCAGAAATGTTCAATCCGTTCGTTCGGTGGTTTGAAAAGGAAAACTCCTTGCCCAACACCAAAGTCATTTCTCAATTACTGACCCTGAGGAATGTTCGTATCCTTTTTCATTTCCTTCGTTAGGATACTAATCATTGCATTCCCTCAAAGCCTCGGAACTCGTTAAAAACCCTTTAAGAACCAAATTTCAGCAAAGAAATTCCGAAATTTCATTAAACCGAATCATTAAGAAGTCCTGTTCTTGTTATCCCATCAACATCCCACTTTTTGCTCCAATAAAACGCCCACCAAAGCACAACCGTTCTCAACTCCTTGTGCCAAAAAAAACGAAAAGTATGCCCTCGCACCTACTCTCAACTCCCACGATATCCAACGATTGCATCGAATTATTTCGGTGCACTACACAACACATCGCCTTAAGCACCACATCTTGGCGAGAAACAGTGAATCCTTATGAATTTCTTCGCCCGTTTAATTGGTCGTTCTTCCTTTTGTTCCTTTTTGTGATCACACTTATTCGATCCCCACTTCCCCTGTGTTTTTGCTGTTAGCACATGAAATAATAATAATTGAGATATAATTTCCCTTTTGTAATATCTTGGCGATAACGTGAGGGTAAAAAAAAAACACAACAAGGATATCGACTGGAAAATTAATTGAGGAAAAAACGACACACGGTCAAAGGGAGCGAAGGAGAAACAAGCAGCACCTTCAGTGCTTCTCTTGTTCTCAGCCTGAACCTGATGATGACGTGTAATTTTTTGCCAAACCCCCCACACGTATCCATTTTTTGGGGGCGGGAGGCGAACAATTAAAATCGCACTACCATTATTGTTTTACTGCTTGCTTTCCCCCAGACCTCAGCCATCAGATGAAGCTTTTTCCTCATCAGAGGATTTTCATTCGGATTTTTTTCCCATCTCTTCCCTGACGAAAAGGAGGTTTCGAAAGAGGTAGGTAGTGCTGTGTGGTTGTGGGGAATAAAAACGATTTAACGGAAATCTTTTAATAATTTCTCCTTATTGAGTGGGAAGAAGAATCGTTTTTGCTCAATGGAAACAGAGAAAAAAGCACGAACCAGATGTGGGGCCAAGAGGAAATGCTTCCTTTAGCACAGAAACGACGTTTAAGGATCAATTGTTATTTGGTGGGTAGCGCACTTGATCGTTATCCCTGGCACTTTCTTTAGGTGACGTTGGATTCATCTTGTTGAATACACTGTGGTGTGTATTGTATGCCACTCAGAGAAAGCGGAGGGAGCAAAAAAAAAACTTCAATATTCCTCCGTTGTCTGTTGGGTTAAAGTTTATGAACTCAAGGATAATGGAATTTAATTGTTATCTTTTGTTCTAAAAAAGAGGAAAATTAATAACTCTGAACTCTGCAGATGAGCTCGGTTGCATTTTTCAATGGAAAAATGAAAAATGGATCAGGCAGAGAGTTGATTTGTAAAGAGGTCATGATATTTCGAAATGAAATTGATATGACTGGTTGACCTTTTATCGAAATGAACAGTGGGAGCGAGGGGGATTCTGAAGGTGAAAAAATGTTTTCAATGAGTGGGTTGTGTACTTCCGACTGAATTGCCAGAAGCCTTTCATTTCTGAGCTTAATCTGGGATGAATTTGGAATTTTGTGAGACTTTGGTCCCTGGTTCCACCCACGCTTCGTTCCTCATATATATTTTGGCATTTGCCTGAGGACGAATTAGGTAGAATCTGCTTCGCAAGAATTTCTCTCTTTCAGTGACCCCTTTTTAAATAACTACCTCTATAAGGAAGTCAGTAGTTTGGACTTTTTTTTTTTTTTTTTAATTTTTACGCATTTTACATTTTTACATTGATGAGGAACTTAAAGTATCAGCACTTACCACATAAGCACCGAAAAACTGCCACCTGATCCGAGCAAAGGCAGGACAATCGCAAAGGAAATGATCCGAAGTATCATCGCGCTCTCCACAGGTGCCGCAGACAGTTGTGTCACTTAAGCTTAACACACTAAGATGCTTGGGCAAACGCGAAGTGCCCCGTTAGAACGGCAATAAGTTGTCTACAGTCTCTTCTGCTGAAAGACAGCAAGAATGCCGCTGATTGCTTACAAACGTTCAGGAGCGTTCATTTAGTCTGTCTGCAGCCTGGAGAGCCGTAACACACACAATTATGTTTGTAGGAAACCCAATGGTCAATGGAGACCCTGACTGAAGACGCTGGAAGACCCAACACAGTTTCAGGTCCTGAGAAAACATCCTCTGAGCCTTGTCTAGCAATCTCATTTCCAGAAATCCCAGTGTGACCTGGGACCCAGACAAGAGTAAAAGCGTTCAGCGTTGCGACCGAATTCAGAGAGTTCCTACATTCTCGCACTATTTTAGATTTAAGGCCTTAAGCGCAGCCTGGCTATCGCTACAGACGCAGATGTTTCGACCCTTCCACCGTTTCTTAATATAGTCTGTGACCATTAAAATAGCAAAGGTCTCTGCTTGAAAAAAAGAGGCATGCTTGCCCAACGAGAAGTGAAGTCTTGCGTTATCGACCTAAACGAAGACACCAGCATCGGACCCATGACTGGTTTTGGAGCCAACCGTGAAGATTTTACTGCAGCCTCGTCCAGGCTCAGACTTTGACCGAAGCCAGTCCTGAAGGCAAGAAAGGTCGACTTTAAATTTTGCACAGGAACCGAAGTTCTGGTGTCATTGCATCAGACGGCATATCTATGGAACTAGGCTCGTAGGATAAGTGTCGCGCAAGGTCATCAAAACTCCGTTTAAGTCGATAGATTGCTTTAATAGTCCCGCCCATGATATAAGTATGAAGGGGAAGTAGGTCAAGCAGAGCGTCTAGGACAGAGCCAGGCGTACTCAGAGAAGGCCACGTGGAGCCGAGACAAGCCGTTCTTTGAAGTTTAGTGCAGTAGGCAGTGACATACTTACGCAAAAGCCTCCTCCAACGAACAACCGACGCATAAGATAGAAACGGTCTTTTCATAGCCGTATAAATCCAAAGGACCTTATTCGGTGATAAGCCCCATGTCTTACAAAAAGCACCCTCACACTGCCAGAAAACTGAGAGCGCCTTGGAAGTCTTCGACTCCAAGATCACTCCTAGAAATTTAGCTTCATCGGAGATCTAGACAGTGACGCCATTGAGCATTGGTTAAGTCGGACCGTTCACAACCCTTCTTCGCGTAAAGGGGACAACCTCAGTTTTCAGAGGGTTGACCAAAAGCCCACTCCTAGTGCACCATTCAGCAATCATGTCTAAAGCCGCCTGCGGGTTAGAACAGACAGTCTTCAGGTATGAGTCGACAAAAATTATGGCAACATTATCCGCATATGCCTGAGCGTAAACGTTAGAAGAATTGAGAGTATGCAACAAATAGTCAACCACCATGCAACATAGCAGTGGTGACAGAAAAGGCGGCGTTCCGCTCACCCCTGCAGTAACATAGCGCCCACAACCGCATCTATCTAAAGTTCTATTCATCAACATTGCTCGGATCCACAGAACCAGGGTTTCATCCACACCGTGTTGTCTAGCAGAGTCACACATGGAGTCAAAGGTCGCATTATCGAACGCGTCCTCTATGTCGATGAAGATGCCCATGGCATATTCTTTCCTATCAAGCGCGCATTCAATTCTAGCAACTAGATTTGGAAGCGTGGTCTCACAGGATTTTCCACGCTGTTATGAATGCTGCATCTCCAAAAGAGGATGCACCCTCAAAGCAACCCCGCGCACGTGAATCTCGACCACCCTTTCCATGCTTTTCAACACGAAGGAAGACAGGCTTATAGGACTTAAACTTTTAGCGAGAGAGTAGTCATCTTTACCAAGTTTTGGTCACTCTAACCGTTCGCCAGAATGTAGGAATATAAGCCAGTGCCAAGCTCGCAGTGAAGATTCTCTTCAGAGTTGGGAGCAACTGGTTTATACCCTGTTGCAGCAAGGCTGGGTATACCCCATCGGTTCCAGGCGATTTGGAGCTATCAAAATTATGCCACGGCATATTTGATTGCTTCGTGTGGTACCAGCGGCCGATGCAGTAAGCCAGCTTTGCCGAGTTTAAGCAAGCCAAGCTGTGACCCAATCGTTACCTGGTTACTAGGAAAATTAATTTTCAGCAGATGACTGGAAGTCTCCGCGTTGGTCTCAGTGAAGGTACCATCAGATTTTCTAAGTGACTCCGAATTGGCTTGTTTGGCACTTTTGATAACTTTGACCAACCTACTGGTTTTACCGAGTATTTCGATCTTTTCACAAAAATCTCTATAGGAAGCACTATTCGACAAGCAAATTAACTTCTTATATTCTTTTTGTTTAGATCGGAAAAGATTCCAGTCTCCATATAAATTGGTCTTAAGTGACCGATTTAAAAGTTTTCTGGCTTCCTTCCTAAGTCTCTGTAGGTCTGCGTTCCACCACGGAACCGACGATCTACAGGAGGTTTTCTTAACCGGACACGTCAGTTCAAAACATCTGGTAAGAATGCTAGTCGGGTTTTGAGCAGCATCCTCAACCTTCCGCTTCGTTCTGAGTTTAGGGGGAGTTTTGACAGACCTGTCTAGCTCTTCTCTAAGGCGTATCCAGTTAGTTTTCAAGCGGATGTCTCCTCTCCTGCAAAGTGATAGCTTCGCAATTGATTTGGAACCTATCTCTGTGATCTGACGTGGACACTTCCGTTAGAATTCTCCAGTCAGTAATCGTCTTGAAGTATCAGTCAGATAACAATACTGAGAACCGACATTGTTAATGACCATGCCAGACGATATTATGAAATCTAGGAAATGGTTTCCTCGTACATTGCATTTGCTGCTGCCCCAGACTGTATTCTGAGCATTAGCATCGCAACTAGTCCCCACCATTTGCAGAGAATCACAATACTTTATGAGTTCGGCAACGGCCTTCGGTGGCGGAGGCATTACCGAGTCATAGGGAATGTAAGCTGACGCAACGACGAAGGTTTAGTCTGGACTTTGATTTGTTTGAATGTACTCTCTAACTTACGCAAGTTTATCCACCCACATATGTATACAGAAAAAGACTCATTTTGATGCGAACTTCGTTAAACTTCGCAAATCACTTAATTTCTTCCTCCTACACACTCCATCTGTTGATAACGACCTGTCACATTCAAAAAAAAAACGTCAAACTCAAAGCAACACCTCAACACCCCATAATCACATGTCACATCCGCAACGACTTCACCTCCTTTTTCGTGTAATCTCTGTTCCACTTAGCAGTCTCTTAACACTCCGCATCTCTCTCAGCCTACATGTGGCTCTTAATTTCTCGTTATACTTTCACTAACCCGATGGGCATTTGCTAAATGCACGACATAATCCTTCTTCTTCCTCTTCTTCAGTTGTCCACATCTTATCTCTGATCCCCTCAGCCATTAACCACTTCATTTCCAGAAAAAAAAAACGATCCAACTCGTTGAGTGTCACCCAACTGGTCATGCAATCAAAAATTCATCAACACTATCCCGTCGGCAATAACTTTTCTTTTTCACATCCTTGTGCCACTTCAAGGAGTAAATCCTTCGCTCCAACCGTTTCGTACTGGCGATAGTTTCATTTTCTCTCCTCGGTAACGCAATTATTGTTACATTTGGTCATAAAGTAATTTTTGGGCTCAAAGCAACCACAAAGTACCGCCACTACTTTCTTTAATAATGTCCTTAAGGGGAGGAGTTGCCGCAAGTGCCCCACATCCTACACCCATACCCGTGCAATATCGCTCTATCAACCACATTTTGTCATTCAATTTTGTTTTTATTTCCCACTTCCCATCGACCAAAGAGAGAGAGAAAGAAAAAACGACTTTTGGAAAAGTTCATTTCCTCATTGAAGAAGAAAGAAGGACTTTGTGCTTACACGGAGCACCAGCCCATGTCCTTATCATAATATCGTTGTGTCGCTCGACAGAGATGGCGGGGGATACTTTATACCATTTGCTCCAAGGAATTACTGTCATCTTATACTGCCGCTCGTCCTGTCGTGCGGGAGATATGAGACACAGAAATTTCTGTGGCAGAAGTCTTTAATCGCCACTCGTACACCATACACACCAATGACAGGATCTTCCCCCCCCATCCTCATGCGGGAGGCTGCCTGAGCCATGAGTAAAACTACTCGAGTGTATTGTTCGTCGGAGCGCCACGAAAGGCAGAAAAAAAAGGATTTGCGGTCGGAATTGCTTCGTCTTTATGTTTCCGTTCTTATTTTGTATCTTGTCTAGAACTAGATTCTTCCAAGACAGAAAGAAAGGGTGCGGGTGAGAGTCAAAGAGAAAACGGGTCATGCACATAGTTTTCACTTAATACTACCAAAAAGTCCTTTTATGGATTTTCATATTTCTATTACTGGGGCTGTGTGTTGCTGCTGCTTCTCTCGTGATGTTAAGTAGTTTGAAACTGAATTACAGACACGATATGCGGCTACAGAACGGGCTCCAACCATTTAGTTGGGATATTTCGCAAAGGATAACCGAAATAGCACAAATTACAACCGCAAAAGAGGAGATAATTGAAATAATTTTACTTTAACCGAGAGGGGGCGCACTGCCAGAGAGGCCACAAAAAAAAAAACCGGTTAAGTCAAGAGGGTCCTTGGGTTTGAGATGTGCCTGCAGTTATAGTTGAAAGTTTTTTTATGTTAATAGGGGGAGAAAGGACTCAGGATTCAGTTTGTTTTGTCTGAAGAATAATGATCCTACTTAGGTGAGTTATGTGAGAGAGGAGACAAGGGGCAAGACAGTGGGAGGCTTTGTCAAATTGAAGGCAGTCGTTAGGGGATCAGAAATAGTGTCGTAACTTGAAATGCTGACTCTTCAAAATTTTGAAAAAAATCTAGTTCAACACAATACAAAAGGAATGATTGGCAAAGACTAAGTGCGGGTGCTGTCTACAACTTAACGCTTTACAGGAAAATTGCAACAGTGATAAGGGATTTCCACGCGAAGGTACAAAAATACAAAACCGTTAGGGATTTACGGCGTGGGACTCCGATATGACAATAGAAAACGATTTGAGCTCAAGGCCTGTCACTAGTTCGATAGGGTCTAATATTTTTTTTTATAATCCACTCGCGCCAAGGAGCTATGAATGGCATTATGTTATTCACACAGCGCGAATGAGGTGCAGCGGTTTAAAACACAGATAGTATTAGGTTTCAATGGCATTCGAGGTTGGTGTCCAGACTAAATGGGGGCATTTCTTGTGTATGTCATTGCTATAATTCACGGTATTTGTTCAAATCTCCTGATTTGATAATCAATTTCAGTTAAATCAGGTAAGGTTAGGTTAAGTTAAGGGGGTGGCGGCTTGATGTCAGGCACCCACTCGGACCTTCAGATGGGCCGCCAGCAGGTTGTGCCCTGTGAGGATGCTGATCACCAAAGCTAAATGTGATTTAACGTAAGTATTTCCTTCGTTTTCCTTTTATTGAGCATTGGCCACATCTTTCTTGATATGCAGCATGACGGAAGTGTGCTCCATCGCTCGTCGGCAAGACTGCAGAAGTCCAAGTGTATCTCTTGTTTTATAACTTCTTTGGGGGTCAGAACCGTGTGATCGACCATTATATGTTTTAGTTCCGATCCCTTTCTTGCCAGTTCATCTGCCTTTTCATTGCCATCAATGCCTCGGTGCCCCGGGACCCAGCAGAGTGATACATTATGTCTTGAGGTTAGGATCCCAAGCTCGCTGCGACAGCTCTTTACTACAAAAGTGACTTGAGTATTGTGGATCGATGCGTGGCTATCGATGTATGTATCGATGTTTCTTGCAGTCGTAGAGCGCATTTTGCTGCCACTTCTTTAGTGTATAGGTCGACGGGTAGGAGTGAGAATATCGTTTCGAGGCCGCTGTCGGTGTCGTTCTTATGGCGCTCGTCGTGTTGATACATGCTAATCTTAGGATTTTTGTGATTTTCAGGTTTGTGGCTTTTTCCGCGGCCGGCCACCAGACCATAGGCTAAAATTGTTGAGAATCATCTCGGGACCTAACAGGTATTCGTACTGGAAAACGGTTGCAGACGGAAAACTTGATGAGTCAATTCAAGTGGTTGGAATATTTGGTCATGAATCAAGAAAGAATTCAATTACCTCAGAAGGCAGATAAACTCTTTGCCAAGGCTTACTGCAGCCATGCCGAGGGCAGGCAACTTATCCGAGAGGCACCACCATTTCGTAAGAGACCACTCAACAGAGCAGACATTAAATGAAGTTTTAAGAACTATTCGTGTTGTCTAGCAGAGAAGGATTGTAGGGTGGAACGGACATTACCACGTAATGCAATGTGCTGAAGTCCCAAGAAAATTACCGCAGTATCTTCTACCCCAGCCAGGAACACCGAACATTTTTCGCGGCACTACCTCTCGTCGGGAAATGACAAGCCTGCGGGAGTATAATCTGTCATGAAAGAGCTTCTCAATTCGCCGTTCGGAGTCGGCAATGCATTCTAGGTCCCTTCCATTCGTGTAAACAATACAAACACGCACAACATGAATGTTTGCGAGAAGTTGGGCATTGGCTCATCCTGAGCTGTCGTGCCAGCTATTTTACCTTATACGGATAAATCAGTGACAGAAAGACAATTTATGAGAATACAGACAGAAGCAAATGACCGCTGGAGCAACTTATGACTAAACTGATCGATAAAATGGTTCCTAGCACGGGATTATTCGCATGGAAGACACTTTTTTGGTCGACTGAAAACTACTCAAGAGTCTCATTGCGTAAAGAATCAAAGAACACGGTTTAAGCCCAAGGGGAACCAGGCCTAGCATTCCTCGTATGTTAGACGTGGACCTCGTGGGGCATGAGGAAATGAACACAAATGCCACCCTGGAGGGAGAACCCAGCTAGCAAAAATGAAGACTCTTTTCAAGACAATGCAAACTATACTCTTCCAATACGATAGTAGCCGCCAGCAGGTAGTGTAAGGCTAGAATTGAAAGTAGTACACTCCTCAGTGTATGATGAGGACGAGAGAGGATTGTTGGGACGGGGTGGACTCATGCACCTAGGGAGTACTCTAAGCAAAGAGGAGGTTCGCATTACAGTTGAAGTAATGCGAAAAGCAGTTCCGAAGTTGGATGATAATTAAAAGCTGAAAGCCGAAGATTATACGATTAAGCAGTCCAATGCCGAAGGCTCAAGTATCTATCATAGCATTTTCTATAGATCTTCAGCAAAAGAGCACACGATTACTCACTGATTAGAGAAAGTAGCCCAAGTCGTTAACGGCAGGACTCCTTTTTAACCCTTGTCATCCGCCCTAGACCGGAATTCGTGCAGCTAAGCATGCCAAGATCGAAAGATGCAAAACCAAATGCGAGAGTACTAGCTTATGATGTCACATTGATACTGTAATTTGCAGTATGGCACTGCAGATGCATATGTAAACACTTGAGCTAAACTCGCCCATCATGCGGTTTGTGCCAAAATCAACAATTATCGCCCACACACTGGTCCTCCTTTAGTGGATTCCTTTTCTCTCATCTCTCTCTCTCTGTCTCTCTCTCTCTTTCAGCTTTCATTTCAAAAATTATGAGCCACATAAACACGAAAAACCTTCGCAAAGCATTAAAGTTTACAAAACACACGAAGAATAATGAGGTCGCCTCCAAGCACCCTGGTCCTGTGCTTCGTCCCGCTCCTCTCCGCAAGTGTGTGTGTGCGGTGCGCATATTTTTGCAACAAAATGCTTCACATTAATTGGGGCGAGCGCATTCTCCTCTCGCATGCAACAAAGTTACTCACCGAGATGAGCGAAAGTATATTCGTTGGTTGGTGTCTTTGTGTGGAAGGAACTCAGGTGAAATGCTTCCGCTGGAGGAGGCGGGAGGGTAAAATGATAATAAATTGAGGTCCTGCTTTCCATTGCTCTAATTATTCGAAATCCCTTTCTTTTCATTCTTGTGCACCGAAATGTGCAAATGGCACAATTCAAAATATTTGCACCTCATCCTTTACATTGTCAAGAGAGTCCCTGCTGCTGTGTGTCAGTGCATTTACACTACTATGTACCTAGCCCCCATCTGTCAAATGCAGATGTCCTTTCATTCTTTGTTGTTGCTTGTTTACTGTACGACTATTTCTCAGGATAATGGTACAAGGAACAAGAAATCACATATTTCTGCGGTCAAAAAGTGTCCTTCCAGTGTGCTTTCCTGTCATCTTGTACCGAGTATTTTCGAGAAAAAAAAGGACAATGACAGAAGAAAGGAATATTTGTTGGATGTGTTTTGTACTGTGTTTTGCGGTGTGGAGCTTAAAATATTCCCGCTCCTCTTTTCCGGCCAAAAACCTGAAGTCCTTAATTTTTCACATCCTGTTCGTTCTTTTCTTGTTCTTTTCACTTGCCGAGGCACACCCCACCCATTTGAAATGAAAAAGCAGTGTGTGTGTGTGGGTTGGTAGAGTCGTGCGTTGGGAAAGGATTTATGGTTCTGTGGGTACGGTAGTGGGTGTACTGTTGTTAATTTCAATTTTTCCCTCGGGAATGGGATATGTTCGCCACTCATTAATACGTGACAGAAGAATTTACCACCCTGGTTTCAATTATCTTAATTCTTTCAGAGAAATGGAGTGGCACAATGCCACACGGGCAACCCACTGGTCCTGTGCTGTGGTCTGGCCAAATGCAGGTACAGTTGGGTGGTGCAAGAAATGTCATAGTCAGGGCGTGTGTTCAAGGAAAAAGACAAGAAGGATGACTGCATAGGCTTTCATCTGTGAAGTCACACATAAGGGACGTTTTGGTGAACTCATTTGTCCACCGACTACTACTCTCAATCCTATGAGGTAAACATCGGTTGACCATCACACTTTTAGACTTCATATTGCGACGATGGCTTAGCAGATGACCAGAAAAATACTTTTATAAGCCAAGCCACCTTTCAAAAACTACACCCTGACGAAGTTGACCAAAAAATGTTGAAGAAGCGCCTAAGTAGTCTCAAGAGGACAGTTATATAGCAGATTCAGAATCCTTCGACTAGGAGCACATTACCCGACAGAAATTTGATATGTGAGCAAGCGCTTTAAAGAGAGAAGATTCAAGCCAGGCTTAAACAGAAATAAGATATAAAAATCTTTGACTAATCGAAGACAACGAATATCACTGCTGAAGGATTTCAAGCACTGTTTCAAGCTCGATTGATACTGCCGAATAGTCAAGTCACCATAAAAAGACCTAAATGCGCTGAAAAGTGTTCGAAGCATACCTAGATTGGAAAAGCATCCCAAGCCACAGTTGCGAATCCGTCTATGGCTAAGACAGTACGTCATCCGACAGATAGCTGAGCAAGCAGTCGATCCATGTAATAAAGATACGGCTAGCGAGCTCTAAAGGCGAAAGACTCAAGCCGGGCTTAAACGGGCTAACTGACTGCCTTAACTGTGTCGGGACCGTGAAAGAAAGCTTGAAAAAGGCGAGTTCGCTCTACTTTGTTAAATAGCTAAGACGCAATTAAAGACGCTTGAACAGACTGAAAAGGTCAGGTTATATGGCTTAGCTCGCCAAACACCAGAAGCCTGAAAAGTAAACAGAAAATCTAAGGGGCTTCCCAAGAGTTACAACTTCCTAAATGTTACAACTAAGAAAAATTCAAGCTCGGCTTACACTAGAACGAACTACTGTCTTATAAGGAACTGTGGAGTTGTGCCTAGAAAGCAGCGGAGCCAATGTCTTTGTCACTTGCAATCTTTAGATCCAGGAGCCAAAACACTTCCTAAGTGTTACAACTGTGAAGAATTCAAGCTCGGCTTACAGTAGAATGAACTACTGTCTTATAAGGAAGTGTGGAGTTGTGCCTAGAAAGTAGTATAGTTAATATCGCTGTCACTTGAAATCTTTGGATCCGGGCAGATGAATGACTCAAACCAAAATATCCCACGGGTTTGTCAATGAAGCCTGTTTGGCATCGAATCAGCCTGCGAGTAGGATGGTTAATGTCCGAGATACAGACATACGCGAAACAGAACAATTTTCCTACCCTACAACCAATGAATTACCATACCATCAATTGAGATAGATGGTTTCTAGGCATATCGGCTATCAGTTCATGTCTACTCCCTAAGCCAAGTATGATTGAGGGTTTTCTTTCTGGCACATCATCGAAATCACACAAAACAACTAAATCATAAAAATCCTTTTCAATCTTTTACTTCCATCCACACTGTCCATTCCACAAATAGTCAGAGGGCTCTGGGCTAACTCCCACACACACATACACGCACGCACCACACCATCTTGATTGATTAAAACTTTTCCGGTTGTCTGAACCGAAACAGAGAACATGGCACAAGACAGTAGATGCGAAGCAGATACGATGGAAATTTAATCACGCAATCTGTCATTCTGTGCGCGCAATCAACCATATGATATCAACAGATCCTCAATTGAATTGCGGTCCTAACGACCGCAAATGTTCTTCCAAAACAGCAACCAACCAGCTAAATCCATCTCGTCGGCTTGGTCCCATGCCCGTCCCGCTTCTCTGAATAAAAGGTCAAGTGTGGCGAAAAATATTTTCCTCACGAGTTGATAACATCAGTCGGACTCGGGGAGCTGCCTGCATTTGGATTGACCCTTTTTTTTCAGCTTCAATTCTTCTTTCCGTCTTATCGTTGTTTGGGGTCTAATCCTAGCGGGGCGGACGGAGCTGCCTCTAACACTTCTAAAGCCTTCAATTGTGTGATAATTTGAAATTCTGATGTTTGGTTCTTGTGGGTGTTTTCTTTCTTTTTTTTTTTTTCCTTTCTTTTTCTGTGGAACTTATTCGGCAGAAACGGCGTAAGTCCTAATTTCAAATTTATGCTAATCCTGTAGGAAAGTATTTTATCTTTACGAAGCAACCGTGTCCTGGCTGAATGAAGGAAGAAAAAAGGGTTTTTCTCTTTTTTCAATGCCATTCGTCGTAAAAAGAAACGAAAAAGCCTGTTTGGTCATTATTAAAACATTTTCTTCAACTTCGCTTCAAGGCTGCCTGAGAAGCCTTGGTTGGTGGCGCATTTAAACAGAGAACGAGAAAAGGACTCTGCCTCTTGTGTGGTGGGGTTTTTTTCATCCATTTCTTTTTGTGTTAAAGCATGGCAAATTTGTGTTTTATTTTCATCCTGACAGGTGTTGAGGTTAAGTAGCTCAACAAAGAAGGGAGGAATACCATACCGCCTTTTGTGTGTGTGTCTATGCGAAAGGATCTCCCGAAAAAAGGATTAATATGAAATAATAAAAGGAGCAAGTTTTGCCAGGCTGCATATGTGGGTTAGTTGATAGTTTTGCAGCTTTTGCGGGTCGGCTTAGAATTAATTTGAAGAATCTTGAACTTTAATAAGGATCAAGGATAATGCGTCGTCGTCGTCGGGTTTCTGCTGCTTGGGTTGTATTTCAATAGGGATTATCGACATGTTGTGGGTGTGCGAAGTAAACACGTGGCGGAGAATGATGGTTGCCGGTTGCAGCCGGGTGTGGAGGAAGGAACTTTGGAGCAAGTGTTGCAGGGATTATGCATACCGCAGCTGCAGCTTTGAGCATACGGGTGTCGGATGAGACACGGTTCTCGGATTATAAAGTGAGCTGATGAGGGTCAGATCGCTTTAAAAACACCTGACGTCTTTAAAAACGAACACCATGCAGTGTTTTAAAGTAAAAACACAACAAATTCACCCACGCACACCTCCGATAACCAATTCGATTAGAAGGAGACCAAATTATAGCAAATCAAGCCCACGATTGAAATGTTAATTGGTTATTGGTTAATTAAATATCAAATCTTGTGCACACATTCGATTATGTACGAGCGCGGTGATATTCGTTAGTTGTTGACCTATTTGCATTGGTCAAGCATTTGCGTTTTAACCGCACTCGCTGTGGACCACAATGGAATTTATTACATGCGCCGCACATATACAAATATAAGGCGAGTCATGTGTGATTTAGTGGTTTAGTGAAGCAGAGAGGTCTTTAAATTGAGTTTGTGCTTTGATTAGTGGTGTGGACGACAGACTTCAACCCGTTGGGGCAATCAAAAGATGCAATTACTAAAACCATTTGGTTCTTCAATCATCCAACGACCACTAGTGATTCTTCTGAATTCAGATAACTTTAAAGACTTTAATGACTTTAAATGAAAGCAATGACTTCAAAGCAGACCTGTAAAGTACTTAAGTATTTCAGGACTTTAGTGTTCTGAAGTACAACTACTAGGTACTGCTTCTTGTACTTCTGTACCCTGGTACTGGTACTTGAAAAAAGGCAAGAACCAGTATTTTTCAAGTATTTGGGTACAAGTTCCAAGTATCACGTACTTGAGTACCAAAGTACTTGACCAGTACTTTCAAGTACTCACATGTGCATGCCTAGTTTGGTACCCAGCTGCATCGAAACCACGAATTTAAACATTCTGACGAAGATTCAGCATTTCACTTGCAAAGGGACCACAGGTGCAATCAGAACAACACTAGCTGCAGCCCTCGAAATCGTGCAGAAGCAAATACCTGCTGACCTTTTCACAAAGGAAATGGCCGCGACAAGTGCAAGTCACCTACAACAATCTAACCTATGGAAAAAGGATCTGAAAGGTCACCAAACTATCACCAAGTAGGCGAACATTGAAGCCAAAACCGACAATCTAACACCAACCCATGATTTCAGCCTAAACCTCGAACTTAAAATCCCCTCCAAAGAGTGCTGGACTAACGGAGAGGTCATGAACCCCAACCATATATCCATCTTTACGGATGGGTAAAAAATGGAGGTGGATGTGGAGTTAGGGATCTATGCACCAGTCGCTAAGACTTCCGAACCATAGCAGCGTATTCCTGGCGGAAGTCTTGACAATCACCGAGGCACTGCGAAAATTACTACAAAAGACAGTCACAAGAAGTCACATCGACATATACGTAGATAAAAAAGCAGCTATCAAAGCAATCAAATCAAAAACAATCAGATCCAGAACTGTGAAACGCTGCCACACAGAGCTCAGAGGACATAAGGGCATCCAAGGAAACGAAAAGGCGGATGAATGTGTTCTGAGATGGATTTGACAATGGTTTATGACCCATTAGAACTTAAAAAGACCAGCACCACGAAATTCATGTCGCACCTCAAGAATGCTCTGGACAGTACTAAAAAAGAGGAAAACAAAGGAAACCATCGCACTCAACAGGATTCATCTATCACTACCCATAGGCAATAGGACAGGTCATAACCTGCTCACGTTAAGAGAATGCGGTTGAACTCAACAGAACTATGCAGAGGATGTGGCGGTGTAGATGTCGAGAAGGACACATTCCACATCCTATGCGAATGCCCAAGCCTCAGCAGAAACAAGAAAACAGCCCTAGGAGAGCATTTCTTCAATGATCTGGGCAAATTGTCAAGCACGCCACCGAGAAGCATCCCATAATTCCTTCGGAACTCGGGCTGGTTCAGGGATGCCACCTGAATTCTTTATATTTCAGGTACCCACACAACATCGGGGAGCACAATGGATCCTTTTGACATCCGAATAAGGCTGTACGCAAATGCAAGAACAAAATGCAGCACGGAAGTGGCTCGCTCGTAGAAGGGTACCTCAACTAAATTGGAGTGCGCAACTGGAGGTCGTTACATACCTACAGATCGAACGTTATTGAGAGGCTTGTTGAATAAGGCTTAGGTTTACCCCAAACTGTAATGCCGTATAAGTTAGTAATCAACACTATTTACATCTTATGACACACTCACTCTTGAACCTTCGCAACTCGAACAGCAGTCCAACATACTAACCACTTGGGCACGGCGAAACACACGGCGATTAGAGAACATCGGCTATAATTCTAAGATCTTTGGGTATTGATGACAAAACTTAGAGTTTAAACAGCAACCATTCTTTTGAGTCAATGTACCTCTTCCTGTTCAGTATTTTTCTGGCTGTGGGTATGCTTACAACCACCAAACTACTTAAAATAATCTCGAACCAACTTGCTTGACAGCCATCGATACAAGTGATGTCAACGGCTTAGTTGAGTTTCCTAATCTCTCTTAACAAATGAGAGCTATTTGCATGAGTTACTCTTCCTTTGGAAGGTTGAATCCATTACACCCAATCCCTATTGTCTAAGCTTTGTACATTGTAGTCGAATTATTTATAAGCCTGTTTATCAGCAAAGTGCGTGGCAAATATTATTTCATTAGCAAAACACAATTGGATTGAGAGCGCCTTGGGCCGAACTCGGCTGACACACATCCGCCTAAATGGCCTGAAAATTCAATTTATTTCACCCAATCCCTGCACAACCACCGCAACAATAACAAAAGCCTCTGTGGAGCCCGCCTCCGTCCAGCAGCCATTCCATTAACCAAATTTCGTAATCCGCACCGAACAATTAACATTCCCAGTCCCACCTACTGGTCTGCCGAAAACTCTGCATGCCATGGCACATAGTGAAACCCCCAATTATCACTGTATTACCGTTAATGTTTATCTGTCGCCGCAATAGCGTTTGTTTTGAAGACTTAGCCAGAAGCTACAGCAGCAGTTTCCTGTATATAATCACACCCACACACACAGAGGCATAAGCACCTGCCGCAGATTAACCTAAAGTAATCGCTGCCGGACGAAAAGCGGAACCACCAATTCACCACCACTTGAAGTACTCCTTGAGGGTGAATCTCTGCTAAGTCCTCCAGCCGGGGTATCTTAAAGTGCATCGCAAGCACACGCACACACATGCAGAGCGAGAGAGTTACATGCACAAGTAGACTTGCAGCAATTAATTTCGAGCAAAACCGCAAGGATTCGGAGTGGGATGTCCTGGCAATACAAAGACACGACACATCCCTCTGGGGAGCTTTGCACTTCAATAATAATGTAGTGACGTCAGTTACAGCATCGAAAGCACCAGTAACATCCGTGGCAGTACCCTTGGCGTCGACAACCTTTCCAGTGGTCATGTTAATGTCTCCCAAGGACATATTCTGTTGAATGACAACCATGTCAGTTGCAGTTGGTAAAGGTGAAGACGTGATAGTGCGACTTCGATGCTATAATGAGGTGAGACAGTCGCCTCTCCTTTGCTGGATGTGTATGCGCGTGTGTGTGTACTCATTTGACTTCCTCCACTAATTATCGCCGCAATCGACCCCTACAGCGATTTCCAACGATTATCATAGTCCGCATCGTGGCAATGCACTTGTGGCGTTCAAGACGACCACCACTACGGCGGGGACCTCAAGAACTTCTTGGCAAACACGTCGTGTCCTGATTCATCATCGTGGGGATGGAATATCATCCTCCACCTCTTCGAAAGGTGCTCTTGAGTTATTAAAGTAGCTCTCGCTATATCAGGGTACAAAGGTAATGCCATAAACCGTAAAAGGGTGGCTTTTAGAGGAAGAAGAGCGGTTAAGTGCAATCGGGGGTTAAGTAAAGAAAAAAATAAAAGATAAGTAGAAGGAGATTGGAGCATGATTTCGTTGCCTTTGGCCAAAGCAGATAGCACTTGGATTCAACAGTTCAATTGGTTTGACTAGGTGGGGGGCAACTCGGTAAGGAGCTCTTTAGCTGGTGTCGTCCTTTATTGATTGGGGGCGGGACGCATAAGATTTTTGATGGGAGATTTATTGCCGTGATGGTGTTATTTTAAAAGAGATTCTAAAACTGGAGGAGATTGCATGGTGAGAGACTTGTAGCTCATGCCAGGACTTACACAATAACTTTGCTGAAGTGATTAAGGGTATGGCGAAAATCTGTAGGGGATTCGACCTTCAGTTTCAATTCGGTCATTTTGGCCTTGGATTTTTTTGACAAAAAGAGATGTTTTAATCCGCAGCTGCGTTTGATTTCATTTTTTTACCCTTCTGACAGAAACCCTTAAAATTTAATTCGATAACCTTTTGTCAAGTTATGACATCAAATGAAGATGGGAATATATGTGTTTATCCACTTTCAACGTTCAGAAGTGCGGACCCTAGGCAGTAAATTCGTCTAACTAACGGCACTTGCTACGCTCCACTCAGAGAAGCTGATTAGCTTCCTGACAGCCTCTGGAGCAGACAAACTGCTCTAAACATATGGAACAGCACAATAGGCCTCTACATGCGACCGCAGTGCTAGAGTAGACAAACCGCTCCACAAGGATCTGCACGTGGAATGTAAGGTCCCTTAACAGACCGCGTGCAGCCAAGCAACAAGCGGAGACCCTAGACTGCTGCAAAGCAGACATCACCGCCATTAAAGAAATGCGGTGAGATGGGCCGGGAAAAGAAAAAAAGGGGATCGGGGGATTTAGGCTGATCGAATTTTCTGCGGGGCGGAACGTTGTCGTAGCTAGCACGCGGTTCCGAAATCTCGATATCCACAAAGGAACATGGAGATCTCCTGACCAGTCAACCGTCAACCAGATTGACCACATTTCGATCCACGCAAGGCACTCCTCCAGTATGTCGGATGTCCGAACGTTCCGCGGGCCCAACATTGACTCGGACCACTACCTTGTTGTAGCCAAGGTACGGCTGCGGATACCCCAAACTCCGCCAAGACAAGTTTGGGGAAGACAAGTTTGGAAGTTCGATGTCGGACGGCTGCAATCACAAGAGATCACCAGATCCTTTTCCGATCGATCTCTCAGTCTCTCAAAAGGTCCTATGCCTCCAGCATCAAGTATAGAAGACCAGTGGCAACATTGCCAAAAGCCATTAGAGATGCCGCCTCTGATATGCTGGGTTTCACTCGGCGACCACAACGAAAACCCTGGTTTGACGACGAGTGCCGGCAAGCACATGCATCGAAACAAGAGGCATACAAAGCGGGGCTGCACAGAAGAACTAGAGCTGCTCGCGAGCTCTACGAGCAGAAGAGGAGAGACGGACACCAGGTTTTCAGGAGAAAGAAGAAGCATGAGAAGCGCGCGAGATCGGCTAAGATGAGTTTGGGGGTCAATGAGGGCAAGACGAAGTATATGCTGTCAACAAGAAAGGACACCCAACACCAACGTCTCGGACGGAATGTCACTATAGACAGCTATAACTTTGAGGTAGTTAAGGACTTTGTCTACCTAGGCTCCGCTATAAACTCAGACAACGACACCAGCGCTGAGATTAAACGAAGAATAACTCTTGCCAATCGCTGTTTCTTTGGGCTTAGAAGGCAATTGAGTAGCAAAGCCCTCTCTCGAACAACTAAGGTGACCATGTATACGACCATGGTCGTCCCAGTCCTGCTATACGACTTAGAGGCATGGACTCTATCAAAAGCGAATAAGGTTGCTCTTGGCTGTTTCGAGAGGAACAGGTGATTTTCGGTCCCGTCTGCATAGACGGTGAATTGAGGAGGAGATACAACGACGAACTATACGGGCTGTTCAACGAGAACGACTTAGCCACAAGAGTGAAAGTCCAAAAAACACGAAAGTGAAAGTCCACGAAACTAAATCAAATACAAAGTAATAGAGTGGTCGCTCAAACCAGACCTTAAGGTTATTGCATCCCCTAACTGCTTCAGGAGTTCAACAACTGCCTGCAAACTAATATGATTCATAATTCCATAAATGTTGAGATGTGGAGTTATGAACAGGTTCAGTGGGGTATAATTCCACATTTTCATTGTCCACACTACAAACCTCCGAAGCAGGCCGTAATTCCACATACATACATATTTCCAAAATTGTGAAGTAGTATCCCCACACGTTGGACCCAGCTAGACACATGTGCAACGGGTAGAAATTTATGGACGAATTATAATAGGCAGAGATCTCCGTGTATGGTCAAACTTATTCATCGCGAAGCAAGGATGGTCTCCGGCATCATTAATGGGCACTGCGCCAGTGGTATTAATGCGGAGCTCCTCGGTATACATCACAACGACTATTGCAGAAGTTGCAGGGATGAGAAAAAATCGAATCTGTCCGACACCTGCTGTGTGAATTTCCTGCCCTCTCTGGTAGAAGAATGGTAGTTACTTCTTCACGGAACTGAGGGACTTCCATGAAGTCGAGCTGAAGGACCTCCTGAGATTAATTTCCTTATCTGGGTGATTTTAAATCAGCGGGTCCCACTCTCTTTACAGGTTTCCGGAGTAAAATTAAAAGATGGGCACAATGGATCCTTTGCTGGTGTAAAAATCAATGACGAACGTCACAAGGCACACAGTCACCTAACCTAACATAACCATCCCACTTTAGTGGGTTATAAGCTCTTTGTGGAATTATGACCGCTGGATTTTCAAACATACATATGTGACTATCAAGTCATTTCCATATCACAGCTAAATCGAATTTAGTTTGACCGTTCCTGGTGCTGAGAAGGGTCCAATCGACAAAATGCCAGTCTTTTGAAATTTCTAGTGAATACATTGGTTCGAGATAGACGTTGAGAACTATTCTCAAGGCTATATAGAACCATAAATACCCCAAAATCATGACAAGCTTTCATAATGTCAAATGCATTTCTAATCCAATTCGAAAACCACCAACTATTTGGTAACATCAACTCACTCATTCATTACCATTCCACATCAAGGGGTTCCCCGTTCAAAGTTCCTAATTAGCATAATTTATCCTCGTAAATATCCTTCGAACACATGGTGTGCAGTGCACTGCACATGCACATCTATAACACTTCCTCTTGTACCAGGATATGCCGGATATTAATCGTCTTTCAATTTAACACGCCACTGCTTCCCATCATCGCTCTTCTCGGTCTCCGCACTGAGTTTACACTGTGGCGGGACTTGTAAACCGCACACAGACACACACACCCACATGCACAGTTAAAATCAATCGAAACTTTAACCGCAGTTCAATCAGAATTTTGTTACCAGACACTAATTCCTGATCAGCATTGACGCGCGAACAACATTGGCAACAAGGATCACCTTACTCCCATCGAACAACCCTCCCTCCGTGTGTGTAGAGCTTCAGAAACAAAACAACAAATTAGTCCCGCTGTCGCTGCCACACACAGTGAAATGCATGCCAAGTTTCCTTCTGCATACAGCAGTAGGTGTATCCTTCCTAACTTTCAACCAGAATATGTGATTGCAGGCAGTAATTCCAATAGACTGCACTGCATGACTGAGCGGGTGGCAGCACATGGCTAAAGGATTAGAAGGGTGGTTTCAGAAAATTGTACCAATTAATGATTCAAAAACTTTTAACATGAATCGCATGCTAATGCAAATTTCATCAAACTAATTTCGATCTTCCCTGTCCTGTCATGCCACACCGTCCCTTCAGCAGTAGGCTACGAAAAAAAAAACCCCTTTAGGGGGGTGCGCGCACGATATGCCGTTTTTAGGTAAATTAAAGTTATTCACGGTGAGTGTGCGCCCGTCGTGTCTCACTCAAGGAGCCGTGAGGATTCCAAATTGACGCCCACACTAAAGTATCGACTGCAAATCGATTTACATTTTACGCTAAAAGCTTCTAAGGGAATGTAGTCGTGTGGGGAGGCCTATGATAATGGCCCCGATGAAGCGTGTATTAACATCGCGTTAAACATTTTCGAAATTTCCCCCACAAACAGTAGAAGGGCACATGTCCCACTTCCGTGTGGTTGAAAAATAAATGAACCGACGGCTACCAGGAAAGTGGAAGACGAGATTGGTTAAATTCCTTACAGTCCTTGGTGGCTTATGTAGTTGATGGTGGGTTCGGATTTAAAAATAACAAGAGTAAGGACTAATCCCTGTCCTCTAGCTTCCACTACTAAGTAGATTCATTCGCTGACTTCCTTAGGCCAAGCCCCAAGCTTGGCTTGAAATTGGACATCCGTTTCATTCCGGCAACGCGCCACTCAGACTATTTGCCTCCATCGACAGGAATGCACATAATTCCCTTTCGAGTTCCTATAATCGTCGTTCGCCTTACACAAATAGGCTGCGCAAATTGTAGTTTGACAGTCGTCAAATCCTTCCGTAACAACTATTCTCTACCCTTTAACCACCACCCCCTCCCCGTCCTCCCTTCATGGCATTTCCAATTTTATAAAACAACACGAAAACAGATTACATCAATGAGTAGCATTTGAATGTGAACTCCCAACGCCCTCGGGCTGGGGGAAAGGGCGAGAACTCAACTACCTGGCAGAAGAATTAAATTAACTTCCAAATAATGGGTTGTTCCGCCAACCCCTGCGTAATCGAAAGAAGGGTTCACAGCCCCCATCGACTGCATTACAATTTAGTTCCGTAATTGCTATTATTCGATTAGCCCTGCTTAAATGTAACCTCCCCGGTCCGAACAAACCTTCTAATGCCCAATTGATAGACAGGAGCCAGTCATTTCAGGGCGAGCGAATAACCGTCGTTTCTATCCTTCATACCCGGCGGGGCGATGGCACAGGCAGACTGAGCACGTTATTTAGATCAAACATTTTTGTCACAATACAAAGGGCGTGGGGGGTGTGGGTGACCCCCCTCCACCCTTAGTTGGACATTTAATTATTGCTTAAGCTCAAAAGTTTAATTGAAGGCATTTCCTATGAAAATTGAATTTTCAGAAAGACCGCCGGCTGCCCAGAATCAAAGGATAACGACGACGGACGAAGGGCGCTGCCAAAACAACGACGAAAACAAAACGAAACGGGGGAAAAAAAAGGCTAAAAAATGTCCTTGCTACCACTTTGGCATGTTCACAGTTCATAATGATTTGCAATATTGTTGTGTGCGACGAGGAAGCAGGGGTTAATAATTAAACCGTACCGGAGTTGAACCGAAAGCACCGTCGCGGATGGGGTTAACAACAATGACGACGATGATAATGGGGAATGGGGTTGAGAATGGTGACGGTAGCATTGGCACTGTGTGTGTGGCCTCTCAGTGCCTTATAATTATAGATGATTACATGGTGAAACGCGGTGAATTTTAATTGAATTCCGCATGATTTGGTCGGACATTTTTTCCGGTTACAATTTTCCAACAAAAAAATATTGAAAAAAAGTGAAAAATTTACAATTTATCCATTTTCAAGCGAATTTTGTTCTTTTGATGATGTTTGCGGTTGTGGGAGAGGCGATGCCGTTCAAAGGATTATTGGGAATATATTTAATTGGTTGTTCTTTGGAGGCAGAAACAGGTACATAATCGGTTTGGTTTTGGGGAATGATCATACGATGGTAAATTACAACTGGATATGACTCAGGGTTAAATGTGGAATCTGATTTCACCAACGGGGATCCATTACAATTGCGTTGAAGAGAAATACAGAGAGACAAGAGCGGGGCAGTAGTTTCCGAAAGTGTCCACTGACAATGGTAGTAACAGGCTGCGGGAATACCCGAGGTAATATAGGACTCTGCAACTGAATTGGTCAAATATTACGTGTCATCAATTTAACCCTAGGGCCAAGATAGAGTTCTGTCCCACTGATCTGACTTCTAGTCATCATCATCATCATCATCATCTTCCAATGGCCCGGTTATCCACCATGAGGGTCGCGGATTTAGGGAGCTTAAGTAGACTCTCAACATTTTCCGATCTTCCACCATCGACTCCAACTCATCAGGAGCTATCCCCATACGGGTAGAGGTGAGATTTTGGACTTGGTCCAGCCCACTCATCCTAGGCCTCCCGATATGCTGACCACATCTCCGTTTTAGTACAAATCCTTCCCATGCTAAGTGAAACAACGAACCACACGCTGTTGTTAACGTGCGATTGGGCCAACAACTAACGTCAACTGTTGTTTAACATTTCTAAATCAGAAGATTGTGCTCTTTATGAGAAAAAAATCAATCTAAAGCTTGAAGAAACTTTGAACGGACGGCCTTGATCTGAGACTCAAGAAGATGGAGGCTTCAATGAAAGCTGGCATCTGTGAGTTCTAATACATACATTTTTTCTTCAGAATCAGAGACCACGTTTACAGCCAGGTAACTATCAAGGGTCTGCTGTCAAAATCGACAAAATCTAACCAGACAGACGAATAGTATATCGGAGGTCCATATCGACAAGGGTCATATCAAGAAAATATCCAAACTGGATCTTGTGCAAACATCGATTAGCACTCAGGAAAATATAGGAAAATAGATTATGTCATCTAGACACGTGCGCTATAGGTAGATTACTCTGACCAATCTTCAAAGGAAAAACTATAACAGTTTTATACAACTTAGCCGAAGTCGTGGCAAGCATCCTCGCAGGTATCCACACAGCGTACGACCCTACTGTAGAAACTGCGGAGAAGAACCGGAAATGGAATCTGCGCACACCAGCACCTGCACTAGGCATCAGAAGATTGAGTACTCTTGGTAGAAGCTTCTACTATTAGCTAGAGGACCGTCTGGCTCCACATTCTAGTAGTATACACAATTCGATTGCCTGGTGGAAAGACTTTGAGTAGAAGTGCCCCGGTTGCCAGGTAATGAGCTGGAAAAGATTGAAGTCCGGGAGCAACGGAGCGGAAAAAATGGTTAACAGACTAAGGGATTTAGGGCTACGATCTCGTCTTGTATATCATCTCCGCCTCAGACTTCAACAGAAAATTTAATTTAAAACAACCAAGCAGAGGGGACTGTAATCACTACAGAGGTCTGACTAAGTCAGTAAACCAAACACCCGGGTAAACAAGACTTGGAGATTTGTTTGACGAGATCTAAGTCAACACCAGCTATCTCTTTATCGACTTTGAAGCCACATAAGACGGCATTCATCGCATCGAGCTATACCATGCAATAGCTGAAGTCGGGAACTCGAAAAATGTATCTGATTGTGTCGCACAAGACACAACCCTCGATTCACCGTTCAGTTTGGAACCAGAACCTTCATGCACCGAATTTTGCCCAGGAGATGCGCTGTAGTGCGATTTCTTCGATCTTGCCTTGGAGCAACTGCCGCGACGGACAGGTATTAACATGAAAGGATACGCAGACGATATTGAATTTATCGACCGATCCCAACGTGGCATCATTAGGCTTTTACGATGTTTAAAAATCCTAACGGAACGCTGATCTTGTCGGTGCCAAAAGGTGGATAGATTTTAGGATCTGTCTGTCTACGAGGAGGATGAGTGAATGGAGGAGAAGAGTAAACCCACAAACTGTACAAAGACGACTACACTGGCTCGACCACATCGAAAAAATGGGCGACAACACTTCATCCAAGAGAATCTTCGAATCTCAGCCACTTGGTTGGCGAGTGAGAGGCAGACCGTTTTAAGGATCAAGTGATCGCGACGCAAGAACACTTGGTTTTACCAACTGAAAGCAACGTGTTCGGGGTCGTGAAGGAAGGCAGCAGTTCAGAATCTGACTCTCTAAGGGCCTAAATACCCTAATAAGTGAGAATGTGATACGCTGAAGAAAAACATGGCGAACTGATAAAGATCCCCGTAGCAGTTGAAGACAATCTAACTTGTAAATTTCTTGGAAGGCTCTTCTTTCAGAATATCGAGGATTTGCCTAGAGCTTAATATCGCTATTTATTGTGCAGTAAAGTCTCCACCATGCAAACGAAATTCCCTCCCCCCACCTTGGCCCTCAAAGTGGGTCTAGAAGGACTTATGAAGCTTGACTGCCATAAAAACACTAGACATGGTCCCATCGCAATCCCTTGGATCTGCCTATAATGTTACGCATGAGGTCAATATTTATCTCAAGGTGATCTAAAGAATTACGTTAGAATTTTAAATTTTTAAAGTAACCCAAGTACCTACAGTGCTAGAAAATCCAAAAATTCTGTCTCACATCTTTGCCATTGTCTTTCTTCCTTGAATTCCCAGCCCACTTCTCCCTTCAAAAACTAAACTAAACTGACTCTCAATTAAGACACACAGCATGCACATGCATAACTTCTCAGACTTATCCTGTGAGAAATTCAAAACTTTTGTGTATCCTGCAAAACTGCAAAGAGTTCCGCTTGAGAAATTCACCTCACAGTTCATTTAAACACGTCCAAAAAGCTAGGTATCCCCTCAACCGAAACGAAACAAATTCCATAAGCAAATGTCCTTCAGTCAAATTCAAATTCCTTCTCAACTAAAGTAAACATCCTAACGTCCTGAATTTGATTTTAATTTCGAAAAGTGTGCAAATACTTTCTGCCAAGGAGACGAAATCAATTTTTCAATTGAGTTCCCCCCTCTCTCGAGCCCTGCTCGAGTCCTCCTTCCTCTATCTAACTAAAGATCCTTTAGGCAATGTTTAATGAAAAGAATCCTTTTCTCTCCTGGAGCACTGTTTGGATGGAGAAGTTCTCTCTTTCAAATTGACATAACATTGTATCAATAAAATGAGTGGACTCATTCATTCATCACACGCAGCATAGGAGTCCTGTTCCTGGATGTCCTTTGGTATCTTTAGACTCCTTCTCCCACACACAAACACACACACTGACACATCTATTCACCGATGACCTGGAAAAAATAGGAACAAAATCTTTTTCTAACAAAAAAGTGGCAAAGTTTTCCTTTCTTCAGATTTTCCCTTCACGTCCTTTTTTTCTTCCTCCACTGCTACTTGCTTCACCTTCATCTCCTCTTCGTCGTCGTCTTCTTTTATTGGTAAAAAAAAAAAAAAAAATGTTCCCCAAGACCGTTTATATATTGAGATTTTGAAATCGTCAAGTGGAACCGGAGATTGGAATTGGAGCGCAAAGAAATAAAAGTAAAAAAAAAAAAAATAACAACTTGACTCCTTTGAGGCGAAATACTCATTCTTCTTGTTTGCTTCTTCTTTTTTGGGACTCCTTTTGCATTCTTTTTTTGTAACAATTTAAGCGTCCTTTTGCGAAAAACAGGAGAAAGCAAAGTTGCTTCCTCATTTCTTGTCTCGGAGCGTAACTATTCAAATATTTAAAGAAAGAGAGAGGGCGTTGGTCATTGTGTGCATGAATCATTGGGTGGGGAATCCTTTGAAGGTGGACGATGGGACGAAAGTTTTGTGGTAGTCCAATAATCGAATCGACACGTATTTCATTTTCTGTGCTATTGTTCGAATGGGCAAAAGTAAAGGTAACACAATCATGGTGATGGTTGGGCTGCTTTTCGGTGGGCGGTCAATAAATGCGGGGGTTATCGACTGTGACCAGATGTGGGTGGTGAAAGGAGTACGTGTCTTTGAATTAGAAAAGAGAATGATTTGCCAAAGTTCCAGCAAAGAACTGACGGAAGTGATGCAACTTTAATTTGTAAAACTGGACTGACGAAGAGGGAGACTACGAATTTTACCACATTTTGAGAAAAAAAAAACTTTCCAAACAAGGAGATCCTCCGCCACAGGGCAGACGAAATTTTAATCACCTCGGAAATGGTATTCTGTCATCTCAGTTAATCCATGCCTTGGTATTGACACTTTTCGGCATAATTAGTCCACAGTCGTCCTTCGGTTGACAGCGCCTGGACCAAAGTGAGCGCAAACGGGTTGCTTTCCCTGTGCGTGTGTATATTTAAGCAAGCCTCCCCGTCATCATTAATTGCTACCTCTGGCTCGAGGGCTTCAGGTTAATTGCTCAAACTTTCGCAAGTCCCGCAGTATTTATCTTCTTTTTTTTTCGCCCCGGTTCTGTCTCCACTAGGGTCGAACTTAATTACAGAGTACCACTTCCAAGCAATTGAATTGCAATTAAATTTTATTGAACGTGTCGGGGCGTTCGAATAACCTTTGATGACGCCGACTTCGACTAGGCGCCACACAGTGGGCTGTACCGCTACTGCGAGAAACTTTTCCGCTTGTAACTTTAAATGGTTTTCTAGTTGGGAAAAAATTTAAATATCCGTATCCGCCCTTGGCACCTGGCCAATGGAGATTCTATCTCCACACTGTCAGAGATGACTAAACAACAACGACGACGGCGACTATACGATGGTGATGCTAGGTGTGAATGTTTTGTGATCAACAATTTGCGGGTGAATAAATATTTATTAATAGATGAACCAAATTTGCACGCACATACTACACGGGGCGCAGCGGAGTTGAATTTTATGAGCGAATGAGTCCTGGATCGACAGATTTTTTTTTTTTTTTTTCCGTGAATTTTTATTATTTATCAGTTTAAACTTCAAAATCAACGCGGGGAATTTACGACACGACGACGGAACGGACGACGAAATGGTTTGTTTTAATGTAATAGACACAACATGTGTGTACCATGTCTGGCAGGATGTGAGAGTGTACCGCGTATCTATTGGATTGTTTTCGCAATATAAATAGATATAGCGTACGTATTTTAGGTGATTTCATGGGTTGTGCGAGAAATAGCGTATGTTTCACACATGAGATAGAGGCACAGTGTCAGTGGGTGTGTAGCAATGAATTTCTTTTTATTTTGTCGAGACATTTTCATGAACTTTTTCGACACACTGTCGAAAGAGTTGGACACTTTTTTTTTTTAAGCAGAACTTTCGGTATGAATTATTGAATTGGGGAATATAGTAGACTGCGACATGTTTATTGATGCATTGATGGGGACGTGTGTTGCTCAAAATTAAATGACTATCGTCATTTGTGATAAAAAGACGAGTTCAAAGCCGCGCTGACACTGACTTGGAGATCAATCCTGAAGGAAAATAACGCGTAGTAAATTGCGAACTTGGATCCTGCACAAAGGGAGAGCAAACTGCTACATTCCGTTCCAAAAATATAATTCGGGAAGTTTGATTTCATTGCCGGAGCGAGCGAAGTGAGCTACCACCTAAAATCCTATACACCGAAACAGCTTAAAAATTCAGCCGAGTAGTGTACATCCCTGGAATCGAAATATTAAAGACAGAATCAAAAAGGCCTAGATCGTGCGGTAGGAATTTTGGGAAGAACTGGGGACCGAAACCCAGTATAATCCTATGGCTGAATTCTGCGATCGTTAGGCCGACATTAACGTATGGAGGTTTAGTCTGATGGCAAGGTGCAACTAAAACCACTAACCTCAAAGCCTTGACCAAGATACAAAGGATAGCTTGTATTGGATCGACCAGTGCACTGAAATCGCCCGCGACAGCACGGTTGGAGACAATTTTTAATCTGCTACCCCTTGATGTCGACATTCAAGAATCTGCAGCAGAGAGCGCTATACGATGAGACCACTATAAACTCTGGGGAGCGAGCTCATATGGACTCGCCCAGATATTGGACAAATATCCAAGCACAAGTATCGAATCTGATGACATGACTCCGTATCTCAACTTCATAAAACGCTTCTTCTGCATCTTTTCAAGCAGAGAACACTGAGAGAACAAAAAAAATTCCTAATGAAACAAAGCCCATCTACACGGATGGCTCCGAGATGGACATAGGCACGGGTGCTGAAGTCTTCTCGAAGGAGCTAGGACTCAGCAGCTCAATAAGACTCCCTGACAACAGTAGTATTTTCCAGGCAAAGGTTCTAGCAGTGACCAGAGCTGCTATCTTCAATGCTAACGGTTTCACGGGAGGATATCGCGATATTCATAGACAGCCAGGGTCTATGGACATCATCTTAGCTTGGACAGCGATGTTACAGAGTTCGTTTCAGGTCCACCCACTCAACTCCATTTTTAGCCACCTTTGGAGTTCCACAACGCGGCTACCTCGGCTCCCTTCTTTTTATATCAACTATTAATGATCTCAATCGGAACATGAAATACTCGTCCGTATCCCTTTATGCCCACGATACCAAACTTTTCAAAACCATTACTTCGCCCCAAGACTCCATCCTCCTTCAACAAGACCTCACTAATTTTTCCATCCAATCCCCCAAAAACAGCTTAGAACCTAATATCGCCAAATGCCAATCTATCACCTCCTCGTCTCTATCTTCTACATAACCAACCCATCTCTCCCGGTCAATCTTTTCGCGATCGTGGCTTTTATGTGACAGAGGATTCAACTTCCGATCACATAAAGCCAACTCTGTTCTTGGTTTTGTAAAACGATGGTCCAAAGAATTCACCAATCCCCTCGTCCCCTCTTAGGGTACACGCAAGGCGAGTATGGTCCCTATATCATCGGGTCCATATTAAAAAAAACGAGAGCATCCAGCGCTGTTTTCGTCGTTTTGCTTTTCGAGGTCTGCCCTGGAACGACCCTTTTAGACTACCGCGCTAAGAAAATCGCCTCAGTCTCATTAACTTGAATACCCTCAAAGAACGACATCCTCTTCATTCATCGACTCATTTCTGGTGACGTTGATTGTGCGTCCCTCATCAATTCAATTTCCTTCCACACTAACACTCGCAATCTACGAAACCCTCGCCTTTTCTATCTACCGACCCACCACACCTCTAATGGCTTAAACGAACCAATATTCCGTATGCTCCATACCACTCCTTACCTCAAGTCCCTTCTCCTTCACCACCCCAACTAATTTTAAGTTTTAGTTTTTGTTTAATGTTAGTTTAAGATTAGCTTGTATTAAGCCGAATAAATGGCGACTTTCGTTCCCACCAAAATTAAATTCAATCAGTCTAGGCGAGAATAAATCTGGAAATACCTCATGAAACTCGGCAAAACAGAAAAAGGCCTTTGACGACTCTGCAGTGAGCCCAGTGAGACCGCAGAACAATTTCTAGAGTCTTGTGGGACACTGACCCCAAATATTGTGAATTATGTGGGCAAGAACAAATTATTGTACAGGGATGTGCCAACCTTGGACCGGGTTTTCATCCTCAAATTCCTAAGCCAAAATTGATAGGTAAGATTGCTTTAGCAAATTCTTCACAATAATTCCGAAGGGAATTTTAATTTGGGGGAAACTCTAACGCACAACTCTCGATCGATCGTTACGGCTCAGTAGTTAATGCGCCAGGCTACTGTGAACGCTGGATAGGTACAACCACCCATAATATCAACCGAACATTACTTCAGTGATCGCCGGGGCTCAGTGGTTAATACGTTGGACTGCTCAGCGAGCAGCGTGGGTTCATGGCTGGCATGTCCACCGAACATTTTTCGCAGCACCACCTCTCGTCGGGGAATGACAAGCCTCTGGGAGTATAATTTGTCATGAAAGAGCTTCTCAATCTGCCGTTCGGAGTCGGCAATAAATTGTAGGTCCCTTCCATTCGTGCTACAAATGTTACACGCACAGCATGACTGGTTGCGAGAAGCTAGGCTCATCCCGAGCTGTCGCGCCAGTTAATGCCGAACTTCCAAGAGTATAAAAATGTCCCTTCACAGTTTTTGTAGGCTCTCTTCGATCGCATCTACAGTTTGTTTGGGAGTATGGCAGTCTACACAATTCCCTCAAACATCGTTAGTGTCATAAAGGCACGGCACCACTACCAACTAAATTTGCGTGGCATAAAAACTCTGACATTCTGTCAACCTATGGATGAAACAAATTTGCGAAATTCGACAATTTTTCCAAAACCATCCGCACAATGTGCCAATCATATTTTTTTCACCCACTAAACCAGAAAAAAAAAAACGAAAAACTAAATATATTACAATAAAATAAAATGCCAACGACCATTAATTTCTCCACAGGACATTATTAATAAAATACACACACACACGCAGACTTTGTATAAAATATTATCCCACAACATGTGTTCGCCAGTTATTTAGTATAACCTCAGCACAAGACCAGAAAGAAAAAAAAAAGTATCTCAATGACACACACAGACCCCATAATGACTACATAATGTGTCACCACCCACTCAGTCGACCACTCCGCCTGCCAACACCCTAAGCATACCTCTATCTCGCACCGACCATATGAGTGTGTAATTTACATGCCATTATGGCAAGGATTGACATTAGGCGAGCGACCACACTAAACTCTAATCACTAATCTGATGGAAATTTGAGGATTTTCCCTCCAAAGGACCTCCGGCAGAAAATATGTTAATGTGCCGCCCAAGACGAACCGACAGAAAGGTGCGTTCCTAGAGAAACCAAAATTTATTACATTTTCTAGCCCTTGAAGGCGCACACAACAGGTAGCACCCGGAGGTGTGGATTTTTTTTTTTTTTACACAAAAAAAAATTATGCAAATTCACGCACACATATTTTTTCTTATAAGAAAAATTGGATACACTTACCCTTTGCCGGGCGCAACAGCTGAAGGTCGATTGGACAATTTTTAGTTAACAAATTTTCTTATTTTTTTTTTTTAATTCACTATTCCTTTTGGTTGAACGATTTTTATTTCACTTCACATTGAGAGCACACGCACACACTGATACAGGGGTGGCGAATATGGGTGAATTTTTGAATTTCCTTTAGAAAGAAAAGCAGAGCAAGATAAACAAACTTTTGATCTATTTTTGAATTTTTTTTTCTTTGCTTATTTTGCTTTGCTTCTAATTATTCTCTTTAGCACCGAAAATTAGGAAAATTGGGGAAAAAAAAATTTATTTTTCTTTTACTCGTACTTGTGCTCTGTGTTTTGTTATGATAATTTTTGAGAGATTTTCCACTGGTTGTTGTTGTGCTGGTTGATGTGTGTGTTTGTTGCTTTTCGGTTTTTCTTTGCATTTACGAGTGTGTGCCGTATGTGTTCGATGCAGTTGTTGGGAATTGTTATTATTCATGCAGCTGATGAGAATAAAATATTTAATATTTTTATTTGTGAAGAAAAATTCAGTTTAATGGCGAACAAACATTTTGAGGAATTTTTTTTAAATAAAAATTGTCGGCGTCAACCTTGGGAGAGGGTGGGATAAACATGTAGAGCACCCACATCCCGCTTTTTGATAAAACAAATTATTTAATGGCTTTTATAGTTTTCTATTATATTTAACAATTATACCACTATATACTACGAAGTTTCCTACAAACCCTGTCAAATAAGAAAGGACACTTTTGGGACACTAGCTAATGATACAAAGGACCTGCCAGTAGCTGCTAAGTGAGAAGGGAACAGAAAAGTTCAGCAAAGGAATACATACTCCCTTCAAGGATGACAGGTCGATAAACAGCCTTAGACTATCGGTGAAACTATTTAAAAGTTTTATTATACGATCTCGGCCTAAGACACAATCTTTCAGACTAGGCATATGAACGTATGCAACCAAATAATATTTGGGCAGGTTAGGATTAGGTTGAAGCCGCCAGCACACTTGGACCGTTGATAAGTCCGTTGTGAGACCACATGGATTTTGGAAAATTTTCCTCGTAGGAGACTTCTAACATCTACTCGCACGCATGTAGAACGATGTTCGGTAACACATGGAGCTTTAAGCCGAAAGTGGAACACTGGCTGTACACTGCTGTGGTATGACCCATCCTAACATACGGCTCGACTGTTTGGTGGAAGGCACTTGAGAAGAAATGCAAACTTACAAGTGTAACCAAGATTCAAAGTATAGGAAAAACAGGAACGATAAGATCAACACCCACAGCAGCATTTGAAACAATGCTGAACCTAGTTCCAGTGGACCTCCACTGTAGTAGTAAAGGGCCAGAAACAGCACTCAGACTAAGGGAAGTAAGTCTTTGGACAAATAGCACCTATGGTCACGCCTCCGTTCTAACCCGATGGACTACCACGAAGGAGAACATAGACACCGTCTAAATCATTCCAATCATAGACTTCGATAAGAAATTTGATATCAAAATACAAAGAAGAGAGGACTGGGATGATGGAACAGTATGCACGGATCCAATATGGACGCTGGTACTGGTGCCGGTATCTTCTGTGAATGCAGAGGGGTAAACCAATCCTTCAAAATTCGAGACGGATACAGCATTTTTCAAGCCAAGACAACTGCTATTCTACAGGCCGCAAAGCTAATCAAAAATGACAACATTTTTAGAAATAACATTACCATCTATGCTGACAGCCATGCGGCTATTAAGTCTCTGCAGTCAGCATTAACAAAATTGAAGCTCGTAAAGGCCTGCAAACAAACTCTCAACGATATATCAATGACCAACAAGGTGACCCTAGGCTGGGAACTTGCCAGGAGAGCTGCAGAACTAGCACATGCATATACCCTTCCGGTCGCAAAGATACCCATTAGCAATCTTTACGGCGAAATAGAAACCATGTACAGGGCTAATACGCGATGGTGTCACATGAACACAAGTGCAATAGCCAGATCACTATGGCCAGCCTTCGATAAGAAGACTTCCAAACATCTCGTACAACTAAGAGGAAGGGAAATACGAATCGTCTCCGGTGTCCTTATCCATGCAGAACGTCTTGGCAGGAGTTGCAGGGACGAAGAGGAAATAGAATCCATCTAGCACCTACTATGCGAATGTTCCGCACTGGCCACCAGGAGACTGCGTACTCTTGGTAGTAGCTTCTTCCATGGGCTGGAAGACCTTCATATCCCTAGTTGTAGGAATTTCCTGAGATTGTCATCCCTTTCTGGGTAGTTTCCGGATTAGCCAACCCTATCAGTTGGTTTGATTCCCATGGGTATATGGAATGGTTGTGACAAGCTAGGCCTTGGCTCATCCCGAGGTGTCGCGCCAGCTATTTATTTATTTAGCTATACAGAGCAATGTCTGGTTTTGGTATCCCTACCAATTTGTTTATGCAGGATGACGATGGAGAATGCTCGCTACTCCTGCAAAGATAGGAAGGCAATTAAGTAGCCAGATTTCACACTGAAAATGTCGATCGGAAATGAAGTTTAAAACCATTAAAGCTGTTGGGCCAAAGGTTTGTGTATTTCAGATAACTGTGACCACGACACTGAAGGCTGAACAGGAAAAGGCATCAAGACACGCACTGTGCCATATTAATCCTGAAAATCGATGTGAGTAATTCACATCTTCATTAAAACGGTGAAAGGGTGAAATAAAATGCCGACTCAGCGGCACAAACGACCCCTTGAGGTCATAGTGTCCCATCGCCAGTTAAGATAAAGTCAAACCAGTCCCCAAATTTGTCACGTCCCTTGCAAAGTTTAAGAAGTATCATCACCTTTTCTCCTATTGATGTCCTATTGATGAGAAGTTTATGAACAAACTTCCAGTGACAACCGGAGTATTGTAGTGACGGCACAAGAAGCCGGCACGTGCTCCTTTCATAACTCTGACAAACCAACCATGAAACGTGTCAAAAACTGGCTTCTGGTGGAGAACATACACCTCTACAAAATACCCAATTCTAAGTCAATTACTGTAACGAAATTAAGTCAAAGTCGCTTTCTCTACGTGCGTGGGGGTGAACTCATCGTAAACTAAACACAACAAAGATGACAAGAGATGTACACCCATCTCACTGGCAAAAACTAAAATTGTCATGTCAAGCCGGATAGTTTTTTAAAAACTGTGGCCATGAATTGGCCAAGACTTTCAACTTCCTCGATGCAATGCATCGACAATCCACGAAAAGTATCGCTATTCGTTTCCATAAATAATAGAAAACTGAGTTCCTTCCTATTTTTGGATGTTAAATGCCTTTGGGGCTCGGTGAAAGCGATCCGATTTTGGGTAAAATTTCATTTTGTTAGCTAGATGATTTTCTTGGAAAAAAGGATGAAATTTCATTTGTACACTTAGACACTGTAGGGTTTGGGTAAAGTCAAAGAGCGGTGAAAGTGAAACTTTTCTGATGAAATTTTCGATTGAGCCTGGAAGGAGTCCAAGGAAATGGTTGAGAACTAATGGCTTTGACAGAAAAGTGATGCATTTAAATTAATTTATTCAATTTTCGACCTAAAAATGGATTATGTTTCAGAATATTCAAAGCGAATACAGTCGAGGTGACTTATAACGCGACGCTAATAATGAAGTGAATGATACCGTGGTTTAGTAAAACCGGTGGCCATTGGCAATGATGTCCTTTCATCAATCGGGGATGGTAAAAACAAAACTTTTGAAGTAATATTCTCGTGAAAATTTTTTCTGTCAGAGGATTTTCCCAAAAATTCTGCATTAGTTCGCTATAACCGGGGACAGGGGTCAATCTTAAGTTCAAAACGTATTAATGCATCCAAAATATCGTAAAAACATTCCAGATTTAAAAAAAGCGTGTTGTTATCAAACTCGTTATAAGCGACTTCGACTGTATTGCAACACTTTATCATAAACATAAAACATCTTTGAAAATCGGACAATTTAAAATGCACCCCCTACTTGAGTGAATACATCGTATTTAATTCGAATTGCTAATGGCCCTTCCACCAGAGCATATCGCCTTCTAAAAGGACTCATGTCCAACAATATAGAAATGATGATTGTGATTGCAAGTGCACAGAACTCTCAGTTTATGTTTAGTCATATCGATAAGACTTCCGGGTCGTAAAGTGTGTCAATGGTGCAAATAAATAATGGTCGTATCGTTTGATTCCTTTATCGTAAAATGAATCGTAAAGTTCACCAAATGGAACAGAAATTTTTTACGTTCGCAATGGTTTTCTATGGTTGGTCATGCACTGAATAAATCTAGAAGCAAATGTCATCATCTTATGGAAGAAATTTAAGTTTCTTTTTTAACGGAGGAACCAGAATGTCAGTTTGTAGTCTTTTTCGACGGAAAAGGCTTCGATGACTTGTCCTAAATTAAATAAAAATAAAGACTGTATGTGCTTAAGTAGGATCGAAATAGATAAGGAAGATTTGTTACAAGAAACAAGACTCGAAAGCGATTGAGTCATGCGGAAAGGAAGATAACGAGTCGTCCAAAGTTCACTTGCCTCCGCCCCCATCCGTGCATAATCTAATAGTTTGCGGAACGATTGCCAAGAAGCTCGGAGCCGTTTCGCGTTGAACACAGACGGCTGGCGAGCGAGACAACTCGACCACCAGACGCTGCCACCCACTAATATTGGCTCCGAAAAACGTCCTGAAATTCCAGAGACCATTTTTCTTCGTCTTTTCATCTTGGAATCCATGCCATCTTCTGGGTAGGCCTAGGCTGAGATGGTTGGATTTAGTCCGAAATCTCAACTCTACCCCTATGGGGATAGCCCCTGATGTTTTAGAGTCGATAGCGAAAGGCCTGACTCAAAGACAAACGATTTTAATTGCCCTTTCTCGCCTTTATCTTGAAGTGGGACTCTAAGACTTCAGATGGAGATGATTAAGAACTTTCAGCAAGACATGGGGTCCAAAACTGAAACAAGTTCACTGAATAAACAATTGTGCTATCAAGTCACGACCAAGACACTTAATTAAAGAGATCAAGACGATCTTCCGAGTGATTTTGGAGACAAGCCAATCAACTTTGTCAACAATTTTCTAAAAGAATTTCCGTTGGGAGTTTCTTGGGCTCGACCGTAACAAACAAGAAACCGTGACGGGATAACTGCATTCACAGATGGCTCTTACATCGCAGGAATCTCTGGGGCACCAAGTCGGAGTCTTTCAACAGAAGTCCTTGACATTTTAAATGGCGCTGAAGTTCTTTTGCAAAACCATACCCATAGTAGGAATATAGAAATCTGCTACGATAGTCAAGGAGCATCTTAAACCTTCCTATCCAGATCTCATCAGGTCAAAGAAAGTAAAACTCAACCTTGGCTGGGTACCGGGTAACGAAGGGTCACGGGGAATGAGAAAACTGACGAACTGGTTGATGAAGGGGCCCACGCGATAGAGCGAAACGCTGAAAATATTGTAGGAGTCGCACTGACAATAATCAAAATAGCAACTAAACGAGAAGAAACCAAGTGATTTAAAAGATCAGTGAAGAAAGGAAGTCACTTGCTCACTAGAAATTCTTTAGATTCAAGCTGAGAGCAATTGAGGCTGACGGTGAGACTAACTGTCTATGGCACTACCCAGTCACAGAATCAGTAACTTCTTAAGGATGTTCTCCACTTAAAAGCAACCTAAATTTGTCATTTCATGAAGCAACTACCTTTATGGGCGAGAAAGACTAATTAAAGTCAGATCTTATAACAAATATATATCTAAAGTTAGTTACCCTAAGTCAGTTCTCAACTTTATCATGCGAGAAATTTCAGAGTTTGAAACCAAAATGGAGTCATTTTCTTGTGTGAGATACGCAAATTCTTATAAAGTTTACAAACACAACACCCCATAAGATCTTTGAGTAGGCATAACAAGATCTTGCCTGTAAAAATAAAAAACAAAATAGCTGGCGTGACAGCTCGGGATGAACCAAGGCCTAGCTTCTCGCAACCACTCATGTTGTGCGTGTCGCACGACAGGGACCTACAATTTATTGTCAACTCCGAACGGCGGATTGAGAAGCTCTTTCATGACGGATTATACTCCCGGAGGTTGGTCATTCCCCGACGAGAGGTGGTGCTGCGAAATATGTTCGGTGGATATGGTTGGGGCTTAAGCCCACGCCGCTAGGTCACCAGTCCAACACACTAACCACTGAGCCACGCCGACCACAACTTATGTCCAGTAGTGAACCGAAAAAACATTCAAAAGCTTACTGGCAATAAAAGACAAGAAGCTAGTATCTTGTCAGTCGAACTGACAATGACACGATACAGGTCACCAAGATGAACATCAATTTGCCAGGATGCTCCAGGAGATGCCAGGCTAAAGAACTCAAGGAAATAATCTCAGAAAACGCAGTACTCAAACCTCCGACCAAACACGGAACAAGGACCCATTACGTGAAGGTTCACTTGACCGCTTGCCTTTACTAATATTTCTTTTGTTATGGAACCAGTAAACTTTGGAACGCACTATTAGAAGGAATATTTCCGAATAAATTCAATCCCTGAAAGAAGAATGAACGAACATCGAAAAAACATTAAATCTCCCTCAGGTGGACAGCGACGGTGCTAACATTTTTGTCCGCCCAAAGGAGTTGTCCGTCCAAGGGCACAACAAATGTTTAATGTTTATTAGGCTTGTTTAGGAAAACATGTCTGTTTAAGGGAGCTATCCGCATAAGGGAACTGTCCGCAATGGGAGATATCACTGTATACGTGTTATAGGTTCGCCTTTCCTGAGAAAAGTCCATAAATGACTGGAAATAATGAGTAGTTGCATTATAAAACCACTCGTATTTTGTGTTACTTACACCAAGTCCGTTTCAAATAAATTGGTTTCTAATAAAATTTTAACCTTAAAGGGGCCTTCTTAGCGTATCGGTTTCATCAACTCTAAGAAAAGCAAAGAAATTCCCATAATAAACCAAAGTGACGCTCAGCTCCTCACGGACTTCCCCACTGGACATTGGGCATCAGTCCGTCGGACTCCGCTTGGAAGACCAAAAACTCCAAACTAAAACATGCATCCGTAAGCACTATGCTGAGATTCCTCCACGACATCTTTTTTTTAAATGTTCCTCAGTTGTAGGAGAACTTGCTTGACATAGATGCAGATACTTTGGGTCGCAATGTATTACCGGCCATCGCCAGTTAGACATGGGGCCCACAGAGGCTAATTTTGGTTACAAATACCAGAATAAGTCTTCCGGCTCACTCCGCGAAAAAAGCAATTTTGCATAGTATGCCTACAGGTTAAATTGAAACTTATACGTTACCGTCACAAAGAGGTCACGTTAGTTGGCTTACAACACAATGCACGAAACAAGAAGGCTGATAAACTGACAAGAAAACGCTCAGTCCTTGATCCAGAGCAAGTCGATACATCGGTTAAAATCCCATCTTGCAGTCTGGAGCAAGAAGATGGGAATACAATACTCGAGGCAGACAATATCAGATGAAAAGTCTTATAAGATAAACTCTTATACGATAACTAGGAAACTCTGGCCGTTCTAAAACAGCCGAAAAATGTCTACAAAAAAACTCCCTATCTGCCTAGAAAGGCAAACTTACCGGACGCACCAAGCTACGGTATTGCATGAAGATATTGAAACTGAGACTCTGCCGATGAGGACGAGCATGAGGACACCTTGCGCCTATTGGTCAAAGTTCAGAGCCCCAGGTAAACAATTCCATTAAGGAACTTTTACATTGCGGTCTTGAACGGCTATAGGTTATAGGACTTCTTTGCTTTCACGAGTAAAGGGAGCATCTCAGTGGATAATGATGTAACGAAGCTGAACCTCTCCAATGTCAAACTAACAACCTCACCTATCCCGACCTAGCTTATAACAATCACTGACACACAATCCTAAATGAATGCTTCACTTCACCATAAACTCCAAAAGTAAATTTATCATTTCACACCGTTTCACTCGTTTGAGTTTCAAAAAGTAAAATCTCAACCATTTATCTGAATCAAAGCCCAAAGTATCTAAGTAATCTGACAAATGACAAAATCTAATTTATCTAAAGTTTATTGCTCCTCCACAGCACCACAAACTTAAAGTGGTGTCGCCTAAATTATCGTAAAAAATTAACATTAAGTCATCGGCACCAAAAAAAAAATAAATAATTTCAAAGCCCCCGAGATTCTGTCTTTTTCCTGTGACCGATATTCACATTCCCTCATTTTGCTCACGCAAATTTTGTTCAGAAAAAAAAAAAAGAAAAGTTCCTTGAGTTTAAATTAAAAAATAAATAAATAAATTCGTCGACGGGTGGAATAATATATTTTTAGACGAAAAAAAAAATTGTCTACACATACGAGTATGTATACTTTTCAGCATTTTTTTTTTAATTTTATTTTTATTTCATTGCGTCAATTTTATCGGGATGATTTTCCTCTTGCCGTATGGGAGAACCGCCATACGCTGTCGTCACACATTAATTTTAATTTTCATCCGCAAAAGGAGCAGATATTGACGTTTTTTTTTTTCGATTTTTTTCGAGCACCGCACTTGGAGGAACCCGATGTGCACGCTTTTCACATGTAAATCACCGAATTGGGAGATCAAATTTCGTGCGGAATTCTACTACATTTCTTCGGGATTTTCACACAACTTGGGATCGGGCGGCGAGAACTTTGTGTTTTGGAATTTCATCGGCTAGAGATGAAATTTTCATTTTCTTGCACTCATATCAGAAATTTTCCTCTTTATCTTTTTTTTTTTGTGAGATACACACCTTTCACGTTCTGACCGCACGATAGAACTGACCTTAGCACCCAAATCGTTCGTTCTAAACTGAAACGGTTTGCGGGCCACATTTTCTGCACGAGAAGAAAGTTTTTGTTTTTCATTGGGTTTTTCAATTTTTTTTTTCTTTTTGTTGTGTAGCGCAGATATTTTCCTACAACAACGAGGTGGATAGACGGATTTTCGATTTCCATTCATTCCTTGTGGGATTCGTGTGCTTTTTTCCTAGCACACACTCTCTCTCTCTCTCTCTCTTTGTGCTTGCTCTCCGTGCAGAGAAGGCGCTGCAAAGGAGCGTAGAGAGTGACAGACAGGGTTTTCCCTTGGTTTTCTCGTCCCAAGCCAAGTTTCGAGGGTTGATTTCTCTTTTTTCTTCGCGGAGGAAGTTGGACTTGGACGATGTGTAGAATCGGGTTAATAGCCGAGATGTGCATTTGCAGTGCATCCTTGAAAGTTTAAAGGATACAAAGCATTAATCTTGTTTTCCCTGGTCTATTTTTTTGGACTATTATTAATTAGACAGAGAAGTCGATGGATGACCAAAGTTTGGGTGGTGTGTGTCTGTTTATGTTTTTTTTTCTCCGAATTTTTATTCAAATTCGAATGGATGACATTAATTTGAAAGTTTTGTAGGTCTGTAGTGGGTTTGTGTCGTCCTTCATGTGGCGTATTAAATATTTAAAGGATCCAAAGAGTTTTAAAGACACAATTTGCATACTTCAATCCAGTCAGCTTATGAAGTCACAAAGTGCATAGGAGTGGAGTGAATCGCTATCCGTTGCAAAAACTACTTCAGTACTTTTGAGAACAAGAGCTTACAGTGGCTTAAAGTGATTTGACAATCATGTTCAGGTTCCAAGTAAGTTATAATCCTCAAACTGTTTTCTGTTTAAAATCTGATTTAATTCAAAACCGTCTCAGAGTGGAGCAGTCAAATGAGAGAATGACAATGGAGAGGACTGCATGTTTGGTTTGGGATTAACAAAGCATCGTTCGACAACTTTTTCAATTTCAAATGGAAATATGTACCCTGTGAGAAGGATTATAAATTGAAGAACGCATCTATTAAATGATGACAAACCTAGGGAACAGAGCATTGCTTGCAATGTCGCTTGAGTGAAACAAGTGGCACATACACATTTGTGTGCATTTCTAATGAAATACGAAAATTGCAGACTCATGACTCAAAATGACTGAAGCTGAGGCGAGCGAAGTCAAAAATTGTTAAACGCAGTCAAGTCATCATTCACTAGACCTGAGGGTCAGCTTTTCATAAGCAGACCACAAAATGTATGACATTGCCAAGACCTCTCCAATCACCAATATGGTTTTGGACGGAGCGTTCTACTATTAACACTTTAAATAAAATCGGCTATCGAAGGAGCCCGATGGAAACATGGAGGTGAAAAACGTGTTCAACACGGCAAATGAGAGAAACATCGTTTGGACACTCACCGCCAAAAGTGTGCCAAAGTTCATAAAGAAGCCAGTAGCGGGCTATTTATAGGGAAGGGTAATACAGTTCGACATCTAAGACGGAATGAGGTGATACAATCACGAAGGCGGCATCCCTCAAGTCTATACATTACAAAATGACGTGCTAAGACAGGCTCCAAAGGCATAGCTATCGTAATGGTAGTCAATCTCCAACATCCATGGATCTACACTTAGCAAAACGAAGAACAAAATCGCCGGTGATTACGAAATCGTTTTCAAGCCGAAACGATGAATGTACTTTGGCGTCATTATAGACACAAAGCTAGCTGTTCAGCAGTATCATCCACTACACTCGGAGGAACCATACCTAACATTGATGGCCCAAAACGCCGAAAAGGCGAGAAACTAAAAGAGTATCGGCGTCGATAATGTTCAACCGTTCCCAATTTGATAATGACGGGAACTTTTATGTACCAAAATATGGTATAATATAGAACCACCAAACTTTGGAATGCGCTTTCAGCAGAAAAACTAAAAAAATGTTCAAAATAGAAAAAGACCGTAGGTAGACTCTGTAATGGCAAATGTTCCCATCGCCATGGAGGTTACTAGGATTCATAGGATGTTTAGGTCCTACAAGAAAATCAAGTGCTTAAATAGTTGGGTACCTTTAGAGATCCTAAACGCGAAAGGCCCCAACATCTGGCTTCATAATACTGAGCTAAAAGCTAAGCCTATATCGGGGGAGGAAGTTTACTGCCGAATAAAGTCTCTCAATCTTGCTATACATTTGGAACAGTTTGAGATTTTTGCAATACTCAGGGACACGGGTTTCCTTCTCACACAGTCAGGCAGTCTTAATGGCACTTGCAAGCCCAAGAACCAACCCAAAGTTGGTGAAGCAGTGGAAGGAAAAATTGTTCTGGGTGGCGACGTCCCCACGATTACAGCGCTAGTTGCGGCCTGAATGTCATTTAAACCGCTTTTAGCAGCCCTTTTGCTAAACGTTACAAGATTCCTTGGAAAGATTTGCAAACCTGCACCGCGGCCAAATCCATGATAAAGCGTCTCTGCTTCCGTACAGCGAAGAAAATTATTAATATTGACTTGAGGCAGTTAAGACTGATGGTCGGTCTAAAGCATGCCTACAGACTGAAACATGCTTGCGCCTAAACAGTGACCTACGCGATGAGGTTCTTCTGAACACCATAGTTCCAAACAGACCAAGCAGGCCTACACTTTGTTTATGAGGTTTGTATCGTCTTCCGTTTGTATCGTCTTACCTCACGATCTACTACAACGACATCTAGTATTCGAAACTAACCCTTGGTTCGTGCATTAGTTAAAGTTTCTCATGTTTGACGACCGTTTCTTGATCGCAAATTAATTTGACAGTCACTCTGTCAAGTGACACCTCTCTTAACACAATTTATAGAATTTTCCAAGTGTGAACATGACCTAGGAGGAGGAAGAAAAAAAATCTCAATGTCTAGAAATACACCACACTCGCTCCCATTTAATTGCACATGGCTGCAAACTTCACACTCTCTGGCGTTTTCTCTCTCCACTCTGTTTAAGCGAATTTCTCTTAAAAGCTTTTTCCACTCACACTTTCATAGAACAAAACAAAAAAAAACAAAAACCACTCTGCCTGCATGAAACACCCGGCAAAATAGACATCCACCACACAAGGGTATTTGTTGTGTGTTTTTGTTTAGAAAATGCGTACGAAAACAAAACCGAAGAAGAAAACCGACGAGGCATACACGAGAAAGACTTTCGAGTGAATTTTTTCTTCTTTCGTTTCTTTGTGGGCATTTCTTCGACTTTTTTTTGAACTTTGCCTTCGCTCAACCACCTGCCTCTGTGCAGCAGGAGCAGCCACCACAACCGGTGTGTCGTTGTTGGCTGTGTGCTCTATATACGGGTGGAAAATATCGTGTTAAAAATAAAACAATCGTGTGGGGACAGCCTTCCCTTCCTCAATATCTGGTCTATTGTACACCAAAGGAATGTAGTGTGGTCTGAAGGAACTTTTCCCCCCGACTGAGTGGGGAACGGATGTTTTGATTGGAAAACGACCAATAAAGTGGGTACTTGGAAAAAGGTTCAACATTAATTAGGACAACAGAAGGGATCTCTGATTAGAGCACCAAAGGTCATCGGACTTTGATTGGGGGTTTAATGAGTTTCCTTATTACTGATTCCACAAAAACAAACCCCAAACTCGGTTGCCATGGCTAATGACATTTACATTACCATTCCCACTGGGGCACCATACACTGGAAAAATGGCAAATGGTTTCCCCCCCTTGTGGTTTATGCTACACTACCCCTCCGCTTGGTAAATTAGCCTTTGAATTGCATTTAATTAGCCATCGATGGTCGACCTCCAAATCGATTTATCGAAACGGAAATTATTAAATTTTCCCGGTTCCCACCGAAGAACGCCAAAGAGCAGAAAATTATTGAAAAACCACGCAACAGAAACATTACCGTCATCAGGCGTCGAAATAATTCCGCACAGAGCGCCATTGTTCCGAAAACAAATGCGAAAACCTCGAAAGTTTTCTTCCTGGAATGGGGTAGGTACATATCTCTGCATCTATTGGGAGCGAACTATGCCGGTGTGAAAAATTACACCCCATGGCGCGGAATTTAAGACAAATTAGGTCACGCTTTTGTTTTCCCTTGGGTAACTCTGTACGCTGTTTACAATTGTAAAACTATGTACACCGAGAGCACAAAGCGGTCGCGTTCTAAAAATCCTTAAAAAAAAACACCCAGGGTATGAAACTCTCCAAATTCATATTCAGGGTGTGTGTTTTTTTTGTGGACTTTAACACTATCCTTGCGTGGCAAAACATCCCTTTTTTGCGGATTTGTTTCGGGGAATATTGCAGTTTTCGTCCTTTTGTCTCGGTTATGTTCCGAGTAAACTATTTCCACGATAAATGCAAATTTTTGACGATAAATCAAAATGTGAATGGAAATTGGTTGCTTTATCCATTTGCGTGCCATTTTTTTTTTCCTTTTCCTTGTTGACGATATTTGGTCCACCCACACAGCTTGTTGGTGTGTTTTTTGTCCTTTTTTTACGATACCTTCGTAGTGGGACGATGAAGGACAATGTTTGAAGGAAGAAAAAAAGACAACGAGGTTGTACAAGTAATCGTAAAGAGATTTTGGAAATTTCGACTCGTTAAGTGGACTTGTGGACACGGAAGCAGTTGGGACTCCTCCAAGGGCTTTCCTTGGAAAAAATGTTGGTCCTAAGTCATCCTAGATAGTTTGTTCAACCAAAACTTCTTAGACTAAAGTTAGGTCCTAAAGGAAACGAGAATGTCAAAGCTGTGAAAAGCTAATCTAACATGCCACAGCCTTGGTATAAAAGATTCTCGACAGTTTACCTAATTATCTCGACAAAGTCGACATGTGTGTCAAGCTTAGACGAAAGTTATTTTAAAATCCTGCTTCTTTGGTCTAATAACTGACGGAACAGCTCTGCAGGCGAAAAACGTCATGACCTCTTGACGTAATTCACTATTTATCCACCTTAAAATCACGGAAGTGATCCAGCAACACGTAGTGTTCAGTAACAGAACTAAAACTGACTGGTAAACACTTTGTAGGTACTATTTTCGAAAAGCTCCTACCACCACTGCCCTTCAACATACCGTCTCATATTTTCTGAAATTGACAACGTGGTTGATAGCCTAACCCGCATACTTGACAATGCCTTTAAAGCATCCTACACCCTTGTCAGAGCACGAAATAAATTCAAACCATCTTAGTGGAACGCAGAGTTGGACTCTCATAGAAAGACTTGTAAGAGAGTCAGAACACCACTGATTGGACATCCTACAAAAATCATTCCGCAGCAATATTGAGGACACTGCGGAGGTAGCTAGACTGCCTCACATCCTGCCAAACAACATAGCTTTTTCCAGACCTCCAACTATACAGAAACTTTCTCCAAGACACACACTTCCCTGACTCAGTACCCTCTACGGTCGGAAAGCTTTCACACAGGGCTCCTCTGCGAAAGAAATGACAAAGTTAAGATGGGTTACACCACAGTTGAAAGATCTGTCAGTAGAGGTAATCCTTAGGAGGGGTTCCCTCATCTTTCCTCTGCAATACGGCTTTAAATGATCAGCTTGTGGACCTGGAAATTAATGGCTGCATTGTGATTTCGTACGCAAATGGCATTGCTATTGCATCCGACACCAACTGGGCAAACACTACGACGTTTAGCCGCTCGTCTAGAAGAGTATGGTAAAGCACGAGATGCTGTCTGGTCTGGCCGGTCCCGGAGCAGCCATTCTGCTGAGAATATCATAGCTGTGGCTGAAGATGTAGCAGAGGACCCCGATTCTCGACCAGACGACGTGCCACGCAATTGGGCATCAATCGGCGGTCTTTACAGAGAATTTTGGTGAAAGACTGTAAGATGCTTCCTTACAAAGTGCAGACAGTGCATCAGCTGTCAGCTGTTGACCGCTAAGCGCGTGTAACCTATAAGTCGTAAATGGGGCTGCACAGCTACACAGCCAAACCCATCTACTGGTTCTACACATCCATAGTCAGACCCATACTACTCTGATATGCTGAACATTTCTCAATATGCTGAACAAGGATTTAATGATACGCGACCACCCTGGCAATGTCTTTTCACACCAGTGGCTTAGGTATACCAAACAATACAATGAAACTCATCATCAAAAACCCCATAACTAGAGAAATCAACTCTTGGTGATAAAGCGGTCTTATGTGTCAAATCGTCGGGTGTCGAAAACAGTTGTTAAACAAAATCTACAGTTTTTCAGTGAGTGGAAGAGACTAAGTGATGAACATACCGTGCGGCTGCTGAAGGAGAATACTGCAAATTGGAAAAGGACTAGACAGATGTTGTTGATCAGGATTCAGGCGTCCATCTTCACAAATTTCGTAGAAGAGGTGCAATACAGTGTGTTTGGGCCTCATGTCACAATGAGCCGAAGGAAATGAGATGTCAAGTAAATTGAGTCTACAGGGGGACTTCTGAGGATTTGAACCTCTGTCCTGTGTCATGACTTCCGGCAATAAATGGATTTTTCCCGTATACAAAATAACAAAAGTTTTCCCATTTCCCTTGAGAAATCTAAAAAAAAACTTTGCTGTCTTTTAGGCGAAAAGATTCCAGACTATTTGCTGTCGCTCTTACAATCCGAACTGGTTCATGTGCTCCGTAAAGAATCATTCAAAAGCTGAATATGGACAGCGTTTTGGCAGTACAGCAGAGCACATCCATATAAGTTTTTTGCGACAAAAAATCTCGTCGAAGGCAGTTCTCTCAAGACGCCAGGACGATTCTTTATTTTTCGCAGTACGTTTGCTCCTAAATTTCTGCCTTGTAGTCTTAGATGGCAAGCAAAGGATTACACTCCAGCGGCTTCTAAACACCCAAAGCAACTCACAACATATCCTACCCAAATGACGAGGACTACCATCATCGCCTATCCCCTCTTCATGTCCAACACAAACCCTAGGATTAATCTTCGACATAGCAAATTGTATTGATGACAACAACTTTGTTACCACCTACACCCAGTCGGTACCTTCTGGTAACAACGGATCATGTTCACAGGACATCTAGCCCACCAACAGGCAAAGGCATCGACACAAAAAAAACAACTCCTATCCACTCTGTTGCACTATCACTCGCTAATAGTTGTTAGATTCACTACTAGCACAGGCCCTCCCCCCTTTGGTGGATTAAATTTAAATGCGCAAACATTTGTTATTGATGTCGTCATATGTAGGAAAGGACTTAGAGGACACACCGCCATCACTAATGTCGGCTGATGTGTAATCCCTTTATCGCTTTTCGCATGAATCATTTGTGCCTTTTACACACGGAACTCGTATTTCGCACGGAGCAGTCGGAGTTAGTTTTGCGGGACCGTTTTTGTGCACAAATGTATCTCTGACGGATGAAAGTGAATAAAATGAATGATGGACGGGATTCATGTTCTTTTTTTCAGTGGGAGTTGGACGCTGCACACCTTTGTGTGCGTCCATGGGACACAAGCAAAGTAATTTTATCGGGCGAACGGATAACATGGGGATTTGATTTTATTCAACGAAAGGACACGTTGTAATTTACACTTTTGTAGCTGCGGCTTTATTTGAGTTTTTTTTCCTGTGGTAGAGATAGGATTGGCTTAGTTGATTGGGAGAAATGTGTTGGTGAATTGGTTGAGATTGTAGATTTGCTGGCCCTTTGATGATGGAGATGCGGAGGTTGGTGTAAGTGAGCTTTTAATGAAAATGTTGGCAAGGAATAATGAGAGAGTGCAGGTGGGGTCTACCTATCATCTGTATGGCTGAAGGGTAGACAAGACAGCTTTCGGTTTAATTATGAACCAGACAACTGCACCCTCACCATTGTTCGACCGACGTAACATTCAAAAGAAGTCTCATTCTAATGTACGTCTGCCTTTATCCAAGGGGAAGTTGCCATTGTTTTAGAAAAAATTAGACAGCACTTCAGCCTGAGGGCTGGTGTAAGGAACTCCGAATCAAAACATGAAACATGGAAATGAAGTGGAAATCAGAGAAGGAAACGAAAGTCGGAATTTGTTTTCCCGTCCACAGATAGGCGGTTCAAAGCAATTTTTCTTTGTTTGGAATTTAATTTCAAAAACGTGACAACGTCTTTGATTCTCAAATTTGTTTTTCATAGGCACGATGACTCAGAAGGACACAATGTTGGACCATGAGAGTTTGCATCTGGATTTACGACTTAACCTTCAGAGCCATGGCAATAAATTTCATATTTCATCGTAGTAGAAGCGTTTGCCTTTGAAGCATGCTACCTAAGGTTAATTATCGCTAAGTTCACCAGCATCGACTTACGAGTAGAATTCAAAGACTTTCTAGACCCAGACTTTGGTTTAGACTCACTTTTGTGGTCTTAGGTATCGTAAGCAATGATTTTGCTCCTGAAAGAATGTTTTCTTCGAAAAAACAATACCTGTTTGAGATAATAAGAGATCTGCTAAGCCCTGCATCCAAACCTGCAGCTGCCAGGCTACACAAAGCTCTATCCAAGGACAAATCCGATGCGACATGGTCATTGAACAAGGCAGGATGACAGCCACACCGCACAACCCTTACTGGAAACTCACATTTTTTTAATTGTCTACTCCATAGGGCAAGAGAAGTTATTTCCTCGCAGGTCTAACGAGGAGCGGTGGCTCGCAAGTTGTATGGTTATTTTCGCAGGCCAAAGCACGAACTGGAATCGAACCGATCGCCCTCCACACTTGCCAATAGTTGTTGCGCCCAAAAAGGGATTTTCGGCAAGACTGGTTCATTGGTTATACTTGGCGTCTATTTGGCCTACTCTACTTTATGGAGCAAACAGGGTCAGGCGATGATCGGACCTTGAAAGCCAATACTTCATTCAGACTGGTCATCATCGCAAAACTGGGTTATTTTGGTGCAACAGGATCTTCAACTGATCCAGGAACACACAGGAAACTAATCAAAGTAGCTTGAGCCGTTTATAAAGTGATGCAGCGGTAGAAACTCATGCAGCTTGGTAGGCATTATGGACGAGAAAGAAACCCTGCATATAATCTGCACTAAGTAAGGTATTGCACACTGGGATAAACCTTTTGAAAGACCTGGATTACTGTTCCCTACTACAGAGAGAGCAACAATAAGGGGCAGCCTAAAGCTCGAGTTAATACTGGGAACGTGGAGAAGAACTAAAATAATTTTCATACCAAAGGTGGGAATGAAGGACACCGAAATCCTGTAGACCAATTAGCTTGTCATTCACATTGCAAACCATGGAGAGGACTGTGCTAGCGAAAATAACTCTCCGCAACAGATAACATGCGTATTATGCTGGAAAATCTACGGAAACCACACCATACCAACTGACAAGTCTAATCCAGGATGCACTGGACCACAAAGAAATTGTCATTTGTGTTTTCAAGACACAGAAGGAGCTTTTGACGAGCCCAGAAAAGCTCTTGAAAGGAAAAGAGAAAACAGGACTACGATGGAGTATGGAACCATCACAATTAATATCACCAGAGGATATCGACAAGGACGAGTTTCAATCCCATTTATGTGGAGCCTGGTGGTAAACGAACTCCTGCTTGGACTGACAAGGCTACGGGAACGACATAGTCACCATAGCGAGAGAAAAATTCAAAGCCACCCTCAGTAACACAATACAAATGGAGCTACGTGTCACTGGAGAAAAGTAACCTCCCATTTGTGTTTTTTTTAGAAAAATAACCAAATCTGTGGATTTTTAAAGTCTGTCTGGAAATATTTTGAACGTCTGCCAACGCTGCTTACATTATCATTCAATCAAAGATTTTTCATTTTCAACATCGCCTAGAATTAGGCAATGATTTTCAAATTTTAACGTCAAGCCAAATTATGTCACCTCCAAACTTATTTTTCATCTTTTAAAACCAAAAAGGCGCATAAAACAGATGTTTTCGGATAGAGTACCTACCAGCTTCATGGAGTAGCTCGAACACGTGTCGGATCTATTACAAAATGCACAACGCCAACAACAAGCCGTTGCAACTTCCACTAGCCAATTATAAACAGTTCACTTCAAAGGGAAAAAAAGCTGACCAAACGCCTCCAGCTGTCTTAAAGAGAATATCTCCCTCTACACAACCGACCCCGTCTGCATGCCCGAAGTTTCCTTTTAGACAATGAGGGAATATTTCAAAAGAAGCCTTCGAAATTCTGCAACAAGACATGAAAAATAGCAAAAAAAAAATAGAAGAAGAAAATAGACACAAAGACTTGAAATTTCATTCAGGATAATCATTTTGGCATCAAGCCGACAATTGTGAGGGAACAGGGTACTGGGCAGGGGTAGGGGCAGTCATTTTTCCATCGCTCGGAAGTGTCCAATTTATAAGAAAATCGTTTTTGAAATTTAAGAGAAAAAAGATATCCAATTCAACGTGCGCCTACTAATTTCTTTAAGATGAAATGGAGAAAACGTCTTTCGCATCGCTTTCCTTTTAATTGGAATTTTTTTATTTTTTTTAAGAACGCACCCCACCAGTTGACGAGGATGGGAGAAGCTATGGAACATCTAGCTTTTTGTATTTCTTTCACATTTTATAGGTCAATGGAGTGTGCAGTTGAGATATACATACATATGTATGTATTCGCGAGAAGTTCTTTGAGTTCAAAGGAAATTTTGTAAAGGCATATCCAGTCAAGGATGTTCTTTTTCTTTGGAACAAATTTTGGAAAAAAAAAAAAGGAAACATTTCCCAGGATTTGCTTTGAAATAGAGAGGTCAAGTTCGAAGAAATTTGGTCCAAAAGAAGGTTAAAGGTTGAAGTGGTGACTGTGGAACATTAAACTTGAAAAAAATCTGTGGAGTGTCCCATAGACGAGGATTAATGTTACGCTGAGCGGACAGATTTTTATTTGAACAAAATCGGCTATGAAATTTTGGGGAAAAATCTAAAGAAAACCATTTTGTCGGATGTCGGTATGATACCGTTTGTACATCACGATGCATGTCAAATGTGACATTCGATTTCGATTTTAAACGCAACAGCTTCGAGTGGGGAACTAAATTCGAAAACATGACCTTCAAAGAGTCGAATACCCCGAGGACTTGGAGTCGCCGAAATGTGAAATTGGTTGCTGAAAACGAGCTAACATCATACTCATACATCATCTATTTCAATGACTTGAAGGCTTAATGTGTTTTCATACGACAGCAACAATTGATAGAACTAGACTGCGCGACCTAAAAGCCCTCAAGACATTCAACATTTTACTGAATGTGCGGTGCCAAACTTCACTCAGTTGTTGTCGCACTTTTAAGGGACTAGATTCCAACTGAACCATCAATCTAAGAACCTGAATGGCAGTTGGAGCGTGCTTTTCCTTCAAAGAAGTTTTCGAGCACCAGATTGACGAATATCATTTTGAATGATTTGAGCTCGACTTGATGAAGAATGAATAATTATCAATGATACTACCTAAGGTCACTCCGATGCACAAAAACTATCCTCAACGAACTTAATGTCTTGCAGTCTTGCAGAAAGTTCCGGCGAGAAATGGAAGGAGTTCGGCGAGAAATTGGACCGTGATCACAGATCGCCGTGGCTCAGTGGTTAGTGCGTTGGACTGCTGACCAAGCGGAGTGGGTACAAGCCCCAGCCAGGAACACCGAACATTTTTCGCGGCACCTCCTCTCGTCGGGGAATGACAAGCCTCCGGGAGTACAATCTGTCATGAAAAAGCTTCTCAATTCGCCGTTCAGAGTCGGCAATAATTCTAGTAATAAATTGTAATTCTATACGTGCGAAAAATGTAACACGAACAGCATAGACGGTTGCGAGAAGCTAAGCCTAGGCTCATCCCGAACTGTCGCGCCAGTTATTTATTTATTTATTATCCGCCGTCTCAGTAGAACAAAGTTTAATATCATCGAAGGAGTCAAATCCAAAGATGGTGTACTTCTTTCCGATGAGAAGGACAACTTGCGAAGATGGGGTGAGCACTTTTCGGAGTTGCCCAATCCCGAACAGGGCACTGAGATTGGCAGAAACATGGTTTTGAGTAGGGCGGAGAATAGTCCCACCTTCGAGGAGGTGACTTTGGCGATTAAAGCGCTAAAAGTTGGGAAATCTGCCGGTGTGGATGAAATCCGACCAGATACGCTCAAGGCTTTGGATATAAAGGTAGTGGGATAGCTCTCTCGTGCCATTAAAGTGGCCTGGGAATGCGGTGAAACAGCTAACGACTGGCAAACCTGGGTGATTGTTCCTCTTTTTATACAACCGGCCAGCTATTCACAACTTGAGAAGGTCTGTGAGTATGCCAAACCTATGTATCTTCAGTTGTTTTGTGGATTTAGGGAAAGCATATGATCGGGTCCCTCGGGGTAAACTATGAAGTGTATTGCAGGAGTATGGGATTGACGGTTCTCTTTTGAGTGCCATTCAATCCGTATACGCAAACTATAAGAGCTGTGTTCTGGTGAACGGCGTTATATCGACACTTTTCGCTGTGGGCGTTGGACTTCGGCAGGGTTGCGTTCTGTCACCTCTCCTTTTCATAGTTTATAGGGATTGAATGTTACAGCGCAGCCGTGGTGAGGGACGGTTCGAATTGGGAGACTCAAGGATAAGTTATCTGCTTTTCGCTGATGACTCGGTCATCCTTACATCCATCCAGACCGAACTTCAACGCGCACTAGATCGCTGGGAAATGAGCTGCCGAAATGAGAGTTCTTCGTTGTATTGCTGAAGTAACTCGTCGAGATCAAGTTAGAAACACCAGAATACGAGAGGTACTCAATGTCGAGCAGCTATTTCTTCGAGCAGAAAGATCCATACTTCGTTGGTTTGAGCACGTTCAACGCATGTCCCCAACTCGGCTTCCAAGACATGCCATGGAATCCGTGCCACCAGGTAGGCGACCCCTGTGTAAGCCAAGGATGAGATGGTTAGACCAAAACCGAAATCTCACCTCTACCTTAATGGGGATAGCCCCTGATGATTTAGAGTCGATGGCGGAAGATCGTCGGGAGATGTGGAGGGTCCACTAAAGTAACCTAACTCCGCGACCCTCTTAGTGAAATGAATGAATGTATGAATGAAACTTATAAAACCTTCTGAAGCGACTCCACCGTTCAAATAAAGGAACTTCCGGGATCATAAAAAAGAGATGGCGCTATCATAAAAATAGAAATGAGCGTAAATTACAACCATCACAGGAAATCGACGCCAAGACTAAAGTACACATTGTGCAAAACTCTTAGCAAAGCGTACGATTTAAGCCTACGTTGAACTGGTTCTTCTCAACACACTTTATCTTATCAAGTTGCCATAAACTTCACTTTGACATCCAACGGTTATTGATTCATTAAACTTTTTGACTTTTTTTTTCGCAAATAATTTTGAGTATAATGAACCAAAATACAAACATCTCATCGCATCTTCCCACCCTTCCCTCGGCTCATGAAAACAAGTAAAATGTCTCCAAGGCCACACCGAGCAAGAAAAGGATAAACAGCTTCTGTCAAAATACAACTCCAATTTCAAATGAGATTTTCTATTTGCAGACACAGAAGGTAAAAAGAAAATGGAAACTTTATCCTCGAGAAGTGCACACCAACCCCGTTCTTCCTGCCAAAACCATATGTCTGAGGAAAAACCATTTAAAATTCACCTTTTCAAACCGAAAAAAAGACATACAGGCCCAAGCCAACGTTTCAACTTTGCCACTCCTCTGTCGCACGGTACAATGCGAGTGGATTTCCTTTGTGTGGGTGTATGTGCCTTATACTAAGATATCATTGCTTTGTTATAATCCTCATCACCCTCATTAGCATTATTATCATCATAATCGTCGTATATTCGAAAAGTACTTGAAATCGATTCTGCCTCCATCCAAAGAGAGAGGAGAACTGAAACCAAAGGAGCAGCACAATGATCTCTGTGGCGGATGCTGGCGGCAGAATGGAGGCAATCATACACACACCTGGAATATTGAAACCAATTTAAGTTTGAAAAAAGAAATACAACTTTGAACTTTGGTATGTGTGTTCATTTTGAATTCGAAAGGACTCCATCTGCTGGGAGTGTGGATGGGAAACTTTTGTTCCAAGGATATGTTGCATCGGTTGAGAAAGTTTTCTTTTGCATTCAAGGAGTTTAATCAACTTAATCGGCGGCACATACATACATATGTACATGTGTGGACTCTAACGAGAATACGCTTTAAAGGTCTCCTTCACGTTCACTTACAATGTCCTCTTTAAGTGCGGTTGGAAAAATACAAGATACATTCACCTGCACCGGACCTTAACTAGTCTAAATGCACTCATGTGCATGCATCAGCATGTAAGTAAGGATTTCGAAGAAAAAGATGATGAAGAACAAGCCCTTGAGGCCTATGAGGTCTAACTCGCACTCAACACCAAAAACGTTCTCTGAATGAACAAACCGAAGAACAAATCAGGTACGAGCTTATTGTTTCAAGGCACACATCTAACATACTGAGTCCATCAGATCCCTTCTAATCTTCCTCGTGGCAAATGTTGAATCCTATCACTTCTCAGTCCCGTCTCCGACCGACTTCTGATCTTCCGAGGGGCAAATGTAAATCCAATAATTTCCCAATCTATGAAACAATTCTTCAAATCATAGTCCAAATCTACTGTCTATTCATGACAGCTTTGAAGCCTAAATCTTTGAGAGACGACGGTTGAGCTCGAAAACTAAATTTGTTCAATGTGATGCGCTGTTGTGAGAATTCTCTTCCGGCCCTTTTTCGTTCTCTGTCTATCTTTTTAAAGTTGAATATTTGTATACCCCCTCGTGAATAATTTCAAAACCCCGCTTCGACTATCACGTCATTTTCTGATTTTCGAACTAAAATCAGACGCCACACACAAAATACAAGAAAAAATCCTTCAAATTGTTTTCGGAGTCCAGAATGAAATTATCATCCTCTACGACGTCCTTACAAAAGGGTTCATCTATCCCAAACCTAAGACAAAATTATGAAATCTTAGAGACGGCTTTCCTGGCCTTAACCTCACACGTTGCCAAATTACAATTCCGCCTAAGACAGATCCTTCAAGCGGAACCATATGAGCGGGAGCAGTTATTACTAGAACTGGCCGCAGTCGCTTTTTGTGACGCTGAGGAGATTGATATGAATTTGCCAAATATGAACAAGGACGGGTTGTGTTTAGGTCAAATTCGACAGAGGCAGAAACATCTTATTCTTGGTCTACGACAACAGATGGCATGCCTTTGCAAATACAGTGTTCCCAGTTATGCTGAAGAGGAAGAGGAAAAAGAAGGAAAAGAGAAGGACGAAGAGAAGGAGTTGGAGACGAATGATAAACCCAGCAAGCTGGAATACTCAAAGTCGTTGAAATCTATATTTAATCAAGTGATAGAAAGTAAATCAAAGGAAACTTTTAAGGGCTCAAAAACCTTGAAAGGAAGCCAAGAAGACATGAAGGCAGTAAGCAATTCATCTATAGAAAGCAAATAAAGGGTCTCGAGCGTGGTCTTAATCCTCTTGTTTCTCTGACCAGCCATGAGGGATAAACCACAGATTACTTAAATTTTTTAAACATGTCTCAGTATTTTCTCCCTTCAACAAAAAATTAAAAAAACCCCTTGACATACCAGCCTCGACTCTCACGTCATTTTCTGATTTTCGAACTAAAACCAGACACACTACTAAAACAAAAATCGTTGAAAATGTTTTCCGACTACAAACAGAAATTATCAGGCAGTCTGGCGCCCATGGGCAGGCGTTCATCTGAACCAACACTGGAACAGGAGTACGAAACCTTACAAGCGGCTTTCTTTGCCTTGACCTCACATTTCGCCAAATTACAATTCCGACTCGGACAGATCATCCAAGCTCAACCAAACGAACGGGACCGTTTGCTGATCGAACTGGCGACAATTGCCTTCTGCGGGATCGAGGAGTTCGAAATGGGCAGCATGCCCGACATGGGCAAGGAAGGGATATATTTGGGCCGAATTCGAAAACGTCAGCGGGAGTTAATTCGAAGTCTGCGAGAGCAGATGGCATGTCTGTGCGAGCATAATGAAGACGATGCAAGTAGATCAAGTCAACTGGAGCAAAAAAAATCCGATAAATCGTTAAAATCAGCAAAGAGTCAGTAACTATTGAAGAACAAATCAAAAGATGGAGAACTTTGAAGATTGGACACCTTCAAATGAGACCGAGTAGACGCAGAGCCATGAATATGCTTTATATTTACAGAATATATATTATTTTTACACGCAAATAAATCGAAAACCCCAGTTTAGACGTGTGCCTGAGCATTTTGTTTTTTCCAAGAAATTGTGAACACGCCTATACAGGGAAGTCCGGAACGTGTCCATTTCTGTAGTCGAATCAATCACCTGCCCGCTAACTCGTCCCAAAGGGAAAATTCATATTCCTATCATGCTTAACCATGACATTGCTTCCTCCGAAAGAGTTCAAAATGAAACACAGCCAGGCTTTAACCATAGCAAAAATGAAAGATGCGGCGGAGATATCGGGAGAGTTTCCAAATGATGTCCTTCAATATAGCAAGCTGGGCCCAAATCGTTTCTTCCGTGATCGCATAACTCATCACGTAAAACCGAGACGATTCGGCCCCTAAATGCTAATTTTTACTAGAGGAATTATACGATCACGGAAGAAACGATTTGGCCCCTGAACAAAGTTAATCTTATCCCCTACATCCTCCAGCCATTGTTCAATAGCGACAAAAGCTTTAGACTTGGAAAATTCCCAGGTCTACACATCGAGTACTAAGTAGTTAGGAAGATAACGTTGACACCATCCTTAGACAGGAGCAAGGAGTGACGGACACATTCGCAAACATCACATCAGTAACTGTTATAATGGACCCACAACCAAGAATCATCACCGAAGTCTCTGTTAGAAGGGCATGTTGAGTAAAGGAAGTCGTGTGCCTAGACATGGATCCAGCGTAGAAAACACAAGAAAGTGCAAATCGAAAATTTGATAGCGGAGTTCTACGTTAAATTTATAGTTGAAGATATAGGATAAAGAAGATTTAACACAGAGATACCTCATCGATTTAGACAAAAAGGTACGTAAACAACGATTGAGCTGGATAAAGCAGATGAAAACCAATCTTTCGGCTCGAAAGGGAGCGCCTAAGATTCCAACAACAGGACAATATGTGAGAGAGAGGAAAATGCATAAAATATTTGATGAAAAATAAGAAAATAATAATAAGCCACTCACCGTTGTTCTTGATAGTTGTCGCTGACATCGTAAGACGAAGCACACATAAAATGTCCAACAGACGAAATAGTAGAACCGATTGGCAAAATAGAGTCACACACACTGCACGACACTACACTTCGCGAGGGTCAGAAGGGCAGAAGGAGAAAATGGGACAAGAAACACTGAACACCAGATCACGGGGTTAAAAAAGGAGACACGGATCAAGATACACTGCACTCGCGAGGGGCAACAGGAACAGAAAAAAGCGAAAAACGCTAAGTCGCGAGGAAGAAGAGAAAAAAAACGGATCAAGGCACACTGCACTACACCAGGTCGCGAGTGCCAGAAGGGCAAAATGGAACAAGAAACACTAAATTAGAGACAACGGAGTAAGACACACGTTAACTAGGTCGCGAGGGGCAAAAAGGGCAGAAAAAAGCAAAAAACATAAGTGGCGCAAATCACGAGGAAGAAGAGAAAGAAACGTATCAAGACTCACCGCACTACACCCGGTCGCGAGTGCCAGAAGGGCAAAATGGAACAAGAAACACTAAATAAGCGCAGGTCAAGGAGGTAAAAAGGAGATAACGGAGTAAGACGCACGTTAACTAGGTCGCGAGGGGCAACACAGGTAAAAGGGAGCAAGAATGCCGCACTTCACAGAATCGGGAGATATGAACCAAAATCAGAACCGCACTACACTATATCGCGAGGGGGTTGTCGGTAAAATTGAGCGAGGTACACGCATTCTAAACCGCAAGGGACTCGAGATCAGTCAGGTAAAATACACCGCAATTATTTTTCGCATCTCGAAGGGCAGATAGCGCAAATCTGTCGACCTTTCTGGAGACGCTCTTCCCTTGGCTGTACTCCAAACATGAAAATCGGGCATAACAGCTCAGAATACCACATCGCGAGAAGCTATCGGATAGAACTCATTTTATTATGCACAAAGATGGCGGAGAAAGAGAAGAAAAAATCGCCAACGACTTAAACAAATACTCTCCTTTAAGTAAGCAGTACAAACGCCGCCTTGCATTACTCTGAAGATCTTTACATACCATTTTCGCCTCAAGTTCCTGAAGGAATTTTCCTTTTCCTGGTCGAGAATTCCCTCCAATAATTTTTTCTTCATTTTCACGCAAAAGCTTTGAGAATTCCACTTTGAAAACCCTCTTCCTCGCTTCCTCT